>CM074445.1:22022382-22727382 GCA_037101425.1 Elopichthys bambusa | reverse complement strand
TACTGATCCGTGTATTATGTCTTAAAGTGACAGCAGCCCTTGCATTCCTGCTGTCTGAATGTGTTTTTAATGTTAATCAAACATCAAAAGACAAGGAAATCACTCATTGTTCATGACTGAATAGTAACTTAATAATTAATAATGATTGATCTTTATTTAATTTATACAGTGAAGATTACATGCAATGTTATTTTACATTTTATTAGCTACTTTATTCAATTTCTGTACCTGAAATCTGGATAGATGAAAAACCTGAAAAGCTTTATTTATTTGTATCTTTGCTTTACTGTATTTATTTGTGCTGTCTGATTATTTGTTCTTATTTTCTTTATTTTTATTTGACAGTAGTAATTTTTTACCTGAACACAGCGCATACCAAATCGTACCGAAACCGTGAGCCTAAAACCGTGATACAAACCGAACCTTGAGTAATCTGAACCGTTGCACCCCTACTTTAAACTGAGGGTTTTTGTGGCTCTTATCATATATGATTGCAAGAGAGTCATTGAGCATTATCAGCAACCAGAAAATGATGGCACTTTAAGCTCTTTTTATACCTCAGCGGTCTCACAGCAGCTTGAAATGAAAAAAAAAAAAAAAAAAAAAAAAGGGATGTATCAAATTCATGCAATCAGTGAGATGTGAAATGGTATGTTGAAGTTGGGATATCATACCTGTGGTTTTGGATGGTGGTGGGGGCTTCTTTGGCTTCTGTTAAGAAACAACAAAATATGAGAATGCATTATTGAAAATCTAGGATTTATAATCTGGTGATAAACGTTTAGGATTGCGAAAAAGGCAAACAAATTATATACTGAGATTATATAATGATATTTAACATTGTGCACAGTTTCTAGGTCACAAGAAAATGTGTGACTTTGATAATGAGAACTGAAAGACAGTCAGATGATTTTGCTTCCATTGAAGCACAAGACACAATTTGGATCATTCTCAAATTATGCTGGAGAACATGGTTTTACACAAATGTAATAGTTCATGGAACTTGAGTGCTGCTGTCATTAAAGTCAGCATGAAATAATCTTTTTTCTAAATGGATATAATAGACCTTATTGTGACCTCATCTTGCACCAGTTATAATCCACTCACATACCAATGCAGACATATTGGCATGTTCCCTTCAAGTACCACTGTCAAGGCCCATCAAATCATGTCAGCTGATAATAAGCTAATAATCGAACGTCAACTAGCATATTTTTAATCTTGAAGGTCACTGACAGGCAAAAAGCGCAAAGACGAAGCAAAAGAGAACCTAATTCAGTATTTGTGCACTATATGAGAGGCGGCTTTTTGTGCGCACAAACAGCATGTGAGTGCCAAATTGAGTTCTTTTTTGCATCTTTTATTTGAATGGTTTAAAACCACATTAAAATGCGCAAACAGGAATCGATAAGAAGAATCGACATTTTAATTTTATAACAAGCATCCAATTCTTGACTTTTAAGTATCTGATTACATTCCCAACCCTAGTCAATTCACAGGTCAGGCTAACATAACCCCTAGATTCTGCATAACAACTAAAACAAGATCCTGAAAAGCTCAACAAACCAAAATCAGCAGGAACTGAAACAGATGAAATGGCTGAGGCTGGAAACCCCTCAGCCTCCTCTTTGATGGAGGATCTGATGACTCTCGCAACATATCAGCGGCAATGAATCGACTGCACTGATCACCAGAATAAATCACCTCATTTAGCACATGTATCACAGCATGAGTGAGAATTCAAACAACAACACAGGCATAGATCAACACTTGCAACTAACATAAATGTATCATTTATGAGAATGTCAGTACATACATAAACTCTTTCATGTACATGATTCTGAAATTCATTCACTTATGCATGACCAACTATGCATGAATGCCGATTAAGATGATCATATAAGGGTTCTGCCACACTCTAAAGAATTATACAAGCAACTTCATAATTTAAACCCCTAATACTATTTTAATTTAAGGCATTGATATATTTAAAGCATTTATTAAATTATATATGATAAATATTTCTAATTATATATTAGAAAGGGTGTATTATCTAAGGCAACTACTTTTAACCTAAACCTTTGTCCCACTCCCCTTACTGTAGTTAAAGTGCCCCTATTATGCTATTTTAAAGATTCCTCATTTTGTTTTGGATGTCTCATATATACATGCATACATACATGTATATCTCATAATATACATTTCACATCACCTCATTTCTCAAAGAATCTGAAAAAAATTTAGTTTGAAGATTCAGTTCAAAACCCCTCCTTTCTGTGAGCCTACTTTTATATGATTGGTCCAGTCTGTTGTGATTAGTCTACTGCCGGAAACAAAATGCCAATTACCATATCTGAATTTCTAATCTGCATGAAAGGTAACATCTGAAAAAGCATAATAGGGACATTTTAAGTCACACTTATGTTTAATTAAAAAATGAAAATCTCACTGCTCAAATTGGGGGGAAAAACTAAAGAAATTGAGCAAATAAAATAGTACTTTATACTACCAAAACGTGTATTTTTAATTACAAAGTGTTTTTTAAACTTCTTATTTACATAGATTATGTTTATAAAAATGTACTGATAGTTGCTCACTGCAATGTATTTAACTGTTCAACTAACATAAAACAAAAACAAAACGTTTTAAGAATTCATTCAGTGCTCAGCCTGTGTTAGAAATGATAAAGCAGGAATGATTACTATAATAGCACCTCTCTGTAAATCAACCTGTAGATGCAGCTTAAATGCCCATTTACTACAGGAATTACACTGATGAGAGATCTTAGGGTAATACATTTGGTTAAATTACTGTCACAGGCAGCTCAAGCAATCTCAACAGCTCACAATTTAGAAGAAATTAGACTTACAATGTCTTTAAACAAACTTATCTATGAAGAAATCTGTTTGGGGTCAAAGAAAGGCAAAACAATTTCCTCTCGCTTAACATCGGAGACATACCTTGAAAAAAAATCAAGGGTTGAGGGGTTAATGTTCAATCACTCACAGCAAACAGAGAAAAACCGTCAAATACTACATATTGGAACTCTTTTCAAAAGCATTTCTGTACAAATGCAAAAATTACACACACAAAAAAACAACAACTATATATTCAAATGTTTACCATTTCATAAAACAAATTTCCAGTTCAATGCCAAGGCTGTTCTGAGTTCTATCATGAAACTCTAGAGATGTTTTATGAGATGTCATCCCAATTCAGAGGCTGCATCCTTCGAAAGCCAATTGCATCACAGCGGCACGACGAAGGCTGTCCCAATTCGAAGGCTCCTTCAAATGTGGCCTCCAAATGGATCCTTCGCAGCCTTGCCTACCCCAGAATTCACTGCACGCCAGTGATGACAGGATTTTTTTTTTTTTTTTTTGAAATGGCCGAATTACACTTACATAAGTATTGGGTTTCAGCTTACTGAAATATCTAATGATACAAATAAAAAAAAATAAAATAAAAAAACACATTTAAAGCAGTTCAAATGTTGACTTGTATCTTACTAAGTTGGATTATATAAAGTTTCTCTTTATTATATACAGAAATGGACCATGGTGAAAATATTTAGACAGTTTGTGAACCGTTTTGTTTTCAGACAGTTTAATATAACTTTCAAAAATGTCCAGTACAAATGTTACTGCCACTTATCAATGGCAGCTGTTACAGTTGCTAGGCGACAAAAACAATCCTTCGTAGACAGAACAATGCTCGGTCTGACCTTCACAGCCTTCATAGCCTCTGAACTGGGACACAGCTTAGATGCTAACAATTACCTGCTAACAATTATACCTTTAACTACATTATATTATATTATAATATAATAATAATAATTATAATAATAATAGATTAAAATGCCCAATATTGTGGTATTACCACATCTTGGGTATTGTTTATTTAAATGCACTATAATATGAGTCAACAACAATTTACAGACATTGCCTTTGTGTAAATGCCCTCTGCCCCTTTCCTGATACAGAGATCACTGTATTATCATCTGACAGGATGCTTATAGGATAAAGGATTGATCATGGGCTCCCTAGAGTCCGTTGAAGAAATGAACACTTTCACATCTTCATGAACTGCTCGCTGACCTCCGCAACCCATCACATGAGCTTCAGCTCATCACATTCTCTCTGCAGCAGCACAAAGACAATCATTCAGGCCAATCAGGTTGAAAATGAAAACACTTAAAAAAAAAAAAAAAAAGCAGCAAAAAAAAAAAAAAAAAGAAAAAAAGAAAGAAAAACACTTATGCCGGGAGCATATCAACCCATGACCCCATTCAGCGGAGGGATATGAGGCTTCACAGAATTTCTCCGGAAAGTGGATGTGGCAGAGCATAACTTTTGCACGCACAAGCCTTCTGTTTGTTCTCTAGTGATGGTAGCTGGTGCTTTGATCAAACAATGTACTCCTCACAATAAAAAGCGGGCCTGTTCCACAGTTTGTCAAAATGTGGTTAAATACGCACCCTCAGGGTAATCTTGAAGACCCCAAAAGCAAGAATGAAGCAGTGTTTGTGAAACACATGGTGATAAGTGGCTGCAATTGATTAAAATGCTTCTTTCAAGCTCAAATCCCCAACAGTGAACCACAAAAAGTCAAGTGTTAATCTGATATCGTCTGATATTGTCTGGACTGCTGTTTATTTTGGTTCTTAGAATCTTTGATTAAAATATTTAATACAGGGTTTTTATTGAGAAGCAGGGCTAGGAGATTTAGCTAAAAAAAAATTATTCTCAATATTTTTGACGACACCCTACCAGTCAGGAGTTGAGACACAATTGACCGAATTCATGTTTCTCATGATGTTAAAAACCTTTTAATAAATGCTAAAATGCTTGAAATGTAATTTCAAGTAAGATTCTTCCTGCATATAAATGTCTTAACAAAAAAAATGTTGGTGGCTACTTTAGAAAAATAAAAATAAATTGTTCACTAAACAATTCCCATACTGTCACTTCAGTTATAGTTTTTAATGACTTCATTATAGTAAACACAAAGAACGAGAAGGTGTGTCCAACTTTTGAATGGTCGCATCTATCTTGAAATATTTGTATCTATCTATCAATAAACATGTCTTAATGCTCTCGAAAAAACTGATACATTGAAAGACTGCGAAACTGATATATATATTTTTTTCATTAAAAAATCCAAAAATCCAAATGTAATAAAAAGCGTAATCCAAAAAGCTATTTTCTGACATAAGAATATGCATTGTTTACCTCCTCTGGTTCCTGTTTCGGAGATACTTTAATTGAGCCTTTGGATGTTAGTGTCTGTATAAAGAAAAGAAAATAATCACTTTTGATTATATTTTATTTTAAAAGAAGATTTTACTTGTCGTAACTGTAAACTGGTAGTTTTGAGGTAACAACTTTCCTTTCTGCTTTCTTTAAATTGCACGTCTGCATTGGGTGGTTCAATTTCCTTTCCGGATAATGAAGACTCCTATGGAATACATCAATAACAGCATTAATGAATGTAAATTTACCTCTTTGTCTGTCTCAGGAAGCAGAGATACAAAGTTGTCTGGGAAAACTCCCTCTTTGCCATTGATCTCTCCTCTCCACCAGCCTGGCTCTCCTGTGTCCTAAAACATCAAAACCATCAACCACTGAACATAAATTGCTTATTTCGTGAAATACTACACAACAGTTTCAGAATAATACATCTTAAAAGCTTAAATACACATCATTATGAATGAGAAATGTAGATATATCCCTTGCCACTAGATGGTGGTCATGTATAAAATATTTTCCAGCTTTGATCTGCTTCCTGCTCAAGGCCTTTGACAAACAATAGGTGGCTATGTGAAAACGGCCTCCATGTGTCTTAACTTGAATAAAGCAAACACATCCTCAAGTTTCTAACAGAACAGAAGTCATTAGTATGATATACAATAGCTACAGTCTCATATAAATGTTCAAAGTGTCTGCAGATGGCATCAGACAAATGCATTGGGGAATACACTACAAAACGCTTTGTCTCTGATCACTGTAGAACGGTTTCACGCCAGAATCCCCTTCTGAAAGCTCTGTAATAGCAAAAATTGCATTATAGCTCATACAGGTTTAGACTATTTTCATCTTTGTGTGAACTTTTCCTTTAAACAATTAACAACAGTAATTACCATGCATAAGATATCAATATTCTTCATATTTACAGTGTATGATATGCAATTCTAACACGTACCATTGAATCTACCTCTCTGGCATAGTTTGCACAAATCTAACCCTAGTCCCTGGCGTTTTCACACACCAGACTAAAATGCAGTACATGATATAGGCTAACTGGTCTTAATGAAGCGATCAGAATTAATTGGTTTGAAAGCTTTTGCAAAAGTTTGAGCCCCAACACTGCCCCATGATGGCTAAACACTAAAGCTAAATGTCTTATTCCCTTTTTATCTTTTTTATTTAGAGATCTCTGTGGTTGAGAAGACATTTTCTTTGCCCGTTACGTACCTTACTCAGTACATGGATGATGTCTCCCTCCTTTAAATCCAGCTCATCTTGGTTAGTTGCTTCATAGGGGAATGTGGCCTTGCAGTATTCTTTTACTGCAGAGAGACAAGAAAAAAAAAAAAAAAAAAAAAAAAGAATATACCCATGACATGGGTTACAATTATTTGTCTTTGGTACCTACAGCAGACTCTTGACTAAAAACTGGTGTTGTAAAAAGCTGTGGAGTGCCTGAAGTGCCACATTGCCAAGTTATTTGCTCTGCTTGGATTGTACAGGCATCATTTAATGTTTAAAGTAATAGCAGCGCCTACAGCGCCTACATTTCTACTTCCTCTTGAGATGGTGTTTGCATAAGAAAATGCACTTCGCAATTCATTATACATTAGCAAGGCACAGGCACTTTTAAAAACAGATAGGTATGCTAATCTATATTTTGGGCTTCTGATTCCCAGGAAGAGGTCAATTAGTCATAACCACTGCAGTCGGATTCAGGCATTTATGTCTGGTCCATTTCCATAAATCTCCTATCATTATTTTGGTTTTCACAATACAGCTTTATATCAACCTTCCTATGAACTTACCTTTTCCTTTGCTCTCTGCTTCTTTTTCTCCTTTAGGGGGTTCAGGAGTGCTCAAAGGGGTGGGTTTTGTGGCAGATGGTAATGATGGAATTGGCTAAAATGAAGCAGAACCACAAATGGATTTACTGACACGGCAGCCACACAAACACATGCAGTTGCACACTGGAAGGTACAGACTGAGACAGATCAGCCATGCCTGGATGAAAGGAATGCTGGGTAAACACTGTTGCCTGTTACATATGTACAGAGTAAATGGTAGAGCATGCCAAATTTAGTCTCGAATTTTGCACCTGTGCAAGGACACAAAACCAACTGGTTTTTTTTAGTAAGCAAATAGTGAGTAAGAAACCTACAGGTATTTAGTAAATCCTCTGACCCTTACATCACATGATGATGTGTAATAAATGACCTCTGAGCTCTTGATAAAGATGTAGTAGAAAATTTAACTAATCTGAATGATATAATGGGATGCAAAATGTAATAAAAAGGGAGAGAGGAAGTATTGGTTAAATGCATTAATACTGCAAACAGACCTAAATGACTTAAAAATAACATGGAAGGTAATTTGTGGTGCATTTAACAACTTCAATATGATGTTCACTACCATTGAAAAGTTTGGAATCAGTAAGATTTTCAAGAAATTAATTTTAGTATTCAGCAATGATGCAATAAACTGATCAAACGTGACAGAAATCTTTTGTAACATTATAAATGTCTTAACTATTACAAATAAATGCTGTTCTTTTGAACTTTCTATTCATCAAAGAATCCAGAAAAAAAAAAAGTATCACTATTTACTGACAAATATTATGCAGTAAAACTGTTTTTAACATTGATAATGAAAAGAAAATATTTCTTGAGCAGCAAATCAGCATATCAGAATGATTTCTAAAGGATCATGTGACACTAAAGACTGGAGTAATGATGGTGAAAATTCAGCTTTGCATCACAGGAGTAAATTACATTTTAAAATATATTAAAATAGAAAACAGTTACTTTGCATTGCAATATATTTTACAATATTACAGTTTTATTGTATTTTTCTAATCTAATAAATGCAGCCTGGGTGAGCATAAGAGACTACTTTCAAAAATATTTTAAAACCCCAAACTTCGGAATAGTATTACCACAACTTAAAAATTCAGTAACTAATCAGGTGCTATGACATTATTGGTTAATATTATTTATATTAGGGTTTCAACACTTTTATTGCAAAGGACCCTTAAATATAAAGGCACCTACATATACTCATTTACACAGATCCACTTATGTGTGCGGAAAATAAAAAGCATGATATTATGAAGAAAACGTACTGTATACACAACACATACACAAAAAATTTAATAATAATAATAATAATAATAATTCATTTTTAAATAATTAAAAAAACTACTAAAACATTATCTAGAAAATACTTTGTATCTTTTTTTCTACAAAACATTTTTATAATCAATCAATTCAGATTTATATCTATAGAACTTTAAAATAAATATCAATCAGTACAATCAGGGAGCAAGACAAGCACAACAAGGAAAAAATGTTTGAATGTGTCATTTTGGTAATCAAAGAGGAATTTTAAGGGATACAATTAAGGGGGACTTTAAAGCTAAAGTCTGTAAGTTTTGCCTCTGTCGCCATCTCTGTTTGAAACCTGCAACTGCAATCTTAGATTATGGCTATTTGACTTACAGTATAGAAGCATGCTTCAGAATAGTTTTGAGAAGGTGCTTAAAAAGTTGAGCCATGTATTACTATGAATTAGGCTACTACTAAGCTAATTTGACAGTCTAGATTTTTGATTACCTGTTTTGTGTATTTAATATTTTTAACGTATAAATTTTTTTTAGTGCACTGATTGGAGAGGCTTGTGTTGTTCAATAATTGTTTAATTTAAGCAATTTTCTGTATAACATAACTTCTTATTACTTAACTGTTAGATTTTATGAGAAAAAATGTTTCAATGTGTCATTTTGGTGATCAAAGAGGAGTTTTAAGGGATACAATTATTGACTACAGGGGGACTTTAAAGCTGAAGTCCGTAAGTTTTGCCTCTTTGTCGCCATCTCTGTTTGAAACCTGCAATTGCAGTTATTTGCAGAATTATCATCTTTATGTGGGTTGTGCATCGGCACGGCTCCTCAGCGGGGATTAATCTAATGTTTGCTGTCAGTCACCACACCGGTGTGGATACTGTACTTTGAAATCATAGATTCTACATCTTGAAAGTATGAACAAAATAAGAATTTTGTAAGTAACATGTCTGCCACTTTTGTTCTGACCAACTGAGAAAAAAAAAAAAAATTGCACTGCCAATGGTGATTAAATTTAATGATTAGCTCGGATCACGTCAAACTGTGCAAATTATTATTATTGTTATACTTTGTTTTCAAATTGTTAATGCTAACAACATCAGCATTGCGTGACTACGTGTATTTAGTGTGTATTAGCGTTACCTGTAGATTTCAATTTCTGTAGCCACTCTGCGGTTCGAAGTCTTTTGCTTTTGACTACGGGTGAATCTCCAGTTGTCACTGATGATTGTCATTTGGACCTTTCTGGATTATAATCCGCAGTCAAAATGATAAATTTAATTATTGCAGCTGCTGTGAGAAAGGGCTATAAATGATCTGCAGCCTGTAGTATCCTTCACCATAGCCTACTAGCTGGGACTCCTTCTCTATGTAAAAAGACATGACGTAATGACGCAAAGACAAACAGCTGCGTGCGCGAATTTCCTGCGGAAAACCACCAGTACCATCTAGAGGTTGACCGATTGATCGGCCGGCTGATATATCGGGCCGATTTTTGGCATTTTTTATTTAATCAGCCGATTCTGCTGCAAATTAGGCCGATTAATTGGCAGCCGCGATTGCCATTCCACCGGCATAAAGGACCAGTTATACTTAATTTTCCACATTCCGCTGCATCTCACGCACAGTTGAGCACGCGGGCCTTTCAAAGTACACTCCTTTGGCTGTGAGCGCGGAAAAACGGATTTAGTGGACTGCTGTTTTGAAGCTCTCAAGTCACTCACACATGCCCTGTTGTACACGCGGATCGTCCTGCACGCGGACGGGGTGTACAAGCCTTTAACCAGCTGTAGTTTAGGCTACAGGTAGGCGTGGGTACCAAAACCTGGTAACGAGCCCAGCGGCTAAATTATTATACAAGCCTGTGTTATATAGATAAACTCTGACGTTATCAATTCTGTTTCTGTACGTTACTGGAGAATTTCTCTCCGTCTGAGGCTGCGTGTGAGACGGAGCAACTCTGCAGCCATGCCTTGTTTATCATAAGTGCAACAAGACATTTGCATGTGAAATGAGAAACATGTGCAATTCAGACAAAACTTCTGGCTAAAATGTGCATATTAACTTTCCTCATTAAATGTGTCTGTGGGTCCGACACATAGCTTCCACGACGTCATCGCTCATGGCCAGTGCACTCGATACAGTTATAAGCAGCAGGCTGCGTAAAATGGGTGAACTCTTATTTTTGTTATCACTCTTAGATTATGGCTATTTGACTTACAGTATAGAAGCATGCTTCAGAATAGTTTTGAGAAGGTGCTTAAAGTTGAGCCATGTATTATTATTACTATGAATTAGGCTACTACTAAGCTTTTTTGACAGTCAATTTGTTCAATTTGACAGTCTAGATTTTTGATTACCTGTTTTGTGTATTTAATATTTTTAACATATATATTTTTTTTAGTGCACTGATTGGAGAGGCTTGTGTTGTTCAATAAATGTTTAATTTAAGCAATTTTCTGTATAACATAACTTCTTATTACTTAACTGTTAGATTTTATGGGACAAAGGGGGAAAAAAAATAAAAAATATCGGCCAAACAAATCGGCCATCGGCTGCCCTGATTTCTAAATATCGGCATCGGCCAGAGAAAAGCCCATATCGGTCGACCTCTAGTACCATCCAGATAAGAAAACATTATTACAGGCTTACCGTTGTGAAACGGTAAGGAGGTAAGGAGATTGCTTGAACACTGGCTGGTTATGTACTTGCTCAAAAATTGATTTGAATAACTTTTAACCAAAAAAAGTTAGGGGAGTGCAGCTTTAACAAAGCGCCAAAAATGGCTTGTTTGGATATTGTGGGATCTGTATTGTCAAACAGCAAATATACTGCAAACTGTGAGCAAACGATTTCATAATGCTTTGTCTTTTTCATGGATAATGTTTTCAAAATACTTGCTCACATGCAACAGCGAGCGGGTGTTGATACTTTTCCAATGCAATGACGCTGTTTACTGATTTAAAAGAGCCCTAAAAGATCCACCCCTTAAAAACAGAGAGTCAGAATGAAGATTAAAAAGCATTTCTCCACATAGATATTTGTTTTTTGTGCAAAAAAACTTGGGCCTCAAGGAACATAAAATAAAACAAAAAAGTTATTTCATGACCCCTTTAAGCTTGATGCTGAAGTTGCTTCTAGAAATGTAGGTTAAACGGTTAGTTCACACTAAAATGAAGTCATCATTTACATACCCTGGCAATGTTCTAATGCAATATGACATTTTTTTGTTTTTCGAACCACAAAAGGAGAATTTTTAAGAAATGTCTTGCTCACACTCATCCATATAATGGCAGTGAATAGTGACCACCAGCATCAAGGTTTTAAAAAAAGCCACAAAAGCACTGTATACTCCAAGTGTTCTGGGGGTATACGATAGGATAAAAAATTAAAAAAAGGATTATTTAACGAAATTCCTGACCCTGGTCATTCATCTTTTGTGCATGGCTGTATTAGTGCCACACTTTATTAATGTGGGTTTCTTACAACTTGTGTGCTTTTTCTGGGTGAGTCGGAGTAAAATGCGCCACTAACGAATGCCCACATCATATAGCCGTGCACAGAAGACCAACGGCCAAGGATTTTCATTAAATAATAATTAAAGTAATAATTAAATTTTTTTGTTTTTTTCTTACCAAACCCTATCACATATCCCCAGAATATATGACGTCGCACATGACCATTCTGTAAGTGTTTTTTCTTTTTTTTTTTAAAGCTTGATGCTGGTCGCTGTCACTGCCATTATATGGGTGAGTGTAAGTGGGATATTGTTTTTAAATTTCTCCTTTTGTGGTCCAAAAAAGATATAAGCCAATAAAACCACTCTCAAGTGTGAGTAAATGACTTAATTTTCATTTTAGGGTGAACTATACCTTTAACAAAATGCACTTTTCACTTCTAGAAACTAAAATGTGCATTGCATTCCAGCTATTTGCAGATGTAACAAAAGGCCAGACAGTTTGAGCTGTGCAGAGCACAAATGAAAAAAATCAGCCACTCTAAATAACGAAGTCCAAAAATAGAGGCTTATTGCCTAAAAAGGAAGGTCTCACTATGAGACTGTGTCTATATGTAAGGTCTTGAGCAATCACTGGCAAAACTTGTAAAGCAGTTAGACATGTAATTATCCTTCAACGCTCCATTGCTCACGGCTATGGGAATGGGCAAAACAGATTTTCATACATGCCAAAACAAGGATATGATTTTATATGGCACTATTTTGTGCTAAATTGCTTTGCGATGGAGTTCCTTCTTCATCAATACTGCCATATCTTGCACACACTCACACACACTTTAAAAAAAATTTTTTAATTATACAAACAAACACGTTAAACGTAACCATTAAAAAATGGTTTTGTTATAGCTTTTGTAGCAAGGGTGCCGCCATCTTGCAGTACTACAAGCAAAAGAACAATCGCAACTGCCGCTGAAATGGAGAACAATACTGCTTCGCTTCTCGGTATACATTCAGACAAAAAGTTTTACTGCCTTAAGATTTCCATAGTTATACTTGGATATATAATATGTTGCCAAAATGACTGTCAGAAATTAAAATGAACCACAATCATTATAAACACACGTTATTCCACAACATACAGATATCAAAGCTAATGCAAACCGCTAAATACATTTCTTACTGTGACTTCACATTTACCAATCCATACATTGGATAATCTCCAAATATTATGCCTAATCCAATCATCTTTTTTGCTATAATCTTTTCTAAACCTTTTGCATTTCGTGCAATAATGTTTGTCACTAACTTTTAGTTCACTGCATGAGTCCTGACTTGTTTTAGTTTGTCTATTTTTTATCAGCCCAGAATTTCCCTGCAAATAGCCCTCTACTGGTTGTCTATTTAGTGATAGATATTATGAGTTTATCTATTACTAGTAATGATTGCAGCAATGAAGCAGAAAAATCAAAGACCAGAATCAAAAGTATAATAATCTTCACAACGGAACCAACCATCCTCGTGATTTCACAGGTTGTAGTACTGTGCAAGATGGCGGCGCAATCAAATGGTGTAACAAAACGTTTTTTCTTTTTCTTTTAAATGGTCATTTATCATCTTTGTTATATCATTTTTGATTAGAGTGGAGATCCATTTACTAAATAATGTTAACTTGATTGACTGCTTCATTTCCATTTTATTTATTTTGATCGTGACAATCGTAATACTAAAAGTTTTCTTTGCTGCAGTTATTAGGATCGGAAATGGTCTGCAGTTTACAGGAAGGAAAGACATTGTCAGGCGCAGAACAACACTTACTTTCTCTTTCTTTTCCTCATTTACAGTTGGTCCTCTTTGGGAGACTCTCAGTTTTACAGAGCCCTCTTTGAATATGTCGCCAAAGCCTATGCCCATAATCTTCTTCGGCTGGGCCATGACCCCATTGCCTGGGTGAGGGGATGTGGGGCTAGACACTCCATCTGTGGTATCTGCGAACACACACCTCTGTATGAGTACTGCCACAACAAGCTTTACAAAGTTCTGATGTCAAAAAAGGCATTAAAAAGTCCTTTTTCACTTGCAAAGTAAACATTGCTAAAATAACTGATATTATTTAAAGGATGAGTTCACAAAAAATGACATTGGAACTAAAAATCTGCCCTAGTTATTCTGTGATCATGCCAGAAGTAGTGATGCCCCATTTATGAACTGATCTGTTCAAGATCAGACCTGAATCATTTGTTCAGTCAGACTATTCGGTCTATTGCTCATAAAAAGTACTCAGTTTATATCGGTAATCCCCCTATTATCAGTTTTAGAATGCAACAAATATGAGGGCATTTACACTAAACTTGGTTGTTTTTTTAATACTTTTTCAAGTCTTATGCTTTTCAAGGGTGCAGTTGTTCAATCAAAAATATATTAAAAGCTAATATTGTTAAATATTATAGCAAATTAAAATAACTGTTTGATTGATTTTTAATATATTTTAAAATGTAATTTATTCCTGTGATGCAAAGCTGAATTTTCAGCAGCGATTACTCCAATCTTTAGGGTCACATGATCCTTCAGAAATCATTCTAATTGATTTGGTGCTCAAGAAACATTAAATAATTTCTTTCTTATTATCAATATTGTGGAAACTATGATAGATTTTTTTCAGGATTTAATGAATATAAAGCTCAAAAGAACAGCATTTGTTTGAAATATAAATATTATGTAACATTATAAAATGTCTTTACTGTCACTTTTGATAATTTTGCTGAATATTCAAAAAAAAAAAATCTCACTAACCCCAAACTTTTAAACAGTAGTGCAAACAAAAAATTTAACTAAATTTTAGATGGCTTCAGGTGGCCAACTTGGCCTCAAAACAAAAAAATCATGAACAAAAAGTTTTGCCATCTGCAAATGCCTTGACTAGGTCTAAAACCTCAAAAACACAGTGCACACACCCTTAAACGTACAAAAAAAACAACAAAGGTTTTTGTTGAGTGTTTTCTTGTATGGACATGCCCTCCCTGAGAATGCATCACAGGATTAGCTGAGAGGTACCTTGCTCGTCTGTAACGTCGCTGGTTTCTGTGTCTTCAGTTGAGTCAACTTCTTTTACAAAATTGGAAGGAAAGAGTCCAGACTTCCCATTCATGCTTCCGCTCCACCAGCCCTCTTCAACCTAAAAATCACTCACAGTCAGCACTAATACAGGAATGGTTAAATGCTTGATTTCAAAAGACACTGAGTTTCAACTGGTTTCACTTTAGGACCACGATTTTGACATCAAGTGACAAACCAACATAGCACAATTTGTTCAATTCCTAAATTGAAATTCATTATCACCCTGCAGACTCTGCAAAATCCCAAAAGTTTATAAGAGTTTATAGAGTCTCTTTGTCTCTAAAGTCAACTTTGATGGTTTCATACTCAGCAGTCAATAATTCACCACAAAAAACGATCCTTGCCGCAAATGGGCCCACATTAAATGTAGTCTGGCTTAGTTTTTTTTGTTTTTTGTTTTTTAAATGAGGGGGGTGTCAAGCAACCTGTCCACGTTGGTATTTGTATATTAACCTAGCTAGCTTCTACCAAGTTACAGACAAATTTGTGCCACAACACTAAAGCTTTTGATATTTCACAGGAAATACATGAAATAAGTAAAGCATTGTTTTATTTGCATTTAATATTCTTTTTTCTTCTACAAGTCTGCAAGCCTATCAGAATAGATATAATAATCAGAATAGATCGGACTTTCACAACCCCCTGATTGAGATCCACTGATATGAATGCATAAAACAATGTTTGGGGAGAAACTTTTATTAAAACTACAAATATACTAAATTTTATTAGTAGCCCATGACAAAAAGCTGAGCAAATGGGAAAGAGAAATTAGAAGGAAATGATTCTCATTTTGCGAGAAATGAAAAGGAACATTTTTATATATATTCAACGCAAATGTCAAAACATTCAGTTATGAGATTAAATACAAAAGACAGAAGCTGCTGACCTCCTCAATGATGTCAATGATATCTCCAATTTTCAGTTCCAGCTCGTCTTCATTCTGAGGCACATATTCAAACAGGACTTTGCACTGCCGCTTCTTGGGCTCTGTAATGAAAACGCAACAAGTCACTCTGGATCTGGCCTGACATGCTCAGCCAATAACAGCAGCATATAAGGGATACATTTCCCCCAGCTACCTGAAGAGGGCTCAGTGAGTGACGACTAACGCAATCAGGAAGAGTCTTTATTGAACGTGAATGCACACATACACTCTCACACACAAACACCACACCCTCTCCTTGAGATTATTCATGTGCCCTTTTAAGAGAAACGCTGTGAGGGATAGAAGAACAGTGCGTGCAATGGACTGTACTGTTGTTTAACAACATACCGATTGTTCAGCTGACGAAACCTCTTTCAGAAAAAAAATAAAAAAATAAAAAAATCAGTAGACAAAAACTTCATAAAACAGTTTTGAAAGAATTGTGAAAATTACATGATCTAAGAACTTTATACAGTGCTTGCCATTGTAAAGACTGTAAGTCTATCCCTCACAGCTTTGTTTCCATCCATTAAATTCAATATGGTGTCACACCTGACTAAGGTCAATTGGTGTTCCATATTACAAGCCGAATTAAGAAACATTAACTGTCACTAGCTGTGAGAAAGGTGCAATTATTCAATAATTACACTATTATTCAAAAGTTTAGAGTCAGTAAGATTTTTTAAAAGAAATTAATACATTTATTCAGCAAGGATGTAAAGACATATATAATGAAAAGATTATTGTTGTTGTTTCAAATAAATGCAGTTCTTTTCGACTTTCTATTCATCAAAGAATCTTGGAAAAAAATTATTAGGCAGTACAACTGTTTTCAACACTGATAATCATAAAAAATCTTTCTTAAACAGCAAATCAGCATATTAGAATGATTTCTGAAGTATCATGTGACACTGAAGACTGGAGTAATGATGGTGAAAATTCAGCTTTGCCATCAGAAATAAATTACATTTTAACATATTAAAATAAAAAAAGTCATTTTGAAATGCAGTAATATTTCAGTATTACCGTTTTTACTGTATTTTTGATCAAAGAAATGCAGCCTTGATGAGCATAAGACACTTCTTTAAAAAACTTTTTTTTAATCCTATCGACCCCAAACTTTTGAACAGTAGTGTATATGTTGCTAACTATTAGGAATGACTAAAATGACATTTTTAAAACTGGACTTTAAAAGGTTACTGGGATGTCTGAATGACAATTTGCCATATGAAGAAAGTGATACATTTGATAAATAGAAAGTTATTTGAAATATATTTTTTTGCATTATAGATGTCTTCACGGTCACTTTTGATCAATCTAATGCATTCTTGCTGAATGAACGTATTAATTTCTTACTGACCCCAAACTTTTGAACAATAGTGTACTTTAGATTATTATATAAATACCATACTATGTGAATATAGTCATCATTCAGTATCATGATATATCAAAATACTATGGTATTACCATCTAATTCTATTAATGTACCACGCTTGCACGACAGTACCGTTTAAAAGAGGGCGCATGTAAACACTATCTCTATGGTTAGCTTGAAATGAAAGCTGCATTGGGCAGAAACTACACAAAATATCCAATAATTCCTCAAGGGTACAACCTGCACAGAGGAAGAGAGTAAACGCAACTACATTCCTCTGTTATCACTGTTTTAGATGATTTGTTCAGCAGAGACCTTGAATGTAGGATGGCATCACAATTGCTGTGTTCTGTGATAATGTTCCTATGCAGCTGGAGAGGATCAAGTGAACTTCCTCTAAAATCTGAGACGGTCATACACAAGTCTCAGACAGAGGAAATGAAAACAGGCTACATGAGCCAACAGGAAAGCCACTGCTGCCCACTACTGGCCAAAGCTGTCATCTGCTAAACTCTTTTTGTGCTAAACTCTGATTCCAACTAAACAAACACAGCTAAACATATAGTAATGACAGAATTTACCATATGCTATAGTACTGTAAACTATATAAAAATCATATTAGCCCACTGTGACAATTTAATGATAAGAAAGTTAAACAATGACACACCAATAACTAATTCACATTAAAAATGCTGTAAGCCATGATGCTAATTTCCACTACTGAATTAGACCACCCCAATACACTGACCATGTGTGGCCTTCCTCCATAGACATGTCAGTCAACTCGATGTCAGCAACTCAGATACGTGCAAAATGATTTACAGGTAGAGATCATTTTTGTTAGGCTACATTTTATGAATGGCTAAAAAGCATGGGCCTCTTATTTCTGTTTACATAGTCTAGAGCATTCACAGGTAATATGAATATTTTATGTGTGGTATTCCTAAACAAAATAGTTTACAGCACCTTTAAGTTAAAGAAGATGTGAAATTTGAAATAAAAACAGAAACACACTCTTTTTTGAGGCACGGGGTTGAGAATGGGGTTGTAATCCGAGTCCTCCGGTTGGTATGCCGTAGGTACTGATCCTCTGCGCCAGGCTTGCTACATTCTTTGATGCTCGCCGCTGTAATGGAGTCTCATCCTTTACCTCCTTCACTTCTTTAGCCTCCCTTGGCTCCTCTTTGGACTTTGGCTCATCTTTTTTCACCTCCTTGATATTAAAAAAAAGAATTACAAATTATATTTTTCATTTGATTTCATTTGTTAAAACAGTTCTAGTTACACTTGGCCACATAAATGTGTCTCTGCAAAGCGAATATAAATCTGATCTTCAATTCCCACGCTATATGCAAATTTAACAGAGTTCAAGACAAGTCACTGAAAGCAACAGATATGTACTATATTTTATTTATCATCAGCTAATAAGGAGAGCGGAATCAGCACTGGTAAAATCATTTACTATCACTACTTTTAATGAAGATGAATGTTAGTTCAGCATCTGCGACTTACTTTCAGTTTCATTTGTGGCAGTTTGCGCATCGGCTTGCTGAAAGAGATACTTTATCATCTGCGGCAATGAGTGTTTCAGTTCTCTCTCACATTTCGTAAAATTTACATAGGTGATTCCAACAACCAGATGCATTTCCACTTGTCCAGTTTCGTTTGAAAAGAGTCCCAGACCACCTCCTGAAGTGGTTTGTGTGATCGGATTTAAATCTGTCTCGAAAGCATTTCGGAGGGCATTTACACCTGGTCTTTTCAAGAATGGATAGCCATCCATCTGATCAGAGAAAATGCATGAAGAGACCAGGTCTAAACAGGCCCACTGATTTGTCTCTGTATTTTACACATATTTGCAAGTCATAGCAGTGCAAATATACCTACCATGGTATAAATGGTTTAGCAAAATCCATTTGAATGAATGAAAGAATGAATCTATACAACAAGAAAAGAAGCGATATATATGCATTTAGAGATGCAACGATATATCAGCCAATAATCGGTATCGGCCAATAAAAGCAAATTTTCACACCATCGGCCGGTAGTTTAAAAACAGATGATAGTCAGGGCCGATATATCCTGTCAATCAAAAGAGGGCAGGAAAATGCACTGCATTTGGGCTTTGTGTAAAGAAAATGCCAAGAAACCAGTTTGATGTTCAATATTAATAGTAATTATATTAAATAATAACATACAGAAAGTTAAGAATTAATCATTTAATCTTCAGAATTTAATTAATGCGTTTTTATATTAATTTGAGTAATGTGTTTGTTTATAACTGATACCAGTTACTCTGAAACAAGTTGATGAAGTGGAGAGAATAAAGTTTATTTGCATTTCTTTCAAAATATAATAATTAAAAATACAATGATTAATTATTAATTATAATGAAATAAAAATTTAATTAATTTAACAGAAGGTTTAAAAGGCAGAACCCCCAAACTATTGGTATCGTTATCGGTATCAGCAGATATCACTCTGAATAATCGGCTATCCGTAGAAAAAAATTTAGTATCGGTGCATCTCTTATATATATCAGTCAAGTCCGAAGCACAACATAATCCACAGCAACAAGTTATGGCAATGACGTCTCAGATAGCCTGACGACAGATAAAAATAAACAGTACTTTCGAGTGATCACTTATAATAGTGCGCATCAAATATGCTAATCAATCACAGAAGCTCAAACGTGAGTGTGTGACGCTACAGACCTCATTGGTTCTCAAGCGTCACGTTAATTGGTTCTCAAGCGTTAATGGCGACTGGCAAACCCACTTGAAGGTGCATACCGCCACCTACTGCACAACACCTGCGTGACAGCCGACGTAAAAAAAAAGTTTCAGGCTTAGGATAGCCAATACAGATAAGTTTTAAAAATACTTAAATCGGCCCCGATACCGATCCTTGAGATCGGCTCAGGCCATTCCTAATTAAAATTAAATAAAAATCAAAAGAAATTCAAGTCCTAGTGTTGTTTTAAATAATAGATTTCATCATCAGTGTGAATTACCTATGAACAAGTTATCATACACAACCTTTTAAAATCAAGTTAAAGTTCAGAAATGTAAATCAGAATATATTGTACCTGCGTTTAGTCTTTAAATAACTTAACATAGAACTGTTTTTTGGGATATGATACCATGTTGTTTTTGGACATGGGTGATAACATGACATTCTTTGAAGTACCCTGGAGTACTATTTAATACTACGGTAATCATTCAGTACTATGTATAATCTCAAAGTACCATAGCATTATCATAGTACATTCACAGTAGTATCACTGAAACTATCCAGCGGCCTTTTTAGCTGGGTTTAGATGGACACCGTTTGGGTTTGAGAGACAGGCATGTAGAGCAGCACTCTTTGTTTCCTGGAGGCTCCGGTGCAGAATGGAGAATGCCACAGGCTGCATCCGCTCCAAACTTCCTGTCTGAGATGCTGACAAAGAAATTCCTTTTTCTCACTCCCTCTCCTCAATAACTAACTTAAGGTCAGCTTTTCCAACCTTTTTAACGATCTTGATTTTATTATAATAAAAAAAAAAAAAAAATTAAATACATTTTAATAAATAAATAAAATAATAAAGTACTACTACAGAGATTATTTTACTGATGTTTAGGTTTAATTCAATGGATTTATGATGCATGCACATAAGAGCACATAATCTACTGTAACACCCTCATGCAGACAAGACACTCCTATCTTAGTTAAAAACTATATCAATCATGTCTGGATCAGTACATGAAATTACAGATGTCCCAAGTTAAGAACTTGCTTTGAAAACTAATTCCGGCTGAATAAAAATAAAATAAATACAAAAATAAAATCTTTACTCAAAATACAAATGTTTTAAAAGCAACTTTTATAACACAATTAAATAATGCTGTTTGTGTAAAAAACTTTATTTAATTCTCTTCAGGTTATGTTTTCCCTGTAAGTGCCCTTTAAATCCTGTGCTATCTGTGATCTGTCTGGTGATTCAGCAAAACGAGCAATCAAATCAAGTGCCACGTTATGAGAAACTGAATGAACTGAAAACCAACTTAAGACAAAACATTACCAGTAATACATCTTCCAGACACAACAAGATCTTATTTAGATACGATCTGAGCTCCTACCTGCTCGCTTTCCATGGTCCTCTCCTAAAACCACCTGAGTGCAGACTATCAAATCTTTCCGGGATCAAAGTTCAGTTAAGGGAGTGAAAGATTACCTCACACCCTCCTAAAGGATCTCCGCAAGGAAACAAAAGCAATAATTTCCTGCCTTTGACAAGATTTGCCATTACATCCGACTTTAATGTAGGTTTCCTCAAGCAGCCTCAGCAACAACTCAAAACACTAATTAAGTGGTACACAAATTGAAGTTGAGATTGTAAATGCAATGACACGTGGTTAGATTTCAAACGGATGTCACAACTTGTAATGTCATACCTAAAAATATTTTACATTAAAAAATCATTCTAAAATTACCTTTACAAAGTTATCTGGGAAAAGGCCTCGTTTCCCATTGAGGTCTCCTTCCATCCATCCATCCTCATCGATTCGTCGCACATTTCTGATCACGTCTCCAAGCCTGAGGGTCAACTCATCTTCGTGGAGGGCTTCATACTCATACTCCACCACCACCTCAACTGCAAAGAAAGGAACACACTTCAGTCAGAGTGGAACTATTGCTGTGATCAAGCATCTGTGACATGCTGGCAGAGAAGCACAGATACATAAATGTACTTAACAAGCATGTACAGAACAACACAAAAAAGGCCTTTCACACCAAACACAAACTGTGAAAGCAAAACAAATGAAGATGATGGTGGTTTATCTGACCAACAAATGGTTTACTTGCATTTTATGACACATCTACTGAAACTGATATTGTACATTTACAATTTCAAATGTATTGATCGTCTTTAAAAAAGAACAGTTCACCCAAAAATGAAAATTCTGTCATAAATTTACCCCCATGTGACTTGGCAGCTTCTGTCAAACACATAAGTTGAATTTATTAAGAATATCATGGCCAGAGGCCACTATAAAACAGACCCCAAAAAGCATCATAAAGGTATCATACAAGTAGTCCAAAAGTTATCTGAACTACATGAGAGGGAGTAAACGATGAAAGGTGGGTAACGAAGCCATACAAGTTAAGATGCCAAGTAGGCTAGTTAGGTAGCTAGTACCAATTACAATATTTCAAATATATTTTATCTACTTTTGCAATAAAGCCCATGTCTAAGAGTGCCTTTTTGAGTGCATGTATATTCATCAAAGAATCCTAAAAAAAATGTTCTCTCAAAAAAATGAAGCAGAACAACTGTTTTCAACATTGATAATAATCATAAATGGTTCTTGAGCAGCAAATCAGCATATTAGAATGATTTCTGAAGGATCATGTGACACTGAAGACTGGAGTAATGATGCTGAAAACTTTGCCATTAATTATGTTATAATTAAGGAATAAATTATGTTAAAACATTCAAATAGAAAAATGTTAAATTAAATTGAAATATTTAACAAAAAAAAAAAAATGCCTTTACTGTATTTTTTAATAAATAAATGCAGCATTAAAATACACAAGAGCATAAGAGACTTTCAAAAACGGTGGAGGGTTGGTGGAGTGAGCTTGAAAATATTTTTCTCTATAAAAGGGGGGCCTGGCAGAAAAAGTTTGGGAACCACTAAGTTAACCGATGATGTTTTTCTTGATATTTTGTGATTTTTTTTTTTTTTTTTTTGCATTTAGGGTGAAGAATATGCCTGCAAAGGGACAACACTGCAAAATGTGTGTACAACATTTCTATTACGACTATAATGTTTGCTGGTTAAAGCTGCTGTCTGTAACTTTTTCTGTTCAAAATTTACAAAAATTATATAATGAGAATGTACAACATAAATCCATTTTCCTAACCATGTTTTTGTCTGATCCTGAATCATTATGGTACACTTATAATAAGTGTTTATATTCGGGCTATTTTAGACCAGTCTGGTGGAACCACTGCGGAGTAGCACAGTACCTCGTCATAGAGATAATAAACAGAGAGCTGTAGTAGCTCCGCCTACAAATGTTCTTCCGCAAGACGCATGCAGACGAATTCTGTTTATTAACCGCTATAGTGCCAAAAGTAACGGACTGCAGCTTTAACTTAAATTTCAGGCAGCTGCACAGATCCAAAATGAATTTTTTTTTTAATGTATTTCATTATGTTAGTTACCTTATGAGGGTATTTAGATATTCAGCATTATTTTTATAAACTGAATATTTACGTTCAAGTTATTTTTTTTGTAATGTGTGTGAAGTATTAATGTTAAAGATTTTATTGTTTGTTTTTCGTAGTGTGATTTCTGATTAATTGTATTGAACCCAATTGAATCCAACTTTCCTGCCCCACCATAAAAAAGATTTTTTTAACCTAACAAAGGGGTTAAAGCGCTATCTAAGGTTCAATATGAACTTGACTAGCCCGATATTCAAAGAGTTTCCTAATATAGCTGGTTCTGACCTTTAAAGAGTGAATAAACACATTCCGCACCAAGACCAGCAAAGAACCGTGTGGAAATCTAGACCTTGCCGTTTACAAGCAAAAACTTCGAAACGACTGGGCCAAGGGCCAGCAGAGCACAACATATAAACAATGTTTTGCTCAAATATACTAGGTATGTTCATGAGAACAATGAAACAACAATTTAACAGCAAGGAGAGCAGTTTCAACTCTTTCTCAAGATCTTTGGAATGACCGTATCCAAGCAAAGTGGTGTGGTGTCCATTAAGTTTCAGCACAAACAAAATGACAATGTCAGAGCAATGCGCTTTTCTCCACTACCTAATCATTACCACGGACACCCGACACAAACATCTCCCAGCCATTTCTAGTCTTTGGAAAGTGCACAGAGTTAGACAATGCATTAGGAAAATTGCTAAATCTGACTGTGAGAGTTGCATGAGTCTAAGAAGAATGTGATCAGTAGCATACACACACAGTACCTCTGATGACAGAGGTTATTTACACAGCGATGCCAGAGATAGCAGAGACTTCTCATGGAAAACACAGGGAAAAGGGTCAGCGTGTCGCACAGGATCTCATCCCTACCTCACCTGGTTATGTCTGTGCACAGTATTTCTACAAACAGGTATGTTACGGTTGTAATCAAATGAATTTCCCTGTACAGCCCACATATTCTGAGGAATTCTTTTGGGAACATCTGTTGAGAGAGGCAAAAATAAACCGGTTCAGGCCAACATGATAAGGAAGAATCTGTGAAATATGCCCTAATCATACTGATTTTAATCTGAGTAAATTTGGTCACTAGTGGCTGCTGGATGTGTATTAATAAGATCTTGTTTTTATTTGAGTTTTGACAAGGAAGCCGTTTTCTTGCTGCTAAAACATGGCAGGTATACAGATTGCAACAGTGAATAATGTATCATATTAGGGCTGTCACAATATTAGATTTTCACTATACCATTACTTTGACCAGAAAAATTCACAATAAAGATATTATCATGACGTCTAGAAATTTAAAAATAATAAACATTGTTACTAGTCAATTTAATCTTTACATTTGTTTTCTTTTTTTTTATGCTAGGTGGCAACCAGCGTTATGGAACAATACAGCTATCTGTTGTTGAAGTGCCAACCAGTTACTGGCGCTGGACTGTATATGATATTGTCAATACCTGTGTACTGTGACACTCCTACATCATATCATAATTTTCTATACATACATAGTTTTTCCACCGTTGAGTCCCCATGGTTTAGGTAGGTGTTTAGGTACATGCAGCTAAATTACTATCTTACCAGTGTTGTCAAAAGTACTGACTTTTAAAATTTTAATTTTAAAATTGTAATGCTTTGAGCGCTGTTGAGCAGATTTGTAAACACCTCTGATTGGCTACTGTGTTCACTCGCTCATCAGATATGTCTGTGATTGGCTACAATGATCAACGCTTCAAAATCATGTTGTAAATAGACATCAAGCGTCAATCAGATACACAGAGCGTTTGAATGCAGACGTCTATCAGCAGATCAGTCATTTTAAATTCAAACACTTCCATGTGCTTACAAAAGCTCCCGTGCGTTGATCATTGTAGCCAATCACAGACATATATGTTGATCGTGTGAACACAATGGCCAATCAGAGCTGTTTAAGAAAATACGCTCAACAGCGCTCAAAGCATCACATTTTTAAAATTTCGACTTGGTATTGAAGTCGGTACCTTTGAAAACACTAGTAAGATAGTAATTTAGCCATGGGGACTCAACGGTGGAAAAACAATGTAAACCTTTCACAATAAATCTGGTAACAGCCCTGTGGAACTCATCTATTCTCTCTAGGGTTGGGAATCGAAAATCGATTTCAATTCTGGAATCAGATAATTGCTAATAAAAATAAAATTTCAATTCCTCTTATCGATTCCTTTGTGTTAGAACAAAACGTCAAAGTATCGTCAAGTTATGTTTACCACAGGCTTTATTTTACTCATAAATTGAAAACCCCCATTATAAAACCCTATAAGAAAATCTCAAAGGAACCAGCAACGAATTAGAATTCCAGGTTCTGATGTCATATCTGCACCACTCTATTAAATGATATGCTCCCATTCCCAGTGTGTTGCCCACACTTCACACCAGAACCATTTTCGCATGGTTCCGGTATTTTACAAAAATATATTTCGGTATTTTTCTCGATTCTCAACCCTAATCATTAGGGCTGGGGCAATACACCGATGCATCTCAAATCGAGAAATGATTCTGGATCGATTCTGATATTTTCCGTATATATCGCTATTCTCTCTCGAATCAATCCTGAGCTTAGTTTTTAACAACAGTTGGCACTGCATGCTTTAGAGACAGCCATACTCTGCATTCCATCTTATTATTTACACACACCACTTGAACCTTCTTTAAAATAATCATTCACAAAGTTCAAAAAGGTTGAAGCAAACTACAGGGGTGTTTGCAGTGGGCTGTTTACATTAATCTTGCGTCATAAAAAAGCATTCTGAGGTTTAAATACATTGCCAGACATTATCAACGCACAAGCGTTCTTCTTCGTGAGCATTTGAGCATGCGGTTAAAAAAAAATAGCCTAAAGCGTCATCTGCTGTTAAAAACTAAGCTCCGAATCGATTTGCGATGCATTTGGAAAATTTCAGAAACGATCTACTAATCGCGATGCATCGATAGTATTGTCACAGCCCTACTACCTAACATTTCCAAGATAGGGAAATTCCTGGCAGTGTATGAATTAATAAAATCCCAATATGTTTGAACAGTTTTCCACATTTTTACAGGATCTCTGTGAAAAAAGCTATATAGAAAATGAAATCGCTCAAAAATGGCATTAAAGGTGGGGTATGTATTTTTTTCAACAATGCTGTTGAACATTGTTGATATTTGAAATCAACCCAAACAAACCCACCCCTCTCTTCATTGCTCCGCCTCCAAAACTCACCCTCCAATCCTAACCACCCTGCTCCGAGTCGGTCTCGAACCCCGGCCCATCCACTGCTGGCATGTGAGGTGAGTGCACTGAAAATGACACGGTCTCTAGCGGTCGTCAGTGTGTAGTGGTTTGCCTGCACAACTCACTATCTGGCCTCTGTTACGCACACAATGCGAGATTGGATGTCTGTTTATCACAGCTGATGCACCAAAAAATGCTTCACAAAAAATAAAGCGTAGATGATGAACGAACGACAACGAAGCACAAAAAATAAACGTACAGTACAAAAGTAAATACAAACAAGTGTTCTTTGTTAGTCGCCAACAGCACAGCAGCTCCAGACAATCAATGACACTCAAACCCAGTTTTACTCACATGTGAAGTGGAATCAAAGCAGCCTCCACATCTGTTTTCAGGCCTTCCCGCTTAGCTCTCTCCAGCACTGGAAAGCTTTTCTAATATTAACGCTGGTCCTAAAGATCTTGCCCAGTCATAACCCTTCATTCCAGTGATATTCTTTTGAGCTGTTTTGTATTGTGTCTCATCATCTCTGTGTTTTTTTTTTCCCCCTAAATCAGCCCCCTAATGCTGATTAGTTAGACGTTTGTTGTTGGTGTCGGCCCGAAACGAACTTCCAAACAGTGTTGTTGGAAAAATACCCCACCTTTAACTTCACCTGCATTTTACACATCTACACTTGAATAAACCATCTCATAAGAGACAGGTCACACAAGGTCAAGCATCTTACAAGTGAAGTTTAAACAATACATAACCAAGCACACAACCCAAGCCTTTTTGAGCAAACACCATGTGCTGCAATCTCTCCGCTTGAATGCATATATGCGACCACTATCTGTTTTTAGCACTTTGTGAAGGTCGGCTGCCTCACAGTCCTTGTCTCTTCCTCTTCTTGTTAGTGTATTTTGAAGAAGACAAAGTTACATATAATGTCAAACCACCATAAATTGTGGTTAGGTGGTTCTGCTTCTAATTTAGTCTTGAGCCTGTTTCCAAACCCAAAAAAAAGAAGAACTTCCAAATTAACTCACTCTAAAGGCTTCATTAGTGTGTCACTAGGCACACAGAAAATGCATCCTTTATTTTGTATGCTGCACTTTTATCGCAAAAAACACAGGTCAGTGCAAATACAACAGAACTGCATATGCTACCTGAGGTCAACTGAAAGTGTCTAGAAAAACAGCATGGTTGCTTTGTGTAGTAGCTCATGTATCCTATGTTGTGAGGACAGTTTGCTGATTTAGACTCTCTGTTTTTGCATGCCGAAGCATCCTGATCTAGAGCAGAGCTTTGCAGAAATTGTCATAATGACAAGGTTGGCCGACTTGGCACGAGCGTCAGGAGCAAGGCGCAAATCCAGAATACACGACTCTGCTTTCATTCGCTCTTATTCTCTCTGCAGCCATTCAGAAAGGAAAACAGATTAGGTAATTTACTTCTCTGCTTTCTTATTGCCAAAATGTTTTAAAGCTTTACTCAAAACGCTATTCACAGTTGCCAGTTTGTGAATAACTGCATGAATAAGCTGGGTCAGTGAAATTATACAAAAGACTAAAGAAAGACAGTAGAAAATAACTTGGGACCAAGAAATGAGGCTTTAATAATTACTACTTAAGTTTGATCCAAAAAGCAATACAATCTTTGAAATTATCTCTCAAACTAATTTTTATAGATGGAGCTGAAGTAAGTGGTAACTTGTTTAGTCTAAACTTTGAGAACAGTTAAAGAATCATTACTGTGCTACGTGGATATATACCGCAAAATAAACTATATAGTAAAATCTTTAACGATAGACATTTTATACCGTAGTCACGATACAGTCATACCGCTCAGCCCTAATTTGGCCCCAATATTATATATATATATATATATATATATATATATATATATATATATATACACACATACACATATTAAAGGCTCATTATGGTTTAGTATATCCCACAGTATATATTCAAGTAAATAAATTAATATAAACAAGCGATCAGTCAACTAATGGCTTAAAAGAACGACTAATAGTCGACTAGATAAACTTTTAGTCTGGGGTAGCCCTAAAACAGTCACTTATGGCTTACGTGAACGTAAACAATTGAGAAAGAAAACGGATGTGTATCATTATATTGGATCTGACTGCGCATTCGGTCTTAAAGTGACAATAGCCTAATATTTCTGCTACTGTCT
Organism: Elopichthys bambusa; assembly: GCA_037101425.1. Lineage (NCBI taxonomy): Eukaryota > Metazoa > Chordata > Actinopteri > Cypriniformes > Xenocyprididae > Elopichthys > Elopichthys bambusa. Next base: position 22,698,502 of record CM074445.1, on the reverse strand, counting down.
GTGTCAATTATGTTAATCAAACAACAAAATACAAAGAAAGAAAATCACTTTTGTAGCTGTAACAAAGATTAATTATATTTATATTTCAATTTTTGTACCTGAATACTGTTAGACTTACCTGCTTACGCTGCTTATTTCATTTGTATCTTTGTTCTATTGTATTTATCCATGTATAATTTGTTTATCAGCCTATTTGCTATGCAGATTGACTCCCCTACAAAATCACCCCAATCATTCTAGAATCATTCATTCTTTCCAAATAGAGCTATTACATTTTTATATATATATATATATATATATATATATATATATATATATATATATATATATATATATATATATATATATATATATATTATTATTATTATATTATATATATATAGCAATATATATTCCAGAAACCCAAATACTGCAATGTCAGTTTTTCCAATATCATTACTACTAATGATATAATTAGTCAATATCATTACGCCCTACTAACTTCATTACTTATCTATACAATGGAAAATGTTGACTACAACACTTAAAAGTCAGTCCCTGCCTTAGGCTGGAGTGTAATGCTGTGTTTTTGAGTTTGACATTTGCAAGATTTTTAACAAATGTTTCAGTGTACAACCTCTTACCTGACCTATGTAAAATAATTAATTAAATAAATAAATAAAACAAAACTGGGGTTGGTTACTTAACATTCATGTCAGTACAAATAGGCGGCTCTTGGCCCAGATTTTCCGCCTAAAAGTCTGATTATGCAAGCCTAATTAGTGATAGAACAATGACTTCACAGCTCTAAATGTAAATTTCTGCTGAAAACGTCCTTGATACTGAACATAAATGAATATGCATAAAGTGGTTCATTTAAAAAAAAAGAAAAAAAAAAGTGCCAACAACCTCAAACATCCACAGACAAAATTTTCAGAGCATATGTTTACTGTAGAAGTGTAAGCCAAATGAGTCGTGTGTGACATGAACCAGAGTGAGAGGTCAGACGTTAAATGGGTCAGTGGTTTAATAAAATAAAATTACTACACTAAACAAAAACACACACATACAATCAATATGTGACTGGAGCTTGGAAGAAATAGAGCACCTAATATGGGACATTTCATTTCAATTCAACCTCATAGTGCCCTTAAGCAGTTTGGACTGGCCTGATCAAGACCCTGGCTGACACAAACACACACAAAAAAATTTGTTTGGTTCAGAAAGAAAACACAAGGGAGTCAAAGTCTCATATGAGTTTCTCAAGCATGTCAGTCAAACACAATAATATCTAAGATTATTATACATTCTTCAGATGTCAACCAGAGTCCTTTCTATAAAATCACTTGGCACAATAACTAGTAGTGCAGTAGTCAGTATGTAGGGAGAGGCTCTGGAGATTCTTCACATATTTTCAGCTTTAGGCTTTTGCATGATGTCATGAACAGTGGTTCTCAGGCAAGGAGAGAGTTTAATTAGAACTGGTTCTACTTCGTTTTCTAAAAATATTGAAACAAAATTATTTTAATGCACTGTTTATTATTAACAGTTCTTCACCATCTGCTTTCTTCCACTGATGTGGAAAAACATCATCCTTAAGTGTTTCCATCGGTACTACTGAATATAAAGTGGCACGGCAAAAGAAATTAGTGCTTGTAGAACTAAATGTGACATCATCAGTTCAAATCCGACTAATTATTCACTCACTCACTGAAAAATCAGGTTTTTATTGTTTATATGTCTATGTGGTGTATTTAATATATTTTAAGACAAACCATGTGCAAATTCCTATGTCAACACCATTGTTGAGTAATTTCTCCTTAAAACTTCAGTGAAGAAAAGACAGTCTCAAACCCGCGGTTTGAAATCGCTGGTGTCTGTGACATCACAAACTACCTTGTAACCAATCACGTCAACATGCCGGCGGGCTTTAGCATATCATTAACAGAGAACTAGCAGGGGAGTCACGAGAGAAGCTAGGCTATTCCGGTGTATTTTTGAGTAATTCAAAGCTTTTTTTTAAGAATATCTGACTCTGACATGGAGAACGGGAACATGGTTTGTGTAACATTAGCAACACATTATTAGCTGTTTGATATCATAGTCAAGCAAAAGGCTAATCATATTAATTACCGTTATGTGTTCGATGTTGTAAAGAGTGATACCATTGTGCAGCGTTTACCTCAGTAAGTTGACCGAGTGGATCTCTGAGCTGGCGTGAGCGAGTGGGGGGCGGGGCTAATTTGCATATTCACTGATCCATGTATATTAAATGAGGCAAGGGTGTAGTTACATTCAAGCTATTTTGAGCCATGAAGATTTTTTTATTTATTTATTTTTTTACAGGAAAAAATGTTTAAATATGTCATTTTGGTGATCAAAGAAGAGTTTTAAGGGATACAATTATTGACTACAGGGGGACTTTAAGAAATGAATACTTCTATTCAACTAGGAAGCATTAAATGGTAACACTTTATTTTAAGGTAATGTAGTTACACATTACTACATGTACTTTCTATAGTAATAACAGTAAATTATGCATAATTACAAGTAACTGACCCTAAACCAAACCCTAACACTAACCGTAACTCTGTAATAAGTACAAGTAGTTATTTAATATTACTAAGAACTTATTTGAGTAAGTAAAATGTAACTATATCACCTTAAAATAAAGTGTAACCTATTAAAATGATCAAAAGTGACAGTAAACACTTACAAATACATAAAATTGATTTTAGGTTAGTTGTAGACGAAATAGATAGTTATTAGTTAGTTAGTTAGTTAAAATTGTAACAATATTTTGCAATATAACTGTTTTACTGTTTTTTTGATCAAATAAATGCAATCTTAGTGATCAAAAGATACTTTTTTTTTTTTTTTTAAACATAAAATTAAAAAAAAATCAACAACAACAACAAAAATCTTACCAACCCCTACCTTTTGAATGGTAGTGTAATTAGGACCAGTTGTTCTTCATAAACTAAAAGATTAGTTGATGGAATTGTTAAGTAATCAAAAGAACTGAATCTGGACAAGAATAGCTCAGTTCTATACAATTCACATTGCTACATGAGGATGGCAAAAAGAATGTAGGTGATCTAAATATTAAAATCCATTACATTAAGAAATATGCAAACTACACAGACTTTAAATGCACTACTAATAAACTAAAAAAAAGCCACCCTTTAGCTGTTAAATGAAATCACAAGACCTGTAGAACAATATTCCCACATGAGGGGAAGAACAGATCAGTGTTAAAGAACCCATTTGAAACCAGATATCAGTAAGAAACATCCACCTATTTTCATTTCGCCTCCACTGTTTGCAGTCAAGACCTGACATGACCAAGCGATGTCCACTTGCACCTGTGTAAAGTACACTTATTACTCTAACACACTTTCATACTTCCTGACGAGCTCAGTTTCCAATCCTGCGCTTACATAACTTTGTGACAACATGATGAATTACTGGCGGGGGTGGGGGGAGCACTCAAGGCCACGAAAGCAACCTGCCTGCCAGCCAGATGAACCCTGCAGCCCAAGCCACACATTTACTCTAACCTACAAGCTGGGAAAACAAATGACCATTATGCCAAATGTAACATCTAAAACCCCAAACATTTTCCTTAGAACTTCTTCCTGTAAACGTCAGTGCTTCTGTACACACTAAACACTAACCGAAAATGTAAAAGGGACATGTTCAAACACCTCTTCCACTACAGTGTGTATCTTAAGTAGGTTGTGTTTGAGATCAAAAACTCTGCCCTAGAGTGTAATACCAGGAGCTGACTTCACATAAAACCCATAATTCAGACTATAAAATGGGTGACAGAGAAAGATCTAAGACAGTTTTGACCAACAGCCATATTTACCAGTCATAAAAATGTACTTTTGAATGTGCAAGTCACTTATAGCTACTAACAATACAAGCATGAGCCAAAGGCTTGGTCACCTGACAGAGAACATAGCCAATAAAACAAACACACCACTGACTCCCTCACTAAATAGTACAATAAAAGAGTTCAATTGGTGTCAACAACCTGAAATAGAGAGGAGTAAATATGGAAATGAACCTCACTCAGAAGAGGATTTGTAGACAGCTCATAACATTTGCACTTTATTCAAACCAGCAGAGTCGTGCAAAAGAGCATGACAGTGCAGAATGGGAACGTTTTACACTATAACATTTGTTTACCTAATACCTACCTAACTTCTAGGGGGTGTTTTTTATTAAAGCCGCAGTCAACATAGTCAACTGGAATCAGTAAGTTTTTGTTAGCATATAGCTGATTCTTATTAGTCGTACAAGTGGTTTTGGACTTGATAATGACACTGGTTATTGTTGTTATTATTAATAATAGTAGTACCTCGATTTATGGCACAGGGGGTCATGTGATGTAAACATGACGGCGCCCTTAAGGGGGCGACCCGCTTCGTATTAAATATAATAGCTTCTTCTCAAAAAAACAGATATGGTCTTGATTTTTCATCTTACATGAGTGTATGTCATTGAAATGGATCTGTCAAAAGTGCAGTTTATTTATTTAAAAAAAAAAAATATCAATAAAATTTTTTTACAAAGTACACCTTTAAGGGGGCTTCTTTGGAACTAAGCCACAGCAACTAGTACAAACTGCTTTAAAACCAATCAAACAACGTCAATGCCTCCGAAAGGTAAACAATAATACTGTAGTGGAAGGGCAGGAAGCCATTAATCTTGACGCAAAACGAATGGAATTTACTGGTTTGGACAAGCCTAGCCAGTTTGCGACACTGGCGCCTCAAATATTCATCTGATCACAAGTTTTTTCCCCCCCTTTATTCAACTTGGATACAGTTTCTTCTTTTAAAATGACGCTTAAGGGACTCGCTCGCGCTGTTCCCTTGGAAGCTGAAACGTGGAGTGACACTGTAACTGATCTATAAGAAGCGAGTTAAACTCACCCATACTGTCCTTCGATACGAGACCGTCTTGATCTGATGTGTACAATCTGCCGTCCTGGTAGCTGATGTTAGCTAGCAGGATGAATGCTAGCAGTAAATCCTACTTGTGCGTGGAATCGTGTTGGTGAAGTGCTTGTTAGCGAATTTATTTGCGCTATTAATCCATTCGACTTGGTTTAAATGTCGGCCTGTTGTTAAACTATAAGGTATGATTCTTAAGAGTACTGTGCAGGAAGTTATCCCGAAGTCTCCACCTTTCTTAGATTTGTCTGCGCGATATTTCATCGGGAGGATCCCGCGAGAAGTCAAAGTTCCTCGTTGGAATACAAGAGGCTGAAGTGTGACATTTTAATGTTAATTGAGTATTCAAGCACAAATGTTCATATCCATGCAAATCTTGCAGTGATTTAACTATATACAAATTTAACGACTATAACTATTATATTATGTATAGGCCTATATAGGTTACTCGCGATCATATAGAGCAAACATTGTGGAAAATAGTCTTTTATTGTATATGAAAAAAAAATTCACATGAACAACATTTTTTTTTTTGTTTATTGTGTTTTAAATATTTTAATACAACAATAAATATAAGGGAAAAACATTGGGGGTGGGGAATATCGGTCATTTGCAGGCACACTCTGTTGACAAAAATATCATAAGAAAATGTAGGCGGTGAAATGAAATCTCGTCTTCGCTCAACCGAATGTCTCTCTGTGGCTGAATTATTTGCATTAAATTTGGCTATTAAGCTGCTAACTGTAAACTGAAATTGCCCCAATCAAAGCCAATTTCCATAAGCATGTACTTCCCTATGTTTTTATGGCTGGTTTGAAATAATATTTTCTCTGTCTGTGTCCATAATTACAGAACAACCACAACAATTAAATTTACTGTGAAAGATCAGTTGCATCACAATAAGACTAAATCTCTATTGAAGGGAAAGATTCATGGTAATATGGACCACATTGTGCTGTAGCACTGTTAACACTAAATTTACTGTTGTTATAGTAAAAACATATGCAATAATAAAAGAAAAAATAATAATAAAGCAAAATGATCAGATTATGCTATACATGTTCGGATTGGATATTTATGAGAAAACTAACCAAAAAATTAAGAAGAAGAAAAAAAAACATAATTTTGTATTGGGCTTTTAGAGGCTTTCTGTCATTAAGAACTGGTTTAAAACTTTTATATGACATTTCAGATATTTCTGTGAACTGTATTATTCTGTTACGATTGCTTCACACCAAATCTTGGTTAATGACAAGACAAGCAGTTATGACAGTTATAAGAAAATTAAAATACTACTAATAATATAAGAGTTATCTTGCACTTAAAACACCTGCGTTCAGAAAAAGCCAAAAGATGGCGTAAACCCACAATTTACATCTATCTACATAATAAATCCATCTAGTGGGGTCATAAGGTCCAATGGTTTCCACCAGAAATGGAGCTTCAGAATGAAGTCATGCTTTCCATGTCTTCTCTAATCCCTAGACATAAACATCATTGAAACTTTATGGGTTGTTCCAAAGCAAAAATTGTAGATTTATAAGTGTCTATTTTATCCCCTCATAAATACAGTTCAGAACTACTATCAGCATTCCAAGTGCAAATGGTCCTTAATATATGTTTCTATTATTTTGTTATTTTACTTTATTTATATATACAAGTGAAGTATAGCATTTATTTGAATATATTATTATGGTATTTGTCTCTCCCTGCTGGGCACTCCAAGCAATTGCGTAGACTTGCACAAACAGAAGTTGCCTCCTTTTATACCATCTCTAATCTATCCTAACTAAACATTCACTTTAAACTGCCTTAGTACCAACTGAGAAAACCTAGTCCTAGTCTTAGACTTCCCTTAAATTCATCATCAGTTGTAGAAATTGCTTTTTATGTGAGATCAAATAAGGTAAACTGCATTTTTTTTTTCTTTTTTTTTCTTTGCCAGCAGAGGGCAGAATATGAACAATCTACAAAACTAAGACAGGGTGGAAAGACACTGTATTTTCTTTTTCTTTTACTTTTCTTTAATTTACTTTCTATTCTCCATATGACTTTAAATGTATTTTTTCCACACATTAAATCAAATGGTGGTAAGTGTCAGAATATAAAGCAAACTCTTTATTGATCTTCATTGATTGCTGAATGTACATGCAGATAAGAGTACAAAAATGATTTGTCATAATATTATAATGGTCATAATTATTATAATGTTATTTTCATGATGCTTTTGCACCACAAAGCTTCAAAATGACAACATAAGATTTTCTTTATTCCAAAAAATGTATACATTTGCATATGAGTGGAAAACCTGAAGGTACATGAGACCCTTTTTACATGAGACCCACAATATATATTCCACTTAATCACATTTTTGTATTCTGATATAAACAATACAAATTAGGGTTTGTTTTATATTAATATAATATAATATAATAAAGTATTTACATTTAACATGTAAGCTATTTTGAGTATTGCCGCTCTAATTATTAATTACTGACATAAACATTTGGTTGCTTCAGACATATTTGTGAATTCTTGAACTGCAGATGCTCTCTTTACATCCCTTTACATTCTGCAGCACATGCTGAGTAACAAACAGTCTCATGTCAGCACACATAAATAATTATATGTGTTTATAAAATAATAAAACTGAAAAGCTTTATGTCCACAGTGCTGATGGAATATTGTTTGTTTAAAGCACTTGGTGGTGTGTTGCACAAATAGCCATATTGTTGTACATTTCAGCATGGATGCACAAATGTTAGGCAGACTGAGGCTTTTCTCTTACCCTATCATCTGAGTCAACCCACTTAGAGTGATTTCCTGGGGCAGAAACTGTGTGGCACGTGAGAGCATTTCCCCGTTTCATCCTTTTAGCTCTCAGCTGCACGTGTAGGCCTGTACCAGATGGTGTGCTCTTCATCTGCCAGTGGCCTCTGAGCTCTGCCTGTCTGAGACACACTGGAAATGATAATCTCCTGTTCTTGTGCCAGTGACACAGAAGAGCATTCTGTTGCATGTATCTGAGGCCTGACAATGACTGTTTGGATGTGGTACTTTCTTTCAAACAGTAATGAGACTGGACAGTGTAGCCATGGGCATACATAGAAACATCCATAGTACATACATAAGTATGTATAGTTTAGTTATATTTTAACTTTAATTTATTATGATTGTTTTATTGATTTTTTAAAATTATTATTAATAATAATTCTAGATGTGTTTTTAAATTGATTGTATATGTGTGTAATTGTGTTATATGTAGTAGTATAGTATATGTAGTAAAATATTTATACAGTATATATATATATATATATATACACACACACACACACAGTCAAACCAAAAATTATTCAGACATTTTTTTTTATATTTGTGATATATTTTTACTAGTGGGTGCAGGACACTATAGTTCATTTATGTAAGTGAGGATAGCAAAATAAAGTAAACTGTGACATATTATATCAAAAAATGTTCATACAGTGGACTACCAGTAAAACTGATAAAAATTTGGAACCGAATATTATTCAGACACTTTGACCTGACCATGTTTTGCTTAAGTGTTATCTGACCTAATTAAGATAAAAAATTTTCTGACACAGTTTAACTCTGAGATTTTCTGAGATCCATTTTTTTTAAACTATAGCAAATAAACTGTATTAATGAATGAAATGTTCAAGGTGTCTGAATACATTTTGGTTTGACTGTATATACATATATATATATATATGTTTTGTAAGAAGGCTCTTATGCTCATTACCAAAGTAAAAACCAGTAAAAACAGTTATATTGTTGAAATATTATTACAATAAAAAAAGATATATATATATATAAATTAATATTAAATAATTATAAATATTAAGCAGCACAACTGTTTTCAATATTGATGACAGTAAGATATATATATATATATATATATATATATATATATATATATATATATATAGATAGATAGATAGACATACACAATATAATATAGTATTGAAAACAGTTGTGCTGCTTAATATTTATAATTATTTAATATTAATTTATTTATATATACAATTATATTTATATATACAAATATTATTAATGTCTATATATATATATATATATATATATATACACACACAATAAACATTTCTTAATGTTATCAATACCAAAAACAATTATGCTGCTTAATATTTTTGTGGAAACCGTGATACACTACCATTTAAGTTTTTAAAAAAATTATAATAAAAATAATATTTTTGTTTAGCAAGGACCTTATAAAATGATCAAAAGTGACAGTCGAGACATTTATAATGTTACAAAAGATATATATTTCAAATAAATGCTAAATGCTATTAATCAAGGAATCTTAAAATATTTCACAGTTTCCACAAAATATTATAAGCAGTTTCATTAATTGTTTTCAAAACACATAATAATAAGGAGGACTGTTATTAATAACTGAGCACCAAATCAGCATAAAGTAAGAAAGTAATGGCTGCAAAAAAATAAAATAAAATAAAAATAAATAAATAAATAAAAATCAGATTTGCATCACATGAATAAAATACATTTTAAAATATATTCAAATGAAAAAACATTTATTTTAAATTGTAATAATATTTCACACTATAACTGTTTTTACTGTATTTTTGATCAAATAAATGTAGCTTTGGTGAGCATAAGGGACTTCTTACAAAACATTAAAAAATATATATTTCAAACTGTTGAGTATATGTTAAGTTATAAAGTCACTTTGTCCAGTTTACTGTAATGATTTGCCACAATGTGTGTCAAAATGATAATAATTAGCCATCATTGTGTGCGCGCACAGTACACCTGTGTAACACCTTTAGTCATAATATGTTTTAGTCTAACGCCCTGTGTGGGGTACACTACTGTACACTTTACACTACAACATCCCCCAGTATCTTCCCGGAAACCGTCTCGGATCAGCCCTGTGATACGGCGTGCGGCTCTGCCAAGCAGCCAGTGGCTAGTTTCGGTTGTGACGTGTGTCGCCAGTACCCGCCCATCATCCGCAGCCCGTCTTTGCGGCACAGGCGAATCCGTAACCTGGACAAACAGCAGCCAGACTTCAGTCCACAGATCCATCCATCATCGCTATGGGAATTATAGCGTTCTTCTTCCAAAACGAAGCGCTTATCCCCTACTACTTAAAACCCGTACACTCCGGGCAACAGACTATAAAAAGGCGTCAGTGGACGAAATTTGTGCACTGAAGGAATAACCCAGCAAAGGGACAATACCTCACAACAATGTGGGTGTCCTGTTGATGCGGAGATGCTGATGCTCCACCTATGAAGCCGAAAAGTAACAGATGTGGACCTGGGCATATTTAAACAAGAGTGATTCCATTGGGACAATGCCTGGGAAAATGTCTATGACTTGGTCGCTGATGGTAAGTCAGGGATACATTTGTTTTCGCATTATGCTTCTCTTGTCCTCTCGAATATTCTGGCTTTTGTTCGATTTAAAGGGACAGTAGATGTACTTGGTGTCGCACTTAGTGTATACTAGTGAGGATGGAGCCTAAAACAAAAGATGAAAACAGAATAATAAATCAGTTATTTTCCTTTTAGAAATGTTAATCGTTTCTGTGGCGCACCTAGGTTTAAGACACAGTTTAAGATAGATAAATAGAGTCTGGATGGCAAAGATTGTCATTGTAGCCTATTGTTTGAGGGACCGTTTTCTTTCTTTTCTTTTTTTTTATTTATTTATTTTTTTACCTACATTAGTCAGTATTTAAAAATAAAATTGCTTAAAAAACAATTCTATCAAATGTGGAATTTTAAAGGTTAAATTAGGGACACTACTTGACCTATTTTAGGAGATATTAAAATGACAAGTATGCATTTTGTGCTTGAGTATACATCATTTTAAGAGCATTTAGATTTGGACTTAATATTCCTATATATCATTTTACAGACATTTGCTTTACTTAATATCCCTACCTAGTTATCATTTCAAATACAGTCACCTAATATCTCTTTGTTTTGTTGATATTGGCTTAATATTATTTATTATTTTAAAGAGATCTACATGACTTAACATCACTATAGTCATGGTTTTGATGTCATTTATCTAATATTGTATATTTTATGTATACCAGTTATCCTTTTAAACATATTTGCTTGACTTATGTCATTGTTTCATAGACAATGGCTTTATTGTTTTGAAGATACCCCGACATGACTTAATATGCCTAATGTATTGTACACATTTACATGACTTAATATCCCCATGCAGTATGAAGTCAGTTGAGGTTAATTTGGTATATCACATCAGACTGGCTCATCCATTAGCAAGTCTTTATCAGGGGACCATTAAATCCCTTAATGCAGCTCAGTTTTCAAAAATTGGATTTGGTTGTTTGATACCAATGTGGGCCGATATAAATTATTAGCCTCACAGTGCCGGAAGGATTAGCAGTTTTCTCTGTCAGTTTGAATCAACCATGCGCCCTTGAAAATGTGTTTATTGGCATTGACGCACATGATGCAATGTGTTTGGCAGGTGCCCTGACATTTGCAGGAATATTCCTCGCTCATTCATGCCTCCTGCAGACTCATTGGCTGTTGTCGATTATAAAATGGGCACGAATGCCTCCAGACAGGGAGTGTTTGTTTTTGCTCTGCAGTCTTCAGTTATGATGTGTTGGAGGTGTAACAGGTGCCCTGTTTGTCTAGCAAAGTCTGGCACAAATATCACAAATGATATCACAAATGTCCCTGCATCTGTTCTTGTAGATTTACACCCTATGTTATCTTGTGAATCAACAAAAGTTCACAAATCCTATCCCTGAAGTCCATCCATAGCCAAATTCACTGATCCACATGGTGATCACAGATTACACTTTTACATTTGGTCTCCTCACGTATCTTTAGTATTTAGTTCATCATTGATTACTCAGTAATTATAAATAATTGTAAAGTTATGTAAAGTCAATACAAACAGATTGCAAGCTCATGAAATCAGTGAAACGCCAAGTCCATTTACTCACGGGTTACTCAGGAAACCCCATGAGTCATTCAGAATCATCATAGATAGCTCGTAGAGTCAACAGTCAAGCATTGCAAGCTGTGAACTACTGCTTTTATCCTTGTAAAGCTGGACATATAAAATGATATTCAAGAAAAATCTAATTTTCATGTATGTAATTTATATCATATTTAATATATCAGGCTTTTATGCCTCATATAATGAAAATATGGAGTCACACCTGAGAAGGAAAAAACTCCTCAGTATTATTCAGAGGTCCAAACTGAGCAAAATTATGTAATTTGCTGCAGTTTCTTATATTTATATGGTCAAAAGTGAGATGAATGTAAATCAATGAGGTTTTGTTATAACTGTATAACTACTAACATAACAAAATATCAGTTGTCATTTTATATCTTCCAATAATATGTCATATTAAGATATCATATATATGATATTTAAATGCTTAGAGCTCAAGTTTTTACTGTGGGGGCAAAATATATAATGGAAAAAAATCATGAAAGATTGAAAAGACATGTATTATTATGACAATTATAATAAAAGGCCTTTTACTTACAAAAAAAAAGAACTTTTAATCAGAGGGCAGGAGGCATGTATTAGATTGTGTATATTACAACAGGTTTTTAAGATTAGTTTAATCTTCTTAATACTTCAGAGGCCTTAGAATTTCACATATCAAATATGATACAGTAGGCGTTATGGTTAATATCAGTTTTCTGATAAGCAAAAGAGAAGAGTAAGTCTTACTCTTAAGTGAGTTTAAGAAGACTTTATGGGCAATAGTATGTATGCTTTAGCACTTATTCTTTTGTATATGCACTGAAAAAAAAAGTGTGTTGAATTTACATGATTTAATAGTGTACATCGGTCTCAAGTGAATCAATTAATTTATACAAATATAATTTGTTAATGTAACTTTAACATGAGGAAATTAAGTAATCTTTAAGTGACCCAATTAAAGAACATCCATTCATCCAATATGTTCTTTCATTCAGTTTAACTTCATATATGTGTTACATGATTGATTCATTAGACTGAACTAGACAGTCAACAGCCTATAGCTAACAAAATTAAATGTTAGCTTTCAGCACAAAGCTGAAATTGATTGTGAAGCACCAGTCCACAGCTTAAGCAAATGCCCCACTCTTCTCTATAATGGTAACCCAGTGAAATTTAAAACATTCTAATAATTGCAATACAAGTGAACACTATTAAACACTATCAAGCATCCCCGTTTTTATCTTACTGCAAAGCACATAGAATAACACCAAATTTTTAAACATTTTCTCTCTTTATCCAGCCATGTGCAGTGCATAATAGCAACTAACAAGCACCGCCCATTTTCAGTTAATGGAACAAAATCCATTCATGTAATCCCAACACAAACAGATTAAGTAAACTTCAATACTAGATATATTTACGTGGATTAAACACGATGAAATTATTTTAGGACAAAATGTGTAGGAATTGTGTTGCTTTAGCTCATTTTAATTAAGTAATTTGAACAAGCAGCAAAAATCTTTTTTTTTCAGTGTGAGTGCCTCATATTCATATAAGAGATATTCTGGTGTCTTTTAAAGTGGCACTTTGACAGTCACAGATCTAAAAGGATTCGTTTTGAATTGGTGCCAGCACTCCATATTTTTTCAAAGTTGAGACATTACACAGACATGGACCGAGAATGTCATTAGTCGTCTATATATAAGCTTTCATAAAATGCCCAAGAATGTATATTAGGTTTCATACAAGTGCCCTTTTAACCCAGACACTGTTTTTGGCTGGGATGAGAAGGTGGAGTTGTAACATGTCTTACTGTTTTGTACATCATGTCTTGTGGTTATCGAAAGCAAGAGTGCGTAAAAAAGTGTTCCTTATATCTTATGTTGGACGTTCCTCTTTCCAGAGCCCGTTGAAAGAAAACTTGTGAACTTGTTTGGCAACAGTGTACTCATTCTTTGCCTTAGTAGCACACTCAGCGGACAGACATTGTCCTGTCATCAGTGAAGTTGTCCCCCTCGCTGGCCTACTTCAGACCCTCGTCAGTTAGCTCACTGCTGGCCCTCTTCTAGAGCTAAGGCCGCTGGGAAAGCACAGCTTTGTCTAATCTCTATTCATGTTCAGTCTGTCCTCCTGAAACAATCCCCATCACCTCACGAAGAGCAACACGTGTATCCGAGCCCAAGCGGTCTGGCATCGTCCTGCGGTTCCCAGCGATGTCAGTATGTGTTGGCTGGAGAATATTAATGTCATGTTTGTTTTGATTCAGCCCTCCCCGTATTAGCAAGGAAATTAGTCTTCTGCACTTTTATACTTCTTCTGTGCGGTCTGTTGTTGAGGAACTGTAATAAAACTCCAGGGGATTCATGATCAGCAGTTAATAGAACTTTGTGTTTAGAAACTGATGATGCAGCGAGGCCCTTGTGTGCTGGATATTCACGCTTTCCAGCATCATATTTTTTGGTGACGACTTTTGTACTGAGCCCAAGATGCCTGTCGTGGCCAAAGCCCTATTTAGGTGCGGAATTATAATGTGGGCTAGCATCATAAAGAATATTAGGTGCAGTTCACATGCTGTGCAGTCAGCTTTGCTGCATGTGCCGGATGAAAGAGGGGGACCGTTATGATCGGAATTTGGCTTTCAATGGGGCACGCTCAAGCTGAAGTAACTTAAGAGCGGCTGTGTTTACAGGCTTCTTGTCATTAAAAGTTATTTTGAAGGTCACCGGGCTGTGAGAGTGCTGTCAACACATTCCAGGGTTCAGTGTTGTTAAAGTGTTTTTGCATGGGTGATTTGTTGCAGACTGTGTAAATGTTATGCAGACTTTACAATGTCAGTGTTTTAGAGAGGAAATATGACTTACATTTCTGCTAACATAGCAGACTGAGGATAACATGCATGTTGATCCAGTGCCACTGCATTCTGATGTCACAATATAAAGTTCTTGAGGTCATCTGGATCTTATATTATGACATCAATAAGATTTCTCGAAATGCTCATTACCTAAAAGGTATATTTAATTGTTATAGTGTTTTTTTTGTAAACAATAAGTCAATCAGATCTTTCTTATAAGACCGATGGACAGTTGTTTTTTGCAAACTGTTGTTTTATCAATTCATTTTGAACAGTAAATACACACATTAAGACAATTGTAATACTTCTTTCTTTTATAGAAAGACTTCAGTTAAAAAAAAAAAAAAAGACAAACTCAACAAAAGCAAAACTCCCCACCCATCTGGGACAGTGCACATTAGCATAGAGTGGCTAAACTTTACGGTTAAAGGGATAGTTCACTCAAAAATGAAAATTATCCCATGATTTACTCACCCTCAAGCCATCCTAGGTGTATATGACTATCTTCTAAATTCAGATGAACACAATCAGAGATATATTTAAAAATATCCTGGCTCTCCAAAGATTTATAATGGTAGTGAACGGGGGGGCATGTTTTGAAGCCCAAAATAAATGCATCCATCCATCATAAAAAATAATCCATACGGCTCCAGGGGGTTAATAAAGGCCTTCTGAAACGAAGCGATGGGTTTTTGTAAGAAAAATATCCATATATAAAAATTTATAAAGTTAAATAACTAGCTTCCGGCAGATGGACGAACGCATCGATTTGCGGCGGAAGAGTGAACTCTGACCCAATGCATGACGAACACAGAAGCACAGAGAATAGAGAGAAACAAAACACTGGTCACAAATTAGAATTCTAAAATGAGAAATTTTAAAGAGAAATGTTGGAGGATGTTGATATAAGAGAAGAGGAGCTTCAGTTTGTTGCCCTGCCCTATTTGTTTAAATCTCGAGAAGCGTCTAAGCTTAAGATACTTCTACATCCTGCGTCATACATCGCGTGAAGGGTTACTCATTTGGCGCAAGTCGACTTGCGCAGTATGGGTACGTTTTTTTGGCGGAAGCTAGTTATTTTAGATTACAAAGGTTTAAATATGGATATTTTTCTTACAAAAACCCATCAGCTCACTTCAGAAGGCCTTTATTAACTCCCTGGAGCCGTATGGATTATATTTATAGTGGATGGATGTATTTTTTGGGCTTCAAAACAGGCCCCCCCGTTCACTACCGTTATAAATCTTTGGAGAAATATTTTTAAATATATCTCTGATTGTGTTCGTCTGAAAGAAGAAAGTCATATACACCTAGGATGGCTTGAGTGTGAGTAAATCATGGGATAATTTTCATTTTTGGGTGAACTATCCCTTTAAGGCCTGATGGCATTGAAAAAAGGAGAACAAATACATTCCCTTTTAATGAAGCATTTCGAAAATCTTCCCATATCACAAGTGAATTGAAAGGAGTTTATCAATGGACCAAAGAAAAATGCATGAAGCCCAAAGTATACTTCGGCCATGTAAAAAACCCAACTGAATGGGTTTTTACAAATGGTGTAAATTGGTGTATTGTCTTCTTTGTGTCATTTCAAAGAAAACGGTTTGCACACTCTTCACTTTTAGTGATACTACCAAACTACGCAGTCTGATCTGCCTCCATCCAATCAACAACTGATGGACAGAACCAAGTTCCCGCTGTACATTTTTTCCGATAATCCTCTTCGCTAGCTTCTGTTTCATCACAACTTTAAATGACTGTTGAATCATTTTCTCAAAGGGTTAGTTCACCCAAAAATGAAAATTCTGTCAGTAATTACTCACCCTCATGTCATTCCACACCCCGTAAGACTCTTGTTCATCTTCAGAACACAAATTATTTATCATTATTCTGTATTGTCGACTATTTTTATAACACAAATCGATGACACAGTGGTCATTCATGCTAATTAGACATTGTGTGTTTTGATTGTTTGTATTGTCATTGCATAACAGTCTTCTTCTTGTTCTTTCATTGTTTTTAGCTTCTGCTGGTCGGTGACGTCTTAACCCACACACTGACCCCCAGCCCGACCACAGAGAAGCCTTTGTCTCCTCGACACTACCACCACATCGACCCTGCCACTGGTAACAAGCTGGTGTGCGACAAGTGTCCGGCGGGCACCTACGTGTCCTCCCACTGCACAGAGGCCAGCGTACGGGAATGCAGCCCCTGCCCAGATGGCACCTTTACCCGGGGTGAGAACGGTGTTCAGCAGTGTCACCGCTGTCAGAGACGCTGCCAAACCCCTTTTGTCGAGAAAACCCCCTGCACGTCCACCACCGATCGGTCGTGCATGTGTCCGCCAGGTAGCTTCTCCCAAGGTGGAAAGTGTCAGCGCCACTCATTATGTCCAGCGGGGTGGGGTGTCCGAAAGCGAGGAAGTGAAACAGAGGATGTGCGCTGCCGGCAATGTCCGCATGGCACCTTCTCAGACGTGGCATCAGATGCTCTGAGGTGCAAAGCACACACAGATTGCCTGTCTTTGGGCTTAATGCTGCTGATTAAAGGCACCGAGGAAAAAGATAGTGTGTGTGGCCCAACTCCAGTGAGTTTAGCCTATGTCCTACTTGGAGAGGCTTCTGTTTCCACGGTTTCCAGCACTGAGTCAGCATATAGAGGTGAGAGTGAAAAAGCTCAATGTAGAGCTATTCCTTACTGATTAGAGTGTCTAGATAGATAGATAGAGGTTTGTTGTACAAGTGCTTGCATCCACTGATTCTGTTGTTACTAACAGCTTCCTCTGTTCAACATGATTGCTCAACCCTTTCATCAACTTCCCTAAATTGGTGTTTAAATATAGCAGTGGTTGTATGCGATGTGAATATATGGTGTCCACCTCAGCAGGGTTTCTTTAGATGACTCTTTTTAGACCTGTATGGATATATATACACCACTGAAACAGTAGTAGTATTGACCCCCCCCCTAATTTGTCTTTTATTTTCTTAAGAGAGCAATTTCTGATTTCTCAGTTTGCATTGCTTTAGTTTTTTGGGTCAGATCTGAGCAGTTAAGATGAGAAATCCATGTGAGATTATGTTGGCTGAGCAGCACAGCTCCACTTTGCTATTTACACATGCCAGCTTGATGCTGGATTAAAGTTTTAGATTCTCTCCCTTCTGTTTTGCTGTCTAGGTTAAGCTCATCTTTACATCTGTATTTAATTCTCTCTCTCTCTCTGTTTTTGTCTGCTATTAAATGACCCACTCTGCACACAGCAAGTACTGCTGTTTTACCAGCTGCAGAGATTCAGGATGTAGCCGAGCCGGTCCTCAGTAGCACAGACGCGGCCCTCAGCTTTGAAGACATTCCCACAACCACAGCTTTCTCCAAGACTAGTGATGAGGATGGAGGACTCTTAATCGCTGCAACTCAGGACCTTGCTAAATCGCAACACAAGATCTCCTTATCACAAGACCCCCAACAGGCTGTGGAGACTCTGTCTGAGGGCAAGGCCCAAGGTTTGGGTTATCGGCCTATCCGCAGGGGTTCGCCGAGGCCTAGCACGCACAAGCACTTTGACATCAATGAGCACCTGCCTTGGATGATAGTCCTGCTGCTTCTGCTGGTGCTGATAGTGATTGTGGTATGCAGCGTAAAGCGCAGTTCACGGGTGCTGAAGAAGGGTCCAAGACAGGATCCCAGCAGCATTATGGAGAAAGCCATCCACAAGAAGCCTAGGTCTCCAGCGCAGACCAAGGAGAGGTGGATCTACTACTCAAATGGACAGGGTGAGTTAAAACCGCACAGTGCAAAGATTCTGTTCACACCAAGTCTGGTGTGACTAAATAACACAAAAGTATAAGTTAAAGGTATCTATAGCTAAGTGATGGGAGGAAAAATTATATTTCAATACTTTTATGTTTCTTGCATTCACTCGCAAAACTTTCGTGATGGAAATAATATGAGATGCGAGGAAAAATTATATTTCAGTGCTTTAATGGACGAATGCAAATATTTTGCTAGAGAGTGGAAATATTTTTTCTCCCATCTCATTTTTTTCCCATCACTTTTAGGGGCTCTATCTGATAAGTCTGATTTCCTTTTTTATATATAATTTTTTATTTTTTTTTGTTTTGTTGTAATTTTGATTTTTTTTTCTTATGTAATTTCTAATTTTTATCATTTATCACCATTTTGGTCAAAATGTATAATCAAAAATGTCATGAAAATACCTGATTAAATTGGCCGGTCCAAACAATTAAAAAAAAAAAAAATCAACTTTAACTCCAATTTGAGAAAAATTGTATTGCCAAAGTACATTATTTCAGACTAGTTATAAAGAAGTTCGTAGATATTTTGTGTTCAAATCTGAAAATATCCACATAGTGTGAATAGCACTTCAACTTTACACTAAAGTTATTTAACCAAATAACTTAATTAAAGGTGAAATGTGTATTTTTTTTTTCTATGTTAAAATACTTTCTCCTATCCCAGGTAATCTATAAGTAAATCATTCATAGGTTGATTTTCCCAGAAAAGTGTAAACACTGTGGTGGTTTCCAAACATTGCTCTGTTTGTTTGAGAATCCTGACCAGCCCAGCATAGCAACAAAGATTCAACCAATGGCATGTTTTTGAGGCGTTGCTGCCTGTTTGGCTGACCAATGGCAGTTAGGGGGAGTGTCCTCAAACTTGTGCAGGCTTTACACACTTCATCTTTAACTAGTACTAGATTGTTGAATGCCATTTATAGATTTCTGAAATAGTGTAAATGGCTTCATGCTTTGGCAGATGCCAGACACTCACACTTTGCAATATGAAAAGTGGCACAATGAAATTCCAATATGGATCTATCAACACACCAGTGCTGTTTATCCCATTTATTCTGCTCTAGAAAACACAATATTGTACTGAGAACTTCAACAGTTACACAAACAATGCCAATGTCAAGATCACCTCTCTCGTTTTCTGTCAGTCACACGATCATATAGAACCTGATCTCCTTCTGTTTCTCGTTCTGCTCCTTGGATAGCCTTTGCTTTACTTCTCTGGGGTTTCTCTTTTATTATTTATTTCACTCTCTGTGCCCCATAACCTGATTTTTACTATGCATCAGAGGCTGCTAGGTTAGTCAGGACTGTGGTGATGGGCACCGGTTTATATTGGTCTCAGATATCCGTCTGTGTGTGTATGACTGTTCTTCAACCGCGAACAGTTGGAACCAGATTATTCCAGTTCTTTGTGGTTTAGCGCTATGAGTTTATCAGTGGTCTTGCCCTTGTGGGAGATGAGTAGAGGAACTAACTTATGTGTCACGAGAGATGTCTGAATTCAGGGTATTTTCTGCTGGGGACTCATGGTTGTGCAAACCCCTAACCATAAGTATTGGGTATGTAACTCATACTGTACGTAACTTGTTCCACACATTTATGCTACAGACATGGCTAGTACCTTCACCCTAGTTCACCCTAAAATGAAAACTTTCTCATCACTTACTTGGCCTCAAGTTGTTCCAAAACCGTATGAGTTTCTTTCTTCTGTTGAACACATACACACACAAAAGATATTTTAAAGAATGTTGGTAATCAAACAGTTGACGGTAGCCACTGTCTTCCAAAGTGGGGGAAAAATACTATTGAAAGCAATGGCTACAGTCAACTGTCTGGTTACCAACATTCTTTAAAATATCTTCTTTTTTGTTCAACAGAAGAAAAAAAACTCTTACAGGTTTGGAACAACATGAGGATGTGTAAATAATTTTTGGGTGAACTATCCCTTTAAATTGTGTGATTTGCTGAGGAGAGGTGTGCTATTACTTTTTAAAGCATTCACACTTACAATTTATGATAAAATGAACAATACAATGAGTGAAAGAAAAAAAATTAGACTCACATTGAAAAATCTAGGGAATGGAATATCATTATAGAGACTTTTAGCTGGGCTATTTTAAATTTAGGCCAGTAAGAGAAACTATATAGCAACAATTCATAGCAAAGAATGTCCATTGTCTATTGTCAATAGTATAGTGATGTATAAAGCACAGCTCACAGAGAAATCACTTTCAAACCAAGCAACTTTTTGTTGGTCAAAAGAGAGAATTCACTTGACCTACTAAACCTGATGCAAAATGTGAATGGGAAAATCTTTTGCCCTCATGCAAAATTCCCAGTTACCTGGATTCCTATTGAAATGTCTGAATTTCGCCCATAAAAATTTGCCAAACAATGATAAATGTGTCCACACCTTAACACCCTAACAACTGAATTTGTTTTCTGGACTCAATTACTATTACTAATACTAATATTACTAATACAATTACTAATATTTAGACATTACTGTTAGCAAAATAAAACACTATTTTCGATATTTATGATATTCAAAAATATTGGATATTAAGAAAAGGGAAAAACAAAGAAATACTCATGAGTATAAAATGTAAAAAAAAAAAAAAAAAAAAAAAAAGTTAAACACTTCCACCAGGTACAAAAAAACAAAACAAAACATTTGCGCCATTTTTACTGTGGTGTTTTTCTCCCTTGCACTCCTAAACGTGAACAATTTTATTGTTTATTGACTTCTGCGAGGCAAAGAATTTATTACACGCTGAACTGAGTTAAACTTAGATAGTAGAGCCTCCTCGAATCATGTTAGAAAGCACAGGTAACCTTTACACAGCCGGTTGCCTCTACAAACACAACACAAAACATTTCCCTAATGCATTCAAGGTGTGTAATTGGGCGGCCTGAAGTGCATGTGTGTCCGTTTACTACATTAGTGAAATAATGGCCATAAAGGGCCGCATGGGAAACATATATAAAGATGAAGGAGCGATCGTACAAATAATGAATTCTTTCATTGGAGGTATAACAAAGCACGCATAGCGGAGATCAAAGACGTAGAACCACCCGCATGTACGCCCCATATAACAACCTCTGCAATAGGTGTTATCTATAAAAGCCCACTGCCCAGAATCAGGGTGGGCTGGGGGTTTTATAAGAGACGATTAGGAACTTCATGGGTGAGCTCAACTCTGCCAGCATTTTGTGTAAGAGTCAGGGAAACTCTGGGGAAGCTAGGATCCCCCTGCAAGTGAGCCTCCCCTGGTCTTCATCATTGTTTTGATGGGGAAGTGGTAATTACTGCGGCTGGTATCGTGTATGAGGTGTCAGGGATTTATGGGATGGCTGCGTTGCCATGAGACATTCCGGCAAAGCCACCACGGCGACTCACTACAAGGGGGAAGTCCTGACTCCCTTTGAGGATTCCTTTGTTTCCCAGCCAACCTAGACCTGTTGCAGCCGGTTTGCCACCTCATTTGATTTCTTATATGAAGACGTTAAGGCTTTGTTCTGTTGTAAATGGCTGTGGCTGATAAGCTATTGTCTATGCACATGCAAATGATCCATAACGTGTTTCCACACTTTCACATAATGCCTTTTGTATTTACAGCTGTTATGATGCACAAAAGGTGGACGATCACAAGTGGTCAGCCGTTTACACCTGGTAGTGACATGTATCTCAAATACGTCTCCTGTAAACACAAACAGGGTGATTTTTTTTTTTTGACTACATGCATCATTCACTGTCACTGTTACTGCATGTAGTTTTTTCAAATATCATTGCATGCAGATAGACAAGTAACATTGAAGTAAATGTGAAATTCTGAAGGAGAACGACTGATATATTAGTTTTGTTTTGTTTTATTTACTTAGAAAAGCTTAGAAAAATCTTTTTTTCTTTCTTTTTTTTTTTTTTTTTTTTTACAGTTTGTAGCTGCTGACTGAAGCACATACAAGCCTTGAAACATTTGTAAACGCGCTGTACATTCAGATAGTGGCAGCCACGGCACGTGTTTTTCCAACATTCCATAAAAGTTGCCTGCGGGACTAGGGCAACCAAGTCCATCACGCAGTACAGTCATATAGACATATAGCATCACGCAACCTATCGACATTGGCCTAGATTCACACAGAGCCTGTTCGTCCTTTAGCACTCTGTCATGCCGTAGCGACCTCTGGAAACGACAGGCGAGAGGATGGGCGGCCCGCAGGCCTTGGCATTTTTAGATCCGCAGTACAGTCTGTGGCACGCTAACCCCCAGAGAGCTCCAGTGAATTTGCTACAGATGGATCCCAAATAAGACAGATCTGGCTTACAGATAGATGCGTTAATACCTTCCAGCAGCAGTTGTCCCCCACAGTCATCCTGTTACGCTGAACTCAGTCACGTTCAGTAAAGACAGTAAATTCAACATGGATTACATTGATCTGTGTTGTTTTACATTGGGTTCTCTTCACAGAAGTTTACATGATTTATAATTTGCTCTTTGACAATAGAGTTTTTTAGAAAATGTAGAATATAGTTATTGATAAATTTATGATATATTGATATATTTTGGTGTCTTTGTTTTGTTTTATTTGGCATTTTTCATACTTTATAGTTTTTTTTCATGTAACAGGCTTTTGGGTGTTTTTTTTCCACTTTTTTCATTGATTTTACATAATAATTATCAAGTGGGGGGATACAATGTAATACAACTAGATTTGTACATTTTCTAAAGAAAACCGGAGTGCTTGCTTGTCATGAAAATCTCCTTAGCTTGGAACGCATTGTATTCTGATCCGTAGCAGTGTTAGTTTAATATCATTGATATTGCTCATGTTCCTTCTTCATTGTGAATCAGTGGGATTTTCCTACAAAATGAGTTTTTTTTGTTTTTTTTTTGACAAAGCAAATTTTTTATCACTTAAATATATTCATGATTCATTATTCATGTCTGTATCACAAATAGTGCTGGATGTGTTACAGTACATACTGACGTTTAATACTTCAGAGAACATTCAGATTCCTAACCATAAGTATAAGCAATAGCAAACACCACTAATAAGTATCAAGTGAAAATATGCCACATATATGCATATAGTGTAAGTTAAAACATTTAGATTGCGCTCACAGTTCTCTGGGGTTCACTTTTAGAAGGATCCCCTAGGACACTACTGTTTGTCACACTACACCAAGTATATAAACACAGGCATCCATCTAGGTCATTCCTATGACCTTATCCATGGGACAGCATGTCCCACAGAAGCCTGTAACTCTAGAGTACTGCCCTTCTGCACTGTATGATGCCATTCGCTCACTGTGTCTGTCTCTGTGTCTGTCTTCTCTACACGATACTGCGCCAACAGCACATCATGCTAACTGCATTACATTTCCAAGACACATGAATGATTTTAGATACAGCCGATACAAAATTCAGTGCAAACACTACTGTTCAAAAGTTTAGAGTTAGTTTTTGAACAATTGTCTCTTATTGTTAACTAAGGCTGTATTTATTTGTTTAAAAATACAGTAATATTCTGAATTATTATTACACTAAACTCTTTTATATTTTATTTTATTTTCAAAAAAAAGTTTATTCCTGTGATACAAAGCTGAATTTTCACCATCATTACTCCAGTCTTCAATGTCACATGATCCTTCAGAAATCATTCTAATATGCTGATTTGCTGCATTTCTTATTTTTTATCATTATTGAAAATAGTTGTGCTGCTTTTTGTGGAAACCATGATCAGGGTTGCCAGGTTTTCAAAACAAAATGCTACCGAAAACTAGCCCAATCGCATTCCAATGCCCTGGTAAAAATCATGTTCCAGGGAGTAAAATCTGCATTTTTGGTGGGGTTCCCCTCGTAGAATTTGCATTTCAAGGCTAAATATCATGTTATTTGGAGTCGCTTCAACACGTGGACATAAAAAAATAACCCACGGCGACAGTGTTAAAGTAGCCCAATTCCACTAAAAACCGCAGACTTGGCAACACTGACCATGATGGGTTTTTTTTTCAGGATTTGATAAATAGAAAGTAAAAAAGAAAAAAGAATTTATTTAAAACAGAAATCTTTTGTAACATTGCAAACATGTCTTTACTGTCCTTTTATCAATTTAATGCAACCTTGCTGAATAAAAGTATTATTTTCTTCACGCATACATACTGCCCCCATACTTTTGAACTGTATTGTATATCAATATATGGCATGCTGCACTGTAGTATATCAGTACAGCTTGTCAAAGGTAATATCTTGGTAATGTTGTACTGTGCTGGTCTACGAGGTTCAAACTACAGTTTACAGTAGATAAACATAGGATTGACCTTTCCTCTCATTCTTTAGGTGTTGACATCTTGAAGCTGGTGGCAGCACAGATTGGCAGTCAGTGGATTGACCTGTACAAGTCTTTGGCCAGTGCTACCGAGCGAGAGGTGGCCGCCTTTTCCAATGGCTACTCGGCAGATCACGAGAGGGCGTATGCTGCTTTGCAGCACTGGACCATACGTGACAGTGACGCCAACCTGGCTAAACTGATCAATGCCCTTCATCGCCAACGCCGCATTGATGTGGTGGACAAGATACGCAGTGTCATGGAAGACAATCCTCAGGTGAGCAACTCTAGGTTTTCTGTTGACAATGAAGGGTGATTTTTCAGTTACACACATCATTGTAGACATGAACTTTTTGCAGTCAGCCATGATTATAGGATGAAAATATATTTTTTCATGTAATAAAAAATGTTTATTAAATGCTTTAAATTTTATAGTAGAAATGTTTGTATATTAGAACATCTGTTTTGTCATGTTCAGACCGCAAGCTGCTGTATTTGTCAGGCCACAATAATGGATCAAGTTGTCGTGTGTATATATTCTTACATAACACACACACCCAGGTCTAATAACACTCTATTTGGATAATACGTGTACAGAAGGGTAAACAAACCACATGAGTGCCTTATGACTCCTGGCTGCATCCAATTGAGCTGCATTACTAATGACAAAGGCCTGACAGGCTACCGGAGATGGAGGATCAGTCATCAACTTTCATTTTAGAGTTTCAAGCCTTTCCTGTGTGCAGATTTGATAAAAGCCACTTTATTTACTCTGTCCTTGTCTCAAGGTCACTGTAGATGGTGAAGTTAAGGCTTTTGGACAAATTTTGATGCCACTGATATAACCAGGATAAACTGAGATAAAACTCTCAACGCCTGTCAACGCCACCTCATAATAACCTAATTGCCAGTGCGGGTGTTGACTTTCACTGAACTTACATCTGTAAAGGTAGAGCAAAATCATCTCTATGCAGAGCACATCCTGTTCACGGTTTTAAAGCAGTTCTCCATTCATTCACTCATCCTCATGTTTTTTTCAATGAGTTTAAAGGAGTAGTTCACCCTTAAATTAGAATTTAAAATGATCTTTGAATAATTTAATATTATAAAACTATGAAGATGAGTATTTTGAGGAATAATTTAAGAAATGTCTCAGTATTTTTTTTTTGTTATTGTTGTTGTTCATACAATGGAAGTCAATGGTAACCAAAACATTCTTCAAAATATCTTCTTTTATGTTTCACAAAAGAAAGAAAGTCATACAGGTTTGAAAAAACATGAGGGTGAGTAAATGCTGATGGGGCTTTTATTTTTCTATGGAACATGAAAGAAAAAAAGTGAAAGTAACGTGACAGCTGTCTCATACTCGGAATTTGTGCTCTGCATTTTACCCATCCAAGTGTACACACACACACCCAGAGCAGTGGGCAGACGTTTTTTGCTGCGGCGCCTGGGGAGTGATTGGGGGGTTAGGTGCCTTGCACAAGGGCACCTCAGTTGTGGGTAATAAGAGTGGAAGAGAGCGCCCCACCTACATTTCCTGCCGGTACTGAGACTCAAACCCGGCTCTCTAACCATTAGGCCACAACGTCCCCCAATGTGAGAATTACATGGGCATTTTCTGTTTCTCTGAGAAAAAACATGATCTGATATTGAATTAGCAATGCTGAATGAAAATGGTAAAGCAATGGGGGTAAAACTTCATAATTAGAAAGAGCTGCATTAATCAGAGCCAAATGTTTCCAGATCAAATCACTTGTGTCCCATACTCCAGTGCCACAGCACGCATAACCTCCCGTCAGGTGAATGAATTGCACATGGTAAGAAAGAGGCAGACGTTAGTATCAGATTAAATGTGTTGAGGAAGTTTGGTATGTTCATCTTTGATGACAGAATGTATGAAAAGTAAGAAAGGAATATGCCAAATTTAATTAAATGTTTAGTCTCTTGTACTTTTTAATTTTATATTCATTCGGATTTTCTCTGGGATTCTTGTGTTAATAGTTCTTTTACTGCCAAGAAATTGAGAGACATGCATTTTTATGAGTTACAAAGGATACAAAGCCATACCACTTGGACTCAACATGCAAGTAAACCTCAGATAAGGGCCCTCAGAGGATAAACACACCCAGTGCTCCACTTGTTGTGGACGCCAGCCAAACAGAACTTTTAGACGCCGTCTGAAAGCTGTCACCAGCACTGTCTGTCCTGTGCTACTATTTTTATACAGCATTTTGACATGTTTTCCAAGCCATAAAGAAGGAACAAAAAACTTTTGTTAATTCAAAATGATTTTTTAAATGTATAATGTTAAAGGTTCCACTACCAAGCTTTCTATAGTCAGATGAGGACCATGCGCTGTGTGCTGTAGGTGGTCTTGTTGAGTCTGGAGCAGTGTTAGCTGCGGCTAATAAGATCAGTGTGGGAATGACACGCTTTCCACATCTGTGGCTCGTGTCCTGGTGGGTGATGGCACAGCATTCTTGGCGGCTCCCATGTTGTGGTTTCAGACATTTGCCAAACGATTTCTGTTGGATGTGAATAGAGAAGGTATTTGGGTATACGCCCATCCTTCTTCCTGCGACACGCAACTTGTCTGAACAGTAGACTGTGTGGTTAGAATAATGCATTTGTTGGTTTCGTTGACACTAGACCTTAGATATGGAAACTGGTTTGTGTCAGTTCTAATACAAACAAAATGGATTATGCAATAAGATAATGCTGATATGTGTACTGTTTAAAAGTCTGGGATCAGTAATATTTCTTTAAAAGGAATTATATATTTCATCCAACAAGGATGAAATTGATCAAATATTGTATGACTTTTACATCATTACAAAATCTATTTCAAATGAATGCTGTTCTTTTGAACTTTCTATTCATCAGAGAATCCTGAAAAAAGTATCCATTTTTTATTTTTATATATTTAGTTCGCCCAAAAATGAAAATTATCCCACCCTCAAGCCATCCTAGGTGTGTATGACAATCTTCTTTCAGACGAACACAATCGGAGATATATTTAAAAAATATCCTTAGTCCTCCAAGGTTTATAATAGCAGTGAATGGGGGTCCTGATTTTGAAGCTCAAAAAATGCATCCATCCATCATAAAAAAAATCCATACGATTCCAGTGGGTTAATAAAAGTGAAAAGTAGCAAAAAATATCCATATTTAAAACTTTATAAACTAAAATAACTAGCTTCCGGTAGACGGCCGTACGCATACTGCGCAAGTTGACTTGCACCACGAGTAACCCCGACGTGATGAATGACACAGGATGTAGGAGTAGCGTAAGCTTAGACGCCTCTCACGGTTTAAAAAAATACGGCTGTGCAACAAAATCAGGCTCGTCTTCTCTTATATCAAAATCCTCTGACATTTCTCTTTAAAAGTTCTCGTTTTAGACTTCTAATTTATGACCGATGTTTTGTTTTGCTCTATCCTCTGTGCTTCTGTGTTCATCATGGTGTCATGTGTCAGGTCAGAGGTTACTCTTCTGCCGCAAATCGATGTGTACGGCCGTCTGCCTGTAAGCTAGTTATTATAGTTAATAAAGTTTTAAATATGGATATTAAAAAGTCATCGCTTCACTTCAGACGGCCTTTATTTAACCCCCTGGAACCGTATGGATTATTTTTATGATGGATGGATTTTTGGGGGCTTCAAAATCATGAGCACTATTCATTACCATTATAAAGCTTGGAAGAGCCAAGATATTTTTTAAATATAACTCTGATTGTGTCTGTCTGAAAGAAGATAGTAATACACAGCTAGGATGGCTTGAGGGTGAGTAAGTCATAGGATAATTTTCATTTTGAACTATCCCTTTTTTTTCCTTTTTTTTTTTTTTTACTTTTATGGGGGCATGAAGCTTTTGCAGTTAGATATAGATGGGCAAACATTTGCCATCAATGCACATAAGAGAGACACATCTGTAATTGCCAGTCATTCCGCTTTCCCTTGTAAAAAGTGGCTATTTTGGTATCTTGCATGTGCTGCGGCACACTTACTTCCTTCCTTTTAGCATGAATACATGACTTTAGGGACAGGGTGGAGCAGTCTTATCTGTCAGCTTAGTTCTTACTGTTTCAAGAAATATTTCACCCACTTAAAAAATGTAGTTAATTATTTATTCACCCTCATGTTGTTCCAAAATAAAAGTATTAAAAAAGTAGTCCATACAACTTATGTGCCATAGTACAAGATTCACAAGAAAAAAATTAATCACTGTGATTCGTCACAATCAAATTTACCAGAAAAACTCTCAACTATTTGATATACTTTTGCAATAGCATGAACAATATCAGACAGAGAAATGTAAGTGGTCTGTAATGCTGCATTACTCATACATTAACTTGCTTGACCCATTGTGTTGCCATTGTACTGGTTTATTGGTGGTGTCTTTGAGTTCAGAGCTGTTTTCCTCTATGTGGGGTGACTAATGAATGACTAAATGTGATGTCTCAGCGTGCCGCTCAGAGTAATGGTCTGCTTTTCTACGTGCCATTGATTATTCACTGCTGATTCCAAGGGAAACTTTCCCGGAAATGGAGTGGTTTCCATCTGTCCTATAATTTGGATCTGCTACTTCTGAAGTTTGAATACCTGCCCAGTCTGTTATATGCTTCCCAGAATAGCTTGTCAGGATTTCCCAACCTGGAAATCACCACAGCTTTCTTAGGGGTCTATTTGATTATGATTTCAGCTAATTTCTATGAAATATTAAACAGAAAGATAATGTATTTTTAGTAATGTTATTGTAATGCTTTGAATTTATTATTATATTATATATTTTTATTTTATTATTAAAATGTATTATTTTTTATTCTTTTTTACCATGAATATAGGCTTTGATGCAGATGGATGGATGGATGAATGGGTGTACTGAGCATTTTTGTGGATAAGCTCAATATTCATAATTCGCTACAATGGTGTCCACATTGTTCAACTAAAGAACAGACAATACAACAATACTAGACTGTGGTAATAAAATCCAGATTGTACCGACTTGCTGTGAACTCATTCTACGAAAAGCACCATTAATGTTCTAATACATTGGCATAACAAGTATGATTTGTGTACAAGGGGTTTTGTGAATGTAACACAGGCCATGTGCTCAGTGGGCAGTGAATTTCTGTCTGTACTGGATCTTTTTCATCTGTCCTTCCCTGACGCAAAGGGCAGCAGGGACAGGACTCATGTGGGTGGTCCAGGGCTGCAAAGGCCGAACCCTTTGTGCTGACCCGGCCATGGGCACATAGTGATACACTTGTAGTGCCCACACATTAATACAGTCATCGCTGTCTATCAGCAAAACCCCTCATTCTTCTAAATCCATTACTCACATAATAGTTGTTCCAAGAAATCTTTGTTTGTCCTGACAGGATACACTTGTGGGTACAGCATGGAAAAGAATCTCTAAACAAATATGTGTGTGCCAGAATGATTTTCTCATCACTGTCATTAACATGTACTCTGACACCTCTTTTGCCGTAGGTTGACCTGAACAAGCTAATGACGGCTGTGAATGTAAGCCATTGTCTGAGCCCCAGCCATAAGCCTTTAGAGTCGCCTGGTGTGTTGGTGGAGCAGTCCCCCATGGAGCGCACCAAGGGGTTCTTTACTGACGAATCAGAGCCGCTGCTGCGCTGTGACTCCACTTCCAGCAAGGACTCTGCCCTTAGCCGGACAGGCTCTTTTATAACCAAAGGTAAGCGCACAAGGATAAACAGCTAGAGAAACACACTAATAATAGTAATAACATCTATAATAATACATAAAAATGTATAATAACATAATATGAATTATTATTTTTATTTAAGTTTCTCATAATTTAACAGTTTAAATTAAAATATAATACAATTGAAATAAAATGTCATTTATCATTTAAGTGCCCAGAATTCCTCAAAGATATAAATAGTCTTCCTCAAATACTTCAGTGTTTGATGATCTTTACTGTGATGAGAAGTAATTTATTGTAGTTTTTACACTGCCCGGTAAAACAAACAAACAAAAAAAGTTGCTAATTGTCACTGCAATAATGATCCAAACATATGTGCCTATTTAAATCCAAACAGCAACTTTTTTTTTTTGCCGGACAGTGTATATATGGTCTCCTCGTGGAAGCTTTATGTTCCTGCATCATATGTTCAAAAAATGTTTCAAATATGCAAACAATTTAAATTATACTTTCATTGATAGGCTATGATACTTCTATTATGTATTAAATGTTTTGCAATTTTATTTTATATTAATATATATTTTGATAATAATAATAATTAAAATAATAATAAATAATAAATGAATTGATTGAATTTTATTTAAATAATATATATAGATAATCAAAAAGATCTAAAACAAATACGATAATATATATACATAATTTATTGTTGTTTTATATATTCCCTTATGATGATTTTATAGATTTATATAGATATTATTTTATATAGATCTCTCTCTCTCTCGATATATATATATATATATATATATATTTTTTTTTTTTTTTTTCCTCAAACATGTTTGTGACTTTAATGTGGTGAAAGGTATTGTACTAATTTCTTACAGTATATATCGCCCCCTTGTGGATGCTTTATGTTCAACCATATATTGTATTAAATATTTTGCACTTTTCTTTTAGTAATCGGTGATAAAGAATATAATGAATAAGTCCTAAAGTATTTGTTCTGTTAATGGCAACTCTCCATTCTTCTGTCCCTCAGAGAAAAAGGACACTGTGCTGCGACAGGTGCGTCTGGACCCCTGTGACCTGCAGCCCATCTTCGATGACATGCTGCACATTCTTAACCCTGAGGAGCTTCATGTCATTGAGGAGATCCCAATGGCGGAGGACAAGCTGGACCGCTTGTTCGAGATTGCCGGGGTGAAGAGTCAAGAAGCAAGCCAGACGCTACTTGACTCAGTCTATAGTCATCTGCCTGACCTCCTTTAGACCTTCGCAACATCTTACTATTGTCAGCTACAGAAGCAAAGTGATGAACACACAAATGTGCACTCACTCCGTTCCATTGTGTCCTTCAGTCACGTGCACGCAATTTTAAAACCTCTGGAATGCTCAGACGGGAGTTCATCTGCACATCAAAAGCCGCTCCTTGCGCTAGCATTCATATAGCGTGGAAGAAGCGTTCTCTGGATACAGCTGGTGTCAATGCTATAAGCTCTCTAACATGCAGCATATTCTTGCACACACCTTAGCATGATGTCTAACTCAAAAGCTATGTGATGTAAATTATAAACCAGTTTTGTAAATTGTTAAATCAACCATTTAGTCCTTTGTTCTTGTTATTATTATTTTTTTATTATTGCTACTTTTCTAATTAACACATCCTAATCAGCAAGGTATTTTTGTTCCTTTTTTGTTTTGTTTTGTTTTAATGTTCACAAGTATTACCACTGTAGCTTGTTTAGTAGCTTTGTAATTTGTAATTTTATTTTTGTTTTATGTGATTTCAAGGGCATTGAAAATCATTCCTACTGGTTATGATACAAATCATGACTGTGGATAATGTGCATTCACTATTCAACTCTTAAAATAAACTCCCTTCCCACATGCTTTTCTAATAAAAGAGGACAAAAACAAGTATGATTGCTAAGTAATTTCACGCAGGCTAGAGTACCACCAAAAAAATCAGTTTCACACCATTTAGATGTAGCATTTCAGTATCCATACTGCATATGATGATATGTGATACAGAGAGAATGTCTCTGTTAAACTCTGTTAAATCAAGTCACTCTGGTGCTAGATGTAAACTATGGGATAGAGGTTGATTTTATCCTAATAACAGGGTGTTTGTGGTCATTTGACCGCTGAACTTAAAAAAAATGAAGATCAAGACGAAATAGCAGTTAGTTAATCTCCTGGATCTTAGGAAGAGTGTCGGATGAGCTGTTTGGAAACAAACAAGGAAAAAAACATGGAGCGGAAAGCTAATATGTATTCTGATGGCTGTTTTAAAGTGTAACACATGTAACCAAGACATTTATTATTATTGTTAATTATCATGTAACCTGAGAAATCAACAGATTAAAGTTTTTTTTGTCATAATTTGTGGTTGTTTTGATGTGGTAATAATAATTAATTAATTGTTCATTTTTGCTTTGTCCATGCACTCAGTTTTGAGTGACATCAAAATGGCAACATTCAAAGTTCACAATCATTTAGTGCTTCATGACCTAGTAAGATATAATCTTGAAGTTTGTGGAGATGTGAACTTTATGTAACCCTAAGCATTCTCCCCCAGAGCAATTTTTAGGAATTTGTATGGGGATCACATATCAGTGAGAAGGAGGAAATCAGTCAGGTTTATAATGATGACTGACAGGTGCAGTTGCATGTTGCTATTATATGATACACATGAAAGTGTCTTTCCTCATTCTTAGTTACTTTGGTCTTGAAAGGCAATTTGCATATTTTTCACTTGCTTTTCTCAGGTTATTTTCAAGTTCACAGGAGTGAATAAAAAGGGAAAAATCTGAATTCCTAAATATTTAAATGTCTTACTAATTGGAATTTTTCCCAGTTAATTTTGTAACCACTCACTAAACTACCTAAACTCACTAAACCACCAACTAAAATCATTAAATATTTTAAGACTTTGAGGGAGAGAACTGGAAACATTAGACATATACAGTAAAATATCATTCCCATAAAGAGAAATGTAATGCTTGAACTGCCTATAGTGATAGGGGAGATTATGTGCTCCTGACAAATTGCCTACACCAGAGCCTCTAATGAAACTGCAAATAGCAAAGGCGATAATGGGCAACCCTGTTTTGTGCCCCACTCAAAAGCATAACCCTGTTGATACCTGCACAGAGGAGATAGTAAAGACGAGAGTCTGTATCCTGTGAATAAAGCGAGAGCCAAAGCCAAATTGAACTAAAACTCCCGAGGTAAAAGTCGCATTCCAGGGGCTAAATAACATGTTATTTAGGGTAAAAAGTAGCCCAATGACTTGCTGCTCCGGAGGTAAATAATCCGGACCAGGGGTCTTACCCTTATTCGCTGACTGTTTACACTTCGTGAATAGCATAGGAGACTGACATGGAAGAGAAGAAATTGTTGAATAAAGTCATTATTTTGGTTTGTTTTTTTGCACACAAAAAGTATTCTTGTTGCTTCATAACATTAAGATTGAACCTAGTCACAGAGACTATTTTAACAATGTCTTTACAACCTTTCTAGGCGGTGTGGTAATAGCGTTACAGTCTGTCGGAGGTCAGAAAGCTCTTGGATTTCATCAAAAATATCTTAATTTGTGTTCCGAAGATAAACGAAGGTCTTACGGATTTGGAACGACATGAGAGTGAGCAATTAATGACAGAATTTTCATTTTTGGGTGAACTAACTCTTTAATGGCTGCTCTATCCTGCTCTATCACCTGCACTATCCTTAATGGCTGTTACTGGGGCAGTCGTGGCCTAATGGTTAGAGATTCAGATTGTTAATCCAAATGTTGAGGGTTTGATTCTCAATACCGGCAGGAAATGACTGAGGTGCCGTTGAGCAAGGCACCTAACCCCTAATCACTCCCCGGGTACCACAGCAAAAATGGCTGCCCGCTGCTCCAGGTGTGTGTTTCCACGGTTTGCAGTGCGTAAGTGTGTTCACTACTCACTACTCCTAATGTGAGTGCAGTAACTTGGATGGGTAAAATGCAGAGGATGGGTTTCCATACTCGACCTCCACATATCACTTTCCCTTTTTTTTTATTTTCACTATTGAGGACAGAGCCTCACTGTGCGCTTAATTTCGCTTAATTTACTTATATAATCAAATATAATCTAAAATATAATCTAACCTAGAGAATGACTTGTGGCATGCAGAGTAAAACGTATAGTCCCTACAGTTCTCATTCTTCACTCTCCAGATATCTCCAGAAGTCTTTATCCTTGATAAGATCATTTAATGACTGTGAAGCCTGATCCCCATGTATGGTAGACAGAGATCTATCAATTAAGGGATTAACAACTGCATTAGCGTCCATACCAACGAATGATCAAATTGTAGTCAACAAAACTAAGGAGGAATTTTGGTATGGGATGGGAAAAAAGTTTTATATCATATTTATTAGGGGAATAAACTGAGAAAAAACTTTTACATTTTTCCATGATCTTAAGGCACATGTAAACCACCCCTTTTCATCACCTCACATTTTCTCTATTAAGAACAGGAATCTTATGTTCTGAAGTATAATGACTCCTTTTGAAGCACTGTGAGATCAGAAAGCTATCAGTTTATAATGTCTATTCTGACACAGAGTAACGTGGGATACTTGCATAAGAGCTACGTCAGCTCGCTTGAAATGTAAGACATTTTGTCCTTTTTATGGGAGAGTTCAAATGATTGACATTCCACAATATCATGTTAAAATTCCTGATTTTAGAGATGTCACTGTATAGATAAATGTGAGGAAACATTTAATTTTTAAAAAGAAAAAACAATTCAGTCAACCAGGAACTGAATCACTTTTCTTCCTTATTATCTTTTTAAACATGATCAGTATAATAAGAGGTTTGATATTACACTTTTAGTTAGCAGTTTATAACAATCAAAAGAAGCTCATGTTTTGCTCTGAACCCTTTAAGGACCAGTTTATTTCATCAACAAAATACAAAACATCAAGTATAAATCAGAAAAATGTAAGCTTAAAAAGTACCTTAGTATCAGATTCTCTGAATGTTCTCTTATAACCTTCGGGGCTCTTTCTATAAAAAGAAAGAAAGAATGAAACAAAAAGAATGCAGTTGGTGCAGGAAATTAATCACTTGACTGTTTTCTTTTTTCTTCTTGTGTTACATTTGCTGTCATCCACTTTACAATAAGGTCTCATTTGTTGACAATGAGCAATATATTGTTTTATAGCATTTATTAATCTTTGTTCATGTTAGTGAAAATGCTAGATCAATATTAACAAATGTTAACAAATACAACTTTTTATTAAAAAAATATATTAATACAAGTGTTGAGATTAGCATTATCTAATATTGATAAATGTTGTAAAGTGTTGTTCATTGTTAGTTCATGTTGGCTTGGTTTCACAGACAGGATTTAGATTAAGCCAGGATTAGGCCCTAGTTCAGTTAAGACATTTAAGTAGGGGTGAATTCAGATTGGGACACTTTTTCCCATTCATCTCAATGGCAAACAGTGCCATAGAAATGTCTGTAATCAAACATTCCCCCATTTACTATCATACAGGAAAAATAAACACTATGGTAGTCAATGGGGGACGAGATCTGTTTGGTTACTGACATTCTTCCAAATATGTTCCTATGTGTTCAGCAGAAGAAAGAAATTCATACAGGTTTGGAACTTGAGGGTGATTAAATGATGACAGAATTTTCCATTTAATAGCAGAAAGATTACTTGGAAGTGTATTATTCCACTCAGTCATGTTGTTTAGCATTAAACATCTAAAACTTACTTTGTCTATCATATGCATATTTAAGCTCAACTCACTATAACCTAAACTAGTCTTCATTATTGTGATGAGTTTTGAAAAGGTGTAATGCATGAAAACTATTGGATAAAAACTGTAAGGGGAATGTTGTGTAGGTGGATCATAGCACAAAGAAACAAAAATTCAGGTCTTCAGACATTTAACTTTAGTTCAGGTATCATTATCATTGTTTATTTTTCCCAGAGGCAAGGCAAGGTAAGAATGCTAAATATGTTTCTTTTTTAAAATATCAAAATATAATTGCATATCTGTAGGCCCATAAGGCTACTTTCCCTTTATATCTCTTGCAGTGAATGTCTGTTAACATTAGTGTCTTTAGATTATAATAGAATATAATTTTTTACAAAACGCTAGACTTATACATTTTTTACTTACTCATGTTTATGATCACATCACTTCTTTTGTATCAGTATTCATTATGCCTGTATTTTGTACATACTTATTATACTCTGATATGTCATATATGACAGAATTTTCTGTTTTATAGAAAAATCCAGGATGTCTGGATAAATAAAAGAAAAGGAAATATGCTGGAGTGATTGTAATTTACCTTGAGCGTGAAACATGGCCAAAGGTAAACTAAAAACTAAAAACTTTTGTTAGAAAGCCTGCAGTATATTTTAAGCATAATCAGTATTTGATATGTTTTATTACATTTTTAGTCTGCAGTTTATAACAATCAGAAGAAGCCAATGTTTTACTCTGATTCATTTCGCAAACAAAATACAAAAACATTTTATCCTGTAAAAATAAATAATCTTCTGTGTTTCACAATTAACATGATCAGCACTAATGACTTTTCAGGGTACAACAGGGCTAAAAGCACAGCTTTTTAAATGCACTTTTTATAACTACTCCCATAGATTGCAGAAAAAATAGGTATCTTTTTACTGAACATTTATGAAGCAACACATTTTGTAGTTTGTTTTGTTTAAGAATCATATAAATATATGGGGTGGCGAGTTGGACAAAAGGCCCCAGTATTAATATAAATGCTAACGTTATATGCTTTGGGTATGTAAGTTAATACTTGTTTAATAAACAATTACCTTGTAAAAAACTACATAATTCAGTATACTATTATCAGTTGCTACTTTTAGGCAGTTCAGGTTGAAGCTAGGATTTATGGCTCATGTCATTATGGCTGCTCAAGTCTGCCACCTACAGGCTGTACCAGTTTGGAGTGTTTTTTTGAGAGTGTGCTCCAAGTACAGGTCTCTGCAGGACATTAATGATTGATGGGCAAGGCCATAAACAGAGGGGCGTTTCTGAGAGCGTTATCTGATTTGCCCATGTCAGAGTGTGGGTAGGGTTGGGTAAAGGGGATCATTTTCATTGCATGATATATAAACACCCACCAGTTTGAAAACACCCACAAAAAGAGAAACGCCCACTTTTGTACCACAGAGACCTCATACTTGTATGCTCACTGCAGAGCCAGTGGGTGGTTTCCCCTTGCTGGACATCATAGGTGGAGCTAGACATTCCAACCACACCCTAACCCTATTGCCAAACATAACTCCTCCCATTTGGTCCACAGAGGTGGAACTCCACCTCATTTGGCTAACAGTTTAAAACAATTTTACGATGACATTTTGTTAATTTTGATACACATTTTATATGTCAACATGATAAATGGTAATGCTTTTTTGAAAATTACATTTTGGCCTATTACATTTTCATCAACTAAAATTTCCATCAGGAGTAAAAATTAGAAATATGAATGAATTAAATGAGACTGATTGGTTTGCCTGACAATGAGTGCAATTTAAGAAAATGTATAATTTCTTATTTTCTCAGTGACAGGGAAAATATTAAAATGTTTAGGAGTCATCGTGGCTATCCTGCTGAATGTGGAAACTCTTGATTTTTCAGGAATAAGTATGGATTTACAGGTAGGGAAAGGTTATTTTATACATTTTATTACACAAAGAAAAACATCAAATATGAAATAGGATGATGAAGTATACAGTATGCAACATTGACCCCAAGACACCTTTGGGAATGTCTAAATAAGTAAATGAATAAATACTTGACACTGAACACACTGAATTCTTTCAGTGTGAGAAAACATAAGAAACTTCACTTAAAGTCTGCAAGGAAAACATTTTTCTTTTTACATCATTCCAGTTTAGCTACACAGATGAGCCAGTGCATCATATCAAAAAAAGAAGTGCAGGTCTGATTCACAGTTTTGTCCTCTACTCAATTCATTGTCCTAATAATAGTTTGATGTTATTTGTATAAAAATGAAGATAAATTATTTTACTTAATATGCCATTTGTTTTGAGAGAGTGGCTTGTCATTGTTTTGCTTTAAGAGTTAAGGCCTATTGCACACATGGTTATTAAAATCACATTATGTTTCCATATGTATAGATACAGTTGAATACATTATGGTTGTGGAAATGAATGTATCTGAAACTGTTGCGATCAACAAAATCAGATCTTCTGTGACCGCTGTTACACTTCCAGTTCAAGTGGACAACGGTACTGAAATTACAGCTTTGAACATTTCAACAGGTGAGCCTGTTAAAACCATCATCATTCATCAGCTAAAATCCTTCTAATGTCAATAAAGTTACAATTGACCTACAATTAGTGATACTACTAAAGCTATAAAAATGAACATACCGACTGATATCTAATCTTGATTACAGTATTGCACTCCTCTGCTTTCCAGTGTGTTCTCTGAATGAAACGCAGTATCAGTGTAAATGTGAGGGTCAGTTTGTTTGGCCGAATGACACGTGTCACTCATATGAGGCCTGTGATGACATCACTGATGGTTCATGTACATGTATCAATGCCCTTCCAGTCGATGGACAGTTCTGTCAAGGTGAAATACTTGCAAAGTTTTGCAAAAACAGTATTTTCCTATTTTTAATAGCTGTACCTATTAAGATTGATTATATTCTTGGTTTTCTGTTTGCTAAGAACACTGCATAACTTTTTCGAGTTAACATAATTTGCATTTTATTTAACTGTAGGGTGCGTTCAGGAGAAATGTTTTTGGAGACTTTTTAAACATCAAAAGAATATAATTGTACTGCTTGTTCTGCTCAAACTTTTTCTGTTTGTTCTTGCAGCACCACTTTCTGAGTTTGAGTATGAGACTGAAATTGATGTAAGTTTCTTGGACTTGTTCGTGGTGAACTACTTACGGACTCTCATCAGAAATACCAGACTGCCTTTGACTCTGAGCAACAGCATAAATATCAAAGATATCGACATGACTACTGGTGAGAGCCGAATATATAATTTTTTGCTAAAGAAATATTAAACTTCACCCAAAAATGAAAATTTACAAAACATTTACTCGCCCTTAAGTTGTTCCAAACCTGTATGAATTACTTTCTTCTGCTGAACACAAAATAATATATACAGTATGGAAGAATATGGGTAACCAAACAGTTTATGGGCCCTGTTGACTTCTTTAGTATGGAGAGAGAGAGAAAAACAACAACAACTATGGAAGTAAATGTGGTCCATTAACTCTTTGGTTACTGACATTCTTCAAAATATATATTTTTTGTGTTCAGCAGATGAAGAAAATTCATACATGTTTGGATCAACTTAACGGTGAGTAAATTATGACAGAATATTCATTTTTGGGTGACCTATCCCTTTAAATACAGGGCTCTCTGAAATACTTGAGTTTGGTTGGTTAATCACAGTATTGAGTAGCTGTTGCTGCTACCATATACATATCTATGGTTCAGAGGCATTTCCTCCGAGGAGGCAAGGGAGGCAGTGCCTCCTCAAAAAAACTGGATGAGAAAATAATCGACACAAAACAATGAAAATGTTACAAAATTTGAAATTAAAAAGTGTAAAAGTCTCTCGTTTTTCTATAGCGGTGAATGAGAGAATACATTTTTTTTGTGTTTCCATTTGCTCAAATAGCAAAAGAAAAACTCCAAAACTCCACAATAGTGTTTTCACAACTTTCAAAGAGAGAGAGAGAGAGAGAGAGAGAGAGAGAGAGAGAGAGAGAGAGAGAGAGAGAAATAGAGAGCGATTGATAACGGCAGTCAGGAGAAAAAGATGTCATTTTTACCTTCACTCCCATAGCCACTGTATTAGAAACACCCTTAAAGCTATGTTAACTAATTTTTTGTAATTTGATGTAAAGGTAATATAATACTAAGTGTTATAAATGTACATACGTTTTTAAAAAAAATGAAAATATAAAAAACTTTGCAGGATTTACAATATTGATGACCGTTAAAACGCGTCATCACAGTCTGTGAAAATGGTCTATTGAGAATGAATGGGGGAAAGTCACTTGAGAGGACATCGCGCTATGATTGGATATGATCGGTTACGATTGGACTTGATTGGTTCTTGCAATTGGTTCGTGCGATAAATTCCGCCTCTTATTTTCGTGCTCGCTCTCGTCGAATTGGCCTGAATGATGGCGTTAATGTGAAGACTAATTGAAAAGTAAGTTAATCAACTGTCACTTATATATATCACCGCTTGAGTGACTAGTGTGTACAAGCTTGATGACTGCTGAAAATTGACTATTAAAAAGAAAAGCTGAATATTGTTTATAAATAATATATAGTTTAAATTGTTACTGCCTTTAGTTATTATTTTGGAATAAATGTAAAAATGCGTAAAAACACTAACTTGATGAAATTTATACTTGGTTTTAATAAACAGAACATTACATAGTGTAAAAATACAAAATAGAATTGTATTAGGTCTCTCTTTTTATGTAATGTTAACTTAACCAGGAAAAATTGTGTAACAGGGACATAAATGATAACGTTACCTCCTCATTTTAAAACACCACCGCACACCACTGCTATGGGTGCTAGAACGTTCACGTCTTCTCGCCACGGTTTGGTCTCTTTTCATTCTGCTATTTAGAATAGCTAAATTGCGCCATCTTGTGACTTCTGACTTTAATAAAAAATAGTCTTGGAGAACTAGTATGGAAGCTGGAAGATTTAAGACAAAATCTAAGTTGGATAATAAAGTAGGCTACATCAATCTCATATCAACATTTTATGATTTGTAAATACATTTAGTCTAGTAGATGGGGTATAGTACTGTTAGCCGGTCATTATTAGCCCCATTCATACGTGATACAAGATCCTGATCAACCTAATTATTTTTGAATAAGGCAAATATTAGGTTAGGTTTAACCATTAATGTATATCTGTACTGTCATACTTTATCACTGTGTTACAGTGTGTGGGTTAAATGGAACAGAATATGAGTGCAAGTGTGAGGAGCATCATGTTTGGCCCAATGACACCTGCAGGGCCTATCAGGTGTGTGATGGCATTGTGGGAGGCACTTGTGGATGTATTCAAGCTCTCCCTTCAGTGGGTTCACTTTGCCAGAGAGGTGAGACATTGAATTTGCATTATCACATTTTTGATATGGTTGATGTTGTAATTGTTAGAATAGTCTCATATATTCAGGTCTTTTCTAAATACTAGGAAACATTTGAAATATTGAACTATTTTTCTGAAATGTGTTTCCTTTCCAGATATAGATGAATGTCTGTTCAGTCCATTTGTATGTGGTCCAAATTCCACCTGCACAAATCAGTTGGGAAGTTATCGTTGCTTGTGTTCGGATGGATTCACTGCAACAAACTCAA
Organism: Elopichthys bambusa; assembly: GCA_037101425.1. Lineage (NCBI taxonomy): Eukaryota > Metazoa > Chordata > Actinopteri > Cypriniformes > Xenocyprididae > Elopichthys > Elopichthys bambusa. The sequence continues at coordinate 22,656,471 of CM074445.1, read as the reverse complement.
ATCTTCCCATCAGCATCAACAACACATGTACAGGTATATTCTATAATCAGATGTTTGTATTAACCTTGAGAGTTTTGCTCATGCCTGTTATTCAGGCAAGCAAAGTATAAGGATAAAAAGATTTTTTAACACTGAACATCACATTTTTTCTCTTCCTGTAATAAAGATGTGAATGAATGTCTTAAGACATCAGAATTCTGTGGTCCAAACTCTCGTTGCACTAACTCAATTGGTAGTTACAACTGTTCCTGCTTGATTGGGTTTACTGTAACAAACAGGAATCAGCCAATCAGCACCAGTAACCCATGCATTGGTAATGCATGTAGAAAATATGCAACACAAAAGACATTTAGAACTGGGTTCTATCTTCACGTATGCATACTCTGATCTTCAATAATAAGAATATTACATCGATTTTTAAAAACATTTTGTTATAATTAACAGCTGAATTTCTGAAGTCAGTTTCTATTTGTCCTACATGATTCAAAGCTTTCTTGCTTGATGGATGATATCAGACTGGACCTTTTAATCTTGTCCTGTTTTTATCATTTGTTTTATTTTAGATATCAATGAATGTCTCAACTCATTGTCAGTGTGTGGGCCAAATGCTAATTGTTACAATTATATTGGAAACTATTCATGCTCTTGTTGGGAAGGATATAATGTTACAAAGCATAAAGTGAATAAAACTATCAATAGCAGTAACCATGTGCAGTAATCATGTTTTAAGACATTGTTAAAACATCTTTTTTTTTTTTCTAATTAGAAAATGATTTTAAATATTGAGATATTGTTCTGAAATGGTTTTCTCTTCTCAGATATAAATGAATGTTTTTTCAGTCCACCTGTATGTGGTCCAAATGCCAACTGCACAAATGAAACAGGAAGATTCAGTTGCACATGTTTGGATGGATTCACTGCAACAATCTCAAGTCTCCCTGTCAGCATCCATAACCCATGTACAGGTACATTCTATATATTCAGATTTGTATTATTTCCCTAGATAATAAGATAAGATACATTAGAAGTTTTTTTGTGTAGGGAATCTTAATGCTGTTTTCAAAGAACACTGCATAAGATCTGACTTGTATGGAAGCTTGTTTCTGCCACGGATTCACAAGTTCGCCTGCCCATTCAGTCTGAATGGTTAATGGTAAAACACACTTGGCTTGCTGTCCTCAAAGGAGGCTCAAACCCAAGGCTCGGCTTGAGCTCCAAGTTAAACCCCCCATAACAGTACTGTGTAGAGGGAGAATAAGAGAAATTGAGGAGGAGATGGGGAGGAGGAGGGATGCTGGAAGAATTGTCGCTAGGATGACTGAATGTCACAATTCTGACTTTTTTTCTCACAACTGTGAGTTTACATCTCTAAATTCTGACTTTTTTCTCAGACTTGCGAGTTTATGTCTTGCAATTCTGACTTTATAACACACAATTGCGAGTTGCCAGACCACGTGTTCCATAAGAACTATTCAAAGATGGCAGCACCAGTGATTTTAACCAAGGATATGGGACGTGTGAGGGAGTCGCCTGTCAATTGCGTCATATCCGCGTTACCCTCGATTTCTGATTTTATTTTGTAGAAACCATGGAAACACCAAAGACACTTTAATATATTACATGTTTTAATAGACAAGGGAACATCTGTTTTGATACATTTATAGACAGGAAACTAATTATTGTTATATAGCTCAACACGTTTAGTCTTATTGTTTAAATGTAATTTTCTGGATTTTTTGCGAGTACCATGCTTTTACCATGCCTCCGAGAAAAACACTATTTTGTCAAGTAGCTAACATAGCATAATCAGATGCAGCTTTATTTTTAGTAACAGTAATACAGAATTTTCTACATTATACAATACATTTTAAAATGAATTGCATGCCATTTATCGACACAAGCCATCCAGCATTTAATATGATATTCTAAAATCGATCTAGCTTACTGCAGCGTGCAAGTGTCTCACAGTACCCGCCGAGCGAACGCACAGAGTAACGTTATAACATAATTTTAAACACACTCAGATGTATCTAATATGATAAACAGAGCTGCGTTACCTCATACTCATGACTGGGAAAGCGGAAGCAGCGCCGGTGACTGTGGCATAATAAAGGTTCAGATGCTCGTGAGGCGTGTATTGCGTTCGCCTCTCATTAACAATCGCTGTTCAGCTCCCACAACACTCGGTCCTGCTCTGCTTCATACTACAGTACCATTAATAATCGCATCCATGAACATGATTTCTGCCCGAGTCCTATCCCGATTCTTTTCCGCTGGCTCTGAGGTGAAGAATGTCCCAAGTTTCCACACTCAAACTTGGCTTAATCAAGCTACGCCTTTTTTTTGAATAGGTAGCCTCTAGTGGACGAAAATCTACATAGTGCACCTTTAAACTCAGCCCAGGATCAGTTCCATTTTCTCTCAAAACTCTTTTTTTCAGTCCTCTACCACTCATGGCAAAAGTTAAAAATGAATTAAAATGCATGGAGCACATGGGGGTCAGCAGGGTGGAAGAACCGTTGGAGTGGTGTGCGGGCATCGTCATGGTGCCTAAAATGCCCCACGACCCACACATTTGCATCAGTCTAACAAAGCTTAACGGAACAGTGCAAAGGAAGAAATTCTTTCCTTCCCTTTGTTGAACAAATTCTCAGATTGTTAGCAGAAGCTGTTTTTAGCAAGCTGGACACAAAAATGGGGGTTTGACAAATTCCTTTAGCTGAGCAGTCTGCCAAGCTGACTCCCTTTATCACATTGTTTGGGTAGTACTTCTTCAATCATTTGCCCTTATATCGCATCAGTGGCTGAGCACTTCCAAAATCGCATGGAAACCGAAGTCATTGAGGGCTGGGATGGAGTAGTCTGTCACATGGACGATGTGCTTGAGTGGGGGTGTCCTCAAGAGGAGCATGATGTGCACCTTCACGCAGTGCTCCAAAAAATGGAAAATGGTTACCCTCAACTCAATAAATGTGCTTCGTCCCAGCGTGTAGTCAAGTTTCTCTGTCACATTTTCTCAGACAAAGGAGTGTAGCCGGACACAACTAAGACAGCAGTGGCCCAAGCCAACAAACATTAGTGAGCTAGGAGTTTTCTTGGCATGGTCAACCAGCTGAAAAAAATTCATTCCACATCTGGTGGAAAAAGAGATCTTCTGTCCAAGAAAATATTGTTGGATTTGAGGGGAAGCACAAGTCAAAGCTTTTAAGAACTTGAAGGAAGACTCATCATCTGCACCAGTGCTGACATTGTTTGTATGGTACAAACAAGCCAATTCAAAGTATCTGCTGACGCTTTGCCGTATGGACTGGGAGCAGTCCTGCTGCAAAAAGGGTGATGATTGTAGACCTGTTGCCTACACGTCACGGTCTCTTACTCCTGTTGAGCAAAGATACGTGCAGGTAGAAAAGGAGGCCCTGGGGCTGACCTGGGCATGTAAGAGATTTTGTGACTTTTTGATTGGCCAACATTTTGAGATTGAAACTGATCACAAACCATTGTTGAGTCTTCTAGGTGGCCAAGAACTGGATACCTTACCTCCCCGCATCCATCCAACACATCTGGACGAGACTGATGCGCAATTCATACAAGATTTTGCATATTCCAGGAAAGAGCTTATGGACTGCAGGCACTCTGTTGCCTGCAACACTACATGCTGACAAAGAAAACACGAATGATAAGTTCAAGGAAAGCACTTATGTGAAAACATTTATGTGGACAGCATTGTGGAGCATCTCTCAGCAAGTCAATCTTTCCTGGACAACCTGAGAGAACATTTCAAATCAGACAGTGTGTGTTCAAATGTCGTTGTACATTGACTGAGAAGCTTTAGTGGTCTGAACAAGCTTATCTATCAGTCCACGATGACCTTCTCCTAAAAGGTACAAGACTCGTTATTCCCTCTGCTTTGCGCAATGATGTCCTCGCCAAGCTGCACGAAGAGCATCAAGGAGTAGTTAAATGCAGAGAACAGAAATCGTTTTTTTGCAGATACTTCTGGATTTAAACATGTCACCAGTTGCTCAAAGCATCCACGCAGCAACGGAGAGGCTGAGCGGGTTGTACAGACTGTGAAAAACCTCCCCAAAAAAGCATCAGATCCTTACCTTGCCCTACTGTTGTACAGGTCAACTCCACTTCACAATGGATACAGCCTAGCCCAGTTGCTCATGGGATGTCGTCTTCATACTACGCTGCCAACCATATTAAGGTTTCTGGACCCTTCATTACCTGGTTGCATGTTTGCAAGAGAGAGAAAAGAAGTGCAGATACGAGTTATTTCAACAAATGTCATCAAGTGTATGACTTGAAAAAGCTGTCACCTAGGGACACATTCAACACCTCATTCTTACTGGGTGGATGTGCATCATGGAACCATTTGTAGGAACTGTCATTTCCTCATTCTTATGGATGTAAAGAAGTATGGCAGTCTGGTTCATTTATTATACCATGTTGTAAATACCCGTTTTTGATTGCTAGCAAAAACATGCTGTTTTCGTGCATGTGTCTTTAAATGCAAATTAGCTGCTGCTCCCCACCCTAATCCAGAATAGCGCTTCCTTCATTTACAGCTCCTGCATGCATCGGATACTTTGCCAAATACTAACAAGAAATCTGCTTGGTTTTGATAATCATCTATATTGCGATCACACTCAGGGACATTGCAGTTCTTTTTCATCATTAAAGTTATCTGCATGCATTTAAAAGCTATATCAGTTTAAACTTCTAATTTATCGTTTTCTGAGCGAACACATCTAAAGCACACGGCTAGAAAGCTGGCTGTTTAGACGGCACGTCTCGTAAGTATTAAACTAACGCCTCTTTCATGTTTTATTGTACACACACACACAAGGTTCTGTCAAAAACACTCAAAGTTCACATAAAAACAGTCTGTTATGTCTGTGAACGTAAACAGCAGGGACATACATGGCACATGTATATTAGATCTGTAGTGCATTCCCAAAACGAATCCACTGCACCTTTAGCGGCTTAGATGTAGGCAGTAAATGAAGACTGTTATGTTCACTCTTACATCCAACAACAAAACATCTCGATTGCTTACCAGACATTCTTGTCGCTACAGCTGCTCCGGCGTCGAGACTCGGGACAGTGTACAATGGAAGTATGTACAACTAGCAGGGTCTATGCTAATACGGCAGAGTCCGTCAGCAGTAGTGAGGTCAGTCCCTGACCTGAACCCTATAGAAAATGAGTGGAGGGAACTGAAGAGAAGAAGCACCAACATGGAGCTGGGAATCTGAAGGATCTGTAGAGATTCTGTAAGAAGGAATGGTCTCTGATATCTTGTCAGGTGTTCTTCAAACTCATCAGGCATTATAGGCTCAGACTCAGAGCTGTTATCTTGGGAAAAGGACATTGCAGTAATTGGGTGCCAATAATTGTGGCCAACGTGAACTAGAGAAAAACATTTTTTTTCATGATGAGCTTTTCCCCCATTTTCAATTGTTTTACTTAAATGAAAGTTAAGAATTGTGTGATTTTATTTATTTATTTATTTATTTATTTTTAAATGAAAGCTGTGTTCCTTCTGTATTATTAACGTTCCAAAACCGGTTTGATTAGCCTAGAAAAAATACCAGTTAATAACATTATTTTTAAACTTTTTTTTTGCATGTAGCCTACTTTATTATAATAATAATACGTACAGCATTTTCTTTATTCAAAAACAAAGAGAGTCTTACAGAGCTCATACTTGTACTTGACTGCTGCAGATTCATTTTGGCGTTGATAGTGTCACCATAGAAACACATAAATCGTGAACAGCTCCAGGTAGAACGTCACGGGTTGCCATCTTGCAATTACGGTTATGAAACGGCATGAACGCATCATAAGCTCATTGTTTACTTCAGAAGGAACTGTAAAAGGTGGCTGCTGTTTGTTTGCAGTGCTCAGTGACTGTCTACAACTCTGCACAGAATGCGTAATGATGTGTGATGTCTGCGTGAGCAGGGTGCGCAGAGGTTTGGAAATACATAGGTTGACAGGCAGGATGGACATTCTGTCATTGCATTCGGACCAAACGTAATGATTGGACAAACATTTGGTCCTGAAACTTCCACAGAAGATATATGTACATTTTTAATATTTAAACCACTTCTATTATTGATTGCTGTCAGGATGTGAAGAGAGTTTCAACCTGTATAACAAAAAGTGTTTATAAAAAACATTGCCTACCCTACCTTTAATGTGTAACTGGGGATTTTACAAGATTTTATAGGCGGAAAAGAGTATGCTGAATTTTCAAAACAATCATGCAAGTTTTCTTAATTTTAGCAACGGGAACAACAGGTATGTCCAGTAAAACAAATTCTGACATATAGCACAACTGTATGTAATGATGGTGAAGATTTGTATTAGTAATGAGAACTGTTGCTGAAACCTCTTCATTCAGTGTAGACTGAAGCTCTTTTTACAGATATTAAGTCAGTGACCATACATCTATATTTTGACACCAAGTCATTTCAGTTTATTTTACATTTATGGCTTCTTGGAGTGAATAGATTCAAGACTTAAATACATACAATGAATTTATTGCTATAGAGTTAATAGATATTTAATTTAACTGAAATCTGTATGGTACCTGCAGGAGAAATATTTTTGGAGATGTTTTTAACATAAGAATATAATTGTACCACTTGTTCTACTCAAACTTTTTGTTTGTTCTTTCAGCACCACTTTCTGAGTTTGAGTATGAAACTGAAATTGATGTAAGTTTCTTGGACTTGTTCGTGGTGAACTACTTACGGAATCTCATCAGAAATGTCAGCCTGCCTTTGACTTCGAGCAACAACATAAATATCACAGATATCGACATGACTACTGGTGAGAGCAGAATGATTCATTTATGTCAGGTGAAAATAAAACACTTGCCAAAGAAATATTAAACTTAATTAAACGGCTCTCAGGATTACTTTAATTTGATTGGTTAATCGCATCATTGAGCTGCTGTTGTCCATAGCAACTGTCATTAGCCTTACCATTGTGTTACAGTGTGTGGGTTAAATGAAACGGTATACGAGTGCAAGTGTGAGGAGCATCATTTCTGGCCCAATGACACCTGCAGGGCCTATCAGGTGTGTGATGGCAGTGTGAGAGGCACTTGTGGATGTATTCAAGCTCTCCCTTCAGTGGGTTCACTTTGCCAGAGAGGTGATTCACTGAATTTTCATTATCACATTTTTGATATGGTTGATGTTGTAATTGTTAGAATAGTTTCATATATTCAGGTCTTTTATAAATACTATAAAACATATGAAATATTGAACTGCTTTTCTGAAATGCGTTTACTTTCCAGATATAGATGAATGTCTGTTCAGTCCATCTGTATGTGGTCCAAATTCCACCTGCACAAATGAAATGGGAAGCTACAATTGCTCTTGTTCGGATGGATTCACTGCAACAAACTCAGATCTTCCCAACACATGTACAGGTACAGGTTTATTTATTTAAAACCTGAGTGCTTCTGCTAGAAATCTTATAATGGGCCGTGGTTGGATCTTCCATCAGGACAATGATCCAAAACAAACATTAAAATCAACACAAAAATGTGTCACTGAGCACAGAATGAAGCTCCTGCTATGGCCGTCCCAGTTCCCTGACCTGAACCCTATAGAAAATGAGTGGAGGGAACTGAAGAGAAGAAGCACCAACATGGAGCTGGGAATCTGAAGGATCTGTAGAGATTCTGTAAGAAGGAATGGTCTCTGATATCTTGTCAGGTGTTCTTCAAACTCATCAGGCATTATAGGCTCAGACTCAGAGCTGTTATCTTGGGAAAAGGACATTGCAGTAATTGGGTGCCAATAATTGTGGCCAACGTGAACTAGAGAAAAACATTTTTTTTCATGATGAGCTTTTCCCCCATTTTCAATTGTTTTACTTAAATGAAAGTTAAGAATTGTGTGATTTTATTTATTTATTTATTTATTTTTAAATGAAAGCTGTGTTCCTTCTGTATTATTAACGTTCTAAAACCGGTTTGATTAGCCTAGAAAAAATACCAGTTAATAACATTATTTTTAAACTTTTTTTTTGCATGTAGCCTACTTTATTATAATAATAATACGTACAGCATTTTCTTTATTCAAAAACAAAGAGAGTCTTACAGAGCTCATACTTGTACTTGACTGCTGCAGATTCATTTTGGCGTTGATAGTGTCACCATAGAAACACATAAATCGTGAACAGCTCCAGGTAGAACGTCACGGGTTGCCATCTTGCAATTACGGTAATGAAACGGCATGAACGCATCATAAGCTCATTGTTTTGCTTCAGAAGGAACTGTAAAAGGTGGCTGCTGTTTGTTTGCAGTGCTCAGTGACTGTCTACAACTCTGCATAGCCTTACAGAATGCGTAATGATGTGTGATGTCTGCGTGAGCAGGGTGCGCAGAGGTTTGGAAATACATAGGTTGACAGGCAGGATGGACATTCTGTCATTGCATTCGGACCAAATGTAATGATTGGACAAACATTTGGTCCTGAAACTTCCACAGAAGATATATGTACATTTTTAATATTTAAACCACTTCTATTATTGATTGCTGTCAGGATGTGAAGAGAGTTTCAACCTGTATAACAAAAAGTGTTTATAAAAAACATTGCCTACCCTACCTTTAATGTGTAACTGGGGATTTTACAAGATTTTATAGGCGGAAAAGAGTATGCTGAATTTTCAAAACAATCATGCAAGTTTTCTTAATTTTAGCAACGGGAACAACAGGTATGTCCAGTAAAACAAATTCTGATATATAGCACAACTGTATGTAATGATGGTGAAGATTTGTATTAGTAATGAGAACTGTTGCTGAAACCTCTTCATTCAGTGTAGACTGAAGCTCTTTTTACAGATATTAAGTCAGTGACCATACATCTATATTTTGACACCAAGTCATTTCAGTTTATTTTACATTTATGGCTTCTTGGAGTGAATAGATTCAAGACTTAAATACATACAATGAATTTATTGCTATAGAGTTAATAGATATTTAATTTAACTGAAATCTGTATGGTACCTGCAGGAGAAATATTTTTGGAGATGTTTTTAACATAAGAATATAATTGTACCACTTGTTCTACTCAAACTTTTTGTTTGTTCTTTCAGCACCACTTTCTGAGTTTGAGTATGAAACTGAAATTGATGTAAGTTTCTTGGACTTGTTCGTGGTGAACTACTTACGGAATCTCATCAGAAATATCAGCCTGCCTTTGACTTCGAGCAACAACATAAATATCACAGATATCGACATGACTACTGGTGAGAGCAGAATGATTCATTTATGTCAGGTGAAAATAAAACACTTGCCAAAGAAATATTAAACTTAATTAAACGGCTCTCAGGATTACTTTAATTTGATTGGTTAATCGCATCATTGAGCTGCTGTTGTCCATAGCAACTGTCATTAGCCTTACCATTGTGTTACAGTGTGTGGGTTAAATGAAACGGTATACGAGTGCAAGTGTGAGGAGCATCATTTCTGGCCCAATGACACCTGCAGGGCCTATCAGGTGTGTGATGGCAGTGTGAGAGGCACTTGTGGATGTATTCAAGCTCTCCCTTCAGTGGGTTCACTTTGCCAGAGAGGTGATTCACTGAATTTTCATTATCACATTTTTGATATGGTTGATGTTGTAATTGTTAGAATAGTTTCATATATTCAGGTCTTTTATAAATACTATAAAACATATGAAATATTGAACTGCTTTTCTGAAATGCGTTTACTTTCCAGATATAGATGAATGTCTGTTCAGTCCATCTGTATGTGGTCCAAATTCCACCTGCACAAATGAAATGGGAAGCTACAATTGCTCTTGTTCGGATGGATTCACTGCAACAAACTCAGATCTTCCCAACACATGTACAGGTACAGGTTTATTTATTTAAAACCTGAGTGCTTCTGCTAGAAATCTTATAATGGGCCGTGGTTGGATCTTCCATCAGGACAATGATCCAAAACAAACATTAAAATCAACACAAAAATGTGTCACTGAGCACAGAATGAAGCTCCTGCTATGGCCGTCCCAGTTCCCTGACCTGAACCCTATAGAAAATGAGTGGAGGGAACTGAAGAGAAGAAGCACCAACATGGAGCTGGGAATCTGAAGGATCTGTAGAGATTCTGTAAGAAGGAATGGTCTCTGATATCTTGTCAGGTGTTCTTCAAACTCATCAGGCATTATAGGCTCAGACTCAGAGCTGTTATCTTGGGAAAAGGACATTGCAGTAATTGGGTGCCAATAATTGTGGCCAACGTGAACTAGAGAAAAACATTTTTTTTCATGATGAGCTTTTCCCCCATTTTCAATTGTTTTACTTAAATGAAAGTTAAGAATTGTGTGATTTTATTTATTTATTTATTTATTTTTAAATGAAAGCTGTGTTCCTTCTGTATTATTAACGTTCTAAAACCGGTTTGATTAGCCTAGAAAAAATACCAGTTAATAACATTATTTTTAAACTTTTTTTTTGCATGTAGCCTACTTTATTATAATAATAATACGTACAGCATTTTCTTTATTCAAAAACAAAGAGAGTCTTACAGAGCTCATACTTGTACTTGACTGCTGCAGATTCATTTTGGCGTTGATAGTGTCACCATAGAAACACATAAATCGTGAACAGCTCCAGGTAGAACGTCACGGGTTGCCATCTTGCAATTACGGTAATGAAACGGCATGAACGCATCATAAGCTCATTGTTTTGCTTCAGAAGGAACTGTAAAAGGTGGCTGCTGTTTGTTTGCAGTGCTCAGTGACTGTCTACAACTCTGCATAGCCTTACAGAATGCGTAATGATGTGTGATGTCTGCGTGAGCAGGGTGCGCAGAGGTTTGGAAATACATAGGTTGACAGGCAGGATGGACATTCTGTCATTGCATTCGGACCAAATGTAATGATTGGACAAACATTTGGTCCTGAAACTTCCACAGAAGATATATGTACATTTTTAATATTTAAACCACTTCTATTATTGATTGCTGTCAGGATGTGAAGAGAGTTTCAACCTGTATAACAAAAAGTGTTTATAAAAAACATTGCCTACCCTACCTTTAATGTGTAACTGGGGATTTTACAAGATTTTATAGGCGGAAAAGAGTATGCTGAATTTTCAAAACAATCATGCAAGTTTTCTTAATTTTAGCAACGGGAACAACAGGTATGTCCAGTAAAACAAATTCTGATATATAGCACAACTGTATGTAATGATGGTGAAGATTTGTATTAGTAATGAGAACTGTTGCTGAAACCTCTTCATTCAGTGTAGACTGAAGCTCTTTTTACAGATATTAAGTCAGTGACCATACATCTATATTTTGACACCAAGTCATTTCAGTTTATTTTACATTTATGGCTTCTTGGAGTGAATAGATTCAAGACTTAAATACATACAATGAATTTATTGCTATAGAGTTAATAGATATTTAATTTAACTGAAATCTGTATGGTACCTGCAGGAGAAATATTTTTGGAGATGTTTTTAACATAAGAATATAATTGTACCACTTGTTCTACTCAAACTTTTTGTTTGTTCTTTCAGCACCACTTTCTGAGTTTGAGTATGAAACTGAAATTGATGTAAGTTTCTTGGACTTGTTCGTGGTGAACTACTTACGGAATCTCATCAGAAATGTCAGCCTGCCTTTGACTTCGAGCAACAACATAAATATCACAGATATCGACATGACTACTGGTGAGAGCAGAATGATTCATTTATGTCAGGTGAAAATAAAACACTTGCCAAAGAAATATTAAACTTAATTAAACGGCTCTCAGGATTACTTTAATTTGATTGGTTAATCGCATCATTGAGCTGCTGTTGTCCATAGCAACTGTCATTAGCCTTACCATTGTGTTACAGTGTGTGGGTTAAATGAAACGGTATACGAGTGCAAGTGTGAGGAGCATCATTTCTGGCCCAATGACACCTGCAGGGCCTATCAGGTGTGTGATGGCAGTGTGAGAGGCACTTGTGGATGTATTCAAGCTCTCCCTTCAGTGGGTTCACTTTGCCAGAGAGGTGATTCACTGAATTTTCATTATCACATTTTTGATATGGTTGATGTTGTAATTGTTAGAATAGTTTCATATATTCAGGTCTTTTATAAATACTATAAAATGTTTGAAATATAGAACTGCTTTTCTGAAATGCGTTTACTTTCCAGATATAGATGAATGTCTGTTCAGTCCATCTGTATGTGGTCCAAATTCCACCTGCACAAATGAAATGGGAAGCTACAATTGCTCTTGTTCGGATGGATTCACTGCAACAAACTCAAATCTTCCCAACACATGTACAGGTATATTCTATAATCAGATATTTGCATAAACTTGAGAGTTTTGCTCATGCCAGTTATTGTAAATTAAGGCACATAAGCATTAGGATATTTTTAATGACATTGACCATCACATTTTTACGCAAACTGTTTTTCATATCTTCCTGTAATATAGATGTGAATGAACGTCTTAAGACATCAGAGTTCTGTGGTCCAAACTCTTGTTGCACAAACTCATTTGGGAGTTACAACTGTTTCTGCTTGAGTGTTTTTACTGTAACAAATATGAATCAACCAATCAGGACCAGTAACTGGGGCTGTGCCAGTAAACTTGACAACCCCACCACCGTGGTGGCTGTGTAGCACTGGCAGTGATACGTCAAAATACTTTTTTTATGTGAATACTGTTTTACGGGAATATTGACACGAGTGAAGCACAAAGCTTTGTTTATAAAAGAAATAACAGGTTAGCAATGAAATGTTACATCGCAGCCATGGATTCATGGCGAGAGAGGTAGTAGGCCTAGGCCTACGTGAGCCCATAAATTTAAGCTTTGTCGACTTTGATTTCTGTTTTGCGATCTGGTCACACTATTATCAGCTAATTTAACAATATTCCACTAGTAATTCCACTGGACATGGAATCTCTTGTTTCTTTTCTCAAATCTTCACTCATTTTTGCAGAGGATTATAAAAGTTTCTTCCTTTGGGTCACTTTTAATTGTATTTGCATTCTTTACTGTGGCAAAGCAGAAAAAAATGCTGTAGGACAGATCAGGTTATGTTTTTGCTTGCACATCAAATTCTATTTAACACAGTTGGTGCTTGTTATTAGACTTGGTAAGGTGCGTCAAGTTTATTTGTATAGCTCATTTCACATATGCCGGTGATTTTAGTTTCGCTTAACATTAAAACATTTAACATAGTCTAAACGTCTTGTCCCTTTGGAAGATAAAATTTGCTCTTCAGACCTTTTACAACAAGTGTCAGCTGCCTGAAACATCAGGAGAAATAATGAAGATATTAGAAAGAGGTCTCTTTCCTGCTTGTGTCCCACATCCCTCTCAGAGTGGTAGGCTATTTGACGCATCTTTGTGGGAAAATACAAAACAAATGTTTTTAAAATAATATTTAACCTTCTTATATTATTTAGATTACGGTTATGTACTGATACTTATTTCAGTGTTTTGCAGGCTGTACTATAGTTGTTGTTTTAGGGAAGTGCTAAAATCAACATGCACGTTCGATACGAAAAGGATGTTTGAGCCTTGCTGAGCCTTCAAAATAAGTTACAATTGCAATTACGGTTATGAAACGGCGTGAATGCAACAAAAGCCCGTCGTTTTGGTTCAGAAGGAACTGTAAAAGGTGGCTGCTGTTTGTTTGCAGTGCTCAGTGACTGTCTACAACTCTGCATAGCCTTACAGAATGCGTAATGATGTGTGATGTCTGCGTGAGCAGGGTGCGCAGAGGTTTGGAAATACATAGGTTGACAGGCAGGTTGGACATTCTGTCATTGCATTCGGACCAAACGTAATGATTGGACAAACATTTGGTCCTGAAACTTTCACAGAAGATATATGTACATTTTTAATATTTAAACCACTTCTATTATTGATTGCTATCAGGATGTGAAGAGAGTTTCAACCTGTATAACAAAAAGTGTTTATAAAAACATTGCCTACCCTACCTTTAATGTGTAACTGGGGATTTTACAAGATTTTATAGGCGGAAAAGAGTATGCTGAATTTTCAAAACAATCATGCAAGTTTTCTTAATTTAATTCTTTACCACCATCAGCAACAACACCACCACAAACACCATCAACACCAACATCATCAACAACAACAACACCAACACCATCAACAACAACAACACCAACACCACAAACACCATCAACACCACCACCAACAACACCACAAACACCATCAACACCACCACCAACAACACCACAAACACCATCAACACCACCACCAACAACACCATCAACACCACCACCAACAACACCATCAACAAGAGCAACAGGTATGTCCAGTAAAACAAATTCTGATATATAGCACAACTGTATGTAATGATGGTGAAGATTTGTATTAGTAATGAGAACTGTTGCTGAAACCTCTTCATTCAGTGCAGACTGAAGCTCTTTTTACAGATATTAAGTCAGTGACCATACATCTATATTTTTTTCACACCATGTCATTTCAGTTTATTTCACATTTATGGCTGAATGGAGTGAATAGATTAAGACTTAAATACATACAATGAATTTATTGTTTTGCATGTTTAGGAAAACAAATTATATAAACTGTTTGGTTTTCATATTTTTGTTGTACTAATATTTGTATTAATCAGTGTAAACAACAAAGCAGACAAGTACTGTGAATCTAAATATTGTACAAAAATATTTGATGTCTGAATTAAGATGATATTTTGTGTTAGCAGGGGCACAAAGATGGTATGTAATGCATGTCAAAAATATATCAGGAAATAATTTTTGTTAATTTATTTCTTGGGGGGCACCAGTGTTCATCTTGCATACACCCATTAACTGGGTAGTATTTGTATATAAGTATTAGTATTGTTTTAAGGATTGAGGATTGTTATTTAAACCTGTTGATGCAATGCACATAAAAATACATTTGTTTTACAGTTATTGGAATGTCAATGACAATAGATCAGACTTTTGACATCAGTCTTACTGACCCTAAAAGTGAGAATTACAGACGTTTATATGGAAAAATTGCACCAATAGTGAGTATTCTGTGTTTCATATTTAATGAGATGTATGTTTATGAAAAAGAACATGTTGATATTTCATTAATACAATATGAATTTTTGATGATATTTGATCAATACAGTTCTGAATATAGCTTGCATATAACTTTGAAGAAGTTATGACATACATTTTAATAATTTTAATCAATTTTATTTAATTATATTTATGTATTTATTTTTTCAATAACAATCACTTTGCAAAACCTTGTAGGAGAGAGGCTTGATCCACATGTGCAAATTACATAGAGATGTCATATTAATAGACACAATAACTTTATTTCATTTTTATTATTGTAACATTTTCAAGCATTCATTTGGTAATTTTGCTATTTTACAGATTGAGTTAGCTTATTCTAAAAAGCTAGCTGGCTACATTTCTGGTTCTGCCAGAGCCACTGGCGTCAGGTATAATCTACCATTTCCATTTTCACAACATTTCCATTTATTCACTACTTTTTTTCAAATCCAATGTTAATACAGTCTCTTCACATTGGTGTGGTTTGTGTTTCGCTCCACAGGTCTGGTAGTATTATAGCAGATTACACAATAAATGCAACATCCAACAACCTTAATTTTACAGCAGCACACACAGCAATCTCTGACTCTCTAAAGATGGAAGGAATTGTTTTAGCTGAAAATGCTTTTGCTCAAAGTGGTAAGGGTAGTCAGTGCCTAATCTAAAACCCTTCACATTTCTTAGTTCCATCATATTTATTATGCTATTGTTTGTTTTTCTTCATTGTTTGGTGATATCAGCTGTATGGTTTTTATTTTCAGAACAAAAGGACTTCACAAAAGTTGAATTATATCCTCTGCAAAAGCTGGAACTGAACTGTATACAGCCAGACTTTGCAAAAGGACCAATAAAATGGATGGTGAATAACAAAGATCCTGCACTAGACAACACAAGATACATCATTTCAAACAACAATAGTACTCTCACTGTGAAAAACACTATTGAAAGTGACAGTGGTGAGTGACGTGGGATTTATCTTTGTCCTCTCTATCTTACATGGCAAAGTGGCTGATTGCTTTTAGAGTCTTGCTTTAAAAGCAGACTGCTGTAAAACTTTACCATAGTTTGATTTAAGTATATTAACATTGATGTACTTGAGCATATGATTATACTTCATGATACTATATATATAGCATAGATGATGCTGCCATATCAACATTAAGTTAAATTATGAAACCAATCAAAATTAAGCTACACTTATAGGACGTTTATGTTATAAATGCCCTCTTGTTTACAAAATATGATATTAATCATAATTTTGTTTATTGATTTTTCCCCCGTACATGCAGGTCGATACTCATGCATCATACAACTGAATACAATACCGTACATTCAGTGGCAAAACATTATTATTAATCAACGCCCCACTATCATTGTGGGTGATAAATACCGTGTTTTTCCATGTGATGGCAGCAATGTCCAACTGAGATGTTCTGTTGATGCTGGCTATAATGTTGAGTGGGTCCTGAATGATGCAGTACAAACTTCAGGTTGTACATACAAATCGGTTGTACGTTTTTATAAAAGTTATTGAGTAGTTGTCATTTAAACCTTTAGTTAATTCCTCCATGTTATTAATGTTTTCTAGTACCTGCATCAGGATCTGACATCATATTAAACCATCCTACTAAAAGTGGGGATTGTAAGGAGGAAATCTTTACATGCCGTCTCAAGGATCTGCCACTACTACTTGAGTACAGTTACAGCTGGAGCAGAGTCACAGTAAAGACAAGCACAGAAAGTGAGCCTTCAGTTTCTCATTCTTTTCTGCATCAAATTGCTTTTTACTGTTGTACATTTGCATTGGATGATTTTAATGATCTAGCAGACTTTTCTGTGGATCGCATCACACCTGATCTTGTGATGTTGACTGTTTTGGTCCTATTAATATTTTATACTTTTATTTCTGACACTTCTGCATAGTGTTCTAGGACCTTTTCAATTTAATATGGTCCCTTCTGACTTTCAATCAAATTCTCCAGATTTTGACTGTAAAAATGAAGAACTTGGACTTGGAAAAACAAATGAAGAAAAGACAGGAATCTGTAGAAGTGGCTTTAAAGGCACCATAACTTACAGATGTAAAAAACCTGTTTGGACACCAATACAGGACAACTGTGTGGTTGAAGTTATCTTCAACCTTAAAAACAAAGTTGAGGTAATATATTGATCATGTATTTCCATATACAATCGTCTAGCCATTTTAAATATTTCTAATTTGTATTTTTGTGAATTTTATATTCTTTTCGATTTAGACATTGCTTGTAGAGGAGATTCCACAGTTTATGTATAACCTCAGTAGTGTCACAGCACTGAATAATGTTGCTATAACACAGTCTCCTGCTACTGTCCAAGCTATTGTGGATATACTCTTTAAAATTGCTGATTTGTCACAAGCTACTTTAATAAATAGCATAGTGATGGAGGTATGTATATTTACATTCTAACTTTTATGTAGAATTTAATGTGTAGACATTTTATGCTTGATGTATTAAACTGAAGATAGTGTGAAGTTAAAGATAAACTAGTGTTTATTCAGTGAATGTAACTGTGTTGTGCATTCTCTTAATTATCATGAATTAAACTGGTTCATTATTATTATATTATATTATATCCAGAAATTCTTTATTAAAATTTGGCAGATCATATTTTTATATTAGGGTATAATATCTTATATCTTATACTGTGTATTATCAGATTATTCAAGTATTTTTACATTTTATGGGTTAAACTTCATCATATTAAATATAATTTTATATTCGATTTCCAGAATTTCCTAATAACAGTGAACATCATTGTATCAGGTAATGTCAGTGATACATGGAAACAACTGAACAAAGGAAACGCCACAGAAAACACCAGCATTCGACTTCTGAGCTCTACTGAGAAGATAAGTGACCGTCTCAAAGATGAGTTTGCGATTAATGAAACATCAATTCAGCTGAATAGAACTACAATTAATAACTCATTCAGTATAACATCAACACTGCCAAACTCAACTACGGAGATTGTAATACCACAGGTTCCTAATGTGACTACCGTAACCATCATAATCTTCTCAACTCTTGACAATGTCCTACCTACTCGTGATACTAGTAATAAAAATGACATTAATAATTCAGGTGTGCGCATCAATGGAGATGTGGTTGTTGTTAAAGTGAACCAAAGAATTAACAACATATCTTTTGCGTTTGACATTACTAATCAGTCTTTAGGAAATCCTCAGTGTGTCTTTTGGAACTTCAGTCTTGATGCATGGGATTCCACTGGATGTGAAGTAAAGCCCTCAGCGAACGAAACAAGCAAGATTACATGTGAATGCAACCACACAACCTCTTTTTCAATCCTAATGTCACCATTTTCTCTTGATCACACAGCCTTAGCCTATATAACCTACATTGGTGTAGCTATTTCAATGGCCAGCTTGATTTTGTGCCTCATTATTGAGACTATTGTATGGAAGTCAGTAACAGGAAATGACACGTCCTACATGCGACATGTCTCCATGGTCAACACTGCCGTGTCCCTGCTGATCGCAAACATCTGTTTTATTATTGGAGCCGCAATAGCAGAACAAGAGCAGCCAACCTCAGTGGGTCGCTGCAGTCCAGCGGTTTTCTTCATGCACTTTTTTTACCTGGCTCTTTTCTTCTGGATGTTAATTTCAGCGCTGTTGCTCTTTTACCGTACAGTCATGATCTTGTCCCAAATATCAAGGGTCAGAATGATGGCCATTGCCTTCATAGTCGGTTATGGTGCACCTTTGCTCATAGCGGTCATTACTGTTGCATCGACAGCTGGATCTCAAAAATATATTTCCAGCAGAGCATGCTGGTTGAACTGGTTTGAATCTAAGGCCCTGCTGGCATTTGTGATTCCAGCTCTCAGTATTGTAACCATAAACCTTGTGGTTTTGATTGTGGTTCTGTATAAGATGTTGAGGAGAGGAGTTGGTGCCACAATTCAGCCAGATGAGAAACATGCCCTGGTGGTCATTGCCCGATGTGTGGCCATATTGACTCCTATCTTTGGTTTAACATGGGGATTTGGAATTGGAACCATGGTGTCACGTGACTATGGCGTTCATGTGGTGTTTGCACTCCTCAATTCACTGCAGGTATCACTTTTTGTCTTTCTATTTTGACTTTATATTAAGGTTATATTTTGTCTGCTTGATTTAAATGCAAATAATGCAATAATTATTATAATCAATTAACATATATATGCATTATAAAGCCTCACAACAACATATTATAATGGAAAATAAGCTATTTACAATGTTATGAATATGAAATTGAACAGCATTACAACTAGTATTATTTATTTACTCATAACATTTTCCTCATATTTGTAACACTTCTGCAGGGATTCTTTATTTTGGTGTTTGGAACGATTTTAGACAGCAAGGTATGAATTTTGTTAAAATGATCTTAGAGGCATTCAGTTCTACTGCTGTGCTTTAACTCATTTTCTCATATATGGTTGCAGATCCGTGAGACACTGGCAAGAAGGCTGTCACTAAGCATCAGCTCTAACCGTACCACGGTACTTGGCAACAAACTGCATCTGATTCATGAGTTCTTTATGATATATGTACTCAGTTTACAGCTGATCTCTACATCTTAAATCTCTAAATTACAGAGTACTAGTGCAGGACCATCATCTTCAAGCGGACTGGGTTTTTTTTTCCGAAGGAAACGAAGGGGAAGTAAGTAATACTATTTACAGTCCGCTGATAGACGCCTGCTTTCAAATGCGCCCGCCTTCAAATTCAAACACTTCCGTGTGCTTTCAAACGCTCCCGTGCGGTGATCATTGTAGCCAATCAGAGACATATATGTTGAGCGTGTGAACACAATGGTCAATCAGAGGTGTTTACGAAATCCTCTCAACAGTGCTCAAAGCATCACATTTTTAAAATTTCAGTACCAACTTGGTATCGAAGTCGGTACTTTTGACAACACTAATGTGTGTATATATTAGAGCTGTCAAAATGAACGCGTTAATAACACTTTAACGCAGATTCATTTTAACGGCACTGATTTTATTAACACGATTAATGCAGCGCACATTTTCTGTTTGACCTGTGGCCTAGCCCGTAGTTGGAGAAATGGAGATGCAGCCATAAGGACTGTTCACATGTCCTGTCTAAAAACGCGTGGAAAGTGCAGCCGCGCCGCTTTCTCCTTCTTTCCAAAGCGCTTTTCATTCATGTGGCGTCTGTTGTTGTTATGCACCCGTGAACTGCGCTCTCCATAGCAACGAGGAAGTTTCAGCAAAGAATAACCCCAACTGATTTTTAGCCCTTGCATTAGCTCTACTACTAGACATATTTATGGAGATGAGAAATAAGAACCCGCCCTGTACAGCTATGATCAGCTGTTTGGCTGAGCTTTCAATGATTTGTTACGGAAAAAATGTAAAGATTACAGATAAAACTGTGTGATTAAGTTGCGATTAATCACCAGTTAACTCATGACAATCATGTGATTAATCGCGATTAAATATTTTAATCGACTGACAGCCCTAGTGTGTGTGTGTGTGTGTGTATATATATATATATATATATATATACACACACAACTACACAAAACATTTGTGTGTACACTTTAAGTAACATAATAATTATTATTTGCAGATGGGTACAACATCTCTGAAACCAGCGGTTTCTCAGCAGCAACATCTTCAAACATCTCCAGTGGCTCTAATACTTTTATGAATACACAATCGACTACTTAATTAACTATAGTCTACTTCATTACCAATTAAACAGCTTTTCCAAAAGTGCTTTCTACATTGCAAATATATGTAAACTGCCTTTTCTGTTACTGGTTTCTGGGAAGAACTGTTCTGAAGTCCTTTTTTAAAAAATCAGGTTACAGATTTGATATGTAATTAAGGGTACATTTTAGAATAATAATGACGTGGCATGATAAGATGTGCTTTCATATGGGTCTAGAGCAGGGCTGGGGAACGTTGCTCCTGGAGGACCACTGTCCTGCAGAGTTTAGCTCCAACCCTGAAAAAAAACACTTACCTGCCTGTAACTTTAGTAATCCTGAAGACCTTGATTAGCTTCAGGTGTGTTTAATTAGGGTTGGAGCTAAACTCTGCAGGACAATGGCCCTCCAGGATTCCCACCCCTGGTCTAGAGCAATAGCTTTGTTTTTGTTTTGTGTAATGTATTTTTTCTTTGCCATTTTAAATGAATCAGATTTGCTGCACAGTTAGTGTCATTAAATGTATCTTGTTCTATGCTGTCTGGGGAAAAAAGAACAAAACAAAATTTTAAATGTTACTCTTTTAGCATCCACACCACCAGATGATATTGTTCTGTTTATTCTAAGCTTGTACTGCAGTTGTGACGTCTAACACTTTAAATGTTAGACGTCACCAGCTCTGTCACCTTCTCCAAACTACATCTCCCATCATCCCTCTTTCTACTCACCTGCACTCCTTCAGCAATCACTCAGTCACTGATCACCACCAGCTGTCACTCATCACCTGCACCAGTTAGCTGACAACTGTCCTGCAGTGTTTAGCTCCAACCTTAATCAAACTGGATTTAAAGAACCCTGTTGTATGATATTTTAAGTAAGTTTTTAGGAGGGAGTGTGATGGAGGTGCCTGAGAAATGTCAAAAACAAAAAGGGTGTGTGTTGTTTGAAAAACTAGAACAAGGAAATAATAAAGTCAAACAAGTTAAGCAGGTAACCTACAAATGTTGTGGTTTCCATGTGTAATCTGGGTTGATAATTTGACAAATTTTGCCAGCAGAATTATTACTAGTTTACTCTGCAGATTATCAGGGCAAGGTAAGAATGAGAAATTAGTGTCTCTTTTCTAAACTGCTCTTTGAAACCCCTTTATAGAAAGATCATTTAAAGGTAACATTACAAAACATCTCAGGTTACACATGTAACCATGGTTCCGAGGGAACGAGACACTGCATTTGAACGTGAACGTCTGTTGCTGTGTCCATAGTAGTTTACGGTAAAGAATGATATGATCAGTAAGTCACTATTTCCATAAAAAAAAAAAAAAGTCGCTATTTCCAGCCGATCCCCGTATTAATAACAAAAATTTGCAAAAATACATGAAAAATTAACAATAAAAATCGTGTTTTCCCAATCAGGATGGTTAAAGGATTATCTTTTTACCAAGTTCAAGGGGTCACCCATATGTTTGGTTTGTCTGTTTGTCTCTGGCTTGATTGAAAGATTTTATAATTGTCCTTACACCACTGTACTGCTCACAAAATCCGTCTTCCACCGTCGGGCCAAACAGAATGGTAAGCAACGGTTCCAGTTGTATTTCCACTTGAGCCTGGTACAGCACGGCATGATTACAAACTGTTCTCCGCCCGGAATTAGCCAACTGTGCCGAACCGTAGTACTGCTAGAATGCGAGTAGTGACGTCGTCACTCAGGATTGGTCACTTGTCTGTTGCCTGGCTGCCAGTTTTTCCGTAGCTAAACATGATATTTGTGCAACGTGAACACAAATGAATACAATTAAAAGAAATAACTGATCATCCTCCATAACGTGGTCACTGTTTACATCGCATATTGTGTGTAAACTCTTGCATTACTAAGGCAATGACTGAAGAGCTCCGTTATCAGCCCCACAGTGGGAAACGATTTTTGTAATCAAAAATAGGACATCTGTACATTTGTTTGTTGCAAATTTACAGACAATGCAATTGAGATGTTTACGTTCGCTTGTTGAGGTAGCTCATACTGCTTGTCAACTGAAAGCAAAGTTTCCCATTTGTATTAGCAAAATTGCACAAGTTTTACAGTTCATAAAATCTTTAAAAACAAATTACATTAATTATATATTGATTTCCCTTAATAAAACGTAAATTGAAAAGACGGTGTAAAAGGTGCAAGTATGAATTCGTAATCTGGCCCCCTGGTATCAAGGAGAAAAAATGTTGGCCCTTGTCACTATCGAAGTTACCCATCCCTGATGTAAGGGGACCTGCGGTCTATGTAGATAGAAATGGCTTATTCTAAGGTAATAAAAAACATAACGTTAAAACAAAGTTTTTCTTAACAGTTTACAACAAGGATATTTCATGTTGACATTTTGTTCATTTTGATACACATTTTATATGTTGTTGATACATGACTAATTGCTAAACTTCTTATTTTTTCAGAGACATGGAAAATATTAACATATCTATTAGAAATCATCATGGTTATCCTGCTGAATGTGGAAACTATTATTCAGGAATAAGTATGGATTTACAGGTAGAGAAAGGTTGTTTTATACAAAATGAAATTCATAAACTTTGAAATAGGATGATGAACATTTTTATGTCTTTTAAAATGATATCTAATCAAAGACTAATTTGCAACATTGACCCCAAAACACTGCTGGGTAATAAATCTAAATAAATATATACTTGAATTAGTGACATTCTTATGAGACAACATAAGAAACTTCGTTGAAAGTCTGCCATATTTTTTTTTTTTTTTTTTGACATAATTCCAGTTTAGCTACACAGATGAGCCAGTGCATCATGTAAGATGAAGAAGTGCAGGTCTGATTCACAGTTTTGTCCTCATAATAAAGTATAAACTTTATTTTATACAAATGTATAATGGAGATCTAACAAATGATATAAATATTATCATATGATCATAGATGGAAAAGACCATTTACAGCCAATACAGGCAATATGCCATAGGAAATAGGTTTTATTTGCTTTTGAGTATATTTTGCCACGCCCATTTACTAAATGACCCTGTTATAGCGACCCAAAGGGTAAAGTTCAGCTTTTTTTTTTTTTTTTTTTGACAATTATTGATCTAGAGAGTCTAGAGAATTGTACTGCAGTGGTTTGGTTCCGATCGGGCGAAAAACCTAGGACTAGTTCGCAAAAGTTTGTTTTTTACATAATTGCGAATATTTAATTAACGATTTCATTGACAGCATTTGGTTCAGGTACTGTCAGCGTTAAATGTGGTTGGCATGAATGGCCAAAACAAATAAAAAAATGTTAGTTTTTAGTTGAAAGCGGTTTCATATAAATGGCCCCTCAGTAGCAAACAGAACTCAGGCAAAGCAAAACAGGAAATGCAGTGAATTAATCTCACAACCTGATGGTCAGGTAAGCCTATCAGATGTATGATGACTGCCTGACATGCAACCATTGTTTCTGAAATGTTTCACACAACAGTGTCTTTCCTCATTCTTTGTTTAAATTGGTCTAAAAGCGCATTTTGCATATTTTCCACCAGCTTTTTTCAATAACTTGCATTTCAAACAAGTTATTTTATTTGACAAACCCTGTTTTATTTGCTCATATTAATCTCAAACTTACCTGGGTAGCAACTGAAACTAGCTTTGTGCAACAGGCCACTGGTTCTTAGAAGAGCTGTTTGGAAACAAACAAGGACAAAATCAAGGAGCGAAAAGCTAATATGTATTCTAATGGCTGTTTTAAAGTGTAACACGTAAGCAGTTACCATGTAACCTGAAAAATCAACAGATTAAAGTTTTTTTTTTGTCATAATATGTGGTTGTTTTCATATTGTGTTCTTAGTTCATTGTATGTTTTCAGTTTTGCTTTGTCCATGAGCTGCACTTATTTTTGAGTGACATAAAAATGGTTGAAGCTCATTGAAGTGTCACACTTGGTGGTTATAATGAAACACAAGGATGGAGAATTTAATACTCTGTCTTTAATTACAAATCTACCAGGCAACATGTAGGAGAAACTCAGGAGAAATAGGCTTTAACAACCACATTTAACATTGACGATACCTGAACCATAAACTAAGGAAACTAAGGCACAGGGGCTGTGTCCGAAATCGCCCCCTATACCCTTAAATAGGGCACTATTTGAGGGTACGGCCATTTGTAGTGGTGTCCGAAACCATAGTGGATGATGTTGAGTGCACTCATTCAATCCCACAATGCACCGCAATAACGAGTGTACAACCGATGCACGCTCAACCAGAGATTGTATATTATAGGGAGATGAGAGGGTCTGTATCTCTTACCATTGGAGAAAGCGTAACGGCTAACTCAATCACGTGCGGCACCTCTCAGCCTATTGTGTAATGGCAGTGACATCAGTGCCCGCCGTTCAAAACTCCTTCCCTGCGTACCACCACAGCCGGAGCCTTAGCATTAGCCATTATGCTTTTTTGGCTAAAGGTTGCAGGCTTGCCTTCCAGTGGTTTTTACACAACATCTGTTGTTCTATCTGTTAAACAGTAATGCGGCACATTTGCTGTTGGTAATAACGTAAATGAGTCCTACCTGTCGCAACATTCCCTATGTCTGCCTTCTCTTAAAAATAATACACTTTTATGAATCTAAAATCTATATATAGTTCCCAATGAAAGTATTGTTTAGTGTAAAACATGCTGAAGATTAGTGAACAGACTGTCGATGAACTAAATGATTAGCTGTTTCCCCACAAAAGCTGTTTAATCGGCATAGTGAAGCCTCTCATCCATTGACATCCATTCAAAAAACGGTGAAGCAGGGAACGTTCTCAGAACTTTGGCTAACATTATGCAAGTTTTGTGTAAATGTATGTTTTAATATGCAAATGAGGCCTTATATACTTAAATATACGCTCATTTGCATACATTTCCAAAAACAAAATCTGGAAATTGAAAAGGTCCAGGTTTAAAATTCTATAGTTAAGTAATTATAAAATTAAATATAGTTAAGTATAAGTCTGGAAAAGTTGGTGCTTGTAGGTGCTACTGAAGTGGATATATCTGACTCTGAGTGTGAGAAAAAACTCATTTTGAGAAAACGGCCTTTAAAGTTTTATATTGAAAAATGTTATACATTTCTATTGAAACCCCCAACATATAAACAAAATATATATTCAGTTTATTAATACCAGTATTATGTAATATTTAAAACACATGGAAATTGATAAATGAATAAAAGCTGAAGTGAACTACCTTAACAAACACACATAACAACAGTCACAAAAACTGCGATGAGGCACTCGCTGATGGGGTTTCATCGTCTAATCTGTTGTTTACTTTCTTTTTACTAGCTCTTGCAAGTGACAGCTGTTGCCGTCTTTTCTGTGAAAGTTTATGAACTGATTTCGGTGTTGGCAGCATTTTCTCTCAGGCGCAGAATAAACAAGGAAGCGTGACGTGGGAAAACCAATCACGTAGTCGAAATTCACATCGACCAATCAGATGTGGTTTTCGGCTGTAGATTCCCTGGCAAACTTTCGCGGTTGGTTATTTCTACAAAGGAAATGCCCATATTTGGATTAGACAGCGCTGTAAACGAGACTGAGAGCTTTATAATGATACCAGGCGTTCTGTGAATGGAGACGGAACGGGAGCTCGCGTTTGAATGCTAACTTTAGGTGATTTCCGATAGAAATCTAAAGGCGCAAGTTAACAAAATACAATGAAATAACCACCTTAATGTGTAATGTTGACATATTTTTTTTTATTTTGACATGAAAGCTTACATATTAAGGAAGCAAACCGGCCCAAAATCTCAAAATTGACCACTGCATGAAAAAACGTCTCGGTTACGACTGTAACGTTGCGTCGAGAAATTGACGCTTTGGGAACGCAACGCGTGATGTCGTCATGAAGCACGTGTGAAATCAGTCCAATGGTGTGTCGAGATGTCAGAAGCGGGTGACGTCACGGCCAGGAAGCTATAAAGCACGCTCAAACAAAGCAACGCTAGCTTAAAGTGTCTGAGGTAAGCGCTGACAGGCGTGCCGGAAGTATGGCAGGGCGACACAAGGGAACTCGCGTAGCGTCGAGAAATTGACGCTTTGGGAACGTTAATACCCACGCCGCCATAGTTACAAGGGTCTGTCTGGTGTGGCTCGTCAGTCGCCAGAGAGAACCCGGGCACCGGGGGAGCTGAGGTCAAGTTGATAAAACCTGACGAATGTGTGCGGTGAGGACCAGCCTGCCGCATCACAGACGTCGTGTAGAGAGGCTCCCGAAAGGAGGGCTTTGGAGGCCGCCATACTCCTGGTAGAGTGGGCTCGGACTGCTAGAGGTGAAGGCTGTCCGGCCGACTCGTAAGCAAGTGAGATAACCTCGACTAACCACTTACTCATCCTCTGCTTAGACGCCGGGGCCCCTTTATTGGGGGACCCGAAGAGGATAAACAATTGCTCAGTCTTACGCCACAGTGCAGCTCTGTGGACGTAAGCATCTAGGGCCCGAACAGGGCAAATTAAGGCGTTCCTGGTCTGACGTCCTGAAGGGAGGAGGACAGAAGGCCTGCAGTACAATGGGCCTAGCCACATTAGTGGGAACTTTAGGAATATAACCAGGTCTGGGATGAAGGAAGGCTTTCACCATACCAGGTGCAAATTCCAGGCACGAGGGGGCAACCGAAAGGGCCTGTAGATCTCCTATTCTTTTCAAGGAAGATATGGCAAGGAGGAACAGTGTTTTTAGGGTCAAAAACTTAACTGGAACCTCCTCAATCGGTTCAAAGGGGGCTAAGGATAGGCCTTGGAGCACCACGGCCAAATCCCATGCCGGAACCCTCGTGCGTACCGCGGGCCTCAGCCTCAGGGTGCCACGGAGGAAGCGAGTAATAAGTGGGTCTCTACCAAGAGAAGAACCAGCCAAGGGTATGTGGTAAGCCGCAATGGCCGCCACATAAACCTTCAGCGTGGAGGGAGATAACCCTGCAGTGAACCGTTCCTGCAGAAATTCCAAGACTGTACCAATGGGACAGGAAACTGGATTACCCACGCCGCCATAGTTACAAGGGTCTGTCTGGTGTGGCTCATCAGTCGCCAGAGAGAACCCGGGCCCCGGGGGAGCTGAGGTCAAGTTGATAAAACCTGACGAATGTGTGCGGTGAGGACCAGCCTGCCGCATCACAGACGTCGTGTAGAGAGGCTCCCGAAAGGAGGGCTTTGGAGGCCGCCATACTCCTGGTAGAGTGGGCTTGGACTGCTAGAGGTGAAGGCAGTCCGGCCGACTCGTAAGCAAGTGAGATAACCTCGACTAACCACTTACTCATTCTCTGCTTAGACACCAGGGCCCCTTTATTGGGGGACCCGAAGAGGATAAACAATTGCTCAGTCTTACGCCACAGTGCAGCTCTGTGGACGTAAGCATCTAGGGCCCGAACAGGGCAAAGCAAATTAAGGCGTTCCTGGTATGACGTCCTGAAGGGAGGAGGACAGAAGGCCTGCAGTACAATGGGCCTAGCCACATTAGTGGGAACTTTAGGAATGAAACCAGGTCTGGGATGAAGGAAGGCTTTCACCATACCAGGTGCAAATTCCAGGCACGAGGGGGCAACCGAAAGGGCCTGTAGATCTCCTATTCTTTTCAAGGAAGATATGGCAAGGAGGAACAGTGTTTTTAGGGTCAAAAACTTAACTGGAACCTCCTCAATCGGTTCAAAGGGGGCTAGGGATAGGCCTTGGAGCACCACGGCCAAATCCCATGCCGGAACCCTCGTGCGTACCGCGGGCCTCAGCCTCAGGGTGCCACGGAGGAAGCGAGTAATAAGTGGGTCTCTACCAAGAGAAGAACCAGCCAAGGGTATGTGGTAAGCCGCAATGGCCGCCACATAAACCTTCAGCGTGGAGGGAGATAACCCTGCAGTGAACCGTTCCTGCAGAAATTCCAAGACTGTACCAATGGGACAGGAAACTGGATCAAACTGACGACTACTGCACCAAGAAGTGAAAAGTTTCCACTTCAGGGCGTATAGCTTCCTTGTGGAGGGAGCTCTAGATTGGAGAATGGTCCCTACAACCTCGGTTGAGAGACCGGAATTTATGAGCTGGGCCCCCTCAGAGGCCAAGCCCACAGGCTCCAGAGCTCTGGGCGGGGGTGGAAAATCGTGCCCCCTGCCTGGGACAGAAGGTCCCTCCTGACCGGAATCTCCCAGGGAGAGCCGTCCAGGAGAGATACTAGGTCCGAGAACCACACTCTGCCCGGCCAGCGCAGGGCTATCAAGGTGAGCCGGACGTGGTCCCGGCGAACTCTTTCTAGAACTCCCGGGAGCAGAGCGATCGGGGGAAATGCGTACAGACGAAGCCTCGGCCACGTCTGTACCATAGCATCCAGTCCGAGAGGAGTTGGATGCGTGAGGGAGAACCAGAGTGGACAGTGAGAAGTCTCTCGAGATGCAAACAGATCCACCTGAGCCTGGCCGAACCTTTCCCAAATTTGCTTCACCACCTCGGGGTGGAGCCTCCATTCCCCGGGCCTCAGACCCTGCCTCGACAGGACGTCTGCTCCAACATTCTGGACCCCGGGGATATAAGCTGCCACTTATAAATTTCCACTGGGACCACAGGAGGATTTGGCGCAGACCCCCCTGATGATTTATATAGGCGACTACCGATGTGTTGTCTGACCCAAACCACGCCCAGAAAAGTGGTTCTCTGAACCAACGCTAACGCTAGGCCGAATGGACGATATTGGTAAGCTTTGCCCCCAAAAGCAAACCTCAGGAACTTCCTGTGATGTGGAAGGATGGAGATATGAAAGTATGCGTCCTTGAGGTCGATCGTAACAAACCAGTCCTCGGACCTGATTTGAGATACGATCTGCCTCAGTGTCAACATCTTGAACTTGAGTTTCATAACGGACTGGTTCAGTTGACGTAGATCTAGAATGGGACGCAACCCGCCATCCTTCTTTGGAACAATAAAGTAACGGCTGTAGAAACCGTTCTCTGCATCGGAGGGAAGTACATAATCTATGGCTCCCTTCTCCAATAGAGTTTTTACTTCTTGTTCCAGAACCAGAGCCTGCTCGGGGCCCACCACGGTGGGTTGGACCCCCATAAACCGGGGCGGGCGAGACCCGAACTGAATGGCATAACCTTTTTCGATTGTACACAGGACCCATTGAGAAATATTTGGCAGTAGCTTCCACGCTGTCAGATATTCTACTAAGGGAACCAGTCTCTCGAGACTGGCCTCTGGTATATGTTGAATAACCAGCTCGGTGCCCCGATACGGCAAACCGGCAGGGGGCAACCGAACTGATCGCTCTGAGACCCTCCTCGGAGGGAGCGAACACCCCAGCACCGCTACGCTTGTGGGCGAATGCTTGAGTAAATGCTCGCTGGGGGCCGCTGCGACCTGGAACACCCGAGATGGCAGGGTTGGCAAAACGGTCCCCTGAGGGCACCGAAGAGAAGTGAGCGCTGTGCGCTGAGGTGTAATACACTTCTCTCCGGAGGGGACTGCCCTCAAAGTCCTGACGCTGCTGGCGTCAGGGCTTTTTCCCCGCAGCCTTCTTGGCGATAAGGACGGATCGCAGATCCATCCTACCCCTCGAAGGCTGCGGTTGAGAACGATCACCTGCCCCCCCATGTCGCTGAGGGGGAGTGTGGGTGGTAACGTTCTGCTTTTGGGCAGCACGGTGTTGTTGTGAGGAGCTGGCTTTAGATGTGTGGGGCTGCTGCTGTTGTTGAGCAGCCCCGGGGGTATGAGAGCAGCGGGGGAGGAGCTTCTGAAACGCCCCGCTTGTTTACTAGCCTCCTGGAACCTCTCAACGACCGTATTAACAGCATCGCAGAAGAGGCCAGGAGGCGTAAGCGGGGCGTCTAAAAGGAAGTGCTTGTCCTTATCCTTGATGGTACTAAGGTTCAGCCATAAATGCCTCTCCGTGGCCACCAGGGCTGCCCCCCCGCCCTCATCAATATCCCCCAAAAGTTTGGCCTGGTAGGCCTGCAGCACGCCCATAGTGTGAAGGCATGCCGCAGCCTGACCCGAGGCCTGATAAGCTTTGCCCACCAAGCTAGATGTAACCCTCACGGGCTTGGTGGGCAGTGTCGGGGCCTTTAGGGGCGATGCCGATTGTGGAGAGAGATAGCTAGCGAGCGTCTCCTCCACCTTTGGCATCGTCCCATACCCGTGCTCCTTGAGCCCCACTATCGATGCATAGTGTGTGGTTTGAGCACTATGCACGCGATAGGAGGCCGGTTTCTTCCAGGACCTCGACACCTCAGTGTGGAGGTCTGGAAAGAAAGGGAGACCCCGACGAGGAGGCTGCGCTCGCGAGGGCAGGAAGCGCTCATCCAGTTTACTTTTAGGACGAACGTCCTGCCTCTCCGCTGGCCAGTCGATATTTAATTTGGCCACGGCGCGAGTTATGACCTCTCCTCGGAGCTGGATACGTTGAGCACCGGTGCTTCACCCAGTGTGGAAGGAACCGCAAAGCGTGCTTCCAAGCACTGAGAAAAAGCACTGGACCTGTCAGGGCAGGGCTGAGATAGGGCGGGGCCCGTCTCAAACCCCTCTGACAGATCCATTTGCGATCCCCAAGATCTGGATCGACGCTGTGCCTCGGCAGCAGCGGGACCCGAACCCTGGGGAACGCGAGCCTGAGCGCCCTCCTCGAAAAGCGCCAGGCGGGAGTGGAGTGTCCGCAATGGAAGACGATCGCAGTGCTCACAGCCAGCACCCTCGAGTGCTGACCGGGCATGCTCCGCTCCCAAGCAGGCAACACAAAGATCATGTGTATCCCCGCCCGTGATGTAGCGTGGGCAGGGATGAACACAAGATCTAAACTGCTTCTGACGAGCACATCAATCGATCGCTTAATGCCATTGCAGAGGTTCTATTCTTTACGGTAAAATCACAAAACAAATACACACAAACGTGACCCTGCTCTTGAACCATTAATGGACATATTTGATTTTAATGAGGAAAAAAAAAAATTATACAAGGGCGAATTAGAACACGGAACCTTTGATACTGTTAACAAAGATTGTACCACCAGAACACTAGGGAATTCAAGTATAAATTGCGAATCTATGTATTTATTCACTAAATTGAAGAACCTCCGAACTAACAATATATTGTATTATGAAACTATCACATTAAACATGAGTTCTCTATGTACTATTGAAATTGATTTCTGGACATCTTAATGTTATTTTTTTTCTACAATTGTTATTGTACATATCTGATATAGCATTGTATTAGCAACAATTTCCTTCACTGTTTTGTTTCTTTATGCGTTATTAAAAAAAAGAAAAAATGTGTGAACATGTTTACAGGAGACAAGAGGCGCTGATTGGGCCACGGTAGATCGTTTCAAATGATTATTAAACAGCAAACACAAAATATGCGAAATCGGCAGCCCTTCCGACAAACTCAGTGTCCAAATTCACTTACACTCATTTCATTCACTCCTTCAAGTGGACTATATTAGTGAAGTAATGTAGGGAATAGTGAATGAGGGTATAGGGGGCGATTTTAAACACAGCAAGGGAGTAATGAGGTAACTAAATGAACAACAGGTGAAAGTAATCAGTAACTAAGGGAAATAAGGGTACATTTACATGACAGTGTGCATAAAACTGAAAAGTTTTATGCGCCTATATAGACTGAACACGTAGCCCTGATACGCATGTGCATGACATCATTGTTTTCATGTTGTTTACACAGAGAAGATAACAGTACCATTTTCAAAAACTTGCACTTTGAAAAACATTTTCAAAAGCTTGCATTATCAGGTCTCCAAAACGTCTCAGGTTACGAATGTAACCAGGGTTCCCTGAGAACAGGGAACGAGACTCTGCGTTTGCAACGCTATGGGGAAACGTCACGTGACTCGGTGTTCGAAAGTCAACTATCCAATAACTCCAAATCCTATTGGCCGGCGACAGCCTATGACGTCATACAGGCGCGACCCGGAAGTATAAAAGGGGCGCCTGGGGAAGCAGTCATTATCCATCGTCTTGAGGGACTGTTCAGCAGGCAGCCCGATGTATGGCAAGGAAACGCAGAGTCTCGTTCCCTGTTCTCAGGGAACCCTGGTTACATTCGTAACCTGAGACGTTCCCTTTCGAAAGGGAACTTCTACTCTGCGTTTGCAACGCTATGGGGAACGATATACCCACGCCGCCATGCTTGAGGAGAATGCCTGCCAAGAAAAATGGCTGAGACAAAGGCTCCAGAGCAGTAGGAACTGCTTGGCAACTCTCCCTCGGGTCACACCAGGCTGTCAGTGACAGCATTCCCTTCGGCCAACAGCCCAAGCTAAACTCCATGAAGGACCTCCTCCAAGGCCCTACAGAAGGTGCTAAAGCGTCTGGAACCCACTTTTCCATAAGAAACAGTGGTCCCTTCAAGGGAATGTGGCCAGGGAACCGAAGGGAACCCCGGCCAGCCACTAGAGGGGAACGAAGTCACCCTCAATGCCACCAGGGAGGCCGACCTTGTCTGACCTAAGACAAACTCAGTCTGGGCCAACCCTGTCTGAATACAGAGCCTCCTAACACGCATTCTTCACAGAAGATAGTAAGTAAGAGTGACTGCAAAGAGGCAGAAACAAACTCAAACCCACGCGTAGAGACGGGCATCCTGGAGAGCAGAACTCAGCTAAGTGCTATGAACCCTCGTATTGAGGGGAGTATAATCCACTCATCCTAGGATCTACCCAGTGCTTAATTAACGCACTGAGGAGGCCGTGCGCTACAGAACCCTGATGCAGGGGAACACAAACCAGCCTGATGCTGGATCCTTAAGAGGAGGCCTGATTAAGGCCTACCCCATGACCAGCTTAGGGAGCTAAGCACTATTACAAACATAACCCTAAAAGGGAAGTACGAAACTCACCTAACAGGTAGATCATGCGATGGGCACATACTCATGGAGGCCGAAAGAGGCCTACAGCATGATAGAGTTAAGTGAATAACAGAAGTCAAACAGAAAGTGGCCCGGCTTCCTTTCCGGGGTAGAAAGATGACTTCAATGGCAGCCTAAGAGGCTGCAAAGTGCCCACATGACAATCCACCCAACACGATCCACCGAGCAGTGTACTCAGTAAAAACACCTTTTACTCTCTAAAGCAAGAGGAGTACAGCGTACGCCAGCACGCATTAAGGAAGGCCTGGAGGGGCCTATAACCTCAACAGACACGTGGCATCAGCTCGTGGCAGTGTTTAGGCCCAAAGGACGATAAACAACCAGACAGAAGGAGGTTGGTTTATCACTTAGGCCTCTGGCCAACAGAAGTGTATAAAGATAAATCTCAAAGAGAAATACACGCAAACATACTCCAGTGTGTTAAAACTAGGCGGCCTGTAGGCCTAGCAACCTCTAATACACACGGCGTAGTCTTGTGGCCGTTTCTAGGAGCACAAAAGATCCACCCTAGGCGCTAGGTGGCCCTTAGCTCAACTAGAATAGGACTCAGGGAGGCAGATCTAGGTAAAAAACAACCTTCAGTAAGGTTTTGCTGCCAAACCAACCTGAGGGGCTAGCCACTCTAAATACTCGGTAAAAAGCACCTTGTCACCCTCACAGCGAGAGGAGTATATAACTGAACTCCACATATTACACCGGAGGCCGAAGTAGGCCTACCTTAGTAAACACGTGGCATCAGCAAGTGGCTACCGTAACCATAACCATACCACCCAGAGGCCACGTATTAACAGTGTCATGATCAACACATGAAAAACACTGCCAAACACAGAGAACAGGCCTGTTAGGGCCTCTCCGTCAGTGATGGGGTGTGGCCGATGGTGGCATGGTTTCCCAGGCATCCTGCCGACCAGTCGACTAGAAAAAGGAGGCCTAAAGGGGCCTTCATTCCAGTAACAGGTGGCGATCAGCCTACTCACAGGTTAAAACACAAATTGTGCCAAACGTAAACTAAAAAGGAGGCCTGAAGGGGCCTGCCAATTCAATAACACGTGGCTACAACTCGTGAATTAAAGTGAACCAAGCTACAGGGAACCAGCTGTAACCCAAAAAGCTATGGGAAGCTAACTGCGACCTGCGCTAGGCTACACATTCCAACAGGCAATGTACCCTAAATACACATTTTGACTAAAGGGAACCAAACAAAGCCAACATGGTCTAAGGAAGGCTAATATAAGCCTACTACCTCAGACAGACACGCGGCATGGCCTGTGGCAGCGTAAACCTGTGAAAATATGTGAGCACATTATGATCAGTTAAACAGTATAGTAGAACAACCGCTAACTAGAAGGAGGCCGAATATCATAAGGCCTACAATCCGAGTTATGAGCAGTATAACCGTTAACCAGACCACTAAAAAAGGGAGCCAATAGATACCAGTTTTCTTCAACAAAGTGGCACTAACTACCCTGAATATGCAATCCAACAGGTGATGCACCCAGTGACAAGGACCTCAGACTGGAGAGTACAAGTCACCAAATACTCAAAACAAAGGCCTACTTTCACAGCAAAGGGCCTACTGTTATGAGAGCAGGTGCCAACCTGTGGCAGCATAGGCTCACATACAGTGTAGGGCAAAAGTCTAGAACCCAAAGTACACAAACTTTGATCTACATGCTTTTATTTTTAAAAAGAAAAACACTTCCAACACAGATCCTCAAATCTGATCTAAACCCCAGAGGACAGGAGCTAAAAACTAGCAACGTCAACTCAAACTTGATAAAACAAATTTATCAAGTGGCTCAGGAGAAAGTTATTCCTTTTAGCATGAAAGTTCTAGAAAGTGGGGCCAAGCACACACCTGCATAGCTTATCTACGCAAAGATAAGGGCCTACCACCTGAGGAACAGCATAAGGGAGTCAGGAAACAGTCTACAACCTAGCTGTAAAACTCAAATTGCACCTACACCAGCAAGGGGATAATTGGGCGTACAGCCTAACAACTCCCTCGGGAGGAAAACCAGAACTAGGAAACAAATCCTGAAAGGATAGTGAATACATATGGGGTTAATTCATATATCACATCACCTAGCTCTAGCTTGGCTGCCAAGTTATAGGCCTATCTTCTTTATTATATACAACAGGCACCATAACAAACAGTCTGATCTCCACTTCTAAATCTCATGATGAGAAAAATAAAGTGAAGCTCAAAGCTGAAAAGTCAGGCGGCCGGTTAGGGCCGCCGTAGACATACAAACTGAAGCAATGAGTGCCAACTCAAACTATACTGAAAATAGCCGAGAGGCTACTCCACATAGAGAGAAAACTAAGCAGCAGCCATTCTGTGACCTGCTTAGTCAGTCTCAACATTCCAGTTTTGCCCAAAAAACCCCTATAAATACTATTTCTCAATGTTACATTCACTATGCCATGTTCAGGAATTATACAGGTAACAACACACAGTCAATATTTAGAGATTTAAATTTGACGTTGTCTTACCTTCTCGAGGCTCGAAGACCCAAGACTGCTCCTTCACAAACATGGGAAGGCAAAACATCCATGGTACTAGAAGCCCAAAGAACCCTTTCACTATCAAGCCAGAAGGCGGGCCTTCAGAAA
Source organism: Elopichthys bambusa (assembly GCA_037101425.1). Lineage (NCBI taxonomy): Eukaryota > Metazoa > Chordata > Actinopteri > Cypriniformes > Xenocyprididae > Elopichthys > Elopichthys bambusa. The sequence goes on along the minus strand of CM074445.1, from coordinate 22,620,162 downwards.
AGAATTCATCATGGGCCCGGCCGTCAGCCTGACTGTTCAAAGGTGTTACCTGAACCTACACAGTGATTAAAAAACGCCCTGGGAGGCCAAGGAAGAGGGGCGAAGGCAACTTTTATCTTCGCCAGGAGAGGGGATCGATCAGCGGCGTTGCTGGCGCCGTTGATCAATCATCTCTCTTACACCATCTTTCCTCTTCCTCGTGTCTCGCCGCTTCTGCGACTTGCTCCGAGATGGAGGAGGCGCTCGAGCGGCGACGCTAAACCTCTGGCCCTGCCTCAGAGCCTCGACTCGAGACGGGCCAGCGCCTCCCGGCTTTCTGGGCCCAGGATCGGACCTGAGCGGAATGCAGTTTTTATATGCTGCTGAGCGCACCTTCGCCTCCCTGAACTTTCCAACCACCGTCTCAACGGAGCCGCCAAAAAGTTCAGTTGGCGAAACCGGGGCATCGAGAAGAGAGCCCTTCTCTTTCTCCCCGATGTCCGCCATGTTCAGCCACAGATGCCTCTCCGTGGCCACCATGGCCGCCATCGATCTCCCAATCGAGGCGGCCGTCTGTTTGGTGGCCCGGAGAGCGAGATCTGTGGTGCGGCGTAGCTCAGCCACCGCATCAGGGGACAAACCTTGCCCCTGATCCAGGTCCTTCAACAGATCAGCCTGGTACGCCTGTAACACTGCCATCGTGTGTAAAGCCGCACCAGCCTGACCCGCAGCAGCATATGCTCTGCCGTTCAGACGGGATGTTTGCTTAAGGGGTCTGGACGGCAAAACCGGAGCTTTTAGAGTCGGTGCTCTGCCCGTGACGAGATAGTTGGCAAACGTCTCGTCAATGGGCGGCAGCGACACATACCCATGCTGGCCCAATCCCTCCACATCAGCGAAATTTCCTCGCTGATGTGGATGAATTCTGGCCGAGTATGGGTTCTTCCATGCCTTCTTGATCTCAACGTGGAGATCCGGAAGGAATGGAAGGCTCACTGGAGTCACAGGGTTGTGGTCGGAAAGAAAGCGTTCGTCCAGTCTGCCGCGAACGGGCTCTTTCCTATCGCGCCCCCACGGCAGCTGCAGTCTGCCAGCAGCGCGTTCCACAACCTCCAGCAACTCGGCATATGCTGGGCCAGGCGGTTTGGAGAAAGAAGAAGAAGAAGCCACTTCTTCCTCCTCCATTACCACCTCCTGGCCACGGGGGCTATCGGCCAGAAGAACACTCGCTCCCGGGTCGGATGATGTCAGAGACAGAACATCGTCGTCCTCCAGGAGCTCATCCTCGCCAGCCGCCGCCGAGGGCTGAGAGACCACAACACCTCTCTCAAACTTGGCAGCGAGCTCCATCTGCGAGCCCCATGAGTGCAGCCGCCGCTCTGCCTCAGCACGAGCAGGGCCGGATCCACCAGGCGCAGATGTTGACGCTTCATCCCTCGAGAAGAAGGCCAAGCGAGAACGGAGCGTCCTCATCGGAAGACGCTCACAATTCACACAGACAGCGCCCTCAAGCACCATCCGTGCGTGTTCTTCTCCCAGGCAATAGACGCATAAGGTGTGTGAATCTTCCGGAGTCAGAAATCTCGGGCATGGATCCACACACTTCCTGAAACGCTTCTCCTTGTCCTCAGACATAATAGAGAAATTTCTCGTTATTTGACGATCGACAATGAACACAAACAGTCCCGAAAGACGATGAGATAATGACTGCTTCCCCAGGCGCCCCTTTTATACTTCCGGGTCGCGCCTGTATGACGTCATAGGCTGTCGCCGGCCAATAGGATTTGGAGTTATTGGATAGTTGACTTTCGAACACCGAGTCACGTGACGTTTCCCCATAGCGTTGCAAACGCAGAGTAGAAGTTCCCTTTCGAAAGGGAACAATGTTGTTGTGTATATGAATGGCCAAAACGTTTTTTTTTTTTTTTCGTTTTTAGTTGAAAACAGTGTCGTAATTCATTTTATCATTTAATCATTTTATCATTTAATCATTTTATCATGACCTGATGGTCAGGTAAGCTTATCAGATGTATGATGACTGTCTGACATGCAACCATTGTTGCTGAAATGAGTGTATTTCCTCATTCTGTGTGTACTTTAAGTGCATTTTACATATTTTCCTCCAGTTTTTTCAATACTTCGCATTTCAAATAAGTTATTTTATTTGACAAACCCTAATTATGATGGTTAAGCTATTCTTAATCATAAAGTAATTGTTATATAACAGGCATAAGTGATAACTTTTTTGTTACCCTAAATATAGATATATGTACAGTTTTTCTCGATTGCTTAAACACATTTCTTGAAACTATGCCCCATATTCTCAAAACAGTAAACACAAATCCATAATGTCTCACCCAATTTCCCAAACATCCTATTTTCAGGTCAAAATCAAGCTCTACACTCAAAACCATTCACTCTTGCTGAAAAAACGAACTTTGCCCTCAGACATCACACACACGCCCTCAAAAACACACACAGTACAACATAGTCTTACACATCGGTGAGATAAATTCAAAACAGAACAGAAAATAAAAACAGTAGTAAGTTATGTTGCTTGTGGTTCTCCCCCTCACGGAACTTTTCACATGATGAACACATGTATACGTTTGCACATTTTTTTATTCCTTAATGTATTTTATAGTACAATACACCAAACAACAACAAAAAATATTCTGCCCCAGCATCACATCTTTGGTCTGGGACAGGCCAGAGAATCTCGTCAACATCACAGGCTGTACTGGCCCTAGCCAGGCAGTGGGGGTAAAATCCTCTTGCATGCCTGATCCACCCCTGGATGCATGCATCAACTGAAATGTCTAGTCGGGCTTCTTCCATTCCATCGTCTCTGTGTCCTACAAAAATAGGAGTACTGATTACTGTAACTGTAATAAAATGGAAGCAGACAGAAGCTCTATCTGTATGTAAGTCAATTTGATGCATGTGTTGTAACAGAGTACAGCACTCAAATGTTACAGTAGAGTACACCTACCTGTTTTCCTCCCTTAAGGTTCTTATGATCGAGGCGACGGTGAAGGAACTTACAGTTTTTTTCAACTGCTTACACACAAAATCTTTACTTGTCACACAATTTCTGAAACCTGACGCTCAAACAGCAGAACCACACACCAAATCTGCAAAACCATACACTAATTCTCGGCCTTCGACTCGGTTTTCAATTTCATAAAACACTTTTTGCAAAACACAACACAATTCTTTATGTAACACACAAAGATCTAACAGGAAGTATCTTGAGTTCCTTTTTCAAACACAACCAATCAAAATGCCACACTAATTCATCAGTGCCTCACACTAACATCTCACATGTGCAAACACTCATTGCTTCACTTAACACTAGCCAATCATGGCTTTAGAATAGGCCTATAAATAGGCCAAAGGTCAAGTTATAGGTTTTGAACAACTTTTCTGTTGTTTTCTTGCTTCTGTATTCATCATTTCTAAACCCTATTGAGGAATTTTTCCCCACATGGTGCTGGAAAGTACGTGGTTGTCATCCCTATGTCAACATAACACTTCTCCAGGCAATGGAGGAGGCATGTGGAGACACTTACACTGCCTCCATCCAAGGTTGGATACGCAAGAGAGAACATAGCATATGATGTGGATGAAGTATTGTGGCCAGACCCAGCCAGGAGGAGAGATGTAGCCTAGATACACCCAACCATCTTGCCCACCAACAAACACGCACACAACACACACATGTTGGGTTTCCATGTTCTATGGGGACATTCCATAGGCGTAATGGTTTTTATACTGTATATTCTGTATATAAATGTCCCCACAAAGTCAAAATGCACTGGTATTTCTATACTTGTGAGGACATTTGGTCCCCTACCAGGACACACATACACACCATTGCTTTGGAATATTCACCTTTTTCAAAATTATGCTAGTTTTTTTTTTTTTGTCCAACTACACATAGTTGATGTATTTATTTTCTTATGTACTGTGCAATACTGTATTCACAACCACAACTGCTTACAGTAAAAAAAAAAGAAAAAAGAAAGATGGTTTCAGTCTTGCTTTCCTGTTTACCGTGAATTTTTCAACATCTCTCTGCCAATTACTTTCAGTCTTGTACAGAAATGTACATAGCAGCTTATGAAAGAAGAGCTTTAGGTTTTGAATAACTGTGTGTTTATGATATATCCAAAAATAGAATATTATGGCAAATGTGTTTGAAAAGTAAGAAAAATGTTTGCTCAGGCTTGCATTATCAGGTCTCCAAAACAATGTTGTTGTGTATATGAATGGCCAAAACGTTGTTTTTTTTTTCATTTTTAGTTGAAAACAGTGTCGTAATTCATTTTATCATTTAATCATTTTATCATTTAATCATTTTATCATGACCTGATGGTCAGGTAAGCTTATCAGATGTATGATGACTGTCTGACATGCAACCATTGTTGCTGAAATGAGTGTATTTCCTCATTCTGTGTGTACTTTAAGTGCATTTTACATATTTTCCTCCAGTTTTTTCAATACTTCGCATTTCAAATAAGTTATTTTATTTGACAAACCCTAATTATGATGGTTAAGCTATTCTTAATCATAAAGTAATTGTTATATAACAGGCATAAGTGATAACTTTTTTGTTACCCTAAATATAGATATATGTACAGTTTTTCTCGATTGCTTAAACACATTTCTTGAAACTATGCCCCATATTCTCAAAACAGTAAACACAAATCCATAATGTCTCACCCAATTTCCCAAACATCCTATTTTCAGGTCAAAATCAAGTTCTACACTCAAAACCATTCACTCTTGCTGAAAAAACAAACTTTGCCCTCAGACATCACACACACGCCCTCAAAAACACACACAGTACAACATAGTCTTACACATCGGTGAGATAAATTCAAAACAGAACGGAAAATAAAACCAGTAGTAAGTTATGTTGCTTGTGGTTCTCCCCCTCACGGAACTTTTTACATGATGAACACATGTATACGTTTGCACATTTTTTATTCCTTAATGTACTTTATAGTACAATACACCAAACAACAACAAAAAATATTCTGCCCCAGCATCACATCTTTGGTCTGGGACAGGCCAGAGAATCTCGTCAACATCACAGGCTGTACTGGCCCTAGCCAGGCAGTGGGGGTAAAATCCTCTTGCATGCCTGATCCACCCCTGGATGCATGCATCAACTGAAATGTCTAGTCGGGCTTCTTCCATTCCACCGTCTCTGTGTCCTACAAAAATAGAAGTACTGATTACTGTAACTGTAATAAAATGGAAGCAGACAGAAGCTCTATCTGTATGTAAGTCAATTTGATGCATGTGTTGTAACAGAGTACAGCACTCAAATGTTACAGTAGAGTACACCTACCTGTTTTCCTCCCTTAAGGTTCTTATGATCGAGGCGACGGTGAAGGAACTTACAGTTTTTTTCAACTGCGTACACACAAAATCTTTACTTGTCACACAATTTCTGAAACCTGACGCTCAAACAGCAGAACCACACACCAAATCTGCAAAACCATACACTAATTCTCGGCCTTCGACTCGGTTTTCAATTTCATAAAACACTTTTTGCAAAACACAACACAATTCTTTATGTAACACACAAAGATCTAACAGGAAGTATCTTGAGTTCCTTTTTCAAACACAACCAATCAAAATGCCACACTAATTCATTAGTGCCTCACACTAACATCTCACATGTGCAAACACTCATTGCTTCACTTAACACCAGCCAATCATGGCTTTAGAATAGGCCTATAAATAGGCCAAAGGTCAAGTTATAGGTTTTGAACAACTTTTCTGTTGTTTTCTTGCTTCTGTATTCATTATTTCTAAACCCTATTGAGGAGTTTTTCCCCACATGGTGCTGGAAAGTGCGTGATCGTCATCCCTATGTCAACATAACACTTCTCCAGGCAATGGAGGAGGCATGTGGAGACACTGACACTGCCTCCATCCAAGGTTGGATACGCAAGAGAGAACATAGCATATGATGTGGATGAAGTATTGTGGTAAGACCCAGCCAGGAGGAGAGATGTAGCCTAGATACACCCAACCATCTTGCCCACTAACAAACATGCACACAACACACACATGTTGGGTTTCCATGTTCTATGGGGACATTCCATAGGCGTAATGGTTTTTATACTGTATATTCTGTATATAAATGTCCCCACAAAGTCAAAATGCACTGGTATTTCTATACTTGTGAGGACATTTGGTCCCCTACCAGGACACACATACACACCATTGCTTTGAAATATTCACCTTTTTCAAAATTATGCTAGTTTTTTTTTTGTCCAACTACACATAGTTGATGTATTTATTTTCTTATGTACTGTGCAATACTGTATTCACAACCACAACTGCTTACAGTAAAAAAAAAAAAGAAAAAAGAAAGATGGTTTCAGTCTTGCTTTCCTGTTTACCGTGAATTTTTCAACATCTCTCTGCCAATTACTTTCAGTCTTGTACAGAAATGTACATAGCAGCTTATGAAAGAAGAGCTTTAGGTTTTGAATAACTGTGTGTTTATGATATATCCAAAAATAGAATATTATGGCAAATGTGTTTGAAAAGTAAGAAAAATGTTTGCTTTTGAGATCTGTTTGTGATATTTTGAATGCAGTGATTTATTTTGTAAGAGAAGTAAGGCATTTTGCATTTTGTGTGTGCAATTCTTGGATTTGTGTGTAAAGTTTTGAAAAAAAAGAGGCAACATTTTGAAAATGTGTGTAAGCAGTTGAAAAACTGTAAGTTTGGCTGAACTCATTGCCCAGCCTCCCTCATAGTCATACCATGGACAAGGACATGGTCAACTAGCCTTTATCTGTCTGAGTTCCTCTGTGCTAAATCACTCACAAATCTTTGATACTAGTTATCTAAAAAGAAAACAAACACTTTCTTTGAAAAACTAAAATGTGAATGTTCATTGTACTTACTTCCTACCGATATGTCACTTACATAATAATTTGGAACACCGTGTAAAGAGTTAATCTCTAACACTACTTTAATTTTAGCTATTTTTTATTATTTTGATGAACTTTGAAAAGAGGCAGTCATCGTTGAGAAATGCATGGAAACCATTGGATAAAAACTGTAATGGGGAATGTTGTGTAGGTGGGTCATTTCACAAAGGAAACAAAAACTCAGATCTTCAGACAGATTACTTTAGTTTAGGGCATCACATCAGTGTTGTTGTTAGGTAAGAATGCTATGTTTCTTTAAAAAATAAAAAAATATATATATATATCTGCTGTCTTATTTTATTCATAAAAAGATTTTTTTGAGATTTGACCACTTCTATATACAATGACCTTTTTGAAACATTTTTTACAGCAGTTACTCATGTTCATGATCACATGACCTGTTTTGTAAAATGACGTTATTAGCCTCTGATATGTCAAATATGACAGTTTTTTTCTTTTTTACAGAAAAATACAGGATGTCTGGATGAATAAAATAAAAATCCACATTCTGAAGAAATATTCTGGAGTGATTTACCTTGTGATTTACCTTGAGTGTAAACATGGCCAGTGAAGGTACAATAACTTACTTTTATTTAAAATCCTGCAGTATATTTTAAGCATAGTCGATTTAATAAGACATTTGATATTATGTTTTATTGCATTTTTAGTTGGCATAACAATCAAAAGAAGCCCCAGTTAGGCTAAAGCACCAGTCCATTTATTCAACAAAAATGTGCGGCCTATCTTTTTATTGAACATTGATGGAGCAACACATTTTGTAGTTTGTTTTGTTTAAAAATCATATGAGGTAGTGACGGTGGTAAAAGGCCACCAGTATTAAAATAAAATAAATAGACCCAGCTAAATTAGCTTAAGTTATGTTTTGTGTAATATCTAAATTTATACTATTCTAGCTAGTCTCCAAAACATGGAAAATTAATAATAATCTATAAAGCTAGAAGAATTAATCTGCTAAAAAAAAGTAGATAATTCAGCATAGCCTATTATCAGTTTAATGGTATTTTTTAAGTCGAAACTAGTATTTATTTCTCATGCCATTAGGGCTGCTCAAGTCTGTCACCTACAGGCGTTACAGTAGTCTGCACCATTTTGAAGTTGTTGTTTTTTTTCAACCACATCTCTTTGTACTCTGGAGGGAGATATGGCAGGACAGCAGTCTAACGATCCCTACTATTTTGACTTGTTTGAGAAGCCATTTCACTCTGATATATGTCACAATAAGGAAGAAAAGACAGTCCATTTCATGCTAAATTTAAGAAAATGTATAATTTCTCAGTTTCAGGGAAAATGTTAAAATACCTATTAGGAATCAGCATTGCTATCCTGCTGAACCATGGGTGCGTTGTGGAAACTCTTGATTTTTCAGAAAAGGGTATGGATTTACAGGTAGGGAAAGGTTGTTTTATAAATTTTATCAACAATAAAAATTAGGGATACCACTTTTTCCAGAAAGAGTCTGATATCGATACTTTCAGGTATTTTGCCGATGTTTTATATATAGCCTATTGGGTAGAGAAACCAAAAGAATATGGATCAAATTAGTTGGCTTAATTTGTTTAGCAAATGCAGGTTTCCTTCAGTTATTTTCATTCTTAATTATGCCTATTAAAATGTGTACGAGCTCCTGTTACTGTTCTGTTCTGTTCACTAGTCATTGCTATTATATTTCATCTAGGCTCCAGTGCAGCGGCACAGTAATCACCAGTGCAAAAACGACAGGTCTTTAAAAGTATCACAAATGTATTTACTTGAGATGTACATGGACATTCTATAGGTAAACACATGATTTTAAACACAGGATTTTTTAAACAAGGACAATTTAAAAGAGTGAAAATAAGAATTAAGGAGAATCAATAAATTATGAATAATTTACTGCTATTGTGTGAACAATATGTAATTACGTAATCCATAAAGTAACCGTAATCTGATTTTGAGCATTTTAAAATGTAATATAATCAAATTACAAGTAGGTATAGGCCTACTAAATATTTTAATCTTATTACGTAATTTAGTTAGGCTACTACCCAGCACTGGTAATCACATGACATTTACTGTAATAATGTAGGGAACCACGTTATACATAGGCTTAATCACAGTTAATGTTTTCACTTAGGCCTATAGGCTACATATAAGATACGATTTCATTTGAATCCAATGACGCGTGTGTGCTGAATGAGAGATCAGCAATCTCTCTCTCTGGCCTGTCTGGACACAAACACTGTACTGCGTTGGTTTTTGGTATCGGAGCATTTTAATGACTACGAGTACACAAGCGCAGTATCGGCCCGATGCATCCCTAATAAAAAATCATAAAATATGAAACCAGATGATAAACATTCCTGTTTTGTTTAAAAATGATATCCAAAATAAGATTTTTAAAAAAGAATTGTATTACAACAAGATATACAGTATGCAACACTGACCCTAAACCTGGTTAATGTCCCTGACCCTAGTTAATGTCATAACATGCAATAAGTAAATATCCTACTTTTGGAATTTGGTAACATTCTTTCACTGTGAGAAAACATGAGAAACTTTGTTGAAAGTCTGCAATGAAAACATTTTTCTTTTTACGTCATTCCAGTTTAGCTACAGGGATCAGCCAGTGCATCATATCAAAAAAAGAAGTGCAGGTCTGATTCACAGTTTGTCCTCTACTCAAATACAGTGTCCTAATAACATGCATGTGATTCATTATCATGTTTTTCAGATGTTGTTAAAACATTTTATTATTAGAAAATTATTTTAAAAATTGAGATATTAAAAGTGTTTTTCCATTTCCAGTTATGAATGAATGTCCGTTCAGTCCATCTGTATGTGGTCCAAATGCCACCTGCACAAATGAAGCAGGAAGTTACAATTGCTCATGTTTGAATGGATTCAGTCCAACAAACTCAAGTCTCCCCGTCAGCATCAATAACACATGTACAGGTACATTCTATATTCAGATTTGTGTGTGTTATTACCTTAGATAATAAGGTAAGATGAATAATGAGATTTTTTGTGTATAACATTAAGGCCTAGTTTCACAGACAGGGCTTAGATTAAGCCAGGAGTAGTCCTTAGTTAAATTAGGACATTTAAGTAGCTTTTGTAAACATGCCTTGGAAGAAAACAAACGAAAACATTACTGATGTGCATCTTGAGACAAAACAATGGCACTGACATATTTTAAGATATGTTATTGCAAGTTGCTTTCAGTTAAGACCGCTGATTTTAGTTTAAGCCTTGTATGTGAAACCAGGCATAAGTGTTTTAAGGCTGATTTGTCAGTGTCTTTATAAAGATTTTACAAGATTTAAAGGGATAGTTCACCCAAAAATTAAAATTTGATGTTTATCTGCTTACCCCCTGGGCATCCAAGATGTAGGTGACTTTGTTTCTTCAGTAGAACACAACTGATGATTTTTTTTAACTCCAACCGTTGCAGTCTTGTCAGTTGTTTAATGCATGTCAATGGGAATACAATCTATAAGAGTCAAAAAAACATTCACAGACAAATCCAAATTAAACCCTGCGGCTCGTGACGACACATTGATGTCCTAAGACACGAAATGATCAGTTTGTGCAAGAAACCGAACAGTATTTATATCATTTTTTACCTCTAATACACCACTATGTCCAACTGCCTTGCGCATGGCATCCAATGCGTGAGGTGTGTACGCGCTCTGTCATCGTAGGGAGAAGCCCCGCCCACAACCGGCGACGATCTTCCCTATTAGCATAGATACCACCCTGAGTGAGAAGCACAGAGTCCGCCATTTCTGTATCCTCGCTGTATCAGCTGGAGTTTTACAATGTCTGCGCCAGGATCTTTAGGGATTTTTAGGCACCTCACACTCCGATCCGATTCCGATTCTGGGAGTCACGATCCGATTTCAAAACGATTCTTGATCTACTTTTTTTCTTATTAATCTGTTGTTGTTTTTCTACCGACTTGAAAATCTAAAAAACATGTTTTTTTTTCTGAAATTCTCAGAATTGGTCCAGAATCGTTGGAGTAAATGAATGAAACTATTAATAGCAATAACACATTATTGTCTGTCAATGTCTGATTCATTTATTTGTATTATCATGTTTTCCAGATGTTGTTACATTTTTTTTTTTTTTAAATTCAAATTAGAAAATGATGTTAAATATTGAGATATTAAAAGTGTTTTTTCCTTTCCAATCTTTAGATGAATGTATGTTCAGTTTATCTGTATGTGGTCCAAATGCCACCTGCACAAATAAAACAGGAAGTTACAATTGCTCATGTTTGAATGGATTCAGTCCAACAAACTCAAGTCTCCCTGTCAGCATCAATAACACATGTACAGGTACATTCTATATTCAGATTTGTGTGTGTTATTACCTTAGATAATAAGGTAAGATGAATAATGAGATTTTTTTTGTGTACAAACAAACAAACAAAAACATTACTGGTGTGCATCTTGAGACAAAACAATGGCACTGATATATTTTAAGATATGTTATTACAAGTTACTTTCAGTTAAGACCGCTCAAACATGCATTTTAGTTTAAGCCTTGTATGTGAAACCGGGCATAAGTGTTTTAAGGCTGATTTGTCAGTGTCTTTATAAAGATTTTACAAGATTTAAAGGGGACCTATTATGCAAAATTCACTTTTATAAGGTGTTTGAACACTGATGTGTGTCTGCAGTGTGTGTAAACAACCAGCCTATAATGGTAAAAATCCACTCACTCTTTTTTTTTTTTAATAATTCCCATAAATCAGAAGCAGTCTCTTCAAATGAGCAGATTCAGATTCTCCCATACGATGACATCATCGTAGGGAGAAGCCCCGCCCACGACCAGTAACGATCTTCCCTATTAGCATAGATACCACCCTGAGTGAGAAGCACAGAGTCTGCCGTTTCTGTATCCACGCTGTATCAGCTGGAGTTTTACAATGTCTGCGCCAGGATCTTTAGGGATTTTTAGGCACCTCACACTCCGATCCGATTCCGATTCTGGGAGTCACGATCCGATTTCAAAACGATTCTTGATCTACTTTCTTTCTTATTAATCTGTTGTTGTTTTTCTACCGACTTGAAAATCTAAAAAACATCATAGACAGCGGGAGATCGAATAAGCTGAATTCACACTAATGCACAGATCTCTTTTGAAATATAAGATATGTTTTTTTCCTGTCTGTTTAATCCCCTAAGAAATAACTGACTGTGTTTACATTAATTTTGCGTCATAAAACCATTTTGAGTTGCAAGTACATTTAACCTCTTACACGGAGTCGCACACAGCCACATGCACGAGCACTCTTCACAAAGCACACGTGAGCATTTGAAACTGAAAGCAGCCTTCTGTCAGTGAGTTTCATATTTTTAATATATAAGCCCACTGCATTCCAAACGACATAAATAATGTCTTCGTAGATTATTTGTAATGAAAATACCGGCAGGCGAGACCGTACACTGCAAGCATGACATCAAGAAAAGCGTGCATTTCTCGCAGCGCATATCCTGCGTAATGAAGCCCGCAAGTGTCCTTGTAATTCGCTTCAATCCTTCCAAACAATATGAAAGACAATTTTATAGAAATTTTGAGTGGTGTGTATGTGTGAGTATTTGGAAGCAAGCAGATACGTCTGTTTCTAAAACACACGCAGCATCATCGTTCATCTGTGTTTACAAACTAAGCTCTGAAATTCTCAGAATTGGTCCAGAATCGTTGGAGTAAATGAATGAAACTATTAATAGCAATAACACATTATTGTCTGTCAATGTCTGATTCATTTATTTGTATTATCATGTTTTCCAGATGTTGTTACATTTTTTTTTTTTAATTCAAATTAGAAAATGATGTTAAATATTGAGATATTAAAAGTGTTTTTTCCTTTCCAATCTTTAGATGAATGTATGTTCAGTTTATCTGTATGTGGTCCAAATGCCACCTGCACAAATAAAAAAGGAAGTTACAATTGCTCATGTTTGAATGGATTCAGTCCAACAAACTCAAGTCTCCCTGTCAGCATCAATAACACATGTACAGGTACATTCTATATTCAGATTTGTGTGTGTTATTACCTTAGATAATAAGGTAAGATGAATAATGAGATTTTTTTGTGTACAAACAAACAAACAAAAACATCACTGGTGTGCATCTTGAGACAAAACAATGGCACTGATATATTTTAAGATATGTTATTACAAGTTACTTTCAGTTAAGACCGCTCAAACATGCATTTTAGTTTAAGCCTTGTATGTGAAACCGGGCATAAGTGTTTTAAGGCTGATTTGTCAGTGTCTTTATAAAGATTTTACAAGATTTAAAGGGGACCTATTATGCAAAATTCACTTTTATAAGGTGTTTGAACACTGATGTGTGTCTGCAGTGTGTGTAAACAACCAGCCTATAATGGTAAAAATCCACTCACTCTTTTTTTTTAATAATTCCCATAAATCAGAAGCAGTCTCTTCAAATGAGCAGATTCAATTCTCCCATACGATGACATCATCGTAGGGAGAAGCCCCGCCCATGACCAGTAACGATCTTCCCTATTAGCATAGATACCACCCTGAGTGAGAAGCACAGAGTCTGCCATTTCTGTATCCTCGCTGTATCAGCTGGAGTTTTACAATGTCTGCGCCAGGATCTTTAGGGATTTTTAGGCACCTCACACTCCGATCCGATTCCGATTCTGGGAGTCACGATCCGATTTCAAAACGATTCTTGATCTACTTTCTTTCTTATTAATCTGTTGTTGTTTTTCTACCGACTTGAAAATCTAAAAAACATCATAGACAGCGGGAGATCTAATAAGCTGAATTCACACTAATGCACAGATCTCTTTTGAAATATAAGATATGTTTTTTTCCTGTCTGTTTAATCCCCTAAGAAATAACTGACTGTGTTTACATTAATTTTGCGTCATAAAACCATTTTGAGTTGCAAGTACATTTAACCTCTTACACGGAGTCGCACACAGCCACATGCACGAGCACTCTTCACAAAGCACACGTGAGCATTTGAAACTGAAAGCAGCCTTCTGTCAGTGAGTTTCATATTTTTAATATATAAGCCCACTGCATTCCAAACGACATAAATAATGTCTTCGTAGATTATTTGTAATGAAAATACCGGCAGGCGAGACCGTACACTGCAAGCATGACATCAAGAAAAGCGTGCATTTCTCGCAGCGCATATCCTGCGTAATGAAGCCCGCAAGTGTCCTTGTAATTCGCTTCAATCCTTCCAAACAATATGAAAGACAATTTTATAGAAATTTTGAGTGGTGTGTATGTGTGAGTATTTGGAAGCAAGCAGATACGTCTGTTTCTAAAACACACGCAGCATCATCGTTCATCTGTGTTTACAAACTAAGCTCTGAAATTCTCAGAATTGGTCCAGAATCGTTGGAGTAAATGAATGAAACTATTAATAGCAATAACACATTATTGTCTGTCAATGTCTGATTCATTTATTTGTATTATCATGTTTTCCAGATGTTGTTACATTTTTTTTTTAATTCAAATTAGAAAATGATGTTAAATATTGAGATATTAAAAGTGTTTTTTCCTTTCCAATCTTTAGATGAATGTATGTTCAGTTTATCTGTATGTGGTCCAAATGCCACCTGCACAAATAAAAAAGGAAGTTACAATTGCTCATGTTTGAATGGATTCAGTCCAACAAACTCAAGTCTCCCTGTCAGCATCAATAACACATGTACAGGTACATTCTATATTCAGATTTGTGTGTGTTATTACCTTAGATAATAAGGTAAGATGAATAATGATATTTTTTTTGTGTACAAACAAACAAACAAAAACATTACTGGTGTGCATCTTGAGACAAAACAATGGCACTGATATATTTTAAGATATGTTATTACAAGTTGCTTTCAGTTAAGACCGCTGATTTTAGTTTAAGCCTTGTATGTGAAACCGGGCATAAGTGTTTTAAGGCTGATTTGTCAGTGTCTTTATAAAGATTTTACAAGATTTAAAGGGGACCTATTATGCAAAATTCACTTTTATAAGGTGTTTGAACACTGATGTGTGTCTGCAGTGTGTGTAAACAACCAGCCTATAATGGTAAAAATCCACTCACTCTTTTTTTAATAATTTCTATGAATCAGAAGCAGTCTCTTCAAATGAGCAGATTCAGATTCTCCCATACGATGACATCATCGTAGGGAGAAGCCCCGCCCACAACCGGTAACGATCTTCCCTATTAGCATAGATACCACCCTGAGTGAGAAGCACAGAGTCTGCCATTTCTGTATCCTCGCTGTATCAGCTGGAGTTTTACAATGTCTGCGCCAGGATCTTTAGAGATTTTTAGGCACCTCACAGTCCGATCCGATTCCGATTCTGGGAGTCACGATCCGATTCCAAAACGATTCTTGATCTACTTTCTTTCTTATTAATCTGTTGTTGTTTTTCTACCGACTTGAAAATCTGAAAAACATCATAGACAGCGGGAGATCTAATAAGCTGAATTCACACTAATGCACAGATCTCTTTTGAAATATAAGATATGGTTTGTCCTGTCTGTTTAATCCCATAAGAAATAAATGACTGTGTTTACATTAATTTTGCGTCATAAAACCATTTTTTGATGCAAGTAAATTTAACCTCTTACACGGAGTCGCAAACAGCCACATGCACGAGCACTCTTCACAAAGCACATGTGAGCATTTGAAATTGAAAGCAGCCTTCTGTCAGTGAGTTTCACATTTTTAATATATAAGCCCACTGCATTCCAAACGACATAAATAATGCCTTCGTAGAGTATTTGCAAGAAAAAAAATAATGGCGGCCGAGACCGCACACTGCAAGCGTGACATCAAGAAAAGCGTGCATTTCTCACAGCGCATATCCTGTGCAATGAAGCCCGCAAATGTCTTTGTGATTCACATCAACCTTTCTGAGTATTTGGAAGCAAGCATATACGGGTGTTTCTAAAACACACTCAGCATCATTGGTCATCTGCGTTTAAAAACTAAGCTCCGAATCAATTCTGAAATTCTCAGAATCACTCCAGAATCGTTGGAGACAGAATCTCGATGCATCGATTTTTTTCTCCCACCATCTGAGTCACTGAGGACATTGTGGTTAAATTTAATTTTCAAAGGAAGTAGAAAGTAGGTAAAGTCTGGTACATTTGCACCATACATTTTACACCGAACTGCTTTACCAACGAGGGTCTGTTCAATGCTGGATTTTCACAAAGGTTTAGTCTAAAAAATGGGTTAATACCAACGCTTTGTGCTTAAACTTCTTATCTAGAACTGATGCTGCCCTCACGTGCTATCGGAAGTATCGTAAACAAGAGTTTCCTATAGTTAAAAATTGTACATGAACGACCTTTCTGACATTTTTGGTGCGTGAGATTGCCCTGTTTTGTTGTTGCCAGTAAGCCGGAGCACGAGTTCTTGAAACTTCGCCCTGTTCTGGAAAGGGGGCCAAGAGCAACAGCTCATTTATATTTAAAGGGACACACCCAAAAAGTGGCATTTTTAACATACTATAATAAATGATATGTGGGGTGTTTTGAGATAAAACTTCAAATACATACTTTGGGGACACCAGAGACTTATTTTACATCTTATAAAACGGGCATAATAGGTGCCCTTTAAAGAAACTGATAAGCACAAGAAAATTATTTTATTTTAGATATCAATGAATGTGTCAGCTGATCGTTGGTGTGTGGGCTGAATACCAATTACAGCAGAAACTATTCATGCTCTTGTTGGAAAGGATATAATGTTACGAAGATTAATTAAACTATCAATAGCAGTAATCTATGCATAGGTGTGGTGTATTTATTTGTATTATATCAGTTTTTTAAACTCTTTTTTTTTTCCAATTAGAAAATTATTTTAAATATTGAGATTTGAAATGTTAGTCCCTTGATAGATATAAATGAATGTATGTTCATTTCATCTGTATGTGGTCCAAATGCCAAATGCACAATCGAAATGGGAATTTACACTTGCTCATGTTTGGCTGGTTTCACTGCAACTAACTCAAGTCTGTCCATTATCATCAATAACACATGTACAGGTACGTTCTATATTCAGATTCTGGAATCTATGTGGTTTTAGTACTTTTGGACCTAACAGCAGCTTTTGATACAGTTAATCACTCCACTCTTCTCGCTTAGAGCACTATGTGGGCCAACTGTGTAATTAAAGAAAATTGGTGAAAACTTCAACCAATTTTAGGGATTGCCAGTGCCAGGGACTAGTTTAACACAGATTTCCGGTTAGAGACATGAAGAAGCAGCATGATAGTTCTTTGATGTCTGCTTTATTTCACCACCTTAATTCCACAGTGTGAATAAACTTTGAGCACATAAGTGCAAGTACATTGGAATTTGAGGGAATGTGTGGTCTGAAACAAAGCATAAAATAGAAATAATTAACAATGATAGAATATATAACACAAAATTAGAATAAAGCACACAATATTAAATAAACTAAATGAATTCACATGGGGAATATAGTATGAACACTTCCATGAACAATAATCAGCATTCACAAAACAATCAAATCACTACCATGTGCCCTTTAAAAAACAAATATCAACATGAACCATGATATAAATTCAGTATGCTCATAAATGAATCATACATCGTTAACACCACCATTAACAAAATACAGTGTATAAATCCACTTACTTGTTTTATACTATATACGCACACAACACCAAACGTGAAGGAAGCATAATGTCTGTTTTGTTTTCAACCCCTCCAGCTGTATTCTGAAAATGCTAACCAACGCCACCTGCTGGTGGTGGGCGGAGCATAGCGTCTTTACGTTGCTGCTTTGACAGCGCGCTCTGACACTGGCTGATTGCCAGCGCCCCAAAGTCTCACAAACACAAATCTTAAAATACATTTACAATGGGCCTGTTTAACAGTAATATTCTTAAATGGTTTACATGTTTGTCTAACAGATGATATAGACCTTATTTACCAGAGAAACAAGCGCGCCACCATCTTTAGAATACTGTCTTTGAACTTCCGTTTTTGCGGTAGCTCTGTATATTTCTATGGCATCGCTGTTGAAGAATAATTAGCTAGTGAAGTGGATTTACCTGTTGTAGAGTTAATGAAAGTTATCATGAGCATTGTTATGTTTAAAGCAGATGTCTTAACAAATGTCAGTAGACCGGGAAGATTTTAAAACGAGCAGTTCATTCATAAATACGTAAGATCGCTGTGGAAATACAAACCGGAAGTCAAAAGACAACGAGCGCAGCTCTGAAAAGGGGCGGGGCTACATAAGGTCTATACAGTTAATATTGTAATTTGTACCTCATCCGTAGTCAGGCTTACCTGTGGTGTCCCACAAGGCTCCATTCTTGCTCCCATTTTATTTTCCCTCAATATGCTTCTGCTGGGTAATATTTTCAGAAAACAAAGAGTTTCATTCCATTGTTTTACGGACGATATCCAAATTTACTTCTGATTTAATAATGAAATAATCGAGACTGAGATTATTGTTTTTGGTATGGCATCCACTTCAGCTACTTTAAAAGCTAAGCTCACTCATCTCGAACCCGACATTAAACCATATGTTAAAAACTTGGGTTTTATCATTGATAGTGACCTTAAAATGGACAAGCAAGTCAATTCAATTGTCAGGTCCAGTTTTTTCTATCTTCGCCAAATCTAAAAAAGGTAACAATAATTTTGTTCCTAATCAATTATAAGTTTGTCATAATAAATTAGACAAAAAATACTCCCCTTCCATTGAACCGATTGGTAACGCCCAACCAATGCGTCGCACTTTCACCAAAACAACGCGAGTGGTGCTGTACTGTTTGAATGGGAGAGCACGGGTAGCACCAAAAATGAAGAGAACCGCTGCCCAGCCGACTATATTAAATTGCTGGTCAAAGAGGGATGTTAAAAAGAATAAAGCATGTTCTGAGAAGGAGGTATGAGAATATTATGTAATAGCTAAGTACACTCCACATATATTTTAGCTAGCTAATCCATTGCAATTTAGCCATAACTATCAATGTAACTGTAACAAGTTACCAAAACAACCGTCTGTTTTGTTAGTTCATTTTTCGATAGTAATTATCAATGACAAAATTATTCACATCGGTGTTTGTTTTCTTCCTAAATGAATCTGACTTTTGAACGAATTGGCTGAATGAACGATTTAAGTGGCTCACTCAATAAAACAGCGAATCGCTGCCGCCTACTGGCGGTTTCAATATTTAACATAATTTCTTTTTTTATTTATTTTTTAGAATCACTCAGTTATGTTAGAATTTGATGAATGATCATACATAAATTTCATAAAGTTATGAAGTATAGACAGACAGACAGACAGACAGATAGATAGATAGATAGATAAATAAATTATCCAATAACACACATAAAACAGATTTTTTTTTTTTATTATTAAAAAAATAATAACAGGCAACATACCAATGTTCAACCCCCCCAATGTTGAAACCAAATCTACGCCCTTGACTAAAGGTGCCAAGAACCAGACTGAAACATAGGGGTGATAGAGTGTTTGGGGCAGCCGGTGCCAATCATTGGAATAGTTTACCACTACACATCAGATCAGCACATACTCTGTCTATTTTTAAGTGCAAACTTAAAGCTTATTTATTCTCTCTTGCTTTTAATTTTTTTTCTTTCTTTTTTTTTTTTTTTTTTTTTTGCTATTTGAACTTTGTTTTATCTCTGTTTGTATTTGGCTTTACCTATGACTGTAAAGTACCTTGGATAAAATGACACTGAATGACAAAAAATTATTACCTTAATAGGTAATTATTACCTATTACCTTAGATAATAAGATATGAAAAATTTGGGTTTTTTTGTGTGTTTTAATGCTGATTTGTCAGTGTCTTTATAAAGATGTTACAAAATGTAAAGAATTTATAGGCACAAGAGGATAGAGGCTGAATTTTCAATCCAAGTCATGTCTGTTTTCTTCAGTTTCAACAGTAACACCATCAACATTACCACAACCAACATCATCACCAGCATCACCAGCATCACCAACAACAGGTATGGCCAGTAAAACAAAATCTGTAATGAAGTGTAAAAAACTGTGATGATGGTGAAGATTTGTTTTAGTATTGATAACTGTTACTGAAACCTATTCTTTCAGTGAAGACTTCACCCAAAAATTTAAATTCTGTCATTAATTACTCACTCTCATGTCATTCCAAACCCTAAGACCGTTGTTTATCTTTGGAACACAAATGAAGATCTTTTTGATGAAATCCGAGAGCTTTCTGTCCCTCCATTTGAAAGCCTAAACAACAACCACTTTCAAGCCACAGAAAGTTAGTAAAGCAATCATAAAGACATCATCAAGACATTGAGCATTGGAGGATTTTATTTTGTAAGTAAAGTAATAAATAAATATTGTTTTTGCACAAACAAACTGGAGTCACTGGAGTCACATGGATTAATTTTATGATGTCTTTACTGCCTTTCTGGGGCTTGAAAGTGGTAGTTGTGTAGGCTGAACAAAAGTCTTACGGGTTTGGAACGTAGTGAGGGTGAGTAATTAATAATTTTAATTGAATTAACCCTTTAAGCCCTTTTTACAGATTTTATGTAAGTGACAATAAATCTACTTTGATACAAAATCATATCAGGGTTTTTTTGTTTTTGTTTTTTTGCTTCTGGATTATCATTGTTTATCTTTAATACCCCCAGTTACTGGGTAGTATTTGCATATTTGTATATTGTATTGTATATTGAGGATTGTTTGATACCTGATACAATGCACATAAATGTACATTTGTTTTACAGTTATTGGAATGTCAATGAAAATAGTTAAGACTTTTGACACCAGTCTTACTGACCCTAATAGCAAGGATTACAAAGATTTATCTGGACAAATTAAGACAGCAGTGAGTATTCCATGTTTCATATTTAATTAAATGTTTTTGTTTATGAAAAATAACGTTATTTTTAAGTTTTTTCTTTTTTTAAGTTTTTAACTCATCCAAGTTAGTGCACACACATTAGGAGTAGTGAGTAGTAAAAACACACACTGCAAACCATGGACACACACACACCTGAAACTGCCTCTAACCATTAGGCCATGTGCCTGCAAGACTGATCTGCACAAATTTTTGAATACTATAAATACAACTTTGAATACAGCTTAAATATAACTTTGTCATCCTTGTTATGGCTTTACTTTATAACATTTTGTTTTATTTAATTATATTTATGTATTTATTTTTCCCTAACATTAATTTAACACTCCAAATATACTATCCTTTAATAACAACATCTTTGCAAAACCTTGTAGGAGAGAGGCTTAATTGATTTACTGACATAACAAAATGGTCATATTAATATAGCCACAAAAACTTCATTTATTTTTTATTATTGTAACATTTTCAAGCATACATTTGGTACTTTTTTCGTTTTAACAGATTGAGTTAAGTTATTCTAAAAAGCTAGCTGGCTACATTTCTAATTCTACAAAAGTCTCTGGCTTCAGGTATGATCTACCATTTAAATTTTCACTTTTTCACACAATGTTCCCATTTATTCACTACTTTTTTCAAATACAGTGTTAATACAGTGTCTTCACATTGGTGTGGTTTGTGTTTCGCTCCACAGACCTGGTAGTGTTATAGCAGATTACACAATAAGTGCAACATCCAACAACCTTGATTTTAAGGCAGCACACACAGATGTTTCTGACTCTCTAAGAGCACAAGAAATCATTTTAGCTGAAGATGCTTTTGCTCAAAGTGGTAAGGGTAGTCAGTAACTAATTTAAAACCTTCACATTTCTTAGTTCCATCATATTTGTTATATTGTATCTGTATGGTTTTTATTTTCAGAACAAAAGGTCACAAAAGAATTATATCCTCTGCAAAAGCTGGACCTGAACTGTATACAGCCAGACTTTGCAAAAGGACCAATAAAATGGATGGTGAATAACAAAGATCCTGCACTAGACAACACAAGATACATCATTTCAAACAACAATAGTACTCTCACTGTGAAAAACACTAGTGAAAGTGACAGTGGTGAGTGACGTGGGCTTTATCTTTGTCCTCTCTATCTTACATGGCAAAGTGGCTGATTGCTTTTAGAGTCCTGCAGTCCTGTTTTAATACTTTGATTTAAGTATATTAACATTGATGTACTAGAGCATATGATTATACTACGATACTATATATAGCATAGATGATGCTGCCATATCAACATTAAGTTAAATTATGAAACCAATCAAAATTAAGCTACACTTATAGGACATTTATGTTATAAATATGATATTAATCATAATTTTGTTTATTGATTTTTTCCCCCCCTATATGCAGGTCAATACTCATGCATCATACAAACAAATACAATACCGTACATTCAGTGGCAAAACATTATTATTAATCAACGCCCCACTATCATTGTGGGTGATAAATACCGTGTTTTTCCATGTGATGGCAGCAGTGTCCAACTGAGATGTTCTGTTGATGCTGGCTACAATGTTGAGTGGGTCCTAAATGATGCAGTACAAACTTCAGGTTGTACATACAAATCGGTTGTACGTTTTTATAAAAGTTATTGAGTAGTTGTCATTTAAACCTTCAGTTACATTCTCCATGTTATTAATGTTTTCTAGTACCTGCATCAGGATCTGACATCATATTAAACCATCCTACTAAAAGTGGGGATTGTAAGGAGGAAACCTTTACATGCCGTCTCAAGGATCTGCCACTACTACTTGAGTACAGTTACAGCTGGAGCAGAGTCACCGTAAAGACAAGCACAGAAAGTGAGCCTTCAGTTTCTCAGTCTTTTCTGCATCAAATTGCTTTTTACTGTTGTACATTTGCATTGGATGATTTTAATGATCTGGCAGACTTTGGATCGTATCGCATCTGATCTTGTGGAGTTGTCTTTTTTGATCCTATTATTTAGTTACTGTATTTGACCCTAGTTATTTCTGACACTTCTGCATAATGTGCGAGCACCTTTTCAATCGAATCAGTTTCCTTCTGACTTTAAATCAAAATCTTCTTCAGATTTTGACTGTAAAAATGAAGAACTTGGACTTGGAAAAACAAATGAAGAAAAGACAGGAATCTGTGGAAGTGGCTTTAAAGGCACCATAACTTACAGATGTGAATCACGTGGGTGGACACCAATACAGGACAACTGTGTGGTTGAAGTTATCTTCAACCTTAAAAACAAAGTTGAGGTAATATATTGATCATGTACCTCTATCATCTTGCCATTTTTAAATGTTTCTAATATTTATATTTTTGTACTTCGCAATATAGGTCTTGCTTGTGGATGAGATTCCAGAGTTTATGGCTAACCTCAGCAGTGTCACAGCACAGAATAATGTTAATATAACACAGTCTCCTGCTACTGTCCAAACAATTGTTTTTATACTTTTTAAAATTGCTAATTTGTCACAAGCTGCTGTCATCAATAATCCAGTGATGGTGGTATGTATATTCATATTTAAGCAAATTTAATGTGTATACATTTTAATCTTTGTAGCCTATTAAATTGAATTTAATAAGATAATTTAGTTAACATGAACTAATGTTGATTCAGTGCACATACAGAACTGTGTTGTGCAATAGCCATTCTCTCCATTATAATGAATTTAAGGTATAATAATATCTTACGTTGTGTCTTATTAGATTATCCAGATATCTTTTATATCAAATTTTTCCACATTTTATGGGCTAAACTTCATCATATTAAACATAATTTTATAATCAATTTCCAGAATTACCTAGAAACTGCGAACTTCATTGTATCAGGTAATGTCAGTGATACATGGAAACAACTGAACAAAGGAAACGCCACAGAAAACACCAGCATTCAACTTCTGAGCTCTATTGAGAAGATAAGTGACCGTCTCAAAGATGAGTTTGCGATTAATGAAACATCAATTCAGCTGAATAGAACTACAATTAATAACTCATTCAGTATAACATCAACACTGCCAAACTCAACTACGGAGATTGTAATACCACAGGTTCCTAATGTGACTACCGTAACCATCATAATCTTCTCAACTCTTGACAATGTCCTACCTACTCGTGATACTAATAATGACAGTAGGAAATCAGATGTGCGCATCAATGGAGATGTGGTGGTTGTTAAAGTTAATGAAATGCTTAACAACATTTCTTTTGCGTTTGACATTACTAATCAGTCTTTGGGAAATCCTCAGTGTGTCTTTTGGAACTTCAATCTTGATGCATGGGATTCCACTGGATGTGAAGTAAAGCCCTCAGCGAACGAAACAAGCAAGATTACATGTGAATGCAACCACACAACCTCTTTTTCAATCCTAATGTCACCGGTTTACATTGATAACAAAGCCTTAGCCTATATAACCTACACTGGTGTAGCTATTTCAATGGCCAGCTTGGTTATATGCCTCATTATTGAGACTATTGTATGGAAGTCGGTAAGAAGGAATGACACATCCTACATGCGACATGTCTCCATAGTCAACATTGCTGTGTCCCTGCTGATCGCAGACATCTGTTTCATCATTGGATCCGCAGTCAGAGATCAAGAGCAACCGACTCCAGTGGGTCGCTGCAGTCCAGCGGTTTTCTTCATGCACTTTTTTTACCTGGCTCTTTTCTTCTGGATGTTAATTTCAGCACTGTTTCTCATTTACCGTACAGTCATGGTCTTTTCCCAAACGTCAAGGGCCAAAATGATGGCCATTGCATTCATAGTCGGTTATGGTGCACCTTTGCTCATAGCGGTCATTACTGTTGCGTCGACAGCTGGCCCTCAAAATTATGTTTCCAAACAAGCATGCTGGCTGAACTGGTATGAATCTAAGGCCCTGCTGGCATTTGTGATTCCAGCTCTCACTATTGTAGCCATAAACCTTGTGGTTTTGATTGTGGCTCTCTATAAGTTATTAAGGAGAGTTGGTGCCACAACTCAGCCAGATGAGAAACGTGCCCTTGTGGTCATTGCCCGATGTGTGGCCATATTGACTCCCATATTTGGTTTAACATGGGGATTTGGAATTGGAACCATGGTGTCACGTGACTTGGGTGCTCATGTTGTGTTTGCACTCCTCAATTCACTGCAGGTATCACTTTGTCTATATAATATAAATTTTATAGCAAGTTTACATTTTGATGTATTACAATTTGTGCAGTCCAATAATGCGTTTTCATTGAATTTAAAATTGAACTATATTGCAACTGATACCTTAATGTATTTGTAACATTTCTTTTAATAGGGATTATTTATTTTGGTGTTTGGAACGCTTTTAGACAGCAAGGTATGAGTTTACTTCTGTTATTTTGTAAAGAGCTTAAGTAAAGCCATTTAACTTTGTTATCTAGGATTCAATTTAAAAATCTGCCATTATATTAAATCATACATTACATTTGGCAACAACATATCACCCTGAACTTTTAGAAGAAAAGGTTCTATATAGAACCTTAAAGTGTTCTGTCAGGTGTTTCATATATAGAACCTTTTAGGGGTTCCCATCATAGGATCATTTGATGGATATAATAGTTTTAATTAATTTTTTATTTTGATTACATTTTATGACTGAGCTTGTAAACATACTTTATCAATTGAGTCCAGAACCCTAGGGTTCTATAAAGAACCCAGCCAGGGATCTATAAGAGATCTGTAAGAGAGAGGTTACACTGATTTATTAAGAACAAACAGACAAGACACAATGAGGCAAGGGAAAAGGTAAACATAGTCCAAACAATGGGCAGGGAATGATGAACAATAACAGGCAAGCTGGGAGCACGGCCACAGGATGATGATAGGCTGGTGAGCAGAAATGGCAGGGCAGTGCGAGACTGGAGGATAGCAGCGATGGCCAGGCAGGAACTCAATGCACCACACTCAGGTATCTCAGGCACTGCACTGGTTTAGTTGCTAGGCAGTGCGAGTGAGCGACCAGGGAAGTTCAGCTTGCAGGACAGGACTGTAACAAAGAGACACAGCAAACAAGAAACACAACAAGACACATGGCGGAATCTAATGCTTTGCAATAGCTAGATAAACTACTACTAACGTAGTAAACAAAAAAAAAAGAGAAAACAGAGAGAACTAAAGCTGGAATAAACTAAAGGAACCAGTAAAGGAAAAGGTGAAAAGCAAACTTTAAAGGCAAAAATAAAAGGAAAACCAAATACTAAGTAAACTAAGAACTCTAGAAAAAGCTGAGAAAACTAAGGGGAAAAATACAAAACAATAGCAAGGATACTTTGGAACAGAAGGCAGATCAAGACACAACAAGAGTAGCAAAATTGAAACTACTACTACTAGCAATCAATTAACTGTAATAAGACAAAAGGGAACAACATGGCACACAGTAGCACAACAAATGTCTTGAGTTACGTCTGTAACCTTTGTTCCCTTTTAAGGGAACTCAGGCTGCATCGTATGACGACACTTTGAGGAACGCCTTCGGTGTGCAAGCGTCTGAAGCACGTGCAACTAGTCCAGTCCTGATTGGTGCTGCTTCATGACATAACCAATGGAACACAGAAGCTATAAAGGGACACTGGTACCAATCAGGATTGGACTAGTGCTTCAGACGCTTGCATATCGAAGGCGTTTCCCCTAGTGTCGTCATACGATGCAGCGTGAGTTCCCTTAAAAGGGAACTGGCCAAACAAGAGGGAAAGAGAGCACATTATAAATTGAGCTGAAAACACGAGGAACAGGTGAGCACACTCAGACAAACAAGGACTAAACAGGGGGGGCGTGGTAATTGGAAACAAGGAGGCGGGACAAGATGAGCACATGGCCAACACAAACAAAGACAGAGCCATGTGCTCAAGCACAACACAAACAAAGAGACAACACACAGAACTGTCAGGGGAGAACCCTGACAGAACCCCATTAATGGCATAGTTCACCCAAAAATGAAAATTCTGTCATCATTTAATCACCCTCAAGTAGTTTCAAATCTGTATGAAATTCTTTGTTCTGCTGAACACAAAGGATATTTGGAAGAATGTCAGTAACCAAACAGATCTCACCCCCATTTACTACCATATTAGGAAAAATAAATATTGCAGTTCCAGTGCAGCTTCAAATGGCGATCCCAGACGAGGAATAAGAGTCTTATCTAGCGAAACGATCAGTAATTTTTAAAATAAAAATGTATATACTTTTTAACCACAAATGCTCATCTTGCACTGCTCTGCGATGCATGCATTTTATTGAAAGGTAGGGTGAAAAAATGTATCTAATTTTCTCCTCCCAACTTCAAAATCGTCTGATATCATTGTTTTACTTTTTTTTGTAAAGGGCTTTTGGCTTAATCTTTGCACGTTCGCTTTGTAGACACTGGATCTGTACTTCCGCCTACGTCACGCATTACCATTGTAACGTGATTATGTCATGCGTGTGGATCGCAGAGCTTGTGGAGCATTTGTGGTTAAAAGTATATAGACTTTTTTTTTTTTTTTTTAGAAAATGACCAATCGTTTCGCTAGATAAGACCCTTATTCCTCGTCTGGGATCGTGTAGAGCCCTTTGAAGCTGCACTGAAACTGCAATTTGGACCTTTCACCTGGTGAACCCCACTGAAGTCCACTATATAGAGAAAAATCCTGGAATGTTTTCCTCAAAAACCATAATTTCTTTTCGACTGAAGAAAGAAAGACATGAACATCTTGGATGACATAGGGGTGAGTAAATTATCAAGACATTTTCATTCAGAAGTGAACTAATCCTTTAAGCGCAGTGAGAAAAGACCAAGAGTTGCCATGAACGACAGTGAATACCTTTATATGAGCGCTGGATTGTGTAACTAATAAATCAGAATCAAGTATTTTAGAGAGCCCTATAATAAACAGGCGTTTAGAAGATGTTCAAATTTCTGGAAGCTAACCAGAGATCTTTGCAGGTTCGTGAGTCACTACCAGGAAAGCTGTCGCTACAGAAACTCAGTTCCAACCAAATCAAGGTAAATGCCATTCTAGAGCAGCACAAACTTACATGAGCTCTATAGGGTAACTAATGTTAAACTTCTAACATTGCTTAAATATTTTTACAATATTTGACTGATATCTCCTCACAGAGCACCAGTGCAGGATCATCATCCACATCCAGACTCACTTTCTTTCAAAGGATGCAACGAAAGAGTAAGTAGATGACACTACATTTAAAATCTAATGGTTAATATATTTTCAATAAGATGAATCACTAATGTTGTTACAGTATATTTCTCACTTGATTAAATGCTAAATGAATTAAAGTAAAGACAATAGATGTGAGTAACAAACATCTAACTATTTGCAGATGTGTACAACGTGTCTGAAGCCAACATTTCCTCAACAGTTACAGACAGCTCCAACGGCTCATATAACATTATTAACACTTAAAAGACACTCCAAAAGGGTTTCCTCCACTGCAATTTCTGTTACT
The DNA here is from genome assembly GCA_037101425.1 of Elopichthys bambusa. Lineage (NCBI taxonomy): Eukaryota > Metazoa > Chordata > Actinopteri > Cypriniformes > Xenocyprididae > Elopichthys > Elopichthys bambusa. Next base: position 22,591,827 of record CM074445.1, on the reverse strand, counting down.
GTTTTGTGGAAGAAATGTTTCTGTTCTGAGATTATTAGTCAAAAAATAAGGTTACAATATGACTTTATACTTTGTTGTGTAATATACGGTGCATGCAGTGATTAGGGTGTAATTTTTCTCTCAATTTTTTAACTCAAGAGTAAAAGTGTGATTCCTTTGCTTTGTGTAGTTCACTTTGATTTTATATTAGACATTTAAAATGTGACTAATTATTGGTTTAATTACATGGTTTTCTGCTCTTTTGATTTCAAATGTTTACAACATTTCCAAATGTTACTTTAGACAATAATTACTAATAATTAAATGTCTCTTTGTATAGTATTTACTTGAATAGCTTTCTTAAACAACTTATTTTACACTTCTTGTGAAATGCTCATTTAGATTCCCAGAGTTAAAAGCAAGTACTAATAAAAATGTTTCTTGCCTTAACTGGAGAGAACAGTTTTAAAAACAGACTGGAAAGTGGAGGAGAGAGAGAACATTTTATACTAAATTGCAGTTATGTGAATTATTTTATTTTATTTGTTCATTTGTTCATTATATCAATTTCTGAAAATGCAGTTTAATATATAAAATGTGCATATAAACTAACAAAATATGTCAAACATTATGTAAAACATTTTTAATAGGAAATCATCTCTTTAACATGAGCTCCTTATTATACATTATGGAAAATTGTTCTAGGTACCAATTTCAATACCATAGCAAAATATTGGAGCTATTTTAATACATAAAAATAATAAATAAACTAAATGAGTTAATTATTAATGCTATAATAATTATAAGCATAAAATAAATTAAAACAGCATCAATTAAACTGCCTTAAAGAGGTCAAGTGAAAAGTTAATTAAAATGAATTAATAAAATGAAGGAAAAAAAGACATTTCATGTAATAGAACAAGTGACAGGTCTCTTAGTCTGTATTCACACACCAAGGCTTAATGCACAAAACTATTTGTGCTTATCATTTCCAGGAGCTCGTTGAAGCTTCTACCTTCAATTAATCTGCTAACAGTGACTGTAAATTAAATTGCCTAAATTATTACATTGTTAGCTAACTGCATGATTATATGTACATTTCTGAAACCACATACATTGGACAGTCACCTCCGATACCAGATTCTCTAAATTGTATTATGAAAAGCGCTATACAAATAAATGTGAATTGAATTGAATTATTTTATCTATCAGCGCAATTTCGGTTAGTCAAAACGTTTGAGTGGATTCTGATTAACACGCATCTGATTGGCTGTTGCATTCATGCGCTCAACGGAAACACACTGTAAATAGAAATGTTTGTTTAAATGTTCAACATTTCTAAAACAGGCTGTTGGTCTTCTGTGCATGGTGCGCGTTCATGACACTCTATTGGCGCCGCAGTTCACTCCTGATTATGTGATTCTAACTTGTAATAAGCATTCACATCCTTGTGGAACTCATAATTACAGCTTGTAGAATTTTCTCTCACTTTTCAAAACTGCATCCCTAAACATAGTGCTTTCCGCTACTAATGTTAATTGTGTTCGGGCCAGTGGTAAACTGTTCATTTTTGGGTAAAGGAAAACACAAGAACCTTTTTTAAAAATAATTTTCCAGGACAACAACAAGATTTTTTTAGACATTTTACTTTTCATTAATTTTGGATGTTTTCTGGGTTGTGTGCAGGGCCACATTAACACAGTCAGAGGCCCTGGGGCTATAACTCTGGGGGGCCCCATGCTGCATACACACCCATAGATGCCTATACTGTATATAAGTTGGTTTAAGTTGGAAAAGTAATTTTCATGTCTTTGCTTAAAAAGTGGGACAGACAGTTAAAGCACGATGGGAAACGACTTGCTGACGACACACCTTAATGCTTATTGGTTTAAACAACCGTGATGAATTGATCTCTTATAAAATGTTTGATTTTAAAAATCTAATATCATGTTTTTTATGTGTGAATATTTCTAAACTCTCTGACAGTGCGATCTCTCTATGGGTTATGTGATTGTTGTCATATTTATAAAAAATATATAAAAATTAGTAAAGTAAGAATGATCGATAAACACGTCTTTCCAATGGAAATAAGAGAGAATAAGAGAGAACTGTCCGTCTTGGCTGCACTTTTTTTACTCTTCCCCTCACTGGAGCCGCCTACTCTCGCCTACATTTTAGGCTAGGCGAGGCAAGGCTCATCTCAAACGAGCCTGTTCTCAACACAAGCTTTGAAGCCTCGGTATTAGGCCTAACATCACTAGAATCAATTAAACCAATTGCTTCGCAAAATGATTAATTGTTTCGAAGCGTTCAAACACCACACGCTGGTGACCCCTGCTGGTCAGAACTGTGTAAATGCAACAAAAATCATGCCACAAATTGCAAGTGTTTTATTGAAAGTAAAATCTATCAAATGCAATTAACTAATCATCTAATAAGATTAAATATCAAGTGTCTGTGTAATATGTGTTCTTTTATCAATTTTCAGGGCTTGTTTTGTTTGTTTTTAATGGATGGCTCAGCTAAACAGGCCAATAAGAAACTATTATCTACTATTATTCCTTTTCATTTTAATTATGTCTCATTAAAACGTCTACAAGTGTATAAAACTTATCAGAAATCAGGTAAAACCCATAGACTCGTGTTCAATGGTTCGCCGCTGGGGGGGCGATCTTACAAATTACTTAAGATTAAAAAGACTTTCAATTGTTTTAAAGCCTTGTTGTTACATGAGTAAAAGATAGTCCCAAAGTAATGCTGCAGTTCAGCAAACAAAACATAAAAAAGTGGTTTCTGACCTGAAAATTTACATTTATGTATAATAAAATGTTGTTAACTAAATAAGAAGATTTAAGTATATTTTGTTTTTCAGTAAATGCACTTTTATTTCCAATTAACTATTCCAAACAAAACATTTTCCCAATGTTCTCAATAACAAATAGGGAAAAGTCTTTCCACAGTAATTTAGAGTAATGGCAAAGCCAAAATAAATGCACAATAGTCTGTGTTAACAAAAAGAACAGTTTGTATCAATATCTTTTTTGAATTTCTTTAAGAAGATATTAACAGGATATACACAATGTACAATTTGAAAGGAAACTTCTCTTATCTTATTGACTCGATTTCCTGGGGTGGAATTGACATTTTTTGGAGAGGCCCAGCCAGCCCTACTTAATATTTCCTTGCAGGGATGCATAAATTCCGCTAGATGAAGTCATTCTCTCTGGCATCTGCGGCTCGTGTGCATAGAAATTTAGGGTAGCTTGAGTCGATACAGCAGGAGATCATCTAATAAAGTAACAAAAAAATAAAGTAATAAACTAACAAAGTATTTTATGTATTTTTAAAGTAGAAAGATACCAGACTTAAATGTATTTTAAACTCTAAGCCTTTAAAATACAAAGTACAAATTAACATTGTGTATTTCAAATAGGCCTACATGTATCTGAAATACTGCAGATAATGATATGTGATACAGAGAGAATATGTATTTTACTGGCTGTTTTAAAATACAGCCACACATGTAACGATTTAATAATTATCATGAAACCGTAGAAATCAACTGATTAAAGTTTTTTGTTGTTGTTGTTGTTTTTTACAAGGACATTGTTACAAATAGGCCTAACTGAATAATTTTTAATGGAGAATATTATAGCAAAAATATTATTACAAAAAGTAAACTTTTGGGGGTTTAAAACAACAATCTGCCATGAAATTATGATTTCAAAGAGTATAGGGTGAATTCAGGTTGATTGGGACACTTTTCCCCAGTCATTTTAATGGCAAAAATTGTCCGAATCATTTGATTTTGTAAACCATCTGATACATACAATACTCAAATATAGCCCATATCTCAAACTGGCTGTCAAAGTCAAGTGCAACATTGCTACAAACATAACAGTGCAAGCAGGGCCAGAGTGGGACTCATTTTCAGCCCTGGAGATTCATGCCTTAGACTGGCCCACTTTAATTCCCGACTGACTATATTAAAATAATGTAATTAAAACCTCAGTATATAATTCTGCAAATTGTGCACTGTTCTCTACAGCCTTGTAATTAATTGTATTTTTCCAAAAATATTGTTTCCAATTCAGTGCAAAAATGCTAAAATTTGATATAGTCATTGTTTATTGTTATAATAATGATTTTATAACATGAACCATTGATTCATTCTTTAGCCATCTAGTGACTGTAGTTAAAAATTCATGTTATTTTAATTTTTTTTAAGTGTTTGCTTTTCAGCAGATTTATGGTAATTTTTTTTTATTTGCCTCAATATGTAATAATTGTAAATAGTAAGTAAATACATTTATATAAAATAGGAACATTTTTATATTAAAGCCACTTTAAAAAAGATCTACATTTCTCTACATTGATAGACATGAAAAATGTGCCTGTGTTTAGTGGACGATTGCTGCCATCTACTGGAAAGCAAACACTTAAAAAAAAATTAAAATAACATGAATTTTTAACTACAGTCACTAGATGGCTAAAGAATGAATCAATGGTTCACGTTATAAAATCATTATTATAACAATAAAAAATGACTATCAAATTTTAGCATTTTTGCACTGAATTGGAAATAATATTTCTGAAAAATACAATTAATTACAAGGCTGTAGAGAACAGTGCAAAATTTGCAGAATTATATACTGAGGTTTTAATTACATTATTTTAATATAGTCAGTCGGGAATTAAAGTGGGCCGGTCTAAGGCATGAAACTCATGAAAGGCATGAAATGAGTCCCGCTCCGGCCCTGAACAAGTGCAGAAAAAACTGCGGCTCCACGGAGAAAACATCAGACAGAAAGTTTCAGAAGTATGCAAGGTCAGTTTTAAGTTAAGTTCAAAAGATTACCTGGTACTTATTTGATCAACAAAAGTATTTAAGTTGATTGTAACTGGAGTGGATTAGTTGAGTTAACTTAAAAAGTTGAATGTGATAAGTTGCCTTCTTATTTTAAGTTAGCTCAACTTTAATTAATTTATTGTTGCATGCAAATGTTTAAATCATAGTGGCATACTGACAAGTTACTTTCTTAATAGAGCTCTTAATTTTCATTGGGTATCCTAACTTTCAAACACAATTTAAGACTAATGATTTTTTTTTTTTGTTCCTGATGGCCTTTTGTGTTGATGTTGCTTGCTTTAAATAATTTCTCTTTGACTTCTGGTTGAATCTTTATCTGATTACATCACAAGATTTTCCCTACTCCATTATGCTGAAGTTAATTCTGATTTTTATTGAAAGCAGTTCAAAGTTTTAGGCTAATGTTAATCATTATATTTTAGAAGAATTCAATATTAACAATTGTCAGACACTCCTATGCCTTTCTTATATAATGTAATCCCCATTGTTAGTTTTTTTTTTTTTTTTTTGTATAACTAAATGATTGTTTGTCTTGCATAATAATAATAATAAATAAAAAAAGTTTGTGATCTAGTAAGAAGACGCTGCGCTGCTTCACTGCATTAGAGGTTGACTGCATTAAAGTAGTTCACTACTGGAAAAGCTACACTGTTTTAAAAGTAGCTGAGCTACTGAAAAGCTACTAAAAAATGTAGTTAAGCTAGTAGTTATGCTATTTGTAGTTAGCTACTCCCCAACACTGATTTTTATCTATTCATCTCATGACTTGATTTTCAGGTAAACCTATCAGATTATGATTATGACTGTATCTGTCACGCTGGGTTGCAGGAAGGCAGACACAATACAAATCCAAAATACAGGTTTAATGAACAATCCAACAAGCAGGCAGGCACTCAGGTGCAACACAACATACACGGACGGTGATCGGACAAAGACTGAGTGAACAGGAGGAACTTAAGTAGCAAACATAACAAGGGTAATTAATGGGACACAGCTGACATAAATGAACTGATGATGACAGTAACCAAGGATACAGATGAGTGGCGGGAAACTGAACAAAGCAACATGCCTTGGCCATGTCTGTACCATGGCATCCAGTCCAAGAGGAGTTGGATGCATGAGGGAGAACCACAGTGGACAGTGCGTCGTATCCTGAGACGCAAACAGATCCACTTCCGATTGGCCATAAATCTCCCATATGAGCTTCACTGCCTTGACATCCAGTCCAAGAGGAGTTGGATGCGTGAGGGAGAACCACAGCGGACAGTGTGTCGTATCCTGAGATGCAAACAGATCCACTTCCGATTGGCCATAAATCTCTCATATGAGCTTCACCGCCTTGGGGTAAAGTCTCCATTCCTCTGGCCTCAGCCCCTGTCTCAACAGGATCTGCTCCTATTTTCTGGGTGCCTGGAATATAGATTGCTCTCAAGGAGAGCATCTTCCCCAAGGACCACAGGAGGATCTGGTGTGCCAGCTGAATAGTGGGCGCGAACGCAGCCCCCCCTGTCGATTTATATAAGAGACCAACAATGGGTTGTCAGTCCGGACAAGCACATGTTGACCTCTCAGGTCTGGGAGGAAGAACTTCAACGCATTGAAGACCACCATCATCTCCGGGCAATTTATGTGCCACGAAAGATGATGACTCCTCCATAACCCTTGAGCTGAGCGGCCTCCCCAGCCTGTGAAATAAGCGTCTATCATGAGAGTAACTCGATGACATTGAGCTAACACAGGGCCCTGGGACAGGAACCAACTTTTCTTCCATATCACCAAGGCGCGGAAACACCGCCGCGTGATCTTGATCATACGAAGTGTGACTGAAAAGATTGCAGAAATACGAGTGGGCGACAGAACAGCCCGCAGTGTCACTGAATCCCATACCACACCCAGGAAGGTGGTTCCCTGTAATGGAGAAAGCATACTCTTCTTGGCGTTCAGCCTCAACCCCAATGTTTTCATATGAGCGAGAACGACATCTCGATGTCGAACCGACCATCTGTTCCAACTGCGCTAATATTAGCCAGTCATCTAATTAGTTCAGAATGCGTATGCCCTGCAGCCTGAGCAGGGCTAGAGCTGCATCTACGCATTTTGTGAACGTGTGGGGTGATAGAGCTAGACCAAATGGAAGAACCTAATATTGGTATGCTTCGCCTCCAAAAGCAAACCTGAGGAACTTCCTGTGCTGTGGAAGGATGGAGACATGGAAGTATGCATCCTTTAGAACTATCGTGACAAACCAGTTCTCGGATCTGGTTTAGCCTCAACATTTTGAACCTGTGTCTCCTGACTAAATTATTCAAATGATGAAGATGTAATATAGAATGCAACCCTCCCTCCTTTTTTTGGAACAAAATAGTAGCGGCCATAAAAACCCTGACACTCTGCTGGGAGGAGGAACCTGTTTTATAGCTCCTTACGCTAAAGAGTTTACTTCCTGTTCCATTACCAGAGCCTGGCCGGGATGGACTAATGTGAAGAGCCTACTGTATAGAGGTGGATGAGAACCGAACTGGATTCTGTACCCTTCCTCTATACTCTGCAGGACCCATTGAGATATGTTTGGCAGAAGCCTCAACTCTGCCAGAAAATCCACAAAGGGAACCAGCCTCTTGTCTCTGGTATATTTAGAGCAGTCACTTCGGTGACCTGAAACACAATGGCAGGAAACGACTGATTTAACCACTTATTGACCCTCCTGAACGGTCCCCTGAGGGCAACAAAGTGGCACGGGCACCGCGTACAACGCTCCACCCCGCAGGAGGCTGCCCTCAGAAACCTGACACCACTGGTGTCAGGATCTACATGAAAGGCTGAACTAATACATGAATCTAACTAATCAAAGTCAGATAAATATGTATTATTTTAATTCCTCAAAACTAAATACAGCCAACTGTCCATGTAATTCCACAAAATTAAATGCAGCAAAAGATCAATCAGACAAGTTAATACGGTCTGAAAGAAATGCTGAATATAGTATATAATATACACATCTAATATCATTTAATGTCTCAAAATTAAATGCAGCCACATATCAACCAGATATGTAAACGGTAATAAAAACGGTCTGGATGAAAGGCTAAATATAGAGAATTAATGCAGACATATAGCTTTGAAAGAACAGGCAAATATTGCATTTAATTCATCAAATTAAATGCATCCATAAACCACCAGACAAGTGTACACGGTCTGAATGATAGGCTGAATATCCATAATAGTTTTAAATATACTGCTGTGTGCACACCCCTAATCTATGCGTTGCCTCGGCAAATGCGAGATCAGAGCCACTAGAATCTTTATTGCAGTTTGCAGACCCGAAATCTATGCATCGCCTCAGCAGACGCGAGATCAGAGCCACTAGATTCTATGTTGTAGTCTGCAGACTCGTAATCTATGCGTCGCCTCAGCAAATGCAAAATTAGAGCCACTAGAATCTTTATTGCAGTTTGCAGACCTGTAGTCTATGTGTCGCCTTGGCAAACGCGAGATTAGAGCCATAGATTCTTTATTGCTTAAGACTTTATTCCTTTGAGAAAAAAAGCCAAGAGGAGCAGAGCTAAAAGTCTTGATAGTGCATCACATCCGAAAACTTATGAATGAGCACTGTCAGATCCCAAGTTCTCCTGAAAGGGAACTTGGCAGTAGAAATTGTTGCTACCTGACTAGAGAAAAAAAAAAAAATACTGCCTTGCTTTAGTAGAAAATACTCATTAGCAAACTTTTAGTCATAATGGTGTAAATTTGTATTGTTCCAGCTTGCAAGAATTCAAAAACTAAACAATTGACCCTATAGGTCTTTTTACACGGTCCATTACCTGCCATTTGTCCTATTTCCATTTAGCAAAACTTTTTTTTATAAACGACTACACCTACCCCAACCCTAAACCTACCCTTAGTGATTTATAGTGCATATACACTTTATGAGCACATGCGTTCCTTGGGATCAAACCCACGATCGCATGATCACATGATTGCATATTGTTATACAGGTGCTGGTCATATAATTAGAATATCATCAAAAAGTTGATTTATTTCACTAATTCCATTCAAAAAGTGAAACTTGTATATCATATTCATTCATTACACACAGACTGATATATTTCAAATGTTTATTTCTTTTCATTTTGATGATTATAACTGACAACTAAGGAAAATCCCAAATTCAGTATCTCAGAAAATTAGAAAATTACTTAAGATCAATACAAAGAAAGGAAATCTTGGCCAACTGAAAAGTATGAACATGAAAAGTATGAGCATGTACAGCACTTAATACTTAGTTGGGGCTCCTTTTGCCTGAATTACTGCAGCAATGCGGCGTGACATGGAGTCGATCAGGTACTGGTAGCTTTGGCACTGTGTGCAGGTGCCAAGTCCTGTTGGAAAATGAAATCTGCATCTCCATAAAGTTGGTCAGCAGCAGGAATCACGAAGTGCTCTGAAACTTCCTGGTATACGGCTGCGTTGATCTTGGACCTCAGAAAACACAGTGGACCAACACCAGCAGATGACATGGCACCCCAAACCATCACTGACTGTGGAAACTTTACACTGGACCTCAAGCAACGTGGATTGTGTGCCTCTCCTCTCTTCCTCCAGACTCTGGGACCCTGATTTCTAAAGGAAATGCAAAATTTACTTTCATCAGAGAACATAACTTTGGACCAATCAGCAGCAGTCCAGTCCTTTTTGTCTTTAGCCCACGCTTCTGACGCTGTCTGTTGTTCAAGAGTGGCTTGACACAAGGAATGCGACAGCTGAAACCCATGTCTTGCATACGTCTGTGTGTAGTGGTTCTTGAAGCATTGACTCCAGCTGCAGTCCACTCTTTGTGAATCTCCCCCACTTTTTTGAATGGGTTTTATTTCACAATCCTCTCCAGGGTGCGGTTATCCCTATTGCTTGTACACTTTTTTCTACCACATCTTTTCCTTACCTTCGGACACAGAGCTCTGTAAACAGCCAGCCTCTTTTGCAATGACCTTTTGTGTCTTGCCCTCCTTGTGCAAGGTGTCAATGGTCGTCTTTTGGACAACTGTCAAGTCAGCAGTCTTCCCCATGATTGTGTAGCCTACAGAACTAGACTGAGAGACCATTTAAAGGCTTTTGCAGGTGTTTTGAGTTAATTAGCTGATTAGAGTGTGGCACCAGGTGTCTTAAATATTGAACCTTTTCACAATATTCTAATTTTCTGAGATACTGAATTTGGGATTTTCCTTAGTTGTCAGTTATAATCATCAAAATTAAAAGAAATAAACATTTGAAATATATCAGTCTGTGTGTAATGAATGAATATAATATACAAGTTTCACTTTTTGAATGGAATTAGTGAAATAAATCAACTTTTTGATGATATTCTAATTATATGACCAGCACCTGTATATTGCAATGCTCTGCCAATTGAGCTACTCGAAACCCGAAACATGATACAGATAAAAGGGAACAATGCATTAAAATCTGTTGTCGATAGAGGCGCAATCCTATGGGTCATATTTCAGGAAAGTGACAAAGGACATATGGGCGTATTGGTTGGAGAACATGTTGAAACAATAAGCAGCAGTGAGTTATGTAATGTTTTACTCCTGATAAGCATGAGGCAGAGAAAGTTCTTAGCTCTTAGATTCATTCAAGATCCAAGAAAGGACAAGCAAGCCAACAATATCTTTTTATAACAAACATGTGAACTACAGCAATCTCCTGACAAGTACACATAAGCACAATATTTCATCATGATTAGATGCAAACTCGCATGTGTCTGCCAAATCCAAAGAGAAGCATCTAAAAAACCTCAGGGTTTGTAGTCAAGTCAACATTTCAAACGTGATGATAATAAACACAATGTTTTAGGCCAAACACACGGGTAAAAACTGAAAGAAACTGCTGTTCCATCAGTTTAGTTGAAAATCTGTGAAGTTACACTTTAAGCTTTCATCACACCACCTTGTAAATATTTTGCACTTTTCTTTTAGCAATTGGTCATAAAGAGTATAATGAATAAGTCCTAAAATATTTGTTTTGTTAATGGCAACACTCCATTCTTCTGTCACATTCTTCTGTCACTAGCAGAGGACAAGCTGGTTCGAAATTGCCGGGGTGAAGAGTCAAAGAAGCGTGCCAAACACTACTTGATTCAGTCCAAGCAGTTTTAAGGCCAAGCAGTTTGAGTGGGCGATATGACCAATATCTTATTTCATGATAACAATATCCCAATATAGCTATTTCTGTTATTTTATTTTAACTATTAAAAATAAGAACAAAGAAGCAAATAATTCACACAATATAACAAAGATACAAATATAATAAACTGTCAGGTACAGCAGGTTTATTAGACTTTGAATAATCAAATATAAAAATAAAACACTGCATAGTCTTCTCTGTATGAATTAAATATAAATTGATTCTTATTAAAGATACCAAAGTTACTCAGTCAGTAGCAGTGAGTGATTTTCTCTTTGTATTTTGTTGTTTGATTAACATTAATTGACAAACGGCAGTAGGTATTTATGGCTGCTGTCACTTCGAGACCTAATATACTGACGCACATCTGTTTACTTTAATTTAAGACATAACTGACTGTTTATGTGAATACTCCACACAATGAAAGAGAACTGAATTTGGGATTGCATGAGAAAGGCAGCTTTCTGTGCGTGCAGGCAATTGGTCTTGTCTTGTACTTTGATGACACACGCGATTGTGACATGGCAGCAGTGCCAAACAAAAGTTGGACAAACTTCCTAACCAGAATACATTATGTTTGTCAGGCACTGATCAGTCTGTGTGGCACCGGATTAACAGTGTCTACACCGGACACGACAGTTGTCGCTTTGCATCGTGCCGCAACAGCTTGAGGCTGTCTACACTGGATGCAACACAGTGACCACTGAAAATCCATTTGTTCTTCATGTTAGTTTCTCTCTGTCACTTTATTGCCAATCATAAATCCTCTCCCGTGGCCTTATGGGATAGTATTGTCTAATGATTACGCACTTCAGAATCTCTGCGAAAGTAGCAGGTCATCCGGGTACTTTTCAGGTGATTTTCATGTCATGACTGGCCTGCACAGAGCCCTGACCTCAACTCCCATCGATCAACTTTGGGATTAACTGGAACTCAGATTGTGAGCTAGGCCTTCTCGTCCAACATCCCTGACCTCACAAATGCTCTACTGATTGAGCAAAAATTCCCACAGAATTCTCACTCCAAAATCTTGTGGAAAGCCTTCCCAGAAAAGTGGATGCTGTTATTGCTGCAAAGGGGGGACCAACTTCATGTTAATGTCTATGTATTTAGAATGTGATGTTATTACAGCCCCTGTTGGTGTAATGGTAGGTGTTCAAATACTTGCCTATCTGACAGGTGCAACCTGTTGCTGATATATATAAAAGTGTCCCTCCTCATTCTTTGCTTATTTTGTTCTGAAAAGGTTTTTTGCATATTTCCCACCTGCTTTTCTCAGGTTATGCTTAAATTCACAGGAGTGCATAAAGGCAAAATAAAGAAGAAATAAATAACAAGTTAATTTTATTTGAATAATCCTAATTATGTTTATATATTATTACTCATAATGTATAAATATTATTTTATGTATAATATTCTGTATAAGAAGCAACATGCAACAATTTTGCTACCCTCTATATATTCATGTATAAATCAGGAAAAATTTAATCATTCTTTGAGCATTCACTTGTAAACTTGAGGATCCTGTTTCATAAAAAACAAAGAAACAATGCAGTCAGTCAGGAACAGAATCACTTGTTTGTTTTTTTGTTTTATTTTTTCTCATCTTACATTTACATGGAAGACTATCTATCCTATGAAGACCTCTATGAAGACCCGAGATCTATGAAGACTGTCTGAAGATTTAAGCTCACTTAATTCATTTAAACTCATTGAGCTAGTCTTTTTTTTATCATGATGAGTTTTGAAAAGATGCACTCGTCATTGAGAAATGCATGGAAACTATTGGATAAAAACTAAGGAGGAATGTTTTATAGGTGGGTCATTTCACAAAGGAAACAAAAATGCAGATCTTCAAACAGATACTTAAGTTTAGGGCATCATATCAGCATTGTTATTTTCCAGAAGCAAGGTAAGAATGATAAATCTGTTCTTTAAAATGTCAAAATATATCTGCTCTCTTGTTTTAAGAGTACATTAATGAAAAATTAGAAATTCTTGTTTTGATTTGAGGTATGGCATACATTTAAAAGTTTATATGGCCACTTCTATATACTATGACCTTTATCTTGATCATGCTTTTACTTAATGAGTTGTGTGTATATATAATAAAAGGGTAACACTTTAGAATACTGTTCCATCATTAATGAATATCTACACAGGAACAAATGAGTAATGCATTATTAACACTCTAGTAACTACTATTAAAACTCTGATTAACGCATAAGTGCTCAGTTGAATGTGGTAGATCACTATTAGTTAATCCATAACTACTATTTTTTCATACCTCCCAGAGAACCACTAAGAACTACTATATACAGGTTCATAATTAACATGAATAATGCATAATGTATAATTCATTCTAAAGTGAAGGTCATAGTAACCCACTAGTAATGACTGAAGTATTACCAAATCCTTCAGAAGGAATTACTAATTATTTGGATCAGTATTCTAAAGTTAACTCAGGATAACTCTCTAGTAACTACTGAAGTCATTGTAAATTTTTGAGGTTTTTGTAAGGTTTTGCATAGTAATGACTTACAATGACTTCAGTAGCATTGTTGATTTCAGCCAAGAAAATCAACAATGAAGAAATTTGATTTCTCTTGCAGTGAATGTCTTTTTGTTTAAAACGTACATACAAACATTAGCATCTTTAGTGTAAAATCGGTGCTTTCAAAGCAGTTACTCATGTTCATAGTTTTATGATTCTGATATGTCATATATGACAGAATTTTCTGTTTTACAGAAAAATACAGGATGTCTGGATGAATAAAAGAAAATCCACATTTTGAAGAAATACGCTGAAGCGATTACCTTGAGTGTGAAATATGGCAAGCGAAGGTACAATAAACTAAAACATACTTTTGTTGAAATCCTGCAGTATAATTTTAGCATTATCAATATAATAAGAGATTTGATACTGTTTTATTACATTTTAGTTGCCAATGTAACAAACAAAAGAAGGCCCAGTTAAAATATCAGTTCATTTTGTGAAATTTCAATTAAGGTACATTTAAGTGAAAGTTAAATGATAAATAAGTGAAAGATAAAAAATAATTCAATTATTTTTTTTGTAATATGACAGTATGATAAATTATATATATATATATATATATTTTTTTTTTTTTTTTTTTTTAATTCATGCACCTGTAATGGTCTGGGGGTATATTCCTTTAAGACCCATGTTTGGGGTTTCCCCCAAGAGCCCTGTATACCATAGAAACAATATACACACAGAGTTGGATATAGGCTGATATGCTGTGCCGTTTTGCATTAGTTTTTTGTGTTTTCCCTATATATATTTGTCGAGTGTCTCCTTACAACACACAGTAGGTTACACGTCCTCGTAATCTTTAATCAAAATAACTTCCCTGCCTGCTTGCAATGACATCTTTTCTCTGATCACTGTCACAGTCATGGCATGTTTAGTTTCATTGTCGTGTTCTGTTTATTTGTGTGTTCTAGTTCATTATTGTCATGGTTTCTGATTAATCCTTACCTGTTTCCTGTTTTGTTAATGATCTTAACATTATGTTTTGAGTGTGTAGTGCCTGATTGTTCTCAGTGTTTATTAGTGCTTATATATTTAATTCTGCGTCACGCATCTTGTTCTTGTTGGATCATCTTCAGCTCACCCTTGACAGAATGTGACACCCATGACAGGCCTAGACATGATTAAAAAGGCAGATTAAAACTATGGATATCCCTGCAGTTTGCCTTCTCTTGCTGGAGCAGGGGAATTGCTCCTTCAAGGATCACACAAGGGACTTTTTAGATCTGCCATGCCTCACTCACTACGCCGACCGCTTGCTTCACATTTTCTATCACACCAAGCTTAATGAGTGGCTGTAGGCATGCCTGCCTGTGGATGGAGTGGGTGTTGGTGCAGTGCTACTTGCATCTCACTATCTGCCTCGGTAAAGAGGATAATGCCAGCCCCACTCCGCCTGCTGCAGCCTCTGACTTTTGTCTTCGTCATCCAGCACAAATTCTTCTTTGTCCAGTACCAAGCCTCCTTCATCGCCATTGGCTCTGTCCAAGTCTCCTTCGTCATAGATGGTAACTCCCCAGCTTCCTCTCCCTCCTAAGCTGCCTAAGCCATCCAGTTCCTCTGCCTCGCCTCCGCTGTCTCCCTTAAACCTCTCGGCTCCTCCAGTGGATCTGCCTTTGGTTTCCCAGTCATCAGCTCCACGTTGGCCTGTGGATCCCTCAGCTCCACATCAAGCCTTTAAGCCCTGTGACACCGCGTCAGCTCTCCGACCCATTGGCTTCACTTTGGCTCGATGCTCCCTTGGCTCCACCATGGTTTGTCATCCTTCAGGCCCCGCCGGGCTGCTTCGTCTACCGAGTTATCAGCTGCACCTTGACCCTCCACCCCTCTGGCTCCGCTGGGCTCCTCCTTCCCTCCAGCGGTTCCACCATCATCTTCAGTAACCACTAGTCCACCTAGGTCTGCCAAGCCCACGTCTCCACCTCAGTCACGCCTGCCTGTAGCTCCCCAGACCAGTGATGTCGCCCTGTGTCTTCAACTCTTCTGCTTTGCATGGTTCTACACCTTTACTGGCTCCACCTTTCTGGATTACTGGTCTCCCTGGTGCAGCCCTGCCTCTCCACCAAGGCTCTACCATGGCTTCTTCCTCCAACGGCTCCACCGTGGGCCTTAATGTTTCTTCTTTGGGTCATCCTCTGGCTCCTCCCATCCCCGCTCTGGATCCTCCCATCATCTCCTCCCTGGTTCCTCCCACCATATTCTTCTCCTCCCTCGTCAGTTTGGACTTTTTATGATCTCGATAGACAAAATCAAGTCCCGTCCTACATTTTTTTAGTTTTTTTTTGTTTGAGAAGCCATTGCATTTTGACAAATTCCGTTTCATGCCAACATTAAGAAAATGTATAATTTCTCAATTTCAGGTAAAATATTAAAATACCTATTAGGAGTCATCATGGCTATCCTGCTGAACCATTTGTGTGTTGTGCAAACTCTCAATTTTTCTGAAATAAATATGGATTTACAGGTAGGGAAAGGTTATTTTATAAATATTATCATACAGCAATTAAAATCATAAAATATAAAATTGTATGATGAACTTTTCAGTCTTTTTAAAATGATTTCTAATCTAGGATTATTTTTAAGACTTTTATTATATATAAGATATACAGTATGCAACATTGACCCCAAAACACTAACATCATAATGAATGAATAAATTAATGCTTTTGGAATTAGTGACATGAGTTTCAGTGTGAGAAAACATGAAAAACCTCATTGAAAGTCTTTTTACATCATTCCAGTTTAGCTACACAGATGAGCCTGTGCATCATATAAGACGAAGAAGTGCAGGTCTGATTCACAGTTTTGTCCTATATTCAAATTCAGAGTCCTATTAGCTAATAGTTAATAACCTAATAGTTTTTTGTAAAATAAAGATGAATTATTTTACTTAATATGCCATTTGTTTTGAAGGAGTGGCTTGTAATTGTTTTGCTTTAAGAGTAAAGGCCTATTGCACACATGGTTATTAAAATCACATTATGTTTCCATATGTATAGACCAGGTTGAATACATTATTTTTGTGGAAATGAATGTATCTGAAACTGTTGCGATCAACAAAATCAGATCTTCTGTGACCGCTGTTACACTTCCAGTTCAAGTGGACAACGGTACTGAAATTACAGCTTTGAACATTTCAACAGGTGAGCCTGTTAAAACCATCATCATTCATCAGCTAAAATCCTTCTAATGTCAATAAAGTTACAATT
The DNA here is from genome assembly GCA_037101425.1 of Elopichthys bambusa. Classification (NCBI taxonomy): domain Eukaryota; kingdom Metazoa; phylum Chordata; class Actinopteri; order Cypriniformes; family Xenocyprididae; genus Elopichthys; species Elopichthys bambusa. The sequence goes on along the minus strand of CM074445.1, from coordinate 22,575,036 downwards.
GACCTACAATTAGTGATACTACTAAAGCTATAAAAATGAACATACCGACTGATATCTAATCTTGATTACAGTATTGCACTCCTCTGCTTTCCAGTGTGTTCTCTGAATGAAGCGCAGTATCAGTGTAAATGTGAGGGTCAGTTTGTTTGGCCAAATGACACGTGTCACTCATATGAGGCCTGTGATGACATCACTGATGGTTCATGTACATGTATCAATGCCCTTCCAACTGATGGACAGTTCTGCCAAGGTGAAGTACAGTACTTGCAAAGTTGTGCAAAAACAATATTGTCCTATTTTTAACAGCCTTATGTCTACTTGCTATTAAGAGTAATTATATTCTTGGTTTTCTGTTTGCAAAGAACACTTAAGATGTGACATGTAATGAAGTTAATTGATAATTTGCATTTTATTTAACTGAAATCTGAATGGTGTGTTCAGGAGTATATATATATATATATATATATATATATATATATAACAAAAATATAATTTTACCGATTGTTCTGCTCAACCTGCTTCTGTTTGTTCTTGCAGTACTACCTTTACCACTTTCTAAGTATGAGTATGAGACTGAAATTGATGTAAGTGTCTTTGATTTGTTGCTGGTGAACTACTTACGGAATCTCGTCAGAAATGTCAGCCTGTCTTTCACCCTGAGCAACAACATAAATATCACAGATATCGACGTGACTACTGGTAAGATCAGAATGTGTCATTCATGTCAGGTGAAAATTAAACACTTGCTAAAGAAATATTAAACTTAATTACATCTGAAATTACTATCTGGAGTACTTGAATTTGATTGGTTAATCGCAGCAGTGAGCGGCTGTTGTCCATAGCAACGTACCGGCGCCAGTAAAGAATATGTAAAGAATATGTAAAGTCAGTAAAGAATATGAAATTGTAATAATAATGCATCCGTTAATAGTGTAATAGCCTATTGTTGTGGTTTTCTACATTGACAAAAAAAAAAATACAAGCTGGATAAAGTACTTTAATCTCAAATCAACATTATCAGATATTTGTAATTGTGTAAAGCAACCTGCTTCTAGTATGGAATAATTGTACTGTTAGCTGGTCGTTATTACAAAATAGCCCCCTTCAGGGTCTTATAAGGTCCTGATCAATCTGATTATTTTTGAATAAGTCAAATATTAATTTTAAAAATTAATTTATAACAGTAACATTTCTGTCATACCATACCATTGTGTTACAGTGTGTGGGTTAAATGGAACAGAATATGAGTGCAAGTGTGAGGAGCATCATGTTTGGCCCAGTGACACCTGCAGGGCCTATCAGGTGTGTGATGGCAGTGTGAGAGGCACTTGTGGATGTATTCAAGCTCTCCCTTCAGAGGGTCCACTTTGCCAGAGAGGTGATTCACTGAATTTGCATTATCACATTTTTGATGTGGTTTACGTTGTAGTTGTTAGAATAGTTTCAAATATTCAGGTCTTTACTAAATACTATAAAACATTTGATATATTGAACTGCTTTTCTGAAATGTGTTTCCAGATAGAGATGAATGTCTGTTCAGTTCATCTGTATGTGGTCCAAATTCCACCTGCACAAATGAAATGGGAAGCTACAATTGCTCTTGTTCGGATGGATTCACTGCAACAAACTCAAATCTTCCCATCAGCATCAACAACACATGTACAGGTATATTCTATAATCAGATATTTGCATAAACTTGAGAGTTTTGCTCATGCCAGTTATTGTAAATGAAGGCACATAAGCATTAGGATATTTTTTATGACATTGACCATCACATTTTTACGCAAACTGTTTTTCATATCTTCCTGTAATATAGAAGTGAATGAATGTCTTAAGACATCAGAGTTCTGTGGTCCAAACTCTTGTTGCACAAACTCATTTGGGAGTTACAACTGTTTCTGCTTGAGTGTTTTTACTGTAACAAATATGAATCATCCGATCAGCACCAGTAACTGGGGTTGTGCCGGTAAACTTGACAACCCAACCACCACGTTGGCTGAGTAGCACTGGCAGTGATACGTCAAAATACTTTTTTTTTATGCGAATGCTATTTTAAGGGATAATTATGACACGAGTGAAGCACAAAGCTTTGTTTATAAAAGAAATAACAGGTTAGCAATTAAATGTTACATCGCAGCCATGGATTCATGGCGAGAGAGGTGGTAGGCCTAGGCCTACGTGAGCCCATAAATTTAAGCTTTGTCGACTTTGATTTCTGTTTTGCGATCTGGTCACCCTATTATCAGCTAATTTAACAATATTCCACTAGTAATTCCACTGGACATGGAATCTCTTGTTTCTTTTCTCAAATCTTCACTCACGTCTCACCCATTTTCGCAGGGGATTATAAAAGTTTCTTCCTTTGGGTCGCTTTTAATTGTATTCACATTCTTTACTGTGGTAAAGTAGAAAAATGCATAATATCTATCTATTTAAAGGGTTCACCCAAAAATGAAAATAATGTAATTTATTACTCACCCTCATGTCGTTCTACACCCGTAAGACCTTCATTCATCTTTGGAACACAATTTAAGATATTTTAATTAAATCTGATGGCTCAGTGAGGCCTGTATTCAAAGCAATGACATTTCTTCTCTCAAGATCCATAAAGATACTAAAAACATATTTAAAACAGTTCATGTGAGTTCAGTGATTCTACGTTAATATTATAAAGCGACGAGAATACTTTTTGTGCACCAAAAAAACAAAATAACGACTTTTCAACAATATAGTGTTGGGCCGATTTCAAAACACTGCTTCGTAGCTTTACAAATCGATTCAGTGATTCGGATCTCTTATCAAACGGCTAAACTGCAGAAATCACGTGACTTTGGCGCTCATGAGGGTGAGTAATAAATGACATTATTTTCATTTTTGGGTGAACTAACCCTTTAACTCAGTTGGTGCTTGTTCTTAGACTTGGTAAGGTGCATCAGGTTTCGTTTTACATTCGCTTAACATTAAAAAATTGAACATAGCCTAAATGTCTTGTCCAACATAACATTTGCTCTTCAGACAAGTGTCAGTTGCTTGGAACATCAGGAGAAATAATGAAGATATTAGAAAGAGGTCTCTTTCCTGCTCATGTCCCACATCTCTCTCAAAGCGCAGAGTAAAATACAAAACAAATGTTTTTAAAATAATATTTAACTTTCTGATATTATTTAGGTTATGATTATGTACTGATATTTATTTATATTAAGTGTTTTGCAGGCTGTACTATAGTTATACTATGATGTACTTTATGTGTATAACAAGATTAGATCATATCTTTCTTTTTCTGTTTCTGAAACTTATTTACATGCAATTGTGTTTTCAACATTGTCTTATTGTCTTCCAATCTGGTCTCTTACCACTAAGGAAATTACTGAACCAACAGCACGATTATAGAATCAAGCTCTCTGACTTTCCAGCACTATATAAATAGTCACGCTATTACATTTTATTTTCAAATTCAAAATGTCACTTCACCAACACTTGCTGCACTTCATCTGTCATACAATATGAGACCAGTATGCTTCACTAGGTCAGTTTCACAGGCACTTATACCAGTCCCTCCATATAAAAACAACTATGTTCAGAAATCCTTTTTTATACATACACCAAAATTTGGAATGATATTCCACATCACATAAGAAAAATACCATCCATCACATGTTTCAAAAAGGCATACAAACTGTTTCTTCTAAACAGTTACACTTGTACTCATTGATTTTTTATTTTTCAATAAAAATGAGTTTCAACCTGTATGTTTATGAAAAACATTGCCTACCGTACCTTTAATGTGTAACTGGTGATTTTACAAGATTTTATAGGTGGAAAAGAGTATGCAGATTTTTTGCAATACAATCATGCAAGTTTTCTTTATTTTCTTTATTTTATTTTTTACCACCATTAGCATCAACACCATCAACAACAACACCATCAACACCACAAACACCATCAACAAGAACAACGAAAACAACAGGTATGTCCAGTAAAACAAATTCTGACATATAGCACAACTGTATGTAATGATGGTGAAGATTTGTATTAGTAATGAGAACTGTTGCTGAAACCTGTTAATTCAGTGCAGACTGAAGCCCTTTTTACAGATATTAAGTCAGTGACCATACATCTATATTACATCTACACTGTAATTTCAGTTTATTTTACATTTATGGCTTCTTGGAGTGAATAGATTCAAGACTTAAATACATACAAATAATTTATTGCTATAGAGTTAATAGATATTTTATTTAACTGAAATCTGTATGATGCCTGAAGGAGAAATATTTTTGAAGATGTTTTTAACATAAGAATATAATTGTACCACTTGTTCTGCTCAAACTTTTTCTGTTTGTTCTTTCAGCACCACTTTCTGAGTTTGAGTATGAGACTGAAATTGATGTAAGTTTCTTGGACTTGTTCGTGGTAAACTACTTACGGAATCTCATCAGAAATGTCAGCCTGCCTTTGACTTCGAGCAACAACATAAATATCACAGATATCGACATGACTACTGGTGAGAGCAGAATGATTAATTCATGTCAGGTGAAAATAAAACATTTGCCAAAGCAATATTAAACTTAATTAAACGGCTCTCAGGATTACTTTAATTTGATTGGTTAATCGCATCATTGAGCTGCTGTTGTCCATAGCAACTGTCATTAGCCTTACCATTGTGTTACAGTGTGCGGGTTAAATGAAATGGTATACGAGTGCAAGTGTGAGGAGCATCATTTCTGGCCCAATGACACCTGCAGGGCCTATCAGGTGTGTGATGGCAGTGTGAGAGGCACTTGTGGATGTATTCAAGCTCTCCCTTCAGTGGGTTCACTTTGCCAGAGAGGTGATTCACTGAATTTTCATTATCACATTTTTGATATGGTTGATGTTGTAATTGTTAGAATAGTTTCATATATTCAGGTCTTTTCTAAATACTATAAAATGTTTGAAATATAGAACTGCTTTTCTGAAATGCGTTTACTTTCCAGATATAGATGAATGTCTGTTCAGTCCATCTGTATGTGGTCCAAATTCCACCTGCACAAATGAAATAGGAAGCTACAATTGCTCGTGTTTGGGTGCATTCACTGCAACCAACTTAAATGCCTTCAACCTCTGACCAGACTTAGGGAGCTAAGTACTCAAATCTACCCCAGAGCAGGGGAAGTCAAAAGCTCGACCTATTAGGTTGGCCAGGCTATAGGCTAGGATGTGAAGGTAAACTAGATGGCCAAGCCAGCTACACGTGGTAACGTGAGGTCTCTGGAGGACCGGAAAGGCTAACTACCTGACAATATGACCTTGCTGACCGTACCCAACTGCTGGGGACTCGCATCAAGGAGGCCTACAGTGGCCAACTACCTGGTATCAAGTCTTGACTAGCAGAGAAATAACCATATTGTCGGGAATTCGCCTTCTGAGGGGCCTACTAAGGCCACACATCTCGATGGCAAACGTTCACTGGCTGAATGTAGCCATTGCTAGCTGCCATGCACCCACTTATTAGGGACTGGCTCTCAGGGAGGCCTGCTGAGGCCAGCTACCTGATAGCTAGCTGTCTAAAGCCTGCAACCTTGGGCTCGCCCACAGGGAGGCCTGCTGATTCTCAGAACGGCCTGCTAAGGCCAACAAACTGAAAACAAGCAATAGCTGGCTGCCAGATACCCACTTTGCTGGGGATTTGCCCTCAGAGAGGCCTGCTAAGGCCTACAATCTGAAGCAAACCCATGCTCCTCTACCAGAAAACCCATTGCTGCTGGGGACTAGCCTCCAGGATGGCCTGTTAAGGCCAGCTGCCTGGTAGCCAGTTCTAAGTGGCTAAATACAGCACCCACACTGCTAGGACTTGCCTTCAGAGAGGCCTGCTAAGGCCATCCAACAGATAGCAAGCCATTGCTAGCTGCCAAGAACCCAAATACTGGGGATTCACCCATAGGGAGGCCTGCTAAGGCCAACAACCTTACAGCAAGTCTAGTAGCAGAGATAGACTGTTTAAACAATGCCTAAGCCTGGGACCTATCATATCGCCGACAAGCAGTGTACTCCGTAAAAACACTTTTTACCCTTTAAGCAAGGGGAGTACAAACATACGCCAGATGCCCTGGAGGAGGCCCGTTCGGGCCAGCTACTCCAGACAAACACAGGTATCAGCTCGTGACAATGCTAGGGCTACAAGGGAGCATACTAAATGACCAGCCTGAAATGAAGGTCAAATTACTGCTCTACCTGAGCCACAATGGTGTTTCTTGGAAACGGCCTCCCATGATCAACCCAATGCTTGAACGTTAGTTCAGTGAGCTTAGGGGAGTTAAGCTAGGGCCTAACAGTAACTAGCTTCTGAAATGCGGGGCCACAGCAAAGAGCATTTTTACTATTCGCAAAGAAAAAGGGCCTAAACCCCCTACTCTGCCTCTACACCAGCCTGCATTAAACCCCAATGCAGGAGGGGGTGGGCCTTGGCTGAACAAGGAACTTAGGAGGCCAGCACTAGGGATGCAAAAACAAAAGGGGACCTACACTCACTGAAGAGGGGCCAAAGGCAGAAATGCATTGCAGACTGCCTAAATCTCTAGCGCTAAGCCTAGGCCAGCTATCAAGGCGGCCCCCGTGAGGGACAGCCCATAAAACATAGATCTACCTGGCGCTCCTCGGAGCAGCGGCCTCTCAGCAGAGAGGAGGCATAATCACTTCAACTGACACTGCTAAGGTGGCTAAAAAATACCATGAAAGCCTTAGCTATCCTAAATTCATTTTAGGATGTGTGACACTAACCAGGTAACCATGTCAGGTGGCCCCTGTAGTTTTTTAACTATGTTATACACTTAAAATAGATGAATGCCCAAAAATGGCTTCATACACAGGGAACAGCAGTCTAGAAATACAGATGTATTTAATTAAAAGACCTACAGGGTGGCGGCCTTTCACGATGAAGAACGTGAGGTCTTCCACCCCATAGGGCCTGAAAGAAGCAAATCTTACACAGGAGACAGCAATCTAAAAAATACAATAGTATCTAACAATATTCTCCTTTGTTTTACAGAAAAAGATCTAAAAATAGTTCAGCCTGCAGCCACAGAGTGGCGGCCTATCACCATGGAAATCATGACGGTCCACCACTCTATAAAGCCTAAAAAGAGCGCATCTTACACAGGGAACATAGGTCTATAAAGAAATACTTTAGTATTTAAAATGAAAAAAGACATAGTAACAGTTCCACCTGCGGCCACATGGTGGCGACCTACCACCATTCACAATGTGTGGTCCTCCACCCCACAAGCCTGAAAGGGTCTTCTCACTATCAAGTCATTTTTTTAACTGGCAGACCATCAGCCACAGGCCTGATGTAAGTAGCGCCTGAAGAAGAACGGAGAGGGTAGTTCTGATCACTCTCGGAGTGAGGAGATCCATCCATGAACCGTGTTCTTGAAGGATCACCTCACTCAGATCCTTCTTCTTCCTAGAGTCTCGCCATCTCTGTGTCCAGTCCCTCTGCGGCGGGGTGCACGAGAGGCGACACTCGCCTTCTGGCCCTGTCCACGGCCCTTGGGTCGGGGCCAGGCCCAACTTGTCAGGTTGAGGACTCAAACCTCAGCAGCATGCACGTCTTGAATGCTGCTGGTCTAAGTCGCTCAGCAGGTCAAGCTGGTGCCCCGCCACACAGCCATCGTGTGCAGAGCAGCACCAGCCCGCTGCCGCGTATGCCCAGCCATCTATGCGAGATGTCACTTTAAGGCAGTGGTCTCAAACTGCCGGCCTGCGGGCCATTTACGGGGATTGCATTTGTTCAGTACAGTGTTGTTCAGTGCAAGATTTTGATGTTATTTAAGCTAAAATAAAGTAAGGGAAAATATTTGCACTGTTAAAAACTAATACTATATGTAACAATGATAGAGACACTGCTGTTTACATTTAAAAACTATATATATTTTAGTAGGCCTAATGAAATTTGAAGTAAATGAGAAATAATGCAAAGGAAAGTAAATTTTCAGAAATTTTGCACTTTCTTGTGCTTGAATGTTAAAATGGCCCTCCTATGAGGTGTCAATCACAGTAATGGCCCCCAGCTAATTTCAGTTTGAGACCCCTGCTTTAAGGGACTTAGATGGCAGAGTCTGAGCTTTCAGTGTCAAAGTTCAAATTTTTTGCAAGAAAAATGCTAAACAATAACAATTATTATTATAAATAATTATTATAATTATTAGTCAGTGGCATTGACACATATCAGATTCCAACACAAACCCTATACAGGGAACAGTGGTATACAAAGAAATACTATACTCATATAAAGAAGTAATAATAAATAATAGTACTTCTCTCTAAAATCGTTCTAGCCAACCTACAGGGACTTCAGGGCCCTAAAAAAAAAATCACATATAATTTTTTTTTTTTTTTAACTATGTTTTACACTTAAAATAGATGATTTTTTTAAACTGCCAGACCATCAGCCACAGGCCTGATGTAAGAAGTGCCTGGGGTTAAAGAAGAATGGAGAGGGTAGTTCTGATCACTCTCAGAGTGAGGAGATCCATCCATGACGCTGACCGTGTTCTTAAAGAATCACCTCACTCAGATCCTTCTTCTTTCTAGAGTCTCACCTTCTCTGTGTCCAGTCCCTCCGCGGCGGGGTGCATGAGAGGCGACACTCGCCTTCTGGCCCTGTCCACAGCCCTTGGGTCTGGTTGAGGACTCAAAGTTCAAAGCAAGAGAAATGCTAAACAATAACAATTAATATTATAAATAATTATTATAATTATGAGTTAGTGACATTGACACATACCAAATTCCAACACAAACCCTATACAGGGAACAGCAGTCTACAAAGAAATACTTTAGTATTTCAGTAACCAAACCTCAAACAGTTTAACCTGCGGTCACATGGTGGCGACCTAACACCATGGAGAACGTGAATGTCTACCACCCTTTTCCAGCCTAAAAGGAAATTATATATATATATATGTATATATATATATTTTTTTTTTTCAACCTCAGTATGCAGGTCAGGAAGGAATGGAAAGCTCTCTTGAGCTGTAGTAATATGGCCAGAGAGAAACTGATCGTCATTCCTTTTTGAATGCGCGCGGTCTCTCTCCTAACCCTTGCAACCTTGCAGATTACAGTTGCCATGGCAGCGCGTTCTATAATCTACAACAGCTCAGCGTACGTGAGGCAGGGTGACTGCAAGGATTCAGTAAACTCACCCTCCCCAGCCATCTCCTGCTCGGCTGGAAGTGCACTCGCAGCTGGACCTGAGGATGCAGAAGACAATGCATCATCAGATAGTGCTTCACACATGACAGTCCCTGAAGATGATCAGAGGATGACATGTTATTTGGGCGCCCCTTATATACGTGAGGGTCGCATTGTTATGATGTCATGGGCTGATGCCGGTCAATATGATATTGCCAAGATTGGATATGTGTTTCAGACACCGGTTCACGTGGAGGCGTCCCCCTAGCGCTCTGACGCAGCTCGAGTTCCCTTTCGAAAGGGAACACTGTAGGACAGATAGGCTACCTTTTTGCTTGCACATCAAATTCTATTTAACACAGCTGGTGCTTGTTATTAGACTTGGTAAGGCACATCAAGTTTATTTGTATAGCTCATTTCACATACGCTGGTGATTTTAGTTTAGCCTAATATTAAAAAATTTAACAGCCTAAATGTCTTGTTCCTTTGGAAGATAAAATTTGCTCTTCAGACCTTTTACAACAAGTGTCAGTTGCTTGGAACATCAGGAGACGTGTAACTGGGGATTTTACACGATATTATAGGCGGAAAAGAGTATGCTGAATTTTCAAAACAATCATGCAAGTTTTCTATATTTTATTCTTTACTACCATAAGCAACAACACCATCAACACCATCACCATCAACACCACAAACACCATCAACACCACAAACACCATCAACAAGAACAACGACAACGACAGGTATGTCCAGTAAAACAAATTCTGATATATAGCACAACTGTATGTAATGATGGTGAAGATTTGTATTAGTAATGAGAACTGTTGCTGAAATCTGTTCATTCAGTGCAGACTTAAGCCCTTTTTACAGATATTAAGTCAGTGACCATACATCTATATTACATCTACACTGTCATTTCAGTTTATTTTACACTTATGGCTTCTTGGAGTGAATAGATTCAAGACTTAAATACATACAATGAATTTATTGCTATAGAGTTAATAGTTAATAGAGTTAATAGTTTTATTTAACTGAAATCTGTATGGTGCCTGCAGGAGTAATATTTTGAGATGTTTTTAACATAAGAATATAATTGTACTGCTTGTTCTACTCAAACTTGCAGCACCACTTTCTGAGTTTGAGTTTGAGACTGAAATTGATCTGAGTTTCTTGGACTTGTTCGTGGTGAACTACTTACGGAATCTCATCGGAAATACCAGACTGCCTTTGACTCTGAGCAACAGCATAAATATCACAGATATCGACATGACTACTGGTGAGAGCAGAATATTTCATCATGTCACATACTAAGATGAGTTCAATATTAGGACAAATTGACAGTTTGAACACAGATGAATAAATCCTATTCTATTACAGTGTGTGGGTTAAATGGAACAGAATATGAGTGCAAGTGTGAGGAGCATCATGTTTGGCCCAGTGACACCTGCAGGGCCTATCAGGTGTGTGATGGCATTGTGGGAGGCACTTGTGGATGTATTCAAGCTCTCCCTTCAGAGGGTCCGCTTTGCCAGAGAGGTGATTCACTGAATTTGCATTATCACATTTTCGATATGGTTGACGTTGCAGTTGTTAGAATAGTTTCATATTTTCAGGTCTTTTCTAAATATTATAAAACATTTGGATAAATAGGTTTTTTATGATAGTGACCAACACAATTAAAAGTCTGTCACATCTGTTCCTGCTTTAGTGGGTTTACTGTAACAAACAGGAATCAACCAGTCAGCACTAGTACCCCATGCAATTGTAAGCATGTAGAAAACATATAAAACGTAACAAATATAAGTTAAGCGACTGAATGGTGCTTAAGTGTAGACAGACCATGGCATGACAGCCAGCCATAAGCTGAGGCTAAACTGATCTGTAAGACCTTCCACAACCAATTAAGCAAGACATATAAGCTCATCCGTACACTCACTTACCTTAGTCTGTCGCACAGACATGCGGTCACCCATCCTCTATCCCCAACTCCTCCTTATGCAGGCACATGATCATGTAGTTGCTTGTCCACGAGAGATCTGTCTATTCAGCTCATTGTTGCTCATTCTTATCCAATCTCGTTACAGCATTTACTATTACTACCGCATGTAATTATTTAACTGTTGCTTATGAAAATAATTCTAGTTAAATGCCTTAGGTTTCAGGGGGGTTCAAACCTCAGCAAGGTTTACTCGTGGACAGCTCAGAAACTGAACCCTTCAGAGCAAAGTCTGCCACCAATAAACTATTGTTCAGAGCCTCTACAGATAATCTTAATCAAACAGAGTGGTCCTGACTGAAATGTAGAAGTGGGTTTTAGCTTCACACATGTATAATCTGACCTTCAATAATAACCTTTTTAATGATTTTAAATATTGAGATATTGTTCTGAAATGTGTTATTCCCTTTCCAGATATAAATGAATGTCTGCTCGGTTCATTCGTATGTGGTTCAAATTTGTCAGTGTTGTTATAAAGATTTTACAAGATTTAAAGAATTTATAGGCTCAAGAGGATATATTACATTTTCAAACCAACTTATGTCAGATTTTTTTTGCAGTTACAACAGCTCCACCACCAATACCAACACCAACACCATCATCAACAACACCATTAACACCAGCAACACCATCACGACCACCATCATCAACAACACCATTAACACCAACAACACCATCACGACCACCATCATCAACAACACCATTAACACCAACACCAACACCATCACCATCACCACCACCAACAACACCATCATCAACAACACCATTAACACCATCATCAACAACACCATTAACACCATCATCAACAACACCAACAACACCATCAACACCAACAACAACACTATCATCAACAACAAGTAAAACAATGACAACTACAGGTATGCCCAGCACAACAAATTCTGATATATAGCACAACTGCATGATGATGGTGAAAATTTGTATTAGTAATGAGAACTGTTGCTGAAAACTGTTTAAATTGACACTTAATCTCTTTTAACAGATATTATGTCAGTGGCAACATATATATTGAAAAACAAGTCATATCAGTTTATTTCACATTTTTGGCCTCTAGAATTATTAAGACACAAGTACATCACGTTAATTTATTGTCTTTCATGTTTAAGAAAACAAATTATAGATCAATAAACCCATCTCTTTTTAACCCATCGTTTTTATGCAGATAAAATTATATTTATATTTTTGTTGTACTAATAATATATTTTTTATTCAGCAGTGTCAGCGCCGACAGGTACTGTGAATATAAATTGAAATCTTGCACAAAAAAAAATTCTGTTTGAATTAAGATGATATTTTGTGTTGTAATGCATGTCAAAATAACAGGAAATAATTTTCACCAATGTTCATCTTGCATACCCGTAACTGGGTAGTTTTAATATTTTAGTATTAGCGTTGTTTTAAGGATTGAGGATTGTGGCTTAAACCTGTTGATGCAATGCTCATGAATGTACACTTTTTTTTTTTTTTTACAGTTGTTAGAATGTCAATGACAATAAATCAGCCTTTTGACATCAGTCTTACTGACAGTAATAGTGAGAATTACAAAGATTTATCTGGAAAAATCAATACAGCAGTAAGTTTCATATTTAATTAAATGTTTGTGCAATTTATGAAAAAGAGATGAAAATTTTTTTTATGAAAAATTTCATTTTTGATGCTTTAATTCTATAAATACAACTTGAATATAACTTTGAAGTCATAACATACATTTTATTATTTTTAATTATTTATGTATTTTTCTCCAACCACTTTAGGGTTTTTTTACCCAAAAATGAAAATTTTGTCATTTATTACTCACCCTCATGTCGTTCCAAACCCGTAAGACCTTCGTTCATCTTCAGAACACAAATTTAACAACCACTTTCAAGGTCCAGAAAGGTACTAAAGACATCGTTAAAATAGTCCACGTGACTGCAGTGGTTCAACCTTTATTTTATGATGCGATGAGAATACTTTTTTATGTGCAAAAACAAAACAAAAATAACTTTATTCAACAATATCTTCTCTATTGGGTCATTCTCATACGCTGTTTAAGTTCAGGCTGGTGCACACTGTGCGATTTTGGTCACGATTTGGTCGTCTAAGACAAATTTTACAAATCCTAAAAGATTCCTATAATCCTAGCCTAAAATCTGCAGTCTTTGATCGCTAGTTTGACATGTTCATCCATTAATGACCATTGTGATAAAATTTTACCTCAGACGAAATTCTGGCAGTGTCAGAAGATTTGGCGCACAGTCCTGCAGTGTGACTTTTCCTACGACGAACATCAAATTGTCTTCATTTTTCAAGCAAGCCATTATCAAAATAAACGGTAGAGATTTCTTTGTTAGCCACCATTTCAGTACCGTGTGTAATGCAGTTCACTGTCACCGAATGTGTGTGGGTTGATGATGTAAAACTCCGGACAAGTTTTCATGCGCGCATCCGTTTTTAACTGTCATACAGTCTGACATATAGGACAGCTGAGATCCCACAGTGTGACACGAGGATCATGTTCATACAGTCTGACAAGCAACAATCGTAAAGGACTATTATAAATCACACCAGTGTGCACCCGGCTTTCAGCGCTTCTAGGTTCTACGTCAGAACGCCAGCACAGTAAACAGCGCAGGAGAATGACACAGAAAAGAAATAAAATCGTTATTTTGTTTTGTTTTTGCACACAAAAAGTATTCTCGTCCCTTCATAAAATGAAGGTTGAACCACTGCAGTCACTTGGACTATTTTAATGATGTCTTTAGTACCTTTCTGGACCTTGAAAGTGGTAGTTAAATTGCTGTCTATGGAGGAGTCAGACAGCTCTCAGATTTCATCAAAAAAAGTCTTAAAGGGCACCTATTATGCAAAATCCACTTTTACATGGTGTTTGGACATAAATATGTATTGGCAGTGTGTGAGCACAATCAGCCTACAATAATAAAAATCCACCCACTCCTTTCTTTTTAATCCCAATTAAACCAAAGCAGTCTCATCATACATGCCGTTTTCATTTTCTGAGGAATGTGAGGTCACATTCCTCATGCTCTGCCCTCTGCCCTCAATCTGTTTCAGTCTATGGTCACAGAAGCCACAACTACCAGAGGAAGATCAACGAAACACTCCCAGAAAGTTCACATAAGGTTATAATATGCCTAGGATATGTTGTGCTGTTAGAGAAACCCAGAACTACAATTTTATTCAATCCAAAAGTTAGATCGACAGAATAAATGGTTGGCTTCAATCAGAAGGGACCACTGGCAGCCAAACAGCAACACAAAACATTAATAACTACTGGGACTGTTATTTACATAACATTATAATGAAACATCATTGTAATAAAATATTGTGAATTCAATGTGTTTAGTTGTTTCAGCGCGTTGTTGTGGGAAGAGTGAGTTAAACATTCTTATTAGCACATAATTCAAGCTTCACTTGTGCATTCGCGTCATTTTGTGCAGATATAAGTTGTAATATTAAATTTATGTAGTATAAATATCTGATTATAGGAAATATCTCATGTGTTTTGTTAAGGTAAATAACCCACAGAGCTTTATTTTACTGATGATCATTTTTAGCTTCAGCGCAAGCTCTCAAACAGCAATGCAAAACATTAATAACTATGATTGAGGCTGTCATATACATAACATAATAGTATACACTATTGTAGTAAAATGTTGTGAATTCTTTGGGCTTAGTTGCTGTGTTTCGGTGTGTTATGGGAAGAATTTTGTGAAAATATTAGTTGTAATATTACGTTTATTTTGTGTAAATATCTGAATTATCTTATATAGGATGTGTTCCATTGAGTTAATTAACCTTCTAGCAAAGTGCTTCAGTTTATGGGTGTTCATTCTCTTCAGCTTCAGTGTGTGCAGCTCAAACAGCAATGATGTTGTTTCAAACAGTAATTAAAGATGTTTATAAAAATAAAAATGTTTAATTTTTTTTTTAAGAACATTATTGCATTATTTTTAATAACTAGCACTTGTATTGTTCTCGTTTATTTTCATCAACATGGTTTGATTACAATCATTTCCTGTTGTCTGTACGGAGGATATTTAATTTTATTTATCCATGACACATGCATTTTGTTTCTATATGTAGCCTAAGTAATGTTGTCCAATGACTTGTTTGCATTTAGTTTTTTAGTTTTTTTAGGCAATAGATATTTTGGTAACACTTTCTCCGATGTATGCGATGGATTACTATGTATATATTATTCTCAGTTTTTAAGGGACAAAACACAGTTGATAAAGAAGGATCACAAACAAAAATAGATTTTTTTTTTTCATCTCATTTACATAACATTGCTGCTTGAGCTGTGCACGCTGAAGAGAATGAACACCCATAAACTGAAGCGCTTTGCTAGGTTAATCAACTCAACTGAACACATCCTATATAAAATAATTGAGATATTATACAAAATAAACATAATATTACAACTTTTATTTGCACAAAATCACACACAGATGAACTGAATGTAGCTCGATCCTGTTGTGGATGCGTTCTTCCCGTAATAACATCCCGAAACACAGCAACTTAGCCCAAAGAATTCACAATGTTTTATTACAATAGTGTATACAATTATAATGTAGGGTGACCAGGCGGCCTGTTTTTCCCGGGAAAGTCCCGTATTTCAGCTCTGTTTTTATTGTCCCGACTTATTACGAAAAAAATCATGTTTTGTCCCGTATTTCATCTTTCCTAAAATTTCGTTACAACTGGGTGATCATAGGACGAATAGCAGTAGTAGTGTTCTGTCACGCAAGAACAGCCCAATCAATTCGTCGTAGAACAAAATTACCATAGATGGGTTTTTTTTTTTTTACACAAATGCATGGCTTCGCTTCAGAAGGCCTTTATTGACCCCCCCGGAGCCATGTGGAGTACACATTTATGATGGATGGATGTGGATGAAAGCACTTTTAGCAGCTAATACTCGTAGGTCCCGTTCACTGCCATTATAAAACTCGGATACGTCAGCATATTTATTAAAATATCTCCGAGAGAGTTTATCAGAAAGAAGAAAGTCATATACACCAGCTTGAGGGTGAGTAAAGCTTGGGCTAATGTTCATGTGAAAGTGAACAAATCCTATAATACTCACGGAACGCCCCGTCTGACATCCAGCTCTCTTAATGCATGCGTTGGTGTACTCAGAAAACCATATATCAGAATTTTAGACTGATATGGCTTTAAAACGCATGCAGATGATAAACTTTCATGATGATGAAGAAATGCAATGTCACGTTAGTGTGTCCACAATAGACATGATCATTAAAACCAAACAGATATCATGTTTTAGTTTTTAGTAGAGAATGCGTGAGCTATTGGCTCAGCAGCTCATTTGCATTTAAAGAGACTGAGACACAAAAACAGCCTGTTTTTCTCTCACTCAAAAATTGGCAGTTTTAACATAATAAATGATCTGTAGGGTGTTTTCAGCTGAAACTTCACAGACACACTCTAGGGACACCTTAGACTTATATTAAATCTTGTAAAAATAGGTGCCCTTTAATTTGTGTTCCGAAGATGAAAGAAGGTCTTACGGGTGTGGAATGACAGAATTTTCATTTTTGGGGGAACTAGCCCTTTAACAGTCAGAAACAGTCCACATATATTGTATCCTTCAATAACAAGCCCTTTGCAAGGTCTTATAGGAGAGAGGTTGATCCACATACTGTATACACATAACGTAGTGATGTCATACTAATACACACAATAACTTAATTTAATTTGTATCACTGTAACATATTTACAAGCATACATTGGGTACTTTTGCTTTTTACAGATTGACACAAGTTATTCTAATAAGCTAACTGGCTACATTTCTGGTTCTACAAAAGTCTTTGACTTCAGGTGTGATCTTTAAATTTTAACTTTTTTTCACATTTCCATTTATTCACTACTTAAGTGTATTCACATGGGTGTGGTTTGTGTTTTACTCCACAGGCCTGGTAGTGTTATAGCAGACTACACAATAAGTGCAACATCCAACAACCTTGATTTTACAGCAGCAAACACAGCAATCTCTGACTCTCTAAGAGCACAAGGAATCATTTTAGCTAAAGATGCTTTTGCTCGAAGTGGTAAGGGTAGTCAGTGCCTAATCTGAAACCCTTCACATTTCTTATATCCATCATATTTATTATGTTATTGTTTGTTTTTGATTATTGTTGAATTATATGAGCTGTATGGTTTTTATTTTCAGAACAAACAGACTTCACAACAGGTAATTTATATCCTCTGCAAAAGCTGGACCTGAACTGTATACAGACAGACTTTGCTAAGGGACCAATAAAATGGATAGTGAATAACAAAGATCCCGCACTAGACAGCACAAGATACATCATTTCAAACAATAATAGTACTCTCACTGTGAAAAACACTAGTGAAAGTGACACTGGTGAGTGATATGGGATTTATCTTTGTCCTCTCTATCTTACATGGCACACTTAAGTGCCTGACTGCTGTTTGTCCTGTTTTAAAATGACTACTGTAAAACTTTACTATAGTTATATTAAAATATATTAGAACTGATATACTATAGAATATACAGATAAGTGAGTACACTCCCTTTGAAAGGTAACATTTTAAACAATATCTCAATGAACACAAAAACAATTTCCAAAATGTTCACAAGACTCAGTTTAATATAACATCTGTTTAACTTAAACATGAAAGTAAGGTTAATATTATAACTTAGAGAACAAAATTTTCAGTTTTACTCAAATTAGGGTGATGCAAAAATGAGTACACCCCACTGAAAGTCTTTGGAGCAAAGCTAAATTTTACATTACAAATGTCTAATTTAACAAGAATTTAACCACAGGTGAGTCTAATTATTCATTACACTGGTGTCCAGCAGACAGTTGACAATAAAAGGGTGTTAAAACCCCTTCCCATTTCATGCTGTCAGCAATGGCACCACATGGACGAGAAATGTCACAAGACCTGAGAAAGAAAATAATTTCTTTACACCAGAAAGGTGAAGGCTACAAGAAGATCAGCAAAGCTTTACTTTACAGTGGTACAAAAATTTTAAAAAGATGGAACTGCAACCATCTCACAGAGACGTCCAGGTCGTCCACGGAAGTTAACACCTCGACAGGAGCGTCTACTGATGAGAAGGGTTGAAGAAAATCGGCATGCAAGTTCACTACAGTTATCTAAAGAAGTAGAAAGCCAACCTGCGGTGACTATTTCCCGTGACACAATATGGCGTACACTGCAGAGGAATGGTATGCATGGGTGACGACCATGAAAGAAACCTCTCCTAAAGCCCAGGCACAAAAAAGCCCGCCTAGAATTTGCTAGGGCCCATGCTGACAAAGATGAAGATTACTGTGAGTGATGAGACCAAGATAAATGTTTTTGGAACTGATGGCTTCAAAACTGTATGGTGTCGCAAAGTTGAGGAATACAAAGAAAAATGTATGGTGCCTACAGTGAAACATGGTGGCGACAGTGTCCTTATGTGGGGCTGCACGAGTGCTGCTGGTGTTGGGGAGCTGCATTTCATTGATGGCATCATGAATTCACAGATGTACTGCTCTATACTGAAAGAGAAGATGCTACCATCACTCCGTGCCCTTGGTCGTCGTGCACTTTTCCAACATGACAATGATCTTAAACACACATCTAAGGCCACTGCTGGATTTCTGAAGAGAACAGGGTGAAAGTGATTCAGTGGATCCTGATCTGAGCTCAATCGAACACTTATGGGGAATTCTGAAGAGACAAGTTGAGCATCACTTTCCATCCAGCATCCAGTCTTTAAAAGAGGTCATTCTTGAAGAATGGAAAAAGATAGATGTTGCAAAATGTCACCAACCTGTTCATTCCATGCCTAGAAAACTTGGTGCTGTCATTAAAAATCATGGAGGCCATAAAAAGTACTAGATGTAGTAGTTTTTGTTGTGGGGTGTACTCATTTTTGCATCACCCTAATTTGAGTAAAACTGAAAAATGTGTAATCTAAGTTATATTATTAACCTTTCGTGTTATAAGTTAAACAGATATTATACTAACCTTAGTCTTGTCAACAGTTTGGAAATTGTTTTTGTGTTCATTGAGATACTGTTTAAAATGTTACTTTTAAAAGGGGGTGTACTCATTTACGCTGAGCACTATATATGATACCATATTATGACATAGATCAAACGATCAAAATTAAGCTTTGGGATGTAGTTATGAACGTCCTCTCATTTATAAAGTGTTATGTTTATACTTATATTAATAATTATTTGGTTCATTGATTTTTTCCCCCCACATGCAGGTCGATACTCATGCATCATACAAACAAATACAATACCGTACATTCAGTGGCAAAACATTATTATTAATCAACGCCCCACTATCATTGTGGGTGATAAATACCGTGTTTTTCCATGTGATGGCAGCAGTGTCCAACTGAGATGTTCTGTTGATGCTGGCTACAATGTTGAGTGGGTCCTGAATGATGCAGTACAAACTTCAGGTTGTACATACAAATCGGTTGTACGCTTTTATAAAAGTTATTGAGTAGTTGTCATTTAAACCTTTAGTTAATTCCTTCATGTTATTAATGTTTTCTAGTACCTGCATCAGGATCTGACATCATGTTAAACCATCCTACTAAAAGTGGGGATTGTAAGGAGGAAATCTTTACATGCCGTCTCAAGGATCTGCCACAACTACTTGAGTACAGTTACAGCTGGAACAGAGTCACAGTAAATACAAGCACAGAATGTGAGCTTTCAGTTTCTCATTCTTTTCAGTATCAAATTAATAAATTTTTACTGTGATGCAATTGCATTGGATGAATTTAACAAACTAGCACCCACATAGCAACATTGTGTCGGCCCAGATCCGGCCCACATCTGGCACATGTGGCATGATGATCTGGCCCACATGCTGCAATGAATTACGGTCCTTGTGTGGGCCGTTTCTGTTTGCCAGATCTGAGCCACAAGCAGGCCATAGCAATGCCACATGTCAGCCAAGAGCAAAGAAATAAACCAGAACTGGACCTTATCTGAGCCACAAAATCTGTGTATATTAAATATAGAGTGATCTCAGCCTTAATAAGCCTGTTAACAAGCAGAGAAAGAAGAGAACAGAAAAAAAGACGAGCAGACTACACAAGGACTACAACTTCAGCCACAGCCTTAGATGTAATCAACTGAAGATAAAAGACATTAAATCTCTCAAGATCTCAACAGAGGATGATTAAACAACTCCACAAACAGTATTACCAGCTTCACTTATTACTAACCAGACTGACTTTATTTATGTTAGACATTTTTAAAACTTGTTATTGAGAATTAACAGGGGTTTAACTCTGATGAGTTTCATTTGAAGTCACCATAGCAGTGATTAGTGTTTCCATTAGTTGGGCTCTTCACTCTATTATATGTTCTGGCTGCTGTGACAGTGTGTTTGTTAAACACATTTGCAGTAGCAAAAGAATCTAAAGCAAAATGACATCAGGTGATGATGGTTGTTTTTAGATTGTTTTGTGGTCATCATGAAATGGCCTGATGTCATTTGAATCTCACAATTTGTATTTAATACATTTGTCGTAAACACAGTGTTATTACCACATGAGTTCCTGCAGGAATCAGAAGATTTTAACAGACATGAGCACTATAAGTAATGTATAATGATACACACATACATTAAGAATCAGTGTATTAATCTCAACAATGGTGACACTCAAAAGTAGGATGTATGCTGGGTACTAGCATAGTACAAAACACCCAGCATGCATTGCAGCATGGCACTTTTAATTGTCACCATTGTTGAGATTATTACGCTGATTCTTGATGTCTGTGTGTGTCATCATAAGTTAACTTTTAGTGCTTATGACCGTTAAAACCTTCTGATTGCTGCAGGAACGCATGCTGTGGTAACACAAAGTTTATAATGTAAATGTATCAATAGCACAACATAGATTCAAATCAAAAATAGACTCAAATGACATCAGGCCAGTTTATGATGACCACAAAACAATCAATAGACAATCATCATCACCTGATGTCATTTTGCTTTAGCTTTCTTTGCTACTGTAAATGTGTTTAACACACACACACTGTCACAGCAGCCAAAAGAGACAAACATATAATAAGAGTGAAGAGCCCAACTAATGGAACCACTAATCACCATTATGGTGACTTCAAATGAAACAGAGTTAAACCTCTGTTCATTCTGAATAACAACTTTTGTTGATGTCTACCATAAATAAAGTTAATCTGGTTAGTAATAAGTGAAGCTGGTAATGCTGTTTGTGGAGTTGTTTAATCATCCTCTGTTTAGATCTTGAGAGATTTTTATTGTCTTTCATCTTCAGTTGATTTCATCTAAGGCTGTGACTGAAGTCAATTGTAGTTCTTGTGTTTCTGCTGGTCTCTTTTTCTGTTCTCTTCTTTCCTTCAGTGATTCTGCTTTTAAACAAACTTATTATGGCTGAGATGACTCTATACTTAATATACACAGATTTTGTGGCTCAGATAAGGTCCAGTTCTGGTTTATTTCTTTGCTCTTGGCTGACATGTGGCATTGCTGTGGCCTGCTTGTGGCTCAGATCTGGCAAACAGAAGCGGCCCACACAAGGACCATAATTCATTGCAGCATATGGGCCAGATGTCACATGTGCCAGATGTGGGCTGGATCTAGGCCGACACAATGTTGCTATGAGGGCAGACTTTTCTATGGTTCGCATCACACCTTATCTGACTTTTTTGGTCCTGTTATTTAGTTACTGTATTTGACCCTTATTTCTGATTATTCTGAATAGTGTGGGGCACCTTGCAAGGGTATACTTTCAAGTCTCAAAATGTGATTTTATATTCTGAGAGAAATTCTTGAATTTAATCTGTTTCCTTCTGACTTTCAATCAAAAACTTCTCCAGTTTATGACTGTGTAAATGCAGAACTTGGACTTGGAAAAACAAATGAAGAAAAGAAAGGAATCTGTGGTAGTGGCTTTAAAGGCACCATAACTTACAGATGTGAAAAACTTGTTTGGACACCAATACAGGACCACTGTGTGGTTGAAGTTATCTTTAAGCTTAAAAACATAGTTGAGGTAATCTATTGATCATGTATCTCCATCTACAATATCTAGCCATTTTAAATATTTCTAATATTTGTATTTTTGCAATTTAGACCTTGCTTGTGGATGAGATTCCAGAGTTTATGGCTAACCTCAGTAGTGTCACAGCACTGAATAATGTTACTATAACACAGTCTCCTGCTACTGTCCAAGCTATTGTGGATATACTCTTTAAAATTGCTAATTTGTCACAAGATACCGTCATCAATAAGCCAGTGATGGAGGTTTGTATATTCACATTCTAGCTTTTTTGTAGAATGTAATGTGTAGACATTGTATGTAGAAAGTATACTAATATCAATATCAATAACACTTGTAAGTGTACTATTTCAGTACTACTTGGGACTAAATTGGCCCACTTTTTAGTGTATATACTTTTCAGTGTAACAGTAGTAAACTTTGAGTACACAACTAGTTTACTAGTATACTGATAGTTTTCTTGTTAAATACTTGTAGCACATTTTTTAGTTTATGAAAGTACACTTTGAAGTGTACTTAAGTATACTTACCTAATTTATACTTATAGTTGTATACTTTAACTATACTACTATGTTACAATGTTCCTATTTAGGTAGTATTTTTTTTTTTTTTTTTTTTCAATAATTGAAATATACCTTTAACTGTACCTTAAGGAAATTTTAAGTAAATTCCTATGTACACTACCAGTGGACTACACAACAATTCACATACTCAGAATTAGGAACATATCTGTTTTCTTTATAAATCAATATGTTCAAACAAATTTATTGTATTGGATGCCAAAAACATGTAAGTTTATAAGACAGTATGTAAAACTGTGAAAAAGTATTTAACAGGCTGCTCAGTCAAAAGAGTGAACATAACTACAAGCCAGGTATACTTAGAATACTTAACTTAATTATACTTTTAAGTATCTGAATCAAAAGATTGAGTACAAGTACAGGCCATTATATTATATTATATTATATTATATTATATTATATTATATTATATTATATTATATTATATTATATTATATTATATTATATTATATTATATTATATTTTCAGGAATTCTTTAAAATGTGGCAGATCATATTTTTATAGACAAAAATAGTATCTTATGTTGTGTCCTATTAGATTATCCAAATATTTTATATATCAAATATTTCCACATTTTATGGGCTAAACTTCATATAATACAAAAAATATCTGCACACTGTTGTTCTCCCTTTTATTTAAAAAAAGTTAAAAGTGGCAACGTTTCGGTCAAAAACGCTTTTTCGATTCAAAAACTTTAAAAAATCTCCAAACAACCTTAAGACAACACCTAACCCGTCCCCCATGTTTTTATAATTTACAATTATTAGTTCTAGAAGCTATACAACACACAAATTTAGGTACAAATAGGGCTGCATTGACAACATTCACATTTTAACAGAAAAAATACCAATTAGAAAAATGAGTTAAGATCAAGTTCTAAATTCATACCCTTGGGGAAAAGAGTATAATATGCTTCTCTTTTTAATAAAATGTTAACATCAGCACCTCTCCTAGGTAATTTAACATGTTTAATTCCAATATACCTAAGTGTGGAAAGGTTATGCATTTTTAAGCTGAAATGTACTGCTACCGGATTTTTTTGATCAATTGTGCATATACTGCTTTGATGTTCTGCAATCCTAGTTTTTAAAGCACGTTGTGTTTTTCCTATATACGCTAACCAACATTTTATCATATAAACTCCCTTCCTGAAGGAAGATGCGGGAAAAAAACACTAATTTTTGTAGTAAAATTACACTTGGCACAGCGACCACAACTATAATTACCTAAAAGAATAGATAGAAAGTGAGTGGGTCGTTTTGTATTGAAATGTGAATGTTGTTAATGCAGCCCTATTTGTACCTAAACTTGTGTGTTTGTATTTAAATGTTTCTTCAATGTGGTTGTCTTGTTTTAATTGTGGTATGCTGTTTACATGATTGACCTTGATTGCTAACATTTGTAACTAATTGGAACTGTGTTTGATTCTGAATAGCCTACTTATTAAGCTGTTGCCTTTGTATGTATGTGTGAGCCTGTCAAAGGTCTTTGACCAAAACGTTGCCACTTTTAACTTTTTCTAAATAAAGGGAGAACAACAGTGTGCAGATCTTTTTTGTATTATTTGATGTATTTTTTGATCTTGCACCTGGCCAAGATGTTTTGGATGACCTTTTTTGTCCTAAACTTCATCATATTAAACCATTTTTTATATTCATTTTTCAGAATTTCCTAATAACAGTGAACATCATTGTATCAGGTAATGTCAGTGATACATGGAAACAACTGAACAAAGGAAACGCCACAGAAAACACCAGTGTTCGACTTCTGAGCTCTATTGAGACGATAAGTGACCGTCTCAAAGATGAGTTTGCGATTAATAAAACATCCATTCAGCTGAATAGAATTGCAATTGAAAACTCGTTCAGTATAACATCAACACTGCCAAACTCAACTACGGAGATTGTAATACCACAGGTTCCTAATGTGACTACCGTAACCATCATAATCTTCTCAACTCTTGACAATGTCCTACCTACTCGTGATACTAATAATGACAGTAGGAAATCAGATGTGCGCATCAATGGAGATGTGGTTGTTGTTAAAGTGAACCAAACACTTCACAACATTTCTTTTGCGTTTGACATTACTAATCAGTCTTTGGGAAATCCTCAGTGTGTCTTTTGGAACTTCAGTCTTGACGGATGGGATTCCACTGGATGTGAAGTAAAGCCCTCAGCGAACGAAACAAGCAAGATTACATGTGAATGCAACCACACAACCTCTTTTTCAATCCTAATGTCACCGTTTTCCATTGATAACAAAGCCTTAGCCTATATAACCTACATTGGTGTAGCTATTTCAATGGCCAGCTTGGTTATATGCCTCATTATTGAGACTATTGTATGGAAGTCAGTAAGAAGAAATGACACATCCTACATGCGACATGTGACCATAGTCAACATTGCTGTGTCCCTGCTGATCGCAAACATCTGTTTCATCATTGGAGCCGCAATAGCAGAACAAGAGCAGCCAACCTCAGTGGGTCGCTGCAGTCCAGCGGTTTTCTTCATGCACTTTTTTTACCTGGCTCTTTTCTTCTGGATGTTAATTTCAGCGCTGTTTCTCTTTTACCGTACAGTCATGGTCTTGTCCCAAATGTCAAGGGTCAGAATGATGGCCATTGCCTTCATAGTCGGTTATGGTGCACCTTTGCTCATAGCGGTCATTACTGTTGCGTCGACAGCTGGACCTCAGAATTATGTCACGAAACAAGATGCATGCTGGCTGAACTGGTATGAATCTAAGGCCCTGCTGGCATTTGTGATTCCAGCTCTCACTATTGTAGCCATAAACCTTGTGGTTTTGATTGTGGTTCTGTATAAGATGTTGAGGAGAGGAGTTGGTGCCACAACTCAGCAAGATGAGAACCATGCCCTGGTGGTCATTGCCCGATGTGTGGCCATTTTGACTCCCATCTTTGGTCTAACATGGGGATTTGGAATTGGAACCATGGTGTCACGTGACTTGGGTGTTCATGTGGTGTTTACAATCCTTAATTCACTGCAGGTATCACTTTCTGTCTCTATCAATTTTATATTAAGGTTGCATTTTGTGTATTCCAGTTTGTGCAACCCACTTATTGTGAATTTCTATGTTTGTTTTTTATCTTCAATGAATTTAAAATCGAACCATATTGTAACTGCTATACCTGTATTTGTAACACTTCTTTTATTAGGGATTCTTTATTTTGGTGTTTGGAACTCTTTTAGACAGCAAGGTATGAGTTTACTTCTGTTGCTTTCTAAGAGCTTAAGTAAAGCCACTTAAATTTCTAATGCTGGATTTAATCTAAAGGTCTGCCATTATATGCATTATATTAAACCATACATTACAAATTGTCAGCATGTCACCCTAGAAGGGTTTATTTAAATTGTTATTTGAATGAAAGTACATTATCCTGCTTACTACACGGCTGCCCACCAAATACGTGAACATGAAAAATTATTTAACAAATTTACCTGTATTTTATCTAAGAAAAAAAGTCCACTACAATGAACAATCGACTTAGCAGCAATACTGACACTGGAACAACATTACAGTAATATTAATAGGGATTTTCATTACAATCGATAACTGAGACCCTAACAGAGATAGCACCAGCTGCATTTGTATCCGTTTGTATGAAGATAGACTGAAAGACATGAAAATAGCACCGGTTTCCATGATAAGAGGTATAATATACAGTGTTGCTCTAAGGACAGTGAATATTAGAAAATATGTGTTCGCTGGATGGCGCGAATGACAAATCAGAAATAGCCATTTCAGAGCCATGTAATAAGCAGATATTTAGGAGACTGGGAGTAAAGTAGAGATCTTTTTGTTGCAGGTTCGTGAGTCACTTCCAGGAAAGCTGTCACTACAGAAACTCAGTTCCAGCCATACCAAGGTAAATGCCATTCTAGAGCAGCACACACTTACATGAGCTCTATAGGACTTTAAGTAACGTTCAACTTCTAACCATTGTTTAAATATTTTTACATCATCTGACTGATATCTCCTTACAGAGCACCAGTGCAGGATCATCATCCACATCTGGACTCACTTTCTTTCAAAGGATACGACAGAGGAGTGAGTAGATGACATAAATCTAAAAATAAATATTTTTAAATATATTTTCATCAAGATGAATCATTAGTATTGTTATTATTGTAATTTGGATAAACGTGGCTGCTAAATTAATGAAAGACAATAGTTATGCAAATAATATACATCTCACTTTTTGCAGATGTGTACAACGTGTCTGCAGCCAACCTTTCCTCACCAGTTACATCTTCAAACAGCTCCAATGACTCATATGCCATTATAAACACTTAAAAGACACTCCAAAAGTGTTTCCTTCACTGCAATGTCTGTTAAATGTAGAATGTCTGTGAAAGAAATGTTTCCATGTTCTGAGATCATTAATCATTAATCATTAATCTAATTTTAAATAACTTTTTGGTTCTTTGGGTAATGTACTGTAAATGCAGTGTTTAGGTGTATGGATTTGGAAAATTGGGGTAATTTGTTTTTTTGGTTTTTTTTGGGTTTTTTGTACAAATCAAGTAAGTTTACTGTGGTTTGTGAAGTTCACTTTTATATATTTTATATAATGACTAAGACATTTTATGTGTGAGGAGTTGTCCAATTGGTTCAATTACATTCTGGTTTTCTGCTTTGGTATGATAAATTCCAAATGTTTCCAAAATTTACAAAATGTTAGTTTGGACCAATAATAACCGATAATTATATGCCTCTGCATGTTGTATTTACTTGAGTAGCTATCTTAAGCAACTAATTTTATACTTCTTGTGAACTGCTAATTTAAATTGTAAAACTAATAAAAATGTTCCTTGTCTTAACTGGAGAGTACACTTTAAAAGCAGAAAGCTAGAAAGTGGATGAGAGAGAAAATTCTATTCTAAATATGCAGTGATGTGAATTATTTTATTTTATCTATATGCAATTTTTGAAAATGCAGTTTCATATAAAATGTGCATATAAACTAACAAAATATGTCAAACATTTTCTGAATCCCCCACCCAAAAAAAGCACAAACATAGCAGAGATGCCAAGTTCAGTGGCTGGAATTAGCTGAGGTGACGTGACAGCTCACAGAGAGCAGCGGCAATCCACCTGACACTCAAGTGGCCAGCTATATAGACCAAAACCACTTTTTGTACCAGACTGTGAACAATTTTTTTTTTTTTTTTCTTTCTGCTGTAAAGTTGGGCGTTTTAACATTGGTGGGGGTTTATGGGATTGACTCCCTTTTGGAGCCTGTCTCTAGCAGCCAGTCGATGAATTGCAGTTTAAAGTCCCCCTGTAGTCAATTATTTTATCCCTTGAAACTCATCTTTGATCACCAAAATGACATATTTTAAAAAAAAATTCAAGTGAAAAAAAATTCTTCATACCTTAAAATAGCTTGAATGTAACTCTACACCCTTGCCTCATTTAATACACACGGATCAATGAATATGCAAATTAGCCCCGCCTCCACTCGCTCACGCCAGCTCGGAGAGTCTACTGTTGCTGTAGTGACGAGTAATTTGTTGTTTGTGTTGTGGATATTTAAGAAAACAGCTTGCTTCGCTTCGTATATTCAGTATAACAGCTGTGCAATATTGCTCACATATTTTCTGACGCTTAAATTGTGTTTGAAATTATGAATTGGTAAAACGCCTTTGCAAAACGGTCTGAATCCACTTGCATTTGTTTGGACTGCTCTCTCACTGAATCACCTGAAACGGTTTCTCAGTAAAACAGAGTTTCGAGAGAACAAGCAGCTGTTTTCCTCTGTGAACATGCGCCAAATGGATGTTTGACAATTTCGTTGCTTTTTGGAATTTTCAGGTTTAAAAAAACATTCAGATGAAATCCTGAAGGCGCCCGTGCCTTCTCCGTAGGCTACATGAAATAAATGCACATCCTTGAATGAGCGCGGATTTCCAGTATATTTACTTGAACTTATTAGGTAGGCTATGGTTTGATCCATTCCAGAGGCGGCCAAAATCAGAATCTATAATGGACTGAATAGCTCTCTCCGAACTTGGCGTGCGAGGACACACTGACTGACATATGCGCATGAATCACGGTCACACGCACACGCTCAGAGCAATATTGTTTTAGCTATGTTTTATAGTATTAAAATATTTTGAAGGACAAAAACATGAACTTTATTGGCTTTACTTCAAGTCAGCTGTCACTTTACTTTGGCGCGAGCCCCTATGCGCTCGCACACTTGGCACAGCCCTTGCGACGGTTCTGTCATTAATTAATATGAATGAATATAATTAGCCTTTTGCTTGACTACATTATCAAACAGCTAATAATGTGTTGCTAATGTTACACACACCGTTACACACATCTCAGAGTCAGACAGCTGCCTTCCAACAATCAGTATCCTTACAAACGATTTGAACAACAAAAGGCATATAGTTCATCATAACATCGTTATAGACTCGCTATATTGCTATATCTACACAACATTTCATATCAACAACAGAATATATACCGGTATAACATGGCTTCTCTCAAGACTTTCCTGCTTCAGAGCAGTCATAGTTAATAATATGCTAAAGCCTGCCGGCACATTGCTGTGATTGATTACATGATAGTCTGTGACATCACAAACACCCACGATTTCAAACCGCAGGTTTTAGACTGTCTTTGGTTTACTGCAGTTTCAAACATAAAATACTCAGCAATAGTGCTGACTTATGAATTTGCACATGGTTTGTCTTAAAGCATATTAAAAACACTACATAGACATATAAACAACACAAAAAACTTGATTTTCACCACAAGGGGTCTTTAAGTCACAGGTAGGGAATACAGGCAAGTTATCCATAGTCCAAGTCATAGACCAGACACTGCCCTCATAGCAACATTGTGTCGGCCCAGATCCGGCCCACATCTGGCACATGTGGCATGATGATCTGGCCCACATGCTGCAATGAATTACGGTCCTTGTGTGGGCTGTTTCTGTTTGCCAGATCTGAGCCACAAGCAGGCCACAGCAATGCCACATGTCAGCCAAGATCAAAGAAATAAACCTAAACTGGACCTTATCTGAACCACAAAATCTGTGTATATTAAGTATAGAGTCATCTCAGCCATAATAAGTTTGTTTAAAAGCAGAATCACTGAAGGAAAGAAGAGAAGAGAAAAAGAGACCAGCAGAAACACAAGAACTACAACTGACTTGACAGATGAAAGACATTAAATCTCTCAAGATCTTAACAGAGGATGATTAAACAACTCCACAAACAGCATTAACAGCTTCACTTATTACTAACCAGATTAACTTTATTTATGGTAGACATTAACAAAAGTTGTTATTGAGAATTAACAGAGGTTTAACTGTTTCATTTGAAGTCACCATAATGGTGATTAGTGTTTCCATTAGTTGTGCTCTTCACTCTTATTATATGTTTGTCTTTTCTGGCTGCTGTGACAGTGTGTGTGTGTTAAACACATTTACAGTAGTAAAGAAAGCTAAAGCAAAATAACATCAGATGATGATTGTCTGTTAATTGTTTTGTGGGCCGTAATTTATCGCAGCATGTGGGCCAGATCTGGGCCGACACAATGTTGCTATGTGGGTGGCTGCATCTGAAAACCTAGGCAGCTGACTCGCTGCCTTATAAGGCAATGACTTGTAAGGCAGTGTATGAAGGCACCTCACGAAACCGATTTCAGACAGACTTCTGAGGCAGCGTAACAGTTTAATGATCTACCACAAAATAGCGCAAGCTTTGGTGAGAAGTAAACAAATATTTAATTACTACAGTAGTAATTTCTCACTAGAAATGACACCAAAATTGGAAAATGTTGGTCAAAAACGTACATTTACACACAAACTGACCAGCAAACACAACTTTTGGACGGCATCTTTATTTTTCTTGCTCAACTTGTCACAGAATGGAAAGCACAGGATTGTGGGATATCAAAGGCAGCAAAGGATACATCTATGCTGCCTTCAAAAATCGATCAGATGTATCTCATGAGACAGGAAGTGAAGCTAACATTGGATTCAGACATCTCTTGGTGCCTTCCTACCTTGAAATGTGTCCTCCGAAGGCAGCATTTTCCAGTTTTTTCGGACACAGCCAATGAGTGTTGTCTGAGGTGTGTGTTTATATGACAAAGATGATAGGCTAAGTGTGCTAAAGAGGTGCAGGGGCACGTTCAAGCTCAAACTGGTGCGCAATGTTTTGCTACGGTTTCCGGGTTGAACGACATGCTTCCTGGAAATGGTGTGCAACGGGTTTGAGATACGTTTTCTCTTGTTTGGTGGGTGTCAGAAATGTCAGCCCAATCAGCAGCAGCATGTATATAAACCACACAGGATTAAAGAGACAGCTCGCACAATGGGTCCAAGTAAAGTCGTTTACAAATGTGTTGTATTTTATTCTGGAAGGCAAGGGCAGTGACTGTAACATCGAGCGTATTTTGCAGTATTAAACATGTATTTATACCGATTTCATCAGGCTCCGAAAATTCTTCAAAAAAATTATTCTTTTGCAACGTTTTGTCGGGGCTGAACGCAGACCAGGTGATGGCTGAGTGAGTGCAGGTGAGGAACAGGAGGTATGCTGGGAAATGTAGTGTGCTAAGGTGACTGGGCTGGTGATGGGAGTTCATGACAATGAATTTTAGGCACAAACGCACAAAATTTATGCCAATTTAAAAAACAAAGACAAACAAAAAACATCATAAACTTCACAAATGCCTGCTGTTTGTCAGATTTGTCAGCTTTATACATTTTATGAGCATTGTTATATAACCTTGGTGGCCCTGTTACATATGCAAGCATACAGTTTAAGCTTATAGCCTATATTTGATGATATATCCACCTTTTTCCGAACAAGCCTGCTGTATATTAAAATATGGGTGGCACTTATGGTTTTGAGAGCTGGCACTCAAAAGAACAATTCATTTCAAATAATAAGGTTGCCTTACAAAATAATCCTGATCCATTAGTTTGACTAAATGAGCTGTACATTTACCATTATACTCTATTTTTATCTATCAGAAAATAATGTAATGCTTGGAATTTTAATGTGAGATTGATGTCAGAAGAATTTTTGTGATGAGAGCTCTATTCAGTCTTCTGTGTTCTGTTCCTGCAGGTTATTTTCTTTCTTTTTTTTTTTTTTAGTATTTCATCGTAACAATAACATTCGTAACATTTTCTGTTAAAATGACAGAAAGCACTTTGAATCCATCAGTGTTCCACTTAATGACGGAACATAACTATATTACTTAATATAGACTTAAATATATTACTACAGTAATTATTAATGCAGAAAGACTCATTCAAGCTTTCAGGGTTCCACATGTCTGCTGACGGTCATTTGTTAATACTTGTACACTTTTTTTAATTTCTTTGATATTCAGTGGTTGAAGGTTAAGTAGATTTATGCCATCCCATTGTACCCAGTTTTTGCAAATGCTTATTATTGCATTCATAGACTAAACCCATATCTACCCATATGGGATACATATAGTGTTCACTGAGCTTATAGGAATATGAATCATGGATAATAAATCTCAAACTTTCCTTTTCACAGATACACGTTTTTAGACAAAAGCTGTTAGGTGTGTTCATACAATTATGCAATAACAGTAACTGTTTGATTTGTTGATTTAATTTCCGAAAGAAGACTTGATGTGAAGTGTGTCACAGTATTTATACTCTCTATGACTAGTTCATCAAGTGAATTTTATTAAGGTATATAATATGTGCTTACACCTGATAATGTAGCCCACAATGTTTCTGTTATGATGTCACTCTTCTCATGGAATATGGAAATAATAGAGGGAATCAAACTGGTCTAGCATGTGATCCACACGCAGTCACATTCTTGTGGTGACCTGCACAAAGACACATTAATTCCAGGATAATTTCGTAGGTGGCAAGGAAACAAAATCTCAAACACTTTGAAACAAACTTGGCATTACTTCACTATCATTTCCAGAGGTAAGATAGGAGTGACAAATCAGCATGTTTATTCTTTTAAATGTGTAAATGCTGTAGACTTTGTGTTATTGTAATTTATTATTAAATAATCTTATTCTATTTTCTGACTGATGCTAAGGTTCTTTCACACAAGATTTGACCTTTGCTGTAGCAATGTAAATATGTGTTGTAAACATTAATGGATACAACATTTAGACATATAGTGCTTCAGATGTTTTATAATTTTTTTTTAAATTATATTTAAATTTACTGAAGAAATTCCATTCCATTCAATAGTCAAAGTCAGTAGTTTTGTTGATTTGTGACAAAAAAAACAAAAACAAACAAAAAAAAAACAGCATGAAAGTATCATTGATTGTTCAGTTTTATCATTATTATCTGATTATATATGCCAGAATTTCCCAATTGCCTTTTTTTTCTGAAGAAATATGTTGAAGTGATGACATACATCAGTGAGAAACATGGCTGGTCAAGGTAAAATAAACAACAAATAAATCAAATATTTTTGATTACCATAACTACTTGTCACAAAAATGCTATACTGCAAACCGCTTGAGTCTATAACAAGTTTTAGTTTTGCTCCATTTTTTCTTAGAAAAATATGTTAAGAAGATGTTAAATGTGTTAAGAAGAATACTATGCAAACATGCTAGTTTTATATAGTTGAAAATGGCAGTGCAAGGTAAACCTGAATAAATCATTTAATGAGTGAGTACAGCAACTTAAAACATGTAACTTACCTGCTCTTAAACCAAGCAGCATGTGCCACTCGTCACCATGATGGTGAACCCACATTAACAGAAACTCTTATAACAAAACATTAATCACTACTAAATCTCCCTTACCATTAATCTTGCACAAAAAACAACAACAAAAAAAAAACATTATATAAAACTTAATTTTATACTTAAAATACTTTTATACTCTCCCTTTCAAGCGCCATGGGCAAAGCATGCTGGGAAATAGAAATCCCAGGCCAGTTTTAGTTAAACTTAAGTTAGTCTAAATTAAAAAAAATGAGTTCATACAACTCAGAACAGTTCAGTTTACTTTAAATATGTAAATGCTGTGAATTCAAAAGAAAAAGAAAGCTCTAAATATTCATAACTATGGAAGCCCGTTTCCGCCACTAAATTAAAAAATAAAAACAGTAATTGCAACTTTTTATCTCAGAATTGCAAGTTTATATCTCACAATTCAGACTTTTTTTCTCACAATTTTTCCTCACAATTCTGAGATATAAGCTCACAGTTGCGTAATATAAAGTCAGAATTGCGAGATATAAACTCACAATTGCATGATATAAAGTCACAATTCTGACTTTTTTTCTCCTCACAATTCTGATTTTTTTTTTTTTCACAATTGTGAGATATAAACTTGCAATTGTGTGAAACTTTTTTCTCACAATTCTAAAAAAGAAAAATTCAGAATTCTGACTTTCTATCATGCAATTGCGAGTTTATATCTCGGAATTCTGACTTTTATAACTCACAATTGTGAGAAAAATTACTGTTTTTATTTTTTTTTTTATTTAGTGGCAGAAACGGGCTTCCATACATAACAGTTAATTTAACTAGTTAACTGAACTAATTTGTTTAAGTTTGTCCTACTCAAACCAATTAAGTATTTTGAGTGTTAGGGTTTACAGTGAAAAATGTCCATATTCAAGTTTTTCACACAATGGGCGTAGACGGCTCACACTAACTTTTTGCACCATCGGTCACACACAAACAAGTTCTGCGGATCTTCCAGTTCTTGATTCATTATGAGTCAGACATGACTCACTCTCGCCAGATCATTGAAAGTTGTTGGCTGCAGAAACAAGGAAGTTTAAATATTTGCATAGTCTAAGATAGAAGTACAATCCTGTTTAATTTATTTTCTGAGACATTTCTCATTTCCTCAGATAAAGGACAAATACTAAAGTACTTCACAGGAATCATGGCTTTCCTGCTGACCCATGAACATGTTGTGGAAACACTTGATTTCCCAAATACAAGTATAGATTTACAGGTAGGGGAAAGTTTATTTACCACAGAAACATAAATAAATAAAATTCATATAATATAAAAACCAACAGATTACAGCTATTTTCAGAACTTTAAATCATTTGCATAATTAATCAAATGTTTTGTACACATTTTGTACACACATCATACATGTTATTCATATAAAAATGAAGATACATTAACTTAATATGCTTTGTCATTTTGTCTGTCAATGGTTTTGTCTTTACCTTTACTTTAACAGGCCTCCTTATGACCACATGATTATTAAAATCTCATTCATTTTCTCATATGTATAGAGCAATTGGAATACATTGTGGTTGTGGAAGTGAATGCACCCCACGCTATGGTGATTGAACAGATCAGAGCAGCGTTGGCCTTAAACATGTTTCCTCTTCAATTGAACAATGGTACTGAAATCACTGCTGCGAACATTACGACAGGTGATCAAAAGCCATTTACGTAATTCTTACTACTTAATTTTCATCTTTAATGTTGTTAACCAGTTCTGTTATATTTACATTAGTGTGCCAGCCAAAAGTGACCAAATACCAGTGCGTATGTGAAGATGGTTATGCATGGACATACAACAACTGCAGGACATATGATGCCTGTGACGCCATCAGTTTGGGCTCATGTGGATGTATCAGTGGTGTCCCGAGTGATGGAGAGATGTGTGTGCCGGAGAGCGGTAAGAATCATGATCAAACAAGCCAACTGCAAATGCACCCAAAAAAAGCTGTAAAAAAAAGTATTTAATGTTAAAAGAACAATAATGCTAAAATTATACAATAAAAAACAACAACTCTTAATTGGTTAACATATGCAGTAAAAAAATTATTTAACAGGTCACAGTTTAAAAATATATTTTTTGAATGTAAAAAGTATGAATTTTCATATACATGTAATTTACAGTGAAAATCTATATCATATTTCACAGACTTGTACATATTTTTATGTTAAAATGTATTTATAAAATGTATATTTATGGTGAATATAACGTATTTTATATTGACAAATACTAATGAACAATGCTCAGTTAATACGTAGAGTGCTTATTTTTATGTACTTACACACTGCTATTGTTAACATAATTAATTATATAAATGGAGATATATTGTGATGAAAAATACGAAGTATTGCAAAAGTACGTTGAAATGACAAATGCAATGTAAACACTGAGCTTACAATAAGCTTGTTGTCTTTGTCACAGAACTACCCTTCACAGACTTATTGTTTGAAGTTGAGATGGAATCATCAAGCATCTCTGTGATCAATGAGATGAAGAGATTTCTGCAGAACTTCACCTTTCCACTTCAATTAGATGAGCTGGCTGAAGTATTAGATGTGGACATCACGACAGGTGAAGAATATCACGTGACCTTCATGACCTTCCGAACACAAATGCAGCAGTCATGATCTGTTAAAAATGAGCTTATGTTTATGTTTATCCTTTCTTAGTATGCAGTTTCAATGACAGTGGATACAAGTGCGTATGTGAGGATCAGTATTTCTGGCCATGTGAAAAGTGCACAGAATATGGGAGCTGTGACAACATCACTAACAACACATGCAGCTGCATCAATGATATTCCAAGTGATGGACAGAGATAACAAGTAAAACAGTAGTTTCTGTTTGTAATCACACAAATGATTTAAGGTTCAAAAATTATTTCTAATCCATTCTTATCCTTTTCCCATAAGATAACACAGCATACCCGCAGCAACTATGTAGCATTAGTATTGAGGACTGTTAGTTAAACCTGTTGATAATGCACATAAAAGTACACTTGTTTTACAGTTATTGGAATGTCGATGACATTAACTCTGATTTTTGAAACCAGTCTTACTGATCCTATTCACAAGAATTAGAAAGATTTATCTGGACATATTATGACAGCAGTGAGTACTACATGTTTCAGATTGTGAACAGACCAGGTGTAAATGCCCCCTGAAACACTTTTAAGACTTTAAATCCGATCACTCGAAAAACAAAAATAACGACTTTATTCCACAATATCTTCTCTTCTGTGTTATTTTCATACGTTGTTTACATTGTTTACCTGCTCCCAGGTTCTATGTCAGAATGCCATTATTGGCCAGCTCCTGCGTTGTGCTGCTCAGCTTTGGCCAGTGCTAAACACGGAAGCCTTCACTGTGCTTGTATGGATGTGGATAATGACAGGGAAGAGAAGATATTGTTTAATAAAGTTGTTATTTTCGTTTTGTTTTTGCGCACAAAAAGTATTCTTGTCGCTTCATAAAATTAAGGTTGAACTGTAGTCACATTGACTTTAACGATGTCTTTAGTACCTTTCTGGTTGATTATATTGCTGTCCATTGACGAGTCAGATACCTCTCGGATTTCATCAAAAATATCTTAATTTGTTTTCCGAAGATTAACAAAGGTCTTACGGGTGTGAAACAACATGAAAGTGAGTAATTAATGACAGAAGAGTGTTTATGAAAAACATTGCCTATCCTACCTTTAAGTGTCAAATGTAAATAGGCCCTTGTCTTCCCTATTGTGACATATCTGAGTGAAACAGCTTCTCAAAAAACAAAACAAACAAATAAACAAAAAATGTAGGGTGAACCTTGAGTTTGTCCAAAAGGAATGTGAGTGACAGGTTGTCCTGCACTCACGCTGAAAAGCATGTCTTCAGAGAAGAGATGTCGCTGCAAGATTGAGTTATTTTGACTAAAGTTTACGAGAGAATGTGAATTTATTTATTTATTTATTTAATTCTTTTTTAAAAAAAGATGTGCATAGATAAATCATTAATTAAAAAAATAAGAATATTAGTCAATTTCATGGTGACATGTTCAGAGACAGCTTTGTTATGCTCAGGTGTACTGTTGCCTTCACTGTTTGGTCTGAAGAGCAGAAGTGGATAATAGTACATGAATGCTAAACATACAAAAAAAAAAAATTATTGAGAGTTGCAATCGATGACCAGTATCAGGAAATATCTAGTGTGATAAAAACGAGCATTCTGTGTAATAAGCAGACATTTAAGAGACTTTCAACAAATTTCTGGATGTTAACCAGAGATCTTTGTTTGCAGGTTCGTGAGTCACTACAAGGAAAGCTGTCTCTACAGAAACTCAGTTAAGGCCGTACCAATGTAAATGCCATTCTATAAAAGCACATCCTTATATGAGCTCTATAGGACTATAGGAACTAATGTTAAACTTTTAACCAATGCTTGAATATATTAATTTTCGCATTGACTCTTATATTGACTGATATCACCTTACAGAACACCAGCGCAGGATCATCATCCATACCTGGACTCAATTTCCTGCCATGGATCCGGCGGAGGAGTAAGTAGATGACATACATCTGGAAAAAAAAAAAATTGATATATATTTTAATAATGAGAATGTAGTTATTATTCATGAGTTATATTTATCATCTAGATAAAAGTCTGCTTAATGAATTAATGCAAAAAAAAAAAAAAAAAAAATAGATGTGAGTAACATACATCTAACTATTTGCAGATGTGTACAACGTATCTGAAGCCAACCTTTCCCCAGCAGTTACAACTTCAGACAGCTCCAACTGCTCATATACCATTATAAACAATTAAAAGACACTCTAAAAGTGTTTCTTTCACTGCAATGTCTGATAGTGTTTGGTAGAAGAAATGTTTCTATGTTCTGATATGATATGTCTTTATACTGTATTGTATATTGTACAGTGGTTAAGGGTACTTTTATCTATACTTGAAAAATTGGGTCATTTTTTTAATATCACAACTCTAGAGTTTCCTTTGTTTTGAGATCTTTTTTTTTTTTTTTTTTTACATCAAAAATTTTAAATTTAAACATTGTTGTCCAGATACAATACATCTTATTTTCTGCTCTGTTTTAATAAATTCCAAATGTTCCCAAGATGTCTAAATGTTACTGCATCACCAATAAAAATGCATCTTCATGCAGAATTGCTTGAAGATTACTTGAGAAAAAAAGGCTGTTGTCTTTCCCTTTGCCAAATAGGAAAACTTCAACACCCATAATGCACTAGGCATGTTGCCGTACAAGGCTACTCCCAGTCTGCCATGCGCTTGACTGCCTTGGCTTGCTTTAGTAGGAAATACTTCTCAGCAAACTTTTAGTCCTAATTGTGTCGACTTGTACTGTTCCCGGGTTCAAGAATTAGTAACGTTCAGCAGGAGTTCACCATTGGTTCAAATGTCTTATTGACTGTTTACAATTCCTACAAAATCATATTACAATAAATGCTGTTTCAGCTATGTTATAATGATCATTTATGTCTGTATTAGTTAGCTTATGTACTAGCACAGCATACAGATACCCGATTAGACTGATAGCTTCATTCAAAGAGAGATGTAAAGAAACTGTAAAGAAAATGTAAAGCTGTTGAAATCATTTTAACTTTGAGTGCCACTTTATAAGGCTCAGCTGACCAGTAATGCGTCGATGCTAAGGCAGAGATTTCGCTATCATTGGACACGACAACCTTTTTTCACGAATATATGTCTCGGCCTTAAGGACAGACGCAGGTAATCGCACGCGTTCATTTGATCTGTCTCACATTCACTGTTTAGGTTTGTTTAGTGCAAATCTACGGAGCCTCTGTACAAATCACCATGGTACACATTATGCTATCATTATTAACGTATTTAATATTTAGTACACATGCATGAAGTGTAAAATGAGAAGGGCATAATCTTTCAAAAAATAGAAAATGTGCAAATATCGTGGTTGCTGCGGTTTTTGCAGTCCTCTGCGGTTGGCTCGTCAATAGCGCTGTATTATGATATTTATGGGCACCTTGGCGTAATGTTTTAAAAAGTGGGTATGAGTGGGTGTGTTTGGAAGGAGGGGGGTGTTCTTCTTGCCTTAGACCAGAGGGAACAGTTCAAAAGCAGTGGAAGTATAGGGAAGAGAATGAGATTGAAACAATGGAACACAGATCTTCTGTTCACAAAAAATTCAGATACCTTGAGCACCTACACTTATGAGATGCATTTGGTCATT
Organism: Elopichthys bambusa; assembly: GCA_037101425.1. Lineage (NCBI taxonomy): Eukaryota > Metazoa > Chordata > Actinopteri > Cypriniformes > Xenocyprididae > Elopichthys > Elopichthys bambusa. The sequence continues at coordinate 22,535,229 of CM074445.1, read as the reverse complement.
AACTCTTACTGCAACAATTTTTATATATATATATATATATATATATACAACAATCTATATAAATGATCAAATTTTATACTGAATTATTTTTTATTAGTATATGCAATTCATGAATATGGAATTTTTATATAAAATATGCATATAAACTAACAAAATAGCCTATAGGTTAAACATTTCCTGAAAGTACTGCAGTAAACCAAATTAAATAGAATTGTAGGCCCTAATACCTCATTCAAAAGTGAAGAACTATACAGTTGTAGAATATTTACCAAATGTTCAACCGAGTAACAGAAGAAAAAAAAAAATTTGTAAAGGATGTACAATTACAGTATTGTGAATAAGCATATTGTTTTAATGTGGGTCAGGCTGGAAAATATCATCTAAATAACAGGCAATTACAGTTTCTGTAACTCTGGGCAGACAGCAGGGGGCAGCGACACTCTCCCTAATGTGTTGTCCAGTGAGAAACTGAAAAAAAGGAGAAGGATTTACATTTTTTGTAAATTATCTCATTTTATCGAATGTCATACAAATTACAGAAGTAATTTCTATAAATGTGGGCTCAATGCAATACATGAGCAACGGAGCTTCGTAAAGTTAAAGCTGATGACTGGCAGGTATGTACTCTTCGAATCTTTTTGCTGTTGTTCATTTACAAAGCAACTATTCTTAATCAGCTTTTGCCTGCGGTGAAAAAGCAGTTAAACTGCTGAACAAAAACAGGTTCGGCTCAAGTTCACAGGAGGCATTTTCAGAGGTGACGCTAGAGATAAGACAGATCATGTTCCTTTTCAGTGTTATTTGAATGTCTGTTATGTTGCAAGTTTTCACAGTGATGGTTTTCAAGTTAACACATTTGCTGTAGGCTATTGTTGGTCGATTGTAGCAGGTGTCTCACAGGTGTTTCTACTGCATGATTCTTAAAGGGTTAGTTCACCCAAAAATGAAATTTCTGTCATTAAGTACTCACGCTTATGTCGTCCCAAACACGTAAGACCTTTGTTTGTCTTTGGAACACAAATTAAGATATTTTTGATGAAACTCAAGGGTATCTGATCCACACATAGGCAGCAACGACATTGCACCTTTTGAGGTCCAGAAAGGTACTAAAGACATCGCTAAAACCGTCAAAGCGACTACAGTGGTTCAACCCTTATATTATGAAGCGACGAGAATACTTTTTGTACGCAAAAAAAAAAAAAAAACTTTATTCAACAAATACGTCTGTCCTCTGTCATACTGCTACGCTATTTTCGTTGAAGGGCTTCAGTGTTTATGTCTGAACGCGGCCAATACTGAACCGCCGTTCGATTAAAAGATAAGATTAAAAATGACTGGACAACTGCCCCGTAGGTGGCAATATGCACTAAGAATGTAAATATATTTATATATTAAACAAAAGAAGAAGAAAGAAGTAGTATGGCGTGCTGTTTCCATGGTGACTCCTGAATTCAGCTTTCGGTTGAGAATGTCCTTGTGCGGTCACCGTTAAAGTGCCCCTATTATGGCATTTGAAAGGTTCCTATTTTTGTTTTGGGAGTCCCCAACAACAGGTTTACAAGCATGCAAGGTCAAAAAACACTTTCACTGTCTTATAATATATCAAGGACTCCCAAACGATTCGCTCAACGATTCATTTTTCCAAATCCCTCGTTTGTATGACGCTAATCTGTGGTGATTGGTCAGATGACTTATGCTGGTTAACACGGAGCTTGTTGTGCTTGCATCACTTACATTGTATTATGATAATGATGGTGCTCCGCTCTGTTCTAAAAATAAAGACTCAGAGAGGAAGTTGTTTTGTGTTTATGTTAGTGAACTTAGCCCACAGCTCGGTGGTAAACACCCAAACAGTCATGGTATATGCGTTAGCCCAACGCAGAAATGTATTGATAAAGCACTGCAGTTGTACTGCAACGTATTGCTCTATTCTTTATAACTCATAACTCCAAGTAATAACAACGACAAACATTTGACTGTAGCTGGTTAGCCGGAGACCTACAAGCTGCGAGGAGCGTACACAACACACACAAGTAAATACGTATTGTGCATGCTACAGAGAATATAACAGCAACAATTATTAATTATACTTAGATTGTAATTTGGCGGAGGAAGAAGCTGGTCCAAATAAACTGGGTACTGACCCATCCTTCAATAACACCCGGCTTGCGAACCCCTCGTTGAATGCATTTAAGTTGAAGAAGCAGTCGTCAGTGGGCGATTTCAAAACTCTGCTTCATGAAGCTTTGAAGCTTTATGAATCTTTTGTTTTAAATCATTGGTTTGGAGCACTGCCAAAGTCACGTGAACCGATTGAAATTTCGAAACACTTATGACATAACGAAGCCTCGTTTGCTGAAATCACGTGTCTTTGAGATAGTTTGATACATGCTCCAAACCACTGATTCGAAACAAAAGATTCGTAAAGCTTTGAAGCTTCACAAAGCAGTGTTTTGAAATCGCCCATCACTAGATATTGTTGAATAAAGTCGTTAATATTTTATTAGTATTTGTCAGCTTTGTTTTTAGAGCAACGTTATAACCTGGATGGCCCTGTTACATATGAAAAATGATTACGGTTTTGAAATAAGAATGCTGTCAGTCAAGATTTTTGTTTTATCTTTGCTACCACTTACAGATAGAAGAGCAAAACCAACATTGCGCAAGGGCTTTATTTTGTTATGCTGTCCTCTTCATACTTTCATTTTGAGCAAAATCATACTTTCTTACTTTCATTTAGAGCAAAATCATGTTTTATAGATTACAAGTTAAAGGTACACTATGTAGCTTTTGGCCCTCTAGTGGTTAAAAAGCAAAACTTTGTGCATTTTGCGGAAGAACATTAAAACAATGTTGATATATGGTTATGCTTGGCACATGGTTGTGCTTTGGCTCTGCATGACTGTGCAGATGAATATGGTTATCCTACTGCTCATAAAACATTCATTACTAGGAATAAGAGATAAAACAACCAGTTTAGATGGAAAGGATCTCAAGCTGACTAGATGAAGATGTTACTGTATCTATAGCCATTAATAGACAGTACTTCTTTGAAAGTAAATTCCAGTACAGCTGTATAACAACCATAATGAAATGACCCTTTACAACAGATAATGCTTTACAGTGAACTCTGTTAAAGAGATACACATAACAATTTATCTGTTCAATAAAATACCTTACTCACCCGTTGAGTAATACAACATTTCTAATCCCTTAGTGCTCGGCATCTCCGAAAAGGCGTTTTAAAACAGATGATTCCCCTTATTATTTAAATGTTGTTAATTTTGAACAAAATAAGTTACATAGCTTACCTTTAAATTGAAAGAATGAATTTTAGATCTTTAAAATAAACAAATACTCATTGCTTTACTGTTTCTCATGTGCATATGTAATTCAGTTAAGTTTACTTAAATGCGTATTCCCCCGGTTTGAAAGACAAGGCTTAAGCCTATTCCAGACTAAAATGCATGTTTGAGCTGTTTTAACTGAAAAGGACATATCTTAAAATATGTTAATGCCATTGTTTTGTCTCAGGATGCACACCAGTAATGTTTTTTTTTTCTTTTTTTTTTTTTTCTTTTCCTAAGGCAAGTTTAAAAAAGCCACTATATACACAGTCAGGCCCAAAGTTTAGCTCCAGCCCTGATTAATCACACCTGAACAAGTTATAAATGTCTTCAGGATTACTAATGTGTTGGCCCCATCCTTTAGTGGAACAGTATAACTAGTGTTCACTGAGTGTAAAGGAATCTGATGGATCCTGCATAACAACTCTCAAATGCTCTGTTTCACAGATAATGATAGGAGTGTACATACAATTATACAATGACGATATTATATCTTGCATTTTATATAATGCATATTATATAATGCATTTTCGTATATTTATACAAATGTAAAACAGTGAGTTGATTAAAGAGATATTAAAATCTATTTATTGTCAGCAATTCAAATATGATACCGTTTTGCTTTGTTGATCGAATGTCAGAGACAAGGCCTGATAAAGTGTGTAACTATATTTATAATAGCCTACTCTCTTAAATTTCCATAATATGCCAATAATGGATTTTTTTTCTAAGGATACCTGAGTATATATAATATGTGATTTACTCCTGATAATGTAGCCTATAAGACCTTATACTGTTTCTTTTAAAACTCAGCCCACTTCTGTTCTCTTCACACAAGAGAACAAGGAAATAATAGAGAGAATCAAACTCGTCTAGCAGGTGACCCACACGCAGTCACATTGTAGTGGTGACCTGCACAAAGACATGTTAATTCCAGGAAGATTTTGTAGGTGGATCATTTGACAAGGAAACAAAATCTCAGACCCTGAGAAACAGGTTCGGCATCTCTTCATGGTCGTTTCCAGAGGTAAGCTAGGAGTGACAAATGAGCTTGTTTAATCTTTTGAACGTATAACTGCTTTAAATTTCCTTTTTGATGTACATTAATTGAAAGAAATGCTTACCTTGACTTTAAAATGTATTGTTCAATGCTGTCATTTCTGGAGTCTGTTATTAATATAAAAGAGCAGAAATTTGATTTAAATTCAGATGAGTGATTGCAGTTGACTGGTGCACAACCAATACTTATTTGTGCTTGCAGGTTGTGTCATTGTAATTTATAAAGAAATAATCATTTTGTTTACTTTATTTTAATCTATTAATTGCAGGGGACTTCTATGAAATATTTGACCCTAATCTAGCCTATAATGTAAACATTTGTTGTAAAAATGAATAGATAGAACAACCAAACAAATAGTTCCTCTGATTTTTAAGGAATTACATTTTCTAAATCACTGAAAGTCATTTTATCATGACAATTTCTGCTGACAAATAGCACAAAAATATGATTGTTTTGAGACATTACAAAAAACCTTAAACATCTTTAATCAAAATGTAGTCTTATCATTGTCCACTGATTATCTGTGACAGAATTTCCTATTTTACAGATTTAAGGTATCTGGATGAGCCATATAATTGCCTTTTGTACTGAAGAAATATGTTAAAGTGATTCTGACTAACATCAGTGAGAAACATGGCTGGTCAAGGTAAAATCATCTAAATTATCTTTAGTTCACTGTAACTGCTTTTATCACAAAAATGCTGTAATGCAAAACAATGTACTCAATTATCCTAAACCAGTTGAGCCTTTAGGTTTTAGATCTAATATAATGGCAAATAATATCTGGCTTTGTTTATAATATCTCACTGAAATGGATTACATTTGGTGCTCTTGGCCTGCAAAAATGCTCACTGTTGAAACTAAGTTTAGATATTTGCATTGAAGACAGAATTCATGCCGTATTACATTATCTTTTTCGAGACTGTGCTAATACATGTTTTTCTGATATCTGTTTATATGCTGTGTATGTGTATGTTTCATTTCTCAATTTCTCAGATACAGGACAAATATTAAAGTACTTCACAGGAATCATAATGACAGTTCTGCTGACCCATGATTGTGTTGTGGAAACACTTGATTTCCCAGAAACAAGTATAGATTTAGAGGTAGGGGAAGGTTTATTTATACTGCGGGAACATAAACACAAATCATGCATGAAAAACAACAGATTCCTGTCTTTTATTTTAGATTAATTTACAATAATATTATTTTTTTATTAAGAATGAAATATTTTGTATCCATTAAAAGCACTTTTAAAATGTACTAATTTATTGTATGGAGCCACGGTCCAGTGTTATTTTAGTTTTATTATAGGTCTATTCATATTTTGAATTTGCTTTTATTTTTATAATTTTAGTAATTTTGTTATGCATTTTTGTCATTTTATTAGTTTTTTTTTTTTTTAGGTTTAATTTATTTTTTAGTTCAGATTTAGTTTTAGTTAGTGTTAGTTTTTATTTATTTCCAGTTAATAATTTTAGTATTATATATATATATATATATATATATATATATATATATATATATTAATTTTAATAATTTCATTTATTGCCAAGGCAACATGTCTAATTTTCTCAAATTTTTAATTAATTTATTTTTTATTTTATTTCAGCTTTATTTCTATTAACAGAAATGTATTTAATAGTTTTAGTTAATGATAATAACCCTGCCATGGTCACATGATTAACTCACATGATAAATGTTTATAAATAAAAAAATAAATATGTATTTTTGTGTTATTTTATTTTTCCAGTTTAGCTACATAGATGGGCAGCTGCATCATAGATTACCAAGAAGCGCAGGTCTGATTCATGGTTTTGTCCTCTACTCACATACTGTTATAATAATTGTTTAAAGTTATTGATATAAAAATCCAGACACATTAATTTAATATGCCTTATTTTTTGACACTGTCAATGATCTTTACTTTAAGAGTACAGGCCTCCTTATGACCACATTATTATTAAAATCTCATTCATTTTCTTTTATGTATAGAGCTATTAGAGTTTATTGTGGTTGTGGAAGTGAATGCATCCCAAGCTGTGGTGATTGAACAGATCAGAGCGTCATTGGCCTCCATCACGTTTCCTCTTCAAATGAACAACAATACTGAACTTACAGCTGCGGACATCACAACAGGTGAGCCTGTTAAACCGGTGATCAAAAGCAATTTACGTCATTTACACTGCTTCATTTTCTTTAATGTTGTGTAAACATTCTGTTGTTAACCAGTTCTGTTATATTTACATTAGTGTGCCAGACAAATGTTACTGAATACCAGTGCGTATGTGAAGATGGTTATGCATGGACATACAACAACTGCAGGACATATGATGCCTGTGACGCCATCAGTTTGGGCTCATGTGGATGTATCAGTGGTGTCCCGAGTGATGGAGAGATGTGTGTGCCGGAGAGCGGTAAGAATCATGATCAAACAAGCCAACTGCAAATGCACCCAAAAAAAAGCTGTATTAATGTTTATGTTAAAAATGCTAAAATAAAAAAAAATAGGTATACTGTAAGTTACCTTAACATATACAATAAAAGTATGAATTTACATATAATTTACAGTGAAATATATAAATATATGCATGTTACATTAACATATACAGTATTTACACCTTATAATTTATGTTGAAAAGCAATTTAAGAACATAAATTATGATCCAATTATGTAAATATGGTTGTTTTATTAACTTTTAGTCATCATGAGCATGTATTATTATGGTGCTGCTGATCACTTTAAGATCACTTTATAGATTTACTGTAGGTTGGTACATTAACATTATATCAGGCATGGTAATGGATATGGCAGTGTTAATGTATTTGGTATTGGCGGAATAGATCAGATACGCTGTTCTTGCAGAAAGTACAGAAACTTGTTATTGCCAATACATTCACAGACATTGCTGTGAGTGAGCATGTAAGACATGCTGCTGCACATATAACATACATGAAATAACCCCATAGCAGATCTATATAGGTGGAGGGTTTCTGAAAGCACGCTGTAGACTGCTAACAGCCAACAGTATCTGTATTTGAATGCTGATATTAAAAAAAATATCCTGGCTCTTCCCAGCTTTGTAATGGGATTGATTGGTGCCTGAGTTTTTGAAGTTCCATCCATCATAAAAGTAATTCATACGACTCCAGTGGGTTAATAAATGCGTTCTGAAGCAAAGCAATGTTTTTTTGTGAGAAAAATATCCATATTAAAACTTTATAAACTATAATTACTGGCTTTCGGTAATGGCCATACGCAGGTCGAGTTCCAGCAGAAGAGTGACCTCTGACCCAACGTACGATGTAGGACAGTGTTTCCCAATCTTTTTTATGCAATGACACGGTTTTGATACGTAAAAAACAAATTTACATATTGTTGCTGTCTGGCGGAAACCTCATCGATTTTAAATAATTAAACACTGTGTCATCAAAGTCTATGTTGTGGCTTTATATCTCAAACACGTGCATGTGTCAGGGATGGGACAATACACCAATTCTCGATCGATACAATGAATCTGGATCGATCCTGTTTTTTTCTCTATTGAATCGATTCTGAGCTTAGTTTTAAGAAGGTTGGCGCTCTAGGCTAGTTTTTAACAACACACTCAAATGTTCACGAAGAAGAGTGCTGGACAGCGATCGTGCGTTCGACTGTCATGTAAGTGGTTAAATATACTTGCACCTCGGCTCAGAATGCTTTTATGTAATTTATGTAATTTTATGTAATAAATTTATTGTAATTCGCTTCAACCTTTTCGACCTTTATGAATGATTATTTTAGGTTTAAGTGGTGTGTGTAAAGCAGGGGTATCCAAACTCAGCACTAGATGGCCGCTGTCCTGCAGAGTTTAGCTCCAAAACACCTGCCTGGAAGTTTTTATATGCCTAGTGAAATCTTGATTAGCTGGTTCAGTTGTTTAATTAGGGTTGGAGCTGAACTCTGCAGGACAGTGGCCCTCCAGGACCAAGTTTGGACACTCCTGGTTTATAGGAACTGGAAGCAGGCAGAGTACGAATGTTTCTATAGTGCCATCTGCTGTTAAAAACTAATAAAGGTAATGATACACGGGGCAACTTTTTGACCAATGTTGCTGTCAACAGGCAACTTGGTGAGACACAGGGTGTTTACAGGTTATAAAGTGTACTGAAGCTATATGGGAGCTCAGTTAGTTGTTGTTGTTGAGTACATTCGGACAAAATCTCATGATATAATAGATGAAGATGCGGCTGTTCCAGTGACGAACAAAACACTAATCTCTCTGATGACAGTGTTTAAACGAAGCGGGATATTTAAAACAGTAGCATATTGGCTACAGCTAAACGGAAAATATCAGACTAATACTCTTTTCCGGTCTTCAGATATATAAAACATTAGCCTTTATAGACATAGTGTTTCTTGAGCAAAGAAAACGCTGTAATTTTTCCGAACATCAGTTCTTTATTTATCTTTGCATTGCAAACGAGCAGAGATCTATCTCCAAACTGCGTGCAGCACTTCAATTCACCATAGAGGCGGGGCGGGGTTATGAGGTTTGACTGACAGTTTGAGGATTCAATGGAGTTACGAGGTTGGCACAAGATCTTTTAAATCCTTTTTTATTAGTTTAATATTTTTAAAACCCACATACAGGCGTAAAGTGTGACCAATAGCATTGATTTTAAATATAAAAATACGAGGTTTCCGCATGACGGCGACGATAACTGTATAGCATTTATTTTATTTATTTATTGGTCTTTGGTAATTTTCCACGGCACACCAGTGTGCAGCGGCACAGTGGTTGGGATTGGGAAACACTGACGTAGGATGTGGCGTACAGTGGTGTTCTAAAATGAGGAGGCAAACAATGACCTCAATCTTGTATTTATTTATTTATAAATCAAATGTAAATTCATGTCCGTTACTTTCAACGTTGTAACATTTTCCTCGTTAAATGAACATTACATTAAAAAAAATAGAATTTTATTTTGTATTTTTACATTAACAATGTAATTAATGTACTTATTAAAACCAAGTCAATCTCATCAAGTTAGTGTTTTAAGCATTTTTACATTTATTCCAAAATAATAACTAAAGGCAGTAACAATTTAAACAATCTATTTTATTTGTGTATTGATTTTAAGCTGTTCTTTTTATTAGTCAACTTATTTCGGAATGGATCATCAGTCATGCTCGGTGAACACGGTCGCAGACACGAAGATGTATCTTTAATTTCACGAAGCTAATTGCTAACTAAAACCCCCCCAGTCATCATGTTTTCAGGTCTTTTCATTGTTTGATTTTGACGTGAAATAAACAGTGGTGGACAGTAACGAAGTATTTTTCAAGTATCTGTAACTTTAAGTATTTTTATTTTGAGCAACTTTTACTTCACTACATTCCAAAGCAAAAGATCGTACTTTTTACTCCACTACATTTCATATAACATATCGTTACTCATTATTATAAAATGAAGAAATCGTCACTCGAAAACAGCTGCAATACCATCTGGGTAGCGTTTCCCAAAAGCATCGTAAGCCTAAGTTGAGGCAATGGAGCTACGATAGGCTTACAATGCTTTTGGGAAACGCTACCCAGATGGTATTGCAGCTGTTCTCGAGTCAACAACTCACTGATTCAATGATCCGTTCAGAGCGAGTCTCCAGTGAACCGAATTTACAAATCTGACTGAAAATTAGCCAAGAACTGGGGATCCTCGAGTGCGCGCACGACTGATGGTGAAAAGTAAGTCAGCCTACTAATATTTAATTTTAGGATTAATTATTGTAACAGAAAATCATATTTAGGTTTTTTTTTTTTTTAACTAAATCTGTTTAAGCCCACTGAAACGCTTTAATGCGGACACGTCCACACCAGTGTCTACAGATCGCGATCTCGATTCAAACAGATCAAATCACAATCATGACAGAAAACAAATTACTGCACTAAACTCAATGACGGAAAGGCTGCGCGATCCTGTTAATATGGCGGATAAAACAAATAAGTTACCCAGAACTCAATGCGGCGTGACGTCAGATTCGTATTCTCTATTCGTGTCCCACCCACTTTTTAAAACAAAGTTAAGCCACTGCCATGAGTGTCCATTGAAAAACAAAAAACAGGACTTTTTGTCCACAAAAGCATTAAATCCATGAAATATTTATATATTATCCATTGTTTGCATCACATTTCTTCTGAATGATCTGCTCTCCATCATAATTCTTCAAGAAATTATGCAACCTGAGCAGCGTTTATGTTGTAAAACTGTATATGATCATATATATCACAAATGAGCCCGCGTCCAAATTATAATTTTTCAAAATGCAGCAGTTTTAGTTATAATATCCAAGCAGTGCTGTCGGAGTTTGTGGTGTCTTGAGAGGCATATTCTCCAGCCACTGTCATAGTAAATCTCACGAACAAAACTTTTAGCCAATGCCACGATCCAACAACGTGTGTTCTGTTTATCTTCTACACAGACGCACATCTGTCTCGAGTCTCGATCATTAATGCAGCAAGCCATATTTATAATTGTATAAAATAATCCCGAAAAAATCACAAACACGGCAGAGATACCAAGTTCAACGGCTGTTCAATTAGCTGAGGTGACGGCTCACAGACAGCAGCGCAATTCACCTGTCACTCAAGTGACCACGCCCTTAATCATGCAGAACTTTAAGGCTTAAGCCTGTCTCTAGCGGCCAGTCGATGAATTGCAATTTAAGTCACTTCCGTATTGGCTTCAAGAGAAACTGGGGGAGGTTGCCGCTTGATAGAGAAAGAGTGCAACGCATCATAATCTGAAAACCACGCCCACCGGGGAGGAAAACAATCTAACAGTCTCCATTGACTTTGTATTGCGTGAAGCTGCCTCCTTGTCATTTCTGACTTATAACAAAAAACAGAACAATGTCTAAAAGCTGCTATGTGACAAGGTGTACAGCAAACAAGCTAAAAAAAAACCAGAACCGGTTTTTATAAGCCGTTGACCCAAAAAACAAGAGTTTAAGGACTCAAAAGTGGATACAGGCAATTGAGACAGAGCGCGACATGTTATATTACAAACTCAAGCTCCTCTTCTCTTATACTGTACCTCCAACATTTCTCTTTAAAAATTATAGTTTTCGACTTCTAATTTCGTGACTGGTGTTTTATTTTGTTCTATACTCTGCACTTCCGCACTCATCAATACTATCCATTTAACACTTGCAGTCTTTGCACTTGACCACTTGTCTACTTATAGTACATGACGTATTTCCTGTATTTGGCTCGTGTTCAAGTAGGCGTGAAGACTGCAAGTGTGTATAGAACATTTGATTACCCGATGGGACACACTAATAGTCTTGCAAGAAATGCAAGCGTTTACAGCTTTTTTTTTAAAAAAAATATTATTTTCAATAATTTACATTTTAAAATACACTTCTAAATGTATGTTCAGTGGTCTCTATGTACTGTAACTAACAGAAGACACAATTTTAAAATTGTGATTAAAAAGCAGTTGCAAATGATGTACAAAATACACATAGCCTAGCATCTTTGCATTAATAAAATGTGCAACACTTAATATTTTACTACCAAATTATATGTAATATATAATTAATTTAACTTACAGTTGAATGTTTTCCTTGACATCTCGCGATTTTGGGGCATGTGAGTTCCCGAACATAATGCATGATGGGATACGCTTGGCCTCGAATAACCGCTCCGAAGTGGTATTCAAGATAGTGTGGGTTTAGTGTGCATTAAGGGCACTGCACCTGGGCATTTTTAAGACATGGGATAGTCTTGTGTACTTACTTCCTGCACTCTCAAGTGGCCAAGACTGCAAGTGTGGGTATTTGGACAGGGCATATGTGTGCCTGGGCTACCATGCTGAATGGCTTAGCTCTAGAAACATGCGCTATGTGTTCTCATTAACAATAGATACAGTTGAGACCAGATATTTACATACACTTCAGAAAAAAAACACAACTTTTTTTTTCTTTACTGTCATACATTAAATCAGAGTAAACTTTTAGATCAATAAATATTAACATATTTTTTGCATTTGTTAAATGTCAGAATCGAGCGAGGGAAAATTTTAATGTATTTTTCTTATCACTTTCATCAAAGACAGAAATATACATACACTAAGTTTATTGTGTCTTTAAACAAAAGTCCAGATGATTCCATTTTGAGCTTAAGAAGCTTCTGATAGGTTAATTGATTCCATTTGAGTTAATTCGTGGCACACCTGTGGATGCATATAAAGGCACACCTCAAACACAAATTTTCTTTGACATCATGGGAAAATCAAGAGAAATCAACTAAGACATCAGGAAAAGAATTGTGGACCTCCATAAGTGTGGCTCATCCTTAGGTGCAATTTCCAGATGCCTGAAGGTCCCACGTTTATCCGCTCAGACAATAATACGCGAGTATAAAAAACATGGGAATGTACAATCATCATACCGCTCAGGAAGGAGATGGATCCTGAGTCCCAGACAGGAACGTTTTTTGGTGTGAAATATGCGAATCAACCCCAGGACAACAGCAAAAGACCTTATGAAGATGCTGCCTGAAACTGGTAACTGGTGTCATTATCCACAGTAAAACGAGTCCTGTACCACCATAAGCTGAAAGGTTACTCTGGGAGGAGAAAGCCATTACTTCAAAACCCCCACAAAAAAAGCCAGACTACAGCTACTTTGAAGCCTCAGAACACCATCCCAACTGTGAAGTATGGGGGTGGTAGTATAATGTTGTGGGGCTGCTTTGCTGCAGAAGGGACTGGTGCACTTCACAAAATAGATGGCATCATGAGAAAAGAAAATTATTTGGATATATTGAAGCAACATCTGAAGACATCAGCCAGGAAGTTAAAGCTTGGGCGCAAATGGGTCTTCCAAATGGACAATGACCCCAAGCATACCTCCAAATTAGTTACAAAGTGGCTTAAGGACAACAAAGTCAAGGTATTAGAGTGGCCATCACAAAGCCCTGATCTCAATCCCATAGAAAATTTGTGGCCGGCACTGAAAAGGTGAGTGCGAGCAAGAAGGCCTACAAACCTGACCCAGTTATACCAGTTCTGTCAAGAGGAGTGGGCCAAAATTTCAGCAAACTATTATAGAAAGCTTGTGGGAGGATACCCAAAACGTTTGGCCCAAGTAAAACAGTTTCGGGGCAATTCTACCAAATACTAAGGAAGTGTATGTATACTTCTGACTTTGATGAAAGTGATAAAAAAAATACATAAAAATTCTCCCTTGCTCGATTCTGACATTTAACAAATGCAAAAAATATGTTAATATTTATTGATCTAAAACATTAAAAGTTTACTCTGATTTAATGTTTGACAGTTTTTGTGTTTTTTTTTTCTGAAGTGTATGTAAATATCTGGTTTCAACTGTATATACATTGCAAGAGATGTGAAACACAGCAACCACCTGATTCCTGAACAAATATCATAATTAAATCGTTTGATGTATCACTGACATGATCCTTATACTCCTGTAAAAGCTGTTGAGAGCGATAAAGACAGGGGAGTGCTCTGATGAAGCATAAATAATCAACCGCACACATTAAGCATAGCTAATGAAAACATTGCCCTTGGAAATAAATAAACACGTCATTAGAGTTATGCAGGTAAACATGGTCTTTATGGGCAGCTAAACAGTCCCTTTAAGACAAGTCATTTCACTCTGCGGCCATCTTTGAAACGCCTCTCGGGCATGCAAGTGCAGCTCCTATCTCTTTGAATGGGGAAACATCAAATTCTCCAGCTGTTTGCGAAGCTTTCGATTACATTTCATATTTGAAATCACCAATGAAATCCGACAATGACTGTCTCATAAATTTTGTTTCTAAACGCTTGAATCATGACACAAAACTGTATTTTTTAGGCTGGATCAAACTAATGGGCATGCACAGTCCTAAGTGTGCGTCTCTTGTGTCTTATTTTGTAGGCGCACGTCTGACTGTTCCTATAGGAACCGGAGCTTCTAACGGCTGCTGCAGTGACGCGATGACTTTACCAATCACCGACTGACTCTTATTTAGAAGGCGGGACTTATTCCGCCATATTGCGTGTTGCACTTTCTCCCATTTAAAACAATACGAGTGATGTGTCTTGTGTTATTCTATGGTCTTTGCTTTAACCTTTTCTCGAATGCTGCAGCTTATATATGCTTAGTAAATCACTCCATTAGCCATAAAACATGATGCTTAGCTTAAACTGTATGATTGCTCATTTAGAAACTAATAAGCAAACCATGCAATATGCACAGAAATATGGAGTAAAAGAGTCTTCACTTATCTTAGATGTTGAATTCAGATGCTTTCTAAAAAGCACTGCAGACTCCTAACAGCAAACAGCAAACACCACCAGTATTTGAATGTTGAGCCGCTAATGCAACGGCAACCAATCAACAGCGCTATGTAGATAACGATGTGATCGCTACCAAATTGCTACCAAGAGTTTCATGATAGAACTAGGTATTTAAAAAAATTTACAAATATGTACTGTAAAACATATGGACACCAAAATGCCTCTCGTGATGCCTAGATATCTTTACAGTGAAACTGCACAGTCGCCAGTTCTGTACTATAAATTTCACATTTTTGCTACAGTGTATTAACATGACAAATACTTTTGAATTTTTACTTAATACATTACTGCTTATTTTTTTTATGTAAACATTGCTATTGATAATATAATTAATTACATAAATATGTATATTGTAATAACAAATACAAAGTACAATGATATGCTTGTTGTCTTTGTCACAGAACTACCCTTCACAGACTTATTGTTTGAAGTTGAGATGGAATCATCAAGCATCTCTGTGATCAATGAGATGAAGAGATTTCTGCAGAACTTCACCTTTCCACTTCAATTAGATGAGCTGGTTGAAGTATTAGATGTGGACATCACGACAGGTGAAGAATATCACGTGACCTTCATGACCTTCCGAACACAAATGCAGCAGTCATGATCTTTTAAAAATGAGCTTATGTTTATGTTTATCTTTAGTATGCAGTTTCAATGACAGTGGATACAAGTGCATATGTGAGGATCAGTATTTCTGGCCATGTGAAAAGTGCACAGAATATGGGAGCTGTGACAACATCACTAACAACACATGCAGCTGCATCAATGATATTCCAAGTGATAGACAGTTCTGTCAACCAGTCAACGAGATAACAAGTAAAATAGTTGTATACATTTCTGTTTTTAATCACACAGAAGACCTCAGTTCCTGTTA
The DNA here is from genome assembly GCA_037101425.1 of Elopichthys bambusa. Taxonomy (NCBI): domain Eukaryota; kingdom Metazoa; phylum Chordata; class Actinopteri; order Cypriniformes; family Xenocyprididae; genus Elopichthys; species Elopichthys bambusa. The sequence continues at coordinate 22,519,596 of CM074445.1, read as the reverse complement.
CAAATTATTTCTAATCCATTCTCATCCTTTTCCCGTAAAATAACACAGCATGTGCGCAACCACCAACAGGTACATAAACATCTGACTTAAACCCCAAAGTCCATTTAACTGCAGCATTTTCATGTACATTAGAAGAGAAGAGTGAATATTCCTAACTCTTTCTTTATCTTTCCTACACTCACTCTAGTTTCAGCTGAATATCTAACTGAAATTCAGATAGATGCAGAGAATGCTTCCATCATTAATCAGCTGATGAGCTATTTGATGGCTTTCAGTTTGCCTTTCAAAATCAGTGACAGCACTAACATCACAGAAATCAACGTTACTACTGGTATGTGCTCTGTCTCTGTTTTGACTTGTACTTTATACATCATATATACTGCTATAAATGAATGATGAACTTCTGCTTTCCAGTGTGTTCACTGAACCAAACGCAGTATCAGTGTAAATGTGAGGGTCAGTTTGTTTGGCCAAATGACACGTGTCACTCATACGAGGCCTGTGATGACATCACAGATGGTTCATGTACATGTATCAATGCCCTTCCAACCAACGGACAGTTCTGTCAGTTAAAAGAAGGTGAGACATTACATTCATAAATCTGAAAACAACAGCATTCTCACATAAACTCTTTATATTTGACATTTGATTTGTAGCACCCCAGTGCCCAATGTAACTATATATGATGCACAGTGATTTCACACTTTTAATTTAAACACGCTTTTAATCTTAAACTTGGTTAATGTTTTCTTAATATCTGGTCTACTGATAATTGAAACCATTTAGTGAGTCTCTAAAGAAACGTTTCCAGCAACAGTGTTCACAGTAACTTATTTAATGAATTGTTTGGATAATTTCTTAACCGTTTTTTTAAAACAGCAATTAATTCAAGTTAGAAATGTGTAGCGGAAATTAGATATAACCCAAAACAAAGCTGAAAATACATTTCAGACCATTTAGATTGCAGAACTTTGTATAAATATAATAGCATAAATAACTAGTTATTATTCTTTTGTGTACCATGGACATTTTTTCATCTCCATTTCACCTTGAGTAATTTCTTGCTTTTTTGTAGAATCATAAAAATCATTAATCAGCATATCAGTAATTGGACACTGGTGTATAAAAATAATCTGAATCAGAATCAGCTGATCTCTATTGCAGAGTAAGAACTTTCATAAAAATACAGCAACACAACAACATTCCAGAAGAAGGCAGTGGCATCAAGAAAAACCTGTTTTTCACAGTGAGGGTACATAGTTTCACTTTTGCTCTGCTCATGTTTTTTTTTCTTTCTTTTTTTTTTCGCAGCACCACCTACTAACTATGAGATTGACATTGATGTGAAATCCTTTGATTTGTTCCTGGTGAGCTACTTACGAAATCTAATCATGAACATCAACCTGCCTTTCACTCTCAGCAAAGACATAAATATCACAGATGTCGACGTGACCACTGGTGAGAGCATAAAGCTTTGTTACATCAGTGTTTGCACAAAAAAGTAGTCATTTTAATATGATTAGTTATATATTGCTTATCATGTTAGTTAGACTCCATAAAATAATCAAATTTGGGGTATTTTGAGGTGAGACTGTATATTTCCTTCTGTGCCACACAAGTGTAGACTGTATTTGGATATTAACATTTACATAAACACAAAGTTACTCCCATAATATATATTTTACTTACAGATGCAAAGATCCAGAAATGCTTTCTTGGTTTTACACTCAACATGAATAATTCAAAGTTCTTTTGATTGTATGAATATAGCCTAAAAGTCTACATCATCTTTTGTTACAGTGTGTGGGTTAAATGGAACAGAATATGAGTGCAAGTGTGAGGAGCATCATGTTTGGCCCAGTGACACCTGCAGGGCCTATCAGGTGTGTGATGGCATTGTGGGAGGCACTTGTGGATGTATTCAAGCTCTCCCTTCAGAGGGTCCGCTTTGCCGGAGAGGTGAGTAATTGTTAAAACAAAGCAAGCAAGCAAATAAATAAATAAAATCATTATTGATTTTTAATTAATGTTTATATATCTGCTTCACTGTGTTTGCTTTCATCGTTATGTTGTAACAACAACTTTATTTCCATCCATTTAAACTGTCATTTAATTTCTGATTATTTCTGTCATTTTTATTCAGTTTTGAGATTAAATACAAAAGTAATTTAACTTGCCCATCAATACACAAAATAAAACAATTGTAAAAACATATGGTTGGAGAAAAAGGGTTTTTTAAGTATATATTCCTTTTTTCGTTTATCATTCATTTCTATGTATGTAGTTCTGTATAAGTGGCGTGCAGTGGTGTTCTGAAATGAGATGACAAAGTCCTCATAGTTGTTTTTTTTTTTTTTTTTTTAAATAGGTTTAAATCAAATGTAAATGTATGTCCCAGTTAACTTAATGTTGTCACATTTCCCTGGTTAAATAAACATTAAATAAAAAAAGAAACTACATACAATTCTATTTTGTATTTAAACATTAACTAGGTAAAAGGCCAAGTATACATCTCATCAAGTAACACATTGTTACATTTATTTCAAAATAATACCTAAAGGCAGTAGTTCTTTTTAATAGTCAACTTATTTTCATCAGTCGTCAAGCTTGGTAAACAGTGGTCACACACACTAAGATGTACCTTTAATTTCACCAAGCTGATTGCTCACTAAAAACCCCCACAGTTTTCAGGCCATTTCAAGTTTGATTTTGACATGACATAAGGTGATGATAAGTAAGTGGCTGAGTTGTTTATGTGATGTAGGGAGCGGGACAACGGAGTTGGAGATCCACATGCAGGCTTTATTTAACAGGAAGAGCGTAGTCGTACAGGCAGAGGGTCAAACACCAGCAAACAGATACAAGAGGGCAAGGCAAAAGAGTAATCCAAACACAAGCTATGGTCAAGGCAGGCAGCAAACAATCATCAAACAAAGAAACAGTCCAGGGTCAAAAACACAGGCAAGGAACAAGGAACACAGAGACAAGGTAGAAAACAAGGCTAAACACAAGGCTAAACAATACTTAGCCATGAGTGTGTGTGTGAGTGCAGCTTATAAAGGGTCACTGATTGAAAACAGGTGTGAGTGCATGATCGGTTCCTAGGTGGGGGATTGTGGGAAATGGAGTCCATAACCAAGTTGATTAACACAGAACCAGGGCACACGTAACAGTTTACTTACTTTTTAATTAGTTCTCCCATTAGACCAATTCACTAACATGCACAACAAGAGGCGGGATTTTTCGCTCGAACCAATTATATCCAGTCATAACAAATCACATATTTAATTTTAGTAATATGGATTATTTTATCAAAATTTTTGAGGTCCCTTGACTTCTCGGAGGAAACACCCCTATTTTGTTTTGTTTGCGCAACATGCTAATGAGAAGCTGTCAAAAAGTAGTTAGGATTTGTAACACCATTGGCTAATCATTGTAAAAGTGCTGGACTGATTGCCTGCAAAACAGAACTACATTTTCTTCTAATTAAATGGGCCTGACAATTTTTTTTAATAACAGTTTTAAAGTTTTAAAGATTACAGTGTAGTTTGAACTCAATTCTGATTGGCAGAGCTCTTTTCAACATTCATGTATATGTGTGTGATATTTCAACAATTCACTGATAAATGTCAGGTAAAGTGGATATTTTCGTTCCATAAAAAATCATTTACAGAATGATTTTAGTCCATTGAACAGAATCAAACAAGTTAGTCATATGTTACCACAAAAACTCAAGCAGTGTATCAAAGTTACAAAAAGGAGAAGGCAAAAAAACAAAAACAAAGGACAAACAAGACAACAAAAAAAGCAACAGTGGTTAGAAAAGTTAGAAAAACTCCCCCTGATGGACAAAATTGCAACTGTCTGGAAGTCTGACAGAGTCACCAAATATTGTTTCAACTGTAAGTTGTACAGTATCTAAGATTTGGATTTTAGTCAATATAGGCTATGAGCAATTAAGTAACTAAATCTGCTAAGGCCTTACTAATGTGAATAAACTTACTATTGGTGACTTGAAAACCTTTGATTTTAGCATTTATGCAATACCATCTCCCTCCTTTTCAGACATCAATGAATGTGAAGATGCAGTGTCAGTTTGTGGTCAATACTCAGATTGTATTAACATCATTGGGAGTCACATGTGTTCATGCTGGAGTGGATTTTATACCTCCAATAAAGACATTCCTGTGAGCAGCAACAACTCATGTCAGGGTAAGAATTATCAACTGATTTTGTGTAATAACTTATAAGTGAGCCTGCAACCTGAGCGGGCAGGGCACACCTTGTGCTTGGTAAACCAAGGCGATGGCGTCCACTATCCAGTGGGCCATCCTCTGCTTGGAGACAGCCTTTTCCTTCTGCTGGCCTCTGTAACAGACAAAGCGCTGGTCTGAGGTCCTGAGGCTTTGAGTTCTGTCTATGTATAGTCGCAGGCTTACTACCTGGTCCCTGAAAGGAGTGGTAGGAACCTTGGGCACATAGCCAGGCCAGGGTACCACATGGCCATCGCCCGGCCCGAACTCTAGGCATGATTTGTTGACCGAAAATGCCTGCAGGTCCCCTACCCTCTTGATGGAGGCCAATGCAACCAGCAGCAAAGTCTTCATAGACAGAAGTCTGCTGACAGCAAGGGCTCAAAGGGAGCATTCTGGAGTGCTCGAAGCACCAGAGCAAAGTCCCAAGAGGGTATGGAGGGGGGTCGAGGAGGATTCAACCATCTCGCCACCCCTAAGGAACCTGACAACAAGGTCGTGCTTACCAACAGATTTGCCATCGATGTGGTTGTGGTATGAGTAAATAGCGGCAGCATGAACTTTGAGGGTGGAGGGAGACAGCCTATGTGCCAACCCTTGCTGCAAGAAGGAAAGCACGACTCTGATCGAACAGAGAAGAACACCATTCAACGAACAGGTTCCACTTCAAGGCGTAAGCACGTCTCGTAGACTGTGCACGTGCTGAAGTGATGGTGTTAAGTACCTCGGGGGGTAAGTCACCTAGAACCTCCGCGTCCCGTCCCGGGACCAGACATGGAGTTTCCAGAGGTCTGGATCCGGGTGCCAAAGGGTGCCCCGTCTCTGAGAAAGAAGGTCCTTCCTCAGAGGAATACACCAGGTAGGGGCTGTTGCGAGGAGCGAGAGTTCCGGGAACCAAGTCCGGTTGGGCCAATAGGGCGCAACTAGCAGGACCTGCTCCTCGTCCTCCCTGACTTTGCACAAGGTCTGTGCAAGTAGGCTCACTGGGGGAAATGCATATTTGCGAAGGCCCCGGGGCCAGCTGTGTGCCAGTGCATCTGTACTGAGTGTTCCCTCGTACAGGGAGTAAAACAGCTGGCAATGGGAGGTTTCTGGGGAGGCAAACAGGGCTGTCTGAACCTCTGCGAACTCTCCAAATCAGCTGGACCACCTGGGGGTGGAGTTGCCACTCTCCCAGCAGCGCAGCTCATGAGAGCTCGTCGGCCACATGGTTGAGCACACCGGGGACATGAATGGCGCGAAGCAACCTCAGATGCTTCTGACTCCAAAGGAGGAGATGGCGGGCAAGTTGCGACATGCGATGGGAGCGTAGACCACCCTGACGGTTGATGTACGTAACGGACGCAGTGTTGTCCGTACGGACCAGCACATGCTTGCTCTGTAACGGCCCTTTTCAGGCGGCTCAGGGAAAGGTGTACTACTAGCAACTCGAGGCAGTTGACGTGCCAATGTAGTTGGGGGCCCGTCCATACCCCTGATACTGCATGCCCGTTGTTCGTGGCACCCCAGCCAGTGGCAGAGGCATCTGCGAACACCACAGCATGTCGGGACACCTGCTCTAGGGGCACTCCTGCCTGAAGTAACAAGGGGTCCGACCATGGACTGAAGGCTTGGCGGCATTCCGCCGCATTGCCACGCCCATCTCGGGACTTGGCCATGAAGCCAGTGCTGAAGCAGTCTCATATAAAGCAAACCGAGCGGGGTTACTGCTGCTGCAGCTGCCATATGCCCCAGGAGCCTTTAATAGAATTTCAGTGGAACCGCTGTCCTGCCTTTGAACGTATTCAAGCAGTTCAACACCGGCTGAGCACGTTCCTCTGTGAGGCGTGCTGTCTGTTCGACTGAATCCAACTCCATACCGAGGAAAGAGATCCTCTGCACAGTGGAGAGTTTGCTCTTTTCCCAGTTGACCTGAAGGCCTACCTGAGGTGACTGAGCACCGGGTCCATGTGTTCGCACAACTGATCCTGAGACTAAGCTAGAATAAGCCAGTCATCAAGATAGTTGAGGATGCGAACACCCTGTTCTCTCATGGGAACAAGGGCTCCCTCCACGACTTTCATGAAGACGCGGGGAGACAGGGCTAGCCCAAAGGGTAGGACCTTGTACTGATATGCTCGACCCTCGAATGCAAAGCACAGGAACGGCCTGTGTCGAGGGAGAATCGAAACATGAAAGTACGCGTCCTTCAGGTCGATCACTGCAAACGGGGGACGGACGCACTCAAATGCGTTTCTGCGTGAGCATTTTGAATGGTAACTTGTGGAGGCTCCGATTCAAAACTCGCAGGTCCAAGATCGGTGGTCGTAACCCACCGCTTTTCTTGGGTACAATGAAGTAGGGACTGTAGAACCCTGACCTCATATCAGCTGGAAAGACCGGCTCTATTGCGTCCTTCGCCAATAGGACCGCGATCTCTGCACGCAAGACATGGGCATCAACAGCTTTCACTGCAGTGAAGTGGACGCCCCTGAACTTGGGGGGACGCCGGGCGAACTGAATCGCCTAGCCGAGCCTGATGGTCCAAATGAGCCAGCGAGACGGACTGGGGAGCGCTAACCAGGCTTGCAGAGACCATACAAGCGGGATCAAAGGGACCATAGGTGTACCCACAGTGGGGCAGCGAGGTGAAACGCAGCTCGGGAGGCTCTCTTTGCGAGATGGCCCGTAGCGGGGTCTGAGTGTGCTGTGCAACACCTACATGGTTCCACGGTTGGACAGAGGGTGCAGGAGAGACTTTGGTTGCCTTCTCGAACGCGCACTGCAGCCCGCTGGCGATAGAAGAGGATTGTGTGCAGCCTGTCGTGTGCTCTGCTCTCTTTGTAGATGCTGCTCTAACCGGCCGTGAAAACAGACTTTTATAGCTGGGAACAGCTTTGCTCAAATAAAGCAAAAAAGAAAAATAATCAAAAGAAAGAGAGGACTCGACCCCGCTGCTATGCTGTCCGCCCGTACTAAAGAAAAGAGAAATATGAAGAGCTGGACTCGTCTTAGAAGACACTTGCTTGCAGAAACACTGACACATATGTTCGGCTCCGAAGCGAAAAGCCGAAGATGCAACGCACCTGCTGCTCATTAAATACCCATGCTGCAAGGCGAGCAGCTGCTGCATATGATTGCATGCCATGCCATTGCATGGCTCGTTTTAGTTACACTCGAAGCAGATTGGCGCCTCTAGTGAGATTCCTATTTGAATGAATGGGAACTGTCCCTGCTTGAGTGGGTTTAATGTAACAAAACTGAATCAAGCAGTCAGCATCAGTAACCCATGCAATGGTGATCATTTAGAAAATATATTTCATCATGACATGTTTTATTTATATTGTCAATAAATTTAACAAATATAAAATTACTATAATCAACTGTTATATGAATTGGTGTTTCAGATACTTTTTTTCAGCTATGATAAAAACTTGTTAAATTCATGCTGGAGTTATTAACAAAACAATTGTATTAAATTCTGCTTGCCCAAAAAATATCTAATAATAATTTTCTTTTGTGAACTTTGATTATAATATTTATAGGTAAAAGACATAGTCATTATTTCTGGATGTTTTTTTTTTTCTACAGTGAATATACCTTTGACTGAATATCTGATTGAACTTCAGATCAGTAGTGTGGATAGTAGCATCACTGATCAGCTGAGGGCCCTTCTGATGTCTTTTAATTTGCCCTACATAATCAATGACAGCACTAACATTACAGAAATCAACATAACTACTGGTATGAGCTCTGCCTCCACTTTGTAATGTTAAATAGCTAAGATTAAAATTTATACATCATGAATGTTACTATAAGTTATTTGATGTTTGAATTGTTCTTCTGCATTTCAGTGTGTTCACTGAACCAAACGCAGTATCAGTGTAAATGTGAGGGTCAGTTTGTTTGGCCTAATGACACGTGTCACTCATACGAGGCCTGTGATGTCATCACTGATGGTTCATGTACATGTATCAATGCCCTTCCAGTCGATGGACAGTTCTGTCAAGGTGAAACACTGACATCATTCTACGACAGCATCAGTTTTGTTATTTTTTCCTGCTTTGATTTTACTGCATTTTGCTACTGCGATTGACAGACTGATCATGTGCTTGTTTATTATTATTATTATTATTATTATTATTATTATTTTCTCTTTCTTTTGCAAATACCTGTGTGAAACACATGGTCTATTACATGGCGTTTTGTCATAAAAATATTAACATCACATTATACAACAACTCAACCTGCTTCTGTTTGTTCTTGCAGTACTACCTTCTAACTACGTGATTGACATTGACGTGAGATTCTTTGACTTGTCTATGGTGAACTACCTACGAGATATCGTCAGAAATATCAGCCTGCCTTTGACTCTGAGCAACAGCGTAAATATCACAGATATCGACATGACTACTGGTGAGAGCAGAATATTTCATCATGTCACATACTAAGATGAATTCAATATTAGCACAAATTGACAGTTTGAACACAGATGAATAAATCCTATTCTATTACAGTGTGTGGGTTAAATGGAACAGAATATGAGTGCAAGTGTGAGGAGCATCATGTTTGGCCCAGTGACACCTGCAGGGCCTATCAGGTGTGTGATGGCATTGTGGGAGGCACTTGTGGATGTATTCAAGCTCTCCCTTCAGAGGGTCCACTTTGCCAGAGAGGTGAGAAATCACATTACATCACAAATATACTGATTGTAATTGTTGTAACATGACCAGTATGAGTGTAGTCAGTGACACTTGACACGTTTGGTTGTTTGGAAACTTTATATTTTAACAGTTATGCAATAGCTTCTCACTCTTATTTTCCAGACATCAATGAATGTAAAGATGCAGTGTCAGTTTGTGGTCAATACTCAGATTGTATTAACATCATTGGGAGTCACATGTGTTCATGCTGGAGTGGCTTTAATACCTCCAATAAAGACGTTCCTGTGAGCCGCAACAACTCATGTCAGGGTAAGAATTATCAACTGATATTGTTTTCTGTTTTAATCTCATATAATTGAGTATACAGAGCTGCTATGTTTTTACAATTTGTGTGAATATTTGTGTGAGCTATGCCTATATTATTTTTCATTTGTTTTTGTCATAGATATAAATGAATGTGTATTCAGTCCATCTGTATGTGGTCCAAATTCCATCTGTGAAAATCAGTTTGGAAGTTTCAACTGTTCATGTTTGGATGGATTCACTGCAACAAACTCAAGTCTCCCCGTCAGCATCAATAACACGTGTGGAGGTAAATTATGGATCTTGGTGTGCATATCATTTTTGAAACTAGCAGCATGTTTTTTCTGCCATGTCATTCTTTTCAATTCAAATCGTATTTAACAGTTTATTGTTCAATGTCTTTGAAAACTAACTTTTATAGGCACACATAATTGACAATTAATATTTCTAACTGTGGCATGCATAATTTTACTCTCCCTCTAATTTAAATTTTGGTACCCATACAAAAAAAAAAAAGATTTAATTTGGTTGATCTTTATATTAGCATGAAAGTTCCTAATTAGAATAATACATTTTTTCTACTCTTCTTTGAATAAAGATGTGCATGAATGTCTAAACACATCACAGTTCTGTGGTCCAAACTCTCGTTGCACCAACTTATTTGGGAGTTACAACTGTTCCTGCTTGAGTGGGTTTACTGTAACAAATATGAATCAACCAGTTAGCATCAGTAACCCATGCAATGGAAAGGATTTCTTTTTTTTTTAAAGTTTGATTGATTTGATATCAATTTTCACACTTCTGTTTTCTCCAAACCCGAGGACATTTGAACCAAACCTCTCTGACACGTGACGAATCATGGGCTTAGAGAACTGATTCCAGTCATAACTGAATTTCGTCAAAAGGTTTTGCAGGACATCAGTCAAAATTTTTGGATTTTTTCCACTCTCTTTTTCTACAGTGACTCTACCTTTGACTGAATATCTGATTGAACTTCAGATCAATAGTGTGGATAGTAGCATCACTGATCAGCTGAGGGCCCTTCTGATGTCTTTTAATTTGCCCTACATAATCAATGACAGCACTAACATTACAGAAATCAACATAACTACTGGTATGAGCTCTGCCTCCACTTTGTAATTTTAAATAGCTAAGATTAAACTTTATACGTCATGAATGTTGCTATAAATTATTTGATATTTGGACTGTTCTTCTGCATTTCAGTGTGTTCACTGAACCAAACGCAGTATCAGTGTAAATGTGAGGGTCAGTTTCTTTGGCCAAATGACACGTGTCACTCATACGAGGCCTGTGATGTCATCACTGATGGTTCATGTACATGTATCAATGCCCTTCCAGTCGATGGACAGTTCTGTCAAGGTGAGACACTGACATCATTCTACGACAACATCAGTTTTCTCACTTTAATTAATTTGCTCTGTTTTTTTCTGCTTTGATTTTACTGTATTTTGCTACTGGAATTGACAGACTGATCATGTGCTTGTTTATTATTATTGTTATTATTATTATTATTTTCTCTTTTTGCAAATAACTATAAGACACATGGTCTATTATATAGAGATTTGTCATTAAAAATATTAACATCACAGTACACAACTCAACCTGCTTCTGTTTGTTCTTGCAGTACTACCTTCTAACTACGTGATTAACATTGACGTGAGATTCTTTGACTTAATCCTGGTGAACTTCTTAAGAAATATCATCAGAAATATCAGCCTGCCTTTGACTCTGAGCAACAGCATAAATATCACAGATATCGACATGACTACTGGTGAGAGCAGAATATTTCATCATGTCACATACTAAGATGAGTTCAATATTAGGACAAATTGACAGTTTGAACACAGATGAATAAATCCTATTCTATTACAGTGTGTGGGTTAAATGGAACAGAATATGAGTGCAAGTGTGAGGAGCATCATGTTTGGCCCAGTGACACCTGCAGGGCCTATCAGGTGTGTGATGGCATTGTGGGAGGCACTTGTGGATGTATTCAAGCTCTCCCTTCAGAGGGTCCACTTTGCCAGAGAGGTGAGAAATCACATTACATCACAAATATACTGATTGTAATTGTAGGCAGTAACAACTCATGTCAGGGTAAGAATTATCAACTAATTTTGTTTTCTGTTTTAATCTCATATAATTGAGTATACAGAGCTGCTGTGTTTTTACAATTTGTGTGAATATTTGTGTGAGCTATGCCTATATTATTATTCGTTTGTTTTTGTCATAGATATAAATGAATGTGTATTCAGTCCATCTGTATGTGGTCCAAATTCCATCTGTGAAAATCATTTTGGAAGTTTCAACTGTTCATGTTTGGATGGATTCACTGCAACAAACTCAAGTCTCCCCGTCAGCATCAATAACACGTGTGGAGGTAAATCATGGATCTTGGTGTGCATATCATTTTTTAAACTGTCAGCATGTTTTTCTGCCATGTCATTCTTTTCAAATCGTATTTAACAGTTTATTGTTTAATATCTTTGAAAAGTAACTTTTATAGGCACACATAATTGACAATTAATATTTCTAACTGTGGCATGCATAATTTTACTCTCCCTCTAATTTTAAATTTTGGTACCCATACAAAAAAAAAAAAAAAAAAGATTTAATTTGGTTGATCTTTATATTAGCATGAAAGTTCGTAATTGGAACAATAAATTTTTTCAACTCTTCTTTGAATAAAGATGTGCATGAATGTCTAAACACATCACAGTTCTGTGGTCCAAACTCTCGTTGCACCAACTTATTTGGGAGTTACAACTGTTCCTGCTTGAGTGGGTTTACTGTAACAAATATGAATCAACCAGTTAGCATCAGTAACCCATGCAATGGTAAAACTTTTTTTTTTTTTTTTTTTTTTTTAAGTTTGATTGATTTGATATCAGTTTTCACACGTCTGTTTTCTCCAAATCCGAGGACATTTGAACCAAACCTGTCTGACACGTGACGAATCTTGGTCTTAGAGAACTGATTCCAGTCATAACTGAATTTCGTCAAAAGATATTGCAGGGCATCAGTCAAAATGTTTGGATTTTTTCCACTCTCTTTTTCTACAGTGACTCTACCTTTGACTGAATATCTGATTGAACTTCAGATCAATAGTGTGGATAGTAGCATCACTGATCAGCTGAGGGCCCTTCTGATGTCTTTTAATTTGCCCTACATAATCAATGACAGCACTAACATTACAGAAATCAACATAACTACTGGTATGAGCTCTGCCTCCACTTTGTAATTTTAAATAGCTAAGACTGAACTTTATATGTCATGAATGTTGCTATAAATTATTTGATATTTGGACTGTTCTTCTGCATTTCAGTGTGTTCACTGAACCAAACGCAGTATCAGTGTAAATGTGAGGGTCAGTTTGTTTGGCCAAATGACACGTGTCACTCATACGAGGCCTGTGATGTCATCACTGATGGTTCATGTACATGTATCAATGCCCTTCCAGTCGATGGACAGTTCTGTCAAGGTGAGACACTGACATCATTCAACAACAGCATCAGTTTTCTCACTTTAATTAAATTGTTCTGTTCTCTTGCTTTTATTTTACTGCATTTTGCTACTGGAATTGACAGACTGATCATGTGCTTTTTTATTATTATTATTATTATTTTCTCTCTTTTTTTTTGTTTTTTTTTTTTGCAAGTAACTGTAAGACACATGGTCTATTATATAGAAATTTGTCATAAAAATATCAACATCACAGTACACAACAACTCAACCTGCTTCTGTTTGTTCTTGCAGTACTACCTTCTAACTACGTGATTGACATTGACGTGAGATTCTTTGACTTAATCCTGGTGAACTTCTTACGAAATATCACCAGAAATATCAGCCTGCCTTTGACTCTGAGCAACAGCATAAATATCACAGATATCGACATGACTACTGGTGAGAGCAGAATATTTCATCATGTTATATACTAAGATGAGTTCAATATTAGGACAAATTGACAGTTTGAACACAGATGAATAAATCCTATTCTATTACAGTGTGTGGATTAAATGGAACAGAATATGAGTGCAAGTGTGAGGAGCATCATGTTTGGCCCAGTGACACCTGCAGGGCCTATCAGGTGTGTGATGGCATTGTGGGAGGCACTTGTGGATGTATTCAAGCTCTCCCTTCAGAGGGTCCACTTTGCCAGAGAGGTGAGAAATCACATCACATCACAAATGTACTGATTGTAATTGTAGGCAGTAACAACTCATGTCAGGGTAAGAATTATCAACTGATTTTGCTTTCTCTTTTAATCTCATATAACTGAGTATACAGAGCTGCTGTGTTTTTACAATATTTGTGTGAGCTATGCCTATATTATTATTCGTTTGTTTTTGTCATAGATATAAATGAATGTGTATTCAGTCCATCTGTATGTGGTCCAAATTCCATCTGTGAAAATCATTTTGGAAGTTTCAACTGTTCATGTTTGGATGGATTCACTGCAACAAACTCAAGTCTCCCCGTCAGCATCAGTAACACGTGTGGAGGTAAATCATGGATCTTGGTGTGCATATCATTTTTGAAACTAGCAGCATGTTTTTTCTGCCATGTGATTCTTTTCAAATCGTATTTAACAGTTTATTGTTTAATATCTTTGAAAAGTAACTTTTATAGGCACACATAATTGACAATTAATAATTCTAACTGTGGCATGCATAATTTTACTCTCCCTCTAATTTAAATTTTGGTACCCATACAAAAAAAAAAAAAAAATTAATTTGGTTGATCTTTATATTAGCATGAAAGTTCCTAATTAGAATAATACATTTTTTCAACTCTTCTTTGAATAAAGATGTGCATGAATGTCTAAACACATCACAGTTCTGTGGTCCAAACTCTCGTTGCACCAACTTATTTGGGAGTTACAACTGTTCCTGCTTGAGTGGGTTTACTGTAACAAATATGAATCAACCAGTTAGCATCAGTAACCCATGCAATGGTAAAACATTTTTTTTTTTTTTTAAGTTTGATTGATTTGATATCAGTTTTCACACTTCTGTTTTCTCCAAACCCGAGGACATTTGAACCAAACCTGTCTGACACGTGACGAATCTTGGTCTTAGAGAACTGATTCCAGTCATAACTGAATTTCGTCAAAAGGTTTTGCAGGGCATCAGTCATAATTTTTGGATTTTTTCCCCTCTCTTTTTCTACAGTGACTCTACCTTTGACTGAATATCTGATTGAACTTCAGATCAATAGTGTGGATAGTAGCATCACTGATCAGCTGAGGGCCCTTCTGATGTCTTTTAATTTGCCCTACATAATCAATGACAGCACTAACATTACAGAAATCAACATAACTACTGGTATGAGCTCTGCCTCCACTTTGTAATGTTAAATAGCTAAGACTGAACTTTATACGTCATGAATGTTGCTATAAATTATTTGATATTTGGACTGTTCTTCTGCATTTCAGTGTGTTCACTGAACCAAACGCAGTATCAGTGTAAATGTGAGGGTCAGTTTGTTTGGCCAAATGACACGTGTCACTCATACGAGGCCTGTGATGTCATCACTGATGGTTCATGTACATGTATCAATGCCCTTCCAGTCGATGGACAGTTCTGTCAAGGTGAGACACTGACATCATTCAACAACAGCATCAGTTTTCTCACTTTAATTAATTTGCTCTGTTTTTTTCTGCTTTGATTTTAGTGTATTTTGCTACTAGGATTGACAGACTGATCATGTGCTTGTTTATTATTATTGTTATTATTATTATTATTTTCTCTTTTTGCAAATAACTGTGAGACACATGGTCTGTTATATAGAGATTTGTCATAAAAATATTAACATCACAGTACACAACAACTCAACCTGCTTCTGTTTGTTCTTGCAGTACTACCTTCTAACTACGTGATTGACATTGACGTGAGATTCTTTGACTTAATCCTGGTGAACTTCTTACGAAATATCACCAGAAATATCAGCCTGCCTTTGACTCTGAGCAACAGCATAAATATCACAGATATCGACATGACTACTGGTGAGAGCAGAATATTTCATCATGTCACATACTAAGATGAGTTCAATATTAGGACAAATTGACAGTTTGAACACAGATGAATAAATCCTATTCTATTACAGTGTGTGGATTAAATGGAACAGAATATGAGTGCAAGTGTGAGGAGCATCATGTTTGGCCCAGTGACACCTGCAGGGCCTATCAGGTGTGTGATGGCATTGTGGGAGGCACTTGTGGATGTATTCAAGCTCTCCCTTCAGAGGGTCCACTTTGCCAGAGAGGTGAGAAATCACATCACATCACAAATGTACTGGTTGTAATTGTAGGCAGTAACAACTCATGTCAGGGTAAGAATTATCAACTGATTTTGTTTTCTGTTTTAATCTCATATAATTGAGTATACAGAGCTGCTGTGTTTTTACAATTTGTGTGAATATTTGTGTGAGCTATGCCTATATTATTATTCGTTTGTTTTTGTCATAGATATAAATGAATGTGTATTCAGTCCATCTGTATGTGGTCCAAATTCCATCTGTGAAAATCATTTTGGAAGTTTCAACTGTTCATGTTTGGATGGATTCGCTGCAACAAACTCAAGTCTCCCCATCAGCATCAGTAACACGTGTGGAGGTAAATCATGGATCTTGGTGTGCATATCATTTTTGAAACTAGCAGCATGTTTTTCTGCCATGTGATTCTTTCAAATCGTATTTAACAGTTTATTGTTTAATATCTTTGAAAAGTAACTTTTATAGGCACACAGAATTGACAATTAATAATTCTAACTAATTTTAAGGTTTTGTATCCATACAAAAAAAAAAAAAAAAAAAACTTAATTTGGTTGATCTTTATATTAGCATGAAAGTTCCTAATTGCAACAATACATTTTTTCAACTCTTCTTTGAATAAAGATGTGCATGAATGTCTAAACACATCACAGTTTTGTGGTCCAAACTCTCATTGCACCAACTTATTTGGGAGTTACAACTGTTCCTGCTTGAGTGGGTTTACTGTAACAAATATGAATCAACCAGTTAGCATCAGTAACCCATGCAATGGTAAAACTTTTTTTTTTTTTTTTTTTTAAGTTTGATTGATTTGATATCAGTTTTCACACTTCTGTTTTCTCCAAACCCGAGGACATTTGAACCAAACCTCTCTGACACGTGACGAATCTTGGTCTTAGAGAACTGATTCCAGTCATAACTGAATTTCGTCAAAAGATTTTGCAGGGCATCAGTCAAAATTTTTGGATTTTTTCCACTCTCTTTTTCTACAGTGACTCTACCTTTGACTGAATATCTGATTGAACTTCAGATCAATAGTGTGGATAGTAGCATCACTGATCAGCTGAGGGCCCTTCTGATGTCTTTTAATTTGCCCTACATAATCAATGACAGCACTAACATTACAGAAATCAACATAACTACTGGTATGAGCTCTGCCTCCACTTTGTATTTTTAAATAGCTAAGACTGAACTTTATACGTCATGAATGTTGCTATAAATTATTTGATATTTGGACTGTTCTTCTGCATTTCAGTGTGTTCACTGAACCAAACGCAGTATCAGTGTAAATGTGAGGGTCAGTTTGTTTGGCCAAATGACACGTGTCACTCATACGAGGCCTGTGATGTCATCACTGATGGTTCATGTACATGTATCAATGCCCTTCCAGTCGATGGACAGTTCTGTCAAGGTGAGACATTGACATCATTCAACAACAGCATCAGTTTTCTCACTTTAATTAAATTGTTCTGTTCTCTTGCTTTTATTTTACTGCATTTTGCTACTGGAATTGACAGACTGATCATGTGCTTTTTTATTATTATTATTATTATTTTCTCTCTTTTTTTTTGTTTTTTTTTTTGCAAGTAACTGTAAGACACATGGTCTATTATATAGAAATTTGTCATAAAAATATCAACATCACAGTACACAACAACTCAACCTGCTTCTGTTTGTTCTTGCAGTACTACCTTCTAACTACGTGATTGACATTGACGTGAGATTCTTTGACTTAATCCTGGTGAACTTCTTACGAAATATCACCAGAAATATCAGCCTGCCTTTGACTCTGAGCAACAGCATAAATATCACAGATATCGACATGACTACTGGTGAGAGCAGAATATTTCATCATGTTATATACTAAGATGAGTTCAATATTAGGACAAATTGACAGTTTGAACACAGATGAATAAATCCTATTCTATTACAGTGTGTGGATTAAATGGAACAGAATATGAGTGCAAGTGTGAGGAGCATCATGTTTGGCCCAGTGACACCTGCAGGGCCTATCAGGTGTGTGATGGCATTGTGGGAGGCACTTGTGGATGTATTCAAGCTCTCCCTTCAGAGGGTCCACTTTGCCAGAGAGGTGAGAAATCACATCACATCACAAATGTACTGATTGTAATTGTAGGCTGTAACAACTCATGTCAGGGTAAGAATTATCAACTGATTTTGCTTTCTCTTTTAATCTCATATAACTGAGTATACAGAGCTGCTGTGTTTTTACAATATTTGTGTGAGCTATGCCTATATTATTATTCGTTTGTTTTTGTCATAGATATAAATGAATGTGTATTCAGTCCATCTGTATGTGGTCCAAATTCCATCTGTGAAAATCATTTTGGAAGTTTCAACTGTTCATGTTTGGATGGATTCACTGCAACAAACTCAAGTCTCCCCGTCAGCATCAGTAACACGTGTGGAGGTAAATCATGGATCTTGGTGTGCATATCATTTTTGAAACTAGCAGCATGTTTTTTCTGCCATGTGATTCTTTTCAAATCGTATTTAACAGTTTATTGTTTAATATCTTTGAAAAGTAACTTTTATAGGCACACATAATTGACAATTAATAATTCTAACTGTGGCATGCATAATTTTACTCTCCCTCTAATTTAAATTTTGGTACCCATACAAAAAAAAAAAAAAAATTAATTTGGTTGATCTTTATATTAGCATGAAAGTTCCTAATTAGAATAATACATTTTTTCAACTCTTCTTTGAATAAAGATGTGCATGAATGTCTAAACACATCACAGTTCTGTGGTCCAAACTCTTGTTGCACCAACTTATTTGGGAGTTACAACTGTTCCTGCTTGAGTGGGTTTACTGTAACAAATATGAATCAACCAGTTAGCATCAGTAACCCATGCAATGGTAAAACATTTTTTTTTTTTTTTTTTTTTTTTTTTTTAAGTTTGATTGATTTGATATCAGTTTTCACACTTCTGTTTTCTCCAAACCCGAGGACATTTGAACCAAACCTGTCTGACACGTGACGAATCTTGGTCTTAGAGAACTGATTCCAGTCATAACTGAATTTCGTCAAAAGGTTTTGCAGGGCATCAGTCATAATTTTTTGGATTTTTTCCCCTCTCTTTTTCTACAGTGACTCTACCTTTGACTGAATATCTGATTGAACTTCAGATCAATAGTGTGGATAGTAGCATCACTGATCAGCTGAGGGCCCTTCTGATGTCTTTTAATTTGCCCTACATAATCAATGACAGCACTAACATTACAGAAATCAACATAACTACTGGTATGAGCTCTGCCTCCACTTTGTAATGTTAAATAGCTAAGACTGAACTTTATACGTCATGAATGTTGCTATAAATTATTTGATATTTGGACTGTTCTTCTGCATTTCAGTGTGTTCACTGAACCAAACGCAGTATCAGTGTAAATGTGAGGGTCAGTTTGTTTGGCCAAATGACACGTGTCACTCATACGAGGCCTGTGATGTCATCACTGATGGTTCATGTACATGTATCAATGCCCTTCCAGTCGATGGACAGTTCTGTCAAGGTGAGACACTGACATCATTCAACAACAGCATCAGTTTTCTCACTTTAATTAATTTGCTCTGTTTTTTTCTGCTTTGATTTTAGTGTATTTTGCTACTAGGATTGACAGACTGATCATGTGCTTGTTTATTATTATTGTTATTATTATTATTATTTTCTCTTTTTGCAAATAACTGTGAGACACATGGTCTGTTATATAGAGATTTGTCATAAAAATATTAACATCACAGTACACAACAACTCAACCTGCTTCTGTTTGTTCTTGCAGTACTACCTTCTAACTACGTGATTGACATTGACGTGAGATTCTTTGACTTAATCCTGGTGAACTTCTTACGAAATATCACCAGAAATATCAGCCTGCCTTTGACTCTGAGCAACAGCATAAATATCACAGATATCGACATGACTACTGGTGAGAGCAGAATATTTCATCATGTCACATACTAAGATGAGTTCAATATTAGGACAAATTGACAGTTTGAACACAGATGAATAAATCCTATTCTATTACAGTGTGTGGATTAAATGGAACAGAATATGAGTGCAAGTGTGAGGAGCATCATGTTTGGCCCAGTGACACCTGCAGGGCCTATCAGGTGTGTGATGGCATTGTGGGAGGCACTTGTGGATGTATTCAAGCTCTCCCTTCAGAGGGTCCACTTTGCCAGAGAGGTGAGAAATCACATCACATCACAAATGTACTGGTTGTAATTGTAGGCAGTAACAACTCATGTCAGGGTAAGAATTATCAACTGATTTTGTTTTCTGTTTTAATCTCATATAATTGAGTATACAGAGCTGCTGTGTTTTTACAATTTGTGTGAATATTTGTGTGAGCTATGCCTATATTATTATTCGTTTGTTTTTGTCATAGATATAAATGAATGTGTATTCAGTCCATCTGTATGTGGTCCAAATTCCATCTGTGAAAATCATTTTGGAAGTTTCAACTGTTCATGTTTGGATGGATTCGCTGCAACAAACTCAAGTCTCCCCATCAGCATCAGTAACACGTGTGGAGGTAAATCATGGATCTTGGTGTGCATATCATTTTTGAAACTAGCAGCATGTTTTTCTGCCATGTGATTCTTTCAAATCGTATTTAACAGTTTATTGTTTAATATCTTTGAAAAGTAACTTTTATAGGCACACAGAATTGACAATTAATAATTCTAACTAATTTTAAGGTTTTGTATCCATACAAAAAAAAAAAAAAAAAAAACTTAATTTGGTTGATCTTTATATTAGCATGAAAGTTCCTAATTGCAACAATACATTTTTTCAACTCTTCTTTGAATAAAGATGTGCATGAATGTCTAAACACATCACAGTTTTGTGGTCCAAACTCTCATTGCACCAACTTATTTGGGAGTTACAACTGTTCCTGCTTGAGTGGGTTTACTGTAACAAATATGAATCAACCAGTTAGCATCAGTAACCCATGCAATGGTAAAACTTTTTTTTTTTTTTTTTTAAGTTTGATTGATTTGATATCAGTTTTCACACTTCTGTTTTCTCCAAACCCGAGGACATTTGAACCAAACCTGTCTGACACGTGACGAATCTTGGTCTTAGAGAACTGATTCCAGTCATAACTGAATTTCGTCAAAAGGTTTTGCAGGACATCAGTCAAAATTTTTGCATTTTTTCCACTCTCTTTTTCTACAGTGACTCTACCTTTGACTGAATATCTGATTGAACTTCAGATCAATAGTGTGGATAGTAGCATCACTGATCAGCTGAGGGCCCTTCTGATGTCTTTTAATTTGCCCTACATAATCAATGACAGCACTAACATTACAGAAATCAACATAACTACTGGTATGAGCTCTGCCTCCACTTTGTAATGTTAAATAGCTAAGATTAAACTTTATACATCATGAATGTTGCTATAAATTATTTGATATTTGGACTGTTCTTCTGCATTTCAGTGTGTTCACTGAACCAAACGCAGTATCAGTGTAAATGTGAGGGTCAGTTTGTTTGGCCAAATGACACGTGTCACTCATACGAGGCCTGTGATGTCATCACTGATGGTTCATGTACATGTATCAATGCCCTTCCAGTCGATGGACAGTTCTGTCAAGGTGAGACACTGACATCATTCAACAACAGCATCAGTTTTCTCACTTTATTAAATTGTTCTGTTTTCCTGCTTTGATTTTACTGCATTTTGCTACTGGAATTGACAGACTGATCATGTGCTTGTTTATTATTATTATTATTATTATTATTAGTTTCTCTCTCTCTCTCTCTCTTTTTTTTTTTTTTGCAAATAACTGTAAGACACATGGTCTATTATATAGAAATTTGTCATAAAAATATCAACATCACAGTACACAACAACTCAACCTGCTTCTGTTTGTTCTTGCAGTACTACCTTCTAACTACGTGATTGACATTGACGTGAGATTCTTTGACTTAATCCTGGTGAACTTCTTACGAAATATCACCAGAAATATCAGCCTGCCTTTGACTCTGAGCAACAGCATAAATATCACAGATATCGACATGACTACTGGTGAGAGCAGAATATTTCATCATGTCACATACTAAGATGAGTTCAATATTAGGACAAATTTACAGTTTGAACACAGATGAATAAATCCTATTCTATTACAGTGTGTGGGTTAAATGGAACAGAATATGAGTGCAAGTGTGAGGAGCATTATGTTTGGCCCAGTGACACCTGCAGGGCCTATCAGGTGTGTGATGGCATTGTGGGAGGCACTTGTGGATGTATTCAAGCTCTCCCTTCAGAGGGTCCACTTTGCCAGAGAGGTGAGAAATCACATCACATCACAAATGTACTGATTGTAATTGTAGGCAGTAACAACTCATGTCAGGGTAAGAATTATCAACTGATTTTGTTTTTGTTTTAATCTCATATAATTGAGTATACAGAGCTGCTGTGTTTTTACAATTTGTGTGAATATTTGTGTGAGCTATGCCTATATTATTATTTGTTTGTTTTTGTCATAGATATAAATGAATGTGTATTCAGTCCATCTGTATGTGGTCCAAATTCCATCTGTGAAAATCATTTTGGAAGTTTCAACTGTTCATGTTTGGATGGATTCACTGCAACAAACTCAAGTCTCCCCGTCAGCATCAGTAACACGTGTGGAGGTAAATCATGGATCTTGGTGTGCATATCATTTCTGAAACTAGCAGCATGTTTTTTCTGCCATGTCATTCTTTTCAAATCGTATTTAACAGTTTATTGTTTAATATCTTTGAAAAGTAACTTTTATAGGCACACATAATTGACAATTAATATTTCTAACTAATTTTAAAGTTTTGTATCCATACAAAAAACAAAAAAAAAATTAATTTGGTTGATCTTTATATTAGCATGAAAGTTCCTAATTGCAACAATACATTTTTTCAACTCTTCTTTGAATAAAGATGTGCATGAATGTCTAAACACATCACAGTTCTGTGGTCCAAACTCTTGTTGCACCAACTTATTTGGGAGTTACAACTGTTCCTGCTTGAGTGGGTTTACTGTAACAAATATGAATCAACCAGTTAGCATCAGTAACCCATGCAATGGAAAGGATTTTTTTTTTTTTTAAGTTTGATTGATTTGATATCAGTTTTCACACTTCTGTTTTCTCCAAACCCGAGGACATTTGAACCAAACCTGTCTGACACGTGACGAATCTTGGTCTTAGAGAACTGATTCCAGTCATAACTGAATTTCGTCAAAAGGTTTTGCAGGGCATCAGTCAAAATTTTTGGATTTTTTCCACTCTCTTTTTCTACAGTGACTCTACCTTTGACTGAATATCTGATTGAACTTCAGATCAATAGTGTGGATAGTAGCATCACTGATCAGCTGAGGGCCCTTCTGATGTCTTTTAATTTGCCCTACATAATCAATGACAGCACTAACATTACAGAAATCAACATAACTACTGGTATGAGCTCTGCCTCCACTTTGTAATGTTAAATAGCTAAGATTAAACTTTATACGTCATGAATGTTGCTATAAATTATTTGATATTTGGACTGTTCTTCTTCATTTCAGTGTGTTCACTGAACCAAATGCAGTATCAGTGTAAATGTGAGGGTCAGTTTGTTTGGCCAAATGACACGTGTCACTCATACGAGGCCTGTGATGTCATCACTGATGGTTCATGTACATGTATCAATGCCCTTCCAGTCGATGGACAGTTCTGTCAAGGTGAGACACTGACATCATTCTACGACAACATCAGTTTTCTCACTTTAATTAATTTGCTCTGTTTTTTTCTGCTTTGATTTTACTGTATTTTGCTACTAGGATTGACAGACTGATCATGTGCTTGTTTATTGTTATTATTATTATTTTCTCTCTCTCTTTTTTTTTTTTTTGCAAATAACTGTAAGACACATGGTCTATTATATAGAAATTTGTCATAAAAATATCAACATCACAGTACACAACAACTCAACCTGCTTCTGTTTGTTCTTGCAGTACTACCTTCTAACTACGTGATTGACATTGACGTGAGATTCTTTGACTTAATCCTGGTGAACTTCTTACGAAATATCACCAGAAATATCAGCCTGCCTTTGACTCTGAGCAACAGCATAAATATCACAGATATCGACATGACTACTGGTGAGAGCAGAATATTTCATCATGTCACATACTAAGATGAGTTCAATATTAGGACAAATTGACAGTTTGAACACAGATGAATAAATCCTATTCTATTACAGTGTGCGGATTAAATGGAACAGAATATGAGTGCAAGTGTGAGGAGCATCATGTTTGGCCCAGTGACACCTGCAGGGCCTATCAGGTGTGTGATGGCATTGTGGGAGGCACTTGTGGATGTATTCAAGCTCTCCCTTCAGAGGGTCCACTTTGCCAGAGAGGTGAGAAATCACATCACATCACAAATGTACTGGTTGTAATTGTAGGCAGTAACAACTCATGTCAGGGTAAGAATTATCAACTGATTTTGTTTTCTGTTTTAATCTCATATAATTGAGTATACAGAGCTGCTGTGTTTTTACAATTTGTGTGAATATTTGTGTGAGCTATGCCTATATTATTATTCGTTTGTTTTTGTCATAGATATAAATGAATGTGTATTCAGTCCATCTGTATGTGGTCCAAATTCCATCTGTGAAAATCATTTTGGAAGTTTCAACTGTTCATGTTTGGATGGATTCACTGCAACAAACTCAAGTCTCCCCGTCAGCATCAGTAACACGTGTGGAGGTAAATCATGGATCTTGGTGTGCATATCATTTTTGAAACTAGCAGCATGTTTTTCTGCCATGTGATTCTTTTCAAATCGTATTTAACAGTTTATTGTTTAATATCTTTGAAAAGTAACTTTTATAGGCAAACAGAATTGACAATTAATAATTCTAACTAATTTTAAAGTTTTGTATCCATACAAAAAAAAAAAAAAAATTAATTTGGTTGATCTTTATATTAGCATGAAAGTTCCTAATTAGAATAATACATTCCCTTTCAAGGGAACTCGCGTTGCGTCGAGAAATTGACGCTTTGGGAACGCAACGCGTGATGTCGTCATGAAGCACGTGTGAAATCAGTCCAATGGTGTGTCGAGACGTCAGAAGCGGGTGACGTCACGGCCAGGAAGCTATAAAGCACGCTCAAACAAAGCAACGCTAGCTTCTGTGTCTTCAGTTGCGCTCTGTGTCTCGTATGTCCTATTTGGTGTTGTTTGTCATTATTATTATTCCTCGTTATTATGGCCGACAAGCAATTTAGATCTTGTGTTTATCCCTGCCCACGTTACATCACGGGCGGGGATACACATGATCTTTGTGTTGCCTGCTTGGGAGCGGAGCATGCCCGGTCAGCACTCGAGGCTGCTGGCTGTGAGCACTGCGACCGCCTTCCATTGCGGACGCTCCGCTCCCGCCTGCCGCTTTTTGATGAGGGCGCTCAGGCTCGCGTTCCCCAGGGTTCGGGTCCCGCTGCTGCCGAGGCACAGCGCCGATCCAGATCTTGGGGATCGCAAATGGATTTGTCAGAGGGGTTTGAGACGGGCCCCGCCCTATCTCAGCCCTCACCTGACAGATCCAGTGCTTTTTCCCAGTGCCTGGAAGCACGCTTTGCGGTTCCTTCCACACTGGGTGAAGCACCGGTGCTCAACGTGTCCAGCTCCGAGGAGCTGGATGTGGAGAGCACCGACGTAGCAGAGAGTGAGGACTCGCCATCCCACTCTCCGGCTTATGAGGAGCTGGTTGAGGTCATAACTCGCGCCGTGGCCAAACTAAATATTGACTGGCCGGCGGAGAGGCAGGACGTTCGTCCTAAAAGTAAATTGGATGAGCGCTTCCTGCCCTCGCGAGCGCAGCCTCCCTGTCGGGGTCTCCCCTTCTTCCCAGACCTCCACACTGAGGTGTCGAGGTCCTGGAAGAAACCGGCCTCCTATCGTGTGCATAGTGCTGAAACCACGCACTATGCATCGATAGTGGGGCTCAAGGAGCATGGGTATGGGACGATGCCAAAGGTGGAGGACACGCTTGCTAGCTATCTCTCTCCACAATCGGCATCGCCCCTAAAGGCCCCGACACTGCCCACCAAGCCCGTCAGGATTACATCTAGCTTGGTGGGCAAAGCTTATCAGGCCTCTGGTCAGGCTGCGGCATGCCTTCACACTATGGGCGTGCTGCAGGCCTACCAAGCCGAACTTCTGGGGGATATTGATGAGGGCGGGGGAATGACTCCCGACGTAGTCGATGAACTGCGTCGGGCAGCTGATTTATCTCTCCGGGCCACCAAGGAGACGGCCAAATCTGTCGGTCGTGCCATGGCAGCCCTGGTGGCCACGGAGAGGCATTTATGGCTCAACCTTAGCTCCATAAAAGAGAAGGACAAGCATTTCCTGCTGGACGCCCCGCTTACGCCTCCTGGCCTCTTCGGCGACGCCGTCAATACGGTCGTCGAGAGGTTCCAGGAGGCTAATAAGCAAGCGGCGGCGTTCCAGAAGCTCCTCCCCCGCCGCTCTCATACCCCCGGGGCTGCTCAACAACACCAGCAGCCCCACACTTCTAAAGCCAGCTCCTCACAACAACATCGTGCTGCCCAGAAGCAGAGCGTTACCACCCGTACTCCCCCTCAGCGACACGGGGGGACGGGTGGTCCGTCTCAACCGCAGCCTTCGAGGGGTAGGATGGATCTGCGATCCGTCCTTATCGCCAAGAAGGCTGCGGGGAAAAAGCCCTGACGCCAGCAGCGTCAGGACTTTGAGGGCAGTCCCCTCCGGAGAGAGGTGTTCTACACCTCAGCGCACAGCGCTCTCTTCTCTTCGGTGCCCTCAGGGGACCGTTCTGCCAACCCTGCCGTTCCAGGGCGCAGCGGCCCCCAGCGAACATTCACTCAAGCATCCGCCTGTAAGTTTAGCGGTGCTGGGGTGTTCGCTCCCTCCGAGGAGGGTCTCAGAGCGATCAGTTTGGTTGCCCCCTGCCGGTGCGCCGCATCGGGGCACCGAACTGGTTATTCAAGATATACCAGAGGCCAGTCTCGAGAGACTGGTTCCCTTAGTAGAATATCTGACAGCGTGGAAGCTACTGCCAAATATTTCTCAATGGGTCCTGCGTACAATCGAAAAAGGTTATGCCATTCAGTTCGGGTCTCGCCCGCCCCGGTTTATGGGGGTCCTACCCACTGTGGTGGGCCCCGAGCAGGCTCTGGTTCTGGAACAAGAAGTAAAAACTCTATTGGAGAAAGGAGCCATAGATTATGTACTTCCCTCCGATGCAGAGAACGGTTTCTACAGCCGTTACTTTATTGTTCCAAAGAAGGATGGCGGGCTGCGTCCTATTCTAGATCTTCGTCAACTGAACCAGTCCGTTATGAAACTCAAGTTCAAGATGTTGACACTGAGGCAGATCGTATCTCAAATCAGGTCCGAGGACTGGTTTGTTACGATCGACCTCAAGGACGCATACTTTCATATCTCCATCCTTCCACATCACAGGAAGTTCCTGAGGTTTGCTTTTGGGGGCAAAGCTTACCAATATCGGGTTCTTCCATTCGGCCTAGCGTTATCACCCCGCACATTCACCAAATGTATGGATGCAGCTCTTGCACCTCTACGTCTCCAGGGCATTCGCGTCCTCAATTATATAGACGATTGGTTGATTCTGGCTCATTCACAACAGTTAGCAGCTCGGCATCGAGATGTCGTCCTCGCTCACATGAAGAGCCTGGGGCTGAGGCTCAACGCCAAGAAGAGTATGCTTTCTCCAGTTCAGAGAACCACTTTTCTGGGCGTGGTTTGGGACTCTGTTGCGATGCAGGCGCGTCTTTCTCCTGCTCGCATCGAATCAATCCTTTCTACCGTAAGCCGGTTAAAGCTAGGCCAGTCACTCACTGTAAAACAGTTTCAGAGGCTGTTGGGGCTGATGGCAGCGGCATCCAACGTGATACCTTTTGGTCTGCTGCACATGAGACCCCTGCAGTGGTGGCTCAGAACCAGGGGATTCTCCCCGAGGGGAAATCCTTTTCGCATGATCAAGGTCACGCGGCGTTGTCTACGTGCCCTGGCCATTTGGAAGAAGTCCTGGTTTCTATCCCAAGGGCCCGTGCTGGGAGCTCCTTGTCGTCGCAAAATGCTAACGACAGATGCTTCCCTCACGGGCTGGGGAGCGGTCCTAGACGGACGCTCGACTCAAGGTCTGTGGGGCGCTCACCACCTCTCCTGGCACATCAACTGCCTGGAGATGCTGGCGGTCTTTCTGGCCCTCAAGACTTTTCTCTCAGATCTCAGGGGCCACCATGTTCTTGTCCGGTCAGACAACACATCGGTAGTCGCCTATATAAATCATCAGGGGGGTCTGCGGTCACGCCCACTCTCCAAGTTGGCGCGCCAAATCCTCCTGTGGTCCCAAGGGAAATTTCTGTCACTCAGGGCAGCTTATATCCCCGGGGTCCAGAATGTTGGAGCAAACGTCCTGTCGAGGCAGGGGCTGAGGCCCGGGGAATGGAGGCTCCACCCCGAGGTGGTGGAGCAAATTTGGGAAAGGTTCGGCCAGGCTCAGGTGGATCTGTTTGCGTCTCGAGAGACTTCTCACTGTCCACTCTGGTTCTCCCTCACGCATCCAGCTCCTCTCGGACTGGATGCTATGGTACAGACGTGGCCGAGGCTTCGTCTGTACGCATTTCCCCCGATCGCTCTGCTCCCGGGAGTTCTAGAAAGAGTTCGCCGGGACCACGTCCGGCTCACCTTGATAGCCCCGCGCTGGCCGGGCAGAGTGTGGTTCTCGGACCTAGTATCTCTCCTGGACGGCTCTCCCTGGGAGATTCCCGTCAGGAGGGACCTTCTGTCCCAGGCAGGGGGCACGATTTTCCACCCCCGCCCAGAGCTCTGGAGCCTGTGGGCTTGGCCTCTGAGGGGGCCCAGCTCATAGATTCCGGTCTCTCAACCGAGGTTGTCGGGACCATTCTCCAATCTAGAGCTCCCTCCACGAGGAAGCTATACGCCCTGAAGTGGAAACTTTTCACTTCTTGGTGCAGTAGTCGTCAGTTTGATCCAGTTTCCTGTCCCGTTGGTACGGTCTTGGAATTTCTGCAGGAACGGTTCACTGCAGGGTTATCTCCCTCCACGCTAAAGGTTTATGTGGCGGCCATTGCGGCTTACCACATACCCTTGGCTGGTTCTTCTCTTGGTAGAGACCCACTTATTACTCGCTTCCTCCGTGGCACCCTGAGGCTGAGGCCCGCGGTACGCACGAGGGTTCCGGCATGGGATTTGGCCGTGGTGCTCCAAGGCCTATCCCTAGCCCCCTTTGAACCGATTGAGGAGGTTCCAGTTAAGTTTTTGACCCTAAAAACACTGTTCCTCCTCGCCATATCTTCCTTGAAAAGAATAGGAGATCTACAGGCCCTTTCGGTTGCTCCCTCGTGCTTAGAATTTGCACCTGGTATGGTGAAAGCCTTCCTTCACCCCAGACCTGGCTACATTCCTAAAGTTCCCACTAATGTGGTTAGCCCCATTGTACTGCAGGCCTTCTGTCCTCCTCCCTTCAGGACGTCAGACCAGGAACGCCTTAATTTGCTTTGCCCTGTTCGGGCCCTAGACGCTTACGTCCACAGAGCTGCCCTGTGGCGTAAGACTGAGCAATTGTTTATCCTCTTCGGGTCCCCCAATAAAGGGGCCCCGGCGTCTAAGCAGAGGATGAGTAAGTGGTTAGTCGAGGCTATCTCACTTGCTTACGAGTCGGCCGGACTGCCGTCACCTCTAGCAGTCCGAGCCCACTCTACCAGAAGTATGGCGGCCTCCAAAGCCCTTCTTTCGGGAGCCTCTCTACACGACGTCTGTGATGCGGCAGGCTGGTCCTCACCGCACACATTCGTCAGGTTTTATCAACTTGACCTTAGCTCCCCCGGGGCCCGGGTTCTCTCTGGCGACTGACGAGCCACACCAGACAGGCCCTTGTAACTATGGCGGCGTGGGTATTAACGTTCCCAAAGCGTCAATTTCTCGACGCAACGCGAGTTCCCTTGAAAGGGAACGTCTCGGTTACGACTGTAACCTTAGTTCCCTGAAGAGGGAACGAGACGTTGCGTCGCCCTGCCATACTTCCGGCACGCCTGTCAGCGCTTACCTCAGACACTTTAAGCTAGCGTTGCTTTGTTTGAGCGTGCTTTATAGCTTCCTGGCCATGACGTCACCCGCTTCTGACGTCTCGACACACCATTGGACTGATTTCACACGTGCTTCATGACGACATCACGCGTTGCGTTCCCAAAGCGTCAATTTCTCGACGCAACGTCTCGTTCCCTCTTCAGGGAACTAAGGTTACAGTCGTAACCGAGACGTTTTTTCAACTCTTCTTTGAATAAAGATGTGCATGAATGTCTAAACACATCACAGTTCTGTGGTCCAAACTCTTGTTGCACCAACTTATTTGGGAGTTACAACTGTTCCTGCTTGAGTGGGTTTACTGTAACAAATATTAATCAACCAGTTAGCATCAGTAACCCATGCAATGGTAAAACATTTTTTTTTTTTTTTTTTAAGTTTGATTGATTTGATATCAATTTTCACACTTCTGTTTTCTCCAAATCCGAGGACATTTGAACCAAACCTCTCTGACACGTGACGAATCTTGGTCTTAGAGAAATGATTCCAGTCATAACTGAATTTCATCAAAAGGTTTTGCAGGGCATCAGTCATAATTTTTGCATTTTTTCCACTCTCTTTTTCTACAGTGACTCTACCTTTGACTGAATATCTGATTGAACTTCAGATCAATAGTGTGGATAGTAGCATCACTGATCAGCTGAGGGCCCTTCTGATGTCTTTTAATTTGCCCTACATAATCAATGACAGCACTAACATTACAGAAATCAACATAACTACTGGTATGAGCTCTGCCTCCACTTTGTATTTTTAAATAGCTAAGACTGAACTTTATACGTCATGAATGTTGCTATAAATTATTTGATATTTGGACTGTTCTTCTGCATTTCAGTGTGTTCACTGAACCAAACGCAGTATCAGTGTAAATGTGAGGGTCAGTTTGTTTGGCCAAATGACACGTGTCACTCATACGAGGCCTGTGATGTCATCACTGATGGTTCATGTACATGTATCAATGCCCTTCCAGTCGATGGACAGTTCTGTCAAGGTGAGACACTGACATCATTCAACAACAGCATCAGTTTTCTCACTTTATTAAATTGTTCTGTTTTCCTGCTTTTATTTTACTGCATTTTGCTACTGGAATTGACAGACTGATCATGTGCTTGTTTATTATTATTATTATTAGTTTCTCTCTCTCTCTCTCTCTTTTTTTTTTTTTTTGCAAATAACTGTAAGACACATGGTCTATTATATAGAAATTTGTCATAAAAATATCAACATCACAGTACACAACAACTCAACCTGCTTCTGTTTGTTCTTGCAGTACTACCTTCTAACTACGTGATTGACATTGACGTGAGATTCTTTGACTTAATCCTGGTGAACTTCTTACGAAATATCACCAGAAATATCAGCCTGCCTTTGACTCTGAGCAACAGCATAAATATCACAGATATCGACATGACTACTGGTGAGAGCAGAATATTTCATCATGTCACATACTAAGATGAGTTCAATATTAGGACAAATTGACAGTTTGAACACAGATGAATAAATCCTATTCTATTACAGTGTGTGGGTTAAATGGAACAGAATATGAGTGCAAGTGTGAGGAGCATCATGTTTGGCCCAGTGACACCTGCAGGGCCTATCAGGTGTGTGATGGCATTGTGGGAGGCACTTGTGGATGTATTCAAGCTCTCCCTTCAGAGGGTCCACTTTGCCAGAGAGGTGAGAAATCACATCACATCACAAATGTACTGATTGTAATTGTAGGCAGTAACAACTCATGTCAGGGTAAGAATTATCAACTGATTTTGTTTTTGTTTTAATCTCATATAATTGAGTATACAGAGCTGCTGTGTTTTTACAATTTGTGTGAATATTTGTGTGAGCTATGCCTATATTATTATTCGTTTGTTTTTGTCATAGATATAAATGAATGTGTATTCAGTCCATCTGTATGTGGTCCAAATTCCATCTGTGAAAATCATTTTGGAAGTTTCAACTGTTCATGTTTGGATGGATTCACTGCAACAAACTCAAGTCTCCCCGTCAGCATCAGTAACACGTGTGGAGGTAAATCATGGATCTTGGTGTGCATATCATTTTTGAAACTAGCAGCATGTTTTTTCTGCCATGTCATTCTTTTCAAATCGTATTTAACAGTTTATTGTTTAATATCTTTGAAAAGTAACTTTTATAGGCACACATAATTGACAATTAATATTTCTAACTAATTTTAAAGTTTTGTATCCATACAAAAAACAAAAAAAAAATTAATTTGGTTGATCTTTATATTAGCATGAAAGTTCCTAATTAGAATAATACATTTTTTCAACTCTTCTTTGAATAAAGATGTGCATGAATGTCTAAACACATCACAGTTCTGTGGTCCAAACTCTTGTTGCACCAACTTATTTGGGAGTTACAACTGTTCCTGCTTGAGTGGGTTTACTGTAACAAATATGAATCAACCAGTTAGCATCAGTAACCCATGCAATGGAAAGGATTTTTTTTTTCTTTCTTTTTTTTTTTTTTTTAAGTTTGATTGATTTGATATCAGTTTTCACACTTCTGTTTTCTCCAAACCCGAGGACATTTGAACCAAACCTGTCTGACACGTGACGAATCTTGGTCTTAGAGAAATGATTCCAGTCATAACTGAATTTCGTCAAAAAGTTTTGCAGGGCATCAGTCAAAATTTTTGGATTTTTTCCACTCTCTTTTTCTACAGTGACTCTACCTTTGACTGAATATCTGATTGAACTTCAGATCAATAGTGTGGATAGTAGCATCACTGATCAGCTGAGGGCCCTTCTGATGTCTTTTAATTTGCCCTACATAATCAATGACAGCACTAACATTACAGAAATCAACATAACTACTGGTATGAGCTCTGCCTCCACTTTGTAATGTTAAATAGCTAAGATTAAACTTTATACGTCATGAATGTTGCTATAAATTATTTGATATTTGGACTGTTCTTCTGCATTTCAGTGTGTTCACTGAACCAAATGCAGTATCAGTGTAAATGTGAGGGTCAGTTTGTTTGGCCAAATGACACGTGTCACTCATACGAGGCCTGTGATGTCATCACTGATGGTTCATGTACATGTATCAATGCCCTTCCAGTCGATGGACAGTTCTGTCAAGGTGAGACACTGACATCATTCAACAACAGCATCAGTTTTCTCACTTTAATTAATTTGCTCTGTTTTTTTCTGCTTTGATTTTACTGTATTTTGCTACTAGGATTGACAGACTGATCATGTGCTTGTTTATTATTATTATTATTATTTTCTCTCTCTCTCTTTTTTTTTTTTTGCAAATAACTGTAAGACACATGGTCTATTATATAGAAATTTGTCATAAAAATATCAACATCACAGTACACAACAACTCAACCTGCTTCTGTTTGTTCTTGCAGTACTACCTTCTAACTACGTGATTGACATTGACGTGAGATTCTTTGACTTAATCCTGGTGAACTTCTTACGAAATATCACCAGAAATATCAGCCTGCCTTTGACTCTGAGCAACAGCATAAATATCACAGATATCGACATGACTACTGGTGAGAGCAGAATATTTCATCATGTCACATACTAAGATGAGTTCAATATTAGGACAAATTGACAGTTTGAACACAGATGAATAAATCCTATTCTATTACAGTGTGCGGATTAAATGGAACAGAATATGAGTGCAAGTGTGAGGAGCATCATGTTTGGCCCAGTGACACCTGCAGGGCCTATCAGGTGTGTGATGGCATTGTGGGAGGCACTTGTGGATGTATTCAAGCTCTCCCTTCAGAGGGTCCACTTTGCCAGAGAGGTGAGAAATCACATCACATCACAAATGTACTGGTTGTAATTGTAGGCAGTAACAACTCATGTCAGGGTAAGAATTATCAACTGATTTTGTTTTCTGTTTTAATCTCATATAATTGAGTATACAGAGCTGCTGTGTTTTTACAATTTGTGTGAATATTTGTGTGAGCTATGCCTATATTATTATTCGTTTGTTTTTGTCATAGATATAAATGAATGTGTATTCAGTCCATCTGTATGTGGTCCAAATTCCATCTGTGAAAATCATTTTGGAAGTTTCAACTGTTCATGTTTGGATGGATTCGCTGCAACAAACTCAAGTCTCCCCATCAGCATCAGTAACACGTGTGGAGGTAAATCATGGATCTTGGTGTGCATATCATTTTTGAAACTAGCAGCATGTTTTTTTGCCATGTGATTCTTTTCAAATCGTATTTAACAGTTTATTGTTTAATATCTTTGAAAAGTAACTTTTATAGGCAAACAGAATTGACAATTAATAATTCTAACTAATTTTAAAGTTTTGTATCCATACAAAAAAAAAAAAAAATTAATTTGGTTGATCTTTATATTAGCATGAAAGTTCCTAATTAGAATAATACATTCCCTTTCAAGGGAACTCGCGTTGCGTCGAGAAATTGACGCTTTGAGAACGCAACGCGTGATGTCGTCATGAAGCACGTGTGAAATCAGTCCAATGGTGTGTCGAGACGTCAGAAGCGGGTGACGTCACGGCCAGGAAGCTATAAAGCACGCTCAAACAAAGCAACGCTAGCTTCTGTGTCTTCAGTTGCGCTCTGTGTCTCGTATGTCCTATTTGGTGTTGTTTGTCATTATTATTATTCCTCGTTATTATGGCCGACAAGCAATTTAGATCTTGTGTTCATCCCTGCCCACGTTACATCACGGGCGGGGATACACATGATCTTTGTGTTGCCTGCTTGGGAGCGGAGCATGCCCGGTCAGCACTCGAGGGTGCTGGCTGTGAGCACTGCGACCGCCTTCCATTGCGGGCGCTCCGCTCCCGCCTGGCGCTTTTTGATGAGGGCGCTCAGGCTCGCGTTCCCCAGGGTTCGGGTCCCGCTGCTGCCGAGGCACAGCGCCGATCCAGATCTTGGGGATCGCAAATGGATTTGTCAGAGGGGTTTGAGACGGGCCCCGCCCTATCTCAGCCCTCACCTGACAGATCCAATGCTTTTTTCCAGTGCCTGGAAGCACGCTTTGCGGTTCCTTCCACACTGGGTGAAGCACCGGTGCTCAACGTGTCCAGCTCCGAGGAGCTGGATGTGGAGAGCACCGACGTAGCAGAGAGTGAGGACTCGCCATCCCACTCTCCGGCTTATGAGGAGCTGGTTGAGGTCATAACTCGCGCCGTGGCCAAACTAAATATTGACTGGCCGGCGGAGAGGCAGGACGTTCGTCCTAAAAGTAAATTGGATGAGCGCTTCCTGCCCTCGCGAGCGCAGCCTCCCCGTCGGGGTCTCCCCTTCTTCCCAGACCTCCACACTGAGGTGTCGAGGTCCTGGAAGAAACCGGCCTCCTATCGTGTGCATAGTGCTCAAACCACGCACTATGCATCGATAGTGGGGCTCAAGGAGCATGGGTATGGGACGATGCCAAAGGTGGAGGACACGCTTGCTAGTTATCTCTCTCCACAATCGGCATCGCCCCTAAAGGCCCCGACACTGCCCACCAAGCCCGTCAGGATTACATCTAGCTTGGTGGGCAAAGCTTATCAGGCCTCTGGTCAGGCTGCGGCATGCCTTCACACTATGGGCGTGCTGCAGGCCTACCAAGCCGAACTTCTGGGGGATATTGATGAGGGCGGGGGAATGACTCCCGATGTAGTCGATGAACTGCGTCGGGCAGCTGATTTATCTCTCCGGGCCACCAAGGAGACGGCCAAATCTGTCGGTCGTGCCATGGCAGCCCTGGTGGCCACGGAGAGGCATTTATGGCTCAACCTTAGCTCCATAAAAGAGAAGGACAAGCATTTCCTGCTGGACGCCCCGCTTACGCCTCCTGGCCTCTTCGGCGACGCCGTCAATACGGTCGTCGAGAGGTTCCAGGAGGCTAATAAGCAAGCGGCGGCGTTCCAGAAGCTCCTCCCCCGCCGCTCTCATACCCCCGGGGCTGCTCAACAACACCAGCAGCCCCACACTTCTAAAGCCAGCTCCTCACAACAACATCGTGCTGCCCAGAAGCAGAGCGTTACCACCCGTACTTCCCCTCAGCGACACGGGGGGACGGGTGGTCGGTCTCAACCGCAGCCTTCGAGGGGTAGGATGGATCTGCGATCCGTCCTTATCGCCAAGAAGGCTGCGGGGAAAAAGCCTTTGAGGGCAGTCCCCTCCGGAGAGAGGTGTTCTACACCTCAGCGCACAGCGCTCTCTTCTCTTCGGTGCCCTCAGGGGACCGTTCTGCCAACCCTGCCGTTCCAGGGCGCAGCGGCCCCCAGCGAACATTCACTCAAGCATCCGCCTGTAAGTTTAGCGGTGCTGGGGTGTTCGCTCCCTCCGAGGAGGGTCTCAGAGCGATCAGTTTGGTTGCCCCCTGCCGGTGCGCCGCATCGGGGCACCGGACTGGTTATTCAAGATATACCAGAGGCCAGTCTCGAGAGACTGGTTCCATTAGTAGAATATCTGACAGCGTGGAAGCTACTGCCAAATATTTCTCAATGGGTCCTGCGTACAATCGAAAAAGGTTATGCCATTCAGTTCGGGTCTCGCCCGCCCCGGTTTATGGGGGTCCTACCCACTGTGGTGGGCCCCGAGCAGGCTCTGGTTCTGGAACAAGAAGTAAAAACTCTATTGGAGAAAGGAGCCATAGATTATGTACTTCCCTCCGATGCAGAGAACGGTTTCTACAGCCGTTACTTTATTGTTCCAAAGAAGGATGGCGGGCTGCGTCCTATTCTAGATCTTCGTCAACTGAACCAGTCCGTTATGAAACTCAAGTTCAAGATGTTGACACTGAGGCAGATCGTATCTCAAATCAGGTCCGAGGACTGGTTTGTTACGATCGACCTCAAGGACGCATACTTTCATATCTCCATCCTTCCACATCACAGGAAGTTCCTGAGGTTTGCTTTTGGGGGCAAAGCTTACCAATATCGGGTTCTTCCATTCGGCCTATCGTTATCACCCCCGCACATTCACCAAATGTATGGATGCAGCTCTTGCACCTCTACGTCTCCAGGGCATTCGCGTCCTCAATTATATAGACGATTGGTTGATTCTGGCTCATTCACAACAGTTAGCGGCTCGGCATCGAGATGTCGTCCTCGCTCACATGAAGAGCCTG
This sequence comes from Elopichthys bambusa, assembly GCA_037101425.1. NCBI lineage: Eukaryota > Metazoa > Chordata > Actinopteri > Cypriniformes > Xenocyprididae > Elopichthys > Elopichthys bambusa. The sequence goes on along the minus strand of CM074445.1, from coordinate 22,482,866 downwards.
GGGCTGAGGCTCAACGCCAAGAAGAGTATGCTTTCTCCAGTTCAGAGAACCACTTTTCTGGGCGTGGTTTGGGACTCTGTTGCGATGCAGGCGCGTCTTTCTCCTGCTCGCATCGAATCAATCCTTTCTACCGTAAGCCGGTTAAAGCTAGGCCAGTCACTCACTGTAAAACAGTTTCAGAGGCTGTTGGGGCTGATGGCAGCGGCATCCAACGTGATACCTTTTGCTCTGCTGCACATGAGACCCCTGCAGTGGTGGCTCAGAACCAGGGGATTCTCCCCGAGGGGAAATCCTTTTCGCATGATCAAGGTCACGCGGCGTTGTCTACGTGCCCTGGCCATTTGGAAGAAGTCCTGGTTTCTATCCCAAGGGCCCGTGCTGGGAGCTCCTTGTCGTCGCAAAATGCTAACGACAGATGCTTCCCTCACGGGCTGGGGAGCGGTCCTAGACGGACGCTCGACTCAAGGTCTGTGGGGCGCTCACCACCTCTCCTGGCACATCAACTGCCTGGAGATGCTGGCGGTCTTTCTGGCCCTCAAGACTTTTCTCTCAGATCTCAGGGGCCACCATGTTCTTGTCCGGTCAGACAACACATCGGTAGTCGCCTATATAAATCATCAGGGGGGTCTGCGGTCACGCCCACTCTCCAAGTTGGCGCGCCAAATCCTCCTGTGGTCCCAAGGGAAATTTCTGTCACTCAGGGCAGCTTATATCCCCGGGGTCCAGAATGTTGGAGCAGACGTCCTGTCGAGGCAGGGGCTGAGGCCCGGGGAATGGAGGCTCCACCCCGAGGTGGTGGAGCAAATTTGGGAAAGGTTCGGCCAGGCTCAGGTGGATCTGTTTGCGTCTCGAGAGACTTCTCACTGTCCACTCTGGTTCTCCCTCACGCATCCAGCTCCTCTCGGACTGGATGCTATGGTACAGACGTGGCCGAGGCTTCGTCTGTACGCATTTCCCCCGATCGCTCTGCTCCCGGGAGTTCTAGAAAGAGTTCGCCGGGACCATGTCCGGCTCACCTTGATAGCCCCGCGCTGGCCGGGCAGAGTGTGGTTCTCGGACCTAGTATCTCTCCTGGACAGCTCTCCCTGGGAGATTCCCGTCAGGAGGGACCTTCTGTCCCAGGCAGGGGGCACGATTTTCCACCCCCGCCCAGAGCTCTGGAGCCTGTGGGCTTGGCCTCTGAGGGGGCCCAGCTCATAGATTCCGGTCTCTCAACCGAGGTTGTAGGGACCATTCTCCAATCTAGAGCTCCCTCCACGAGGAAGCTATACGCCCTGAAGTGGAAACTTTTCACTTCTTGGTGCAGTAGTCGTCAGTTTGATCCAGTTTCCTGTCCCGTTGGTACGGTCTTGGAATTTCTGCAGGAACGGTTCACTGCAGGGTTATCTCCCTCCACGCTAAAGGTTTATGTGGCGGCCATTGCGGCTTACCACATACCCTTGGCTGGTTCTTCTCTTGGTAGAGACCCACTTATTACTCGCTTCCTCCGTGGCACCCTGAGGCTGAGGCCCGCGGTACGCACGAGGGTTCCGGCATGGGATTTGGCCGTGGTGCTCCAAGGCCTATCCCTAGCCCCCTTTGAACCGATTGAGGAGGTTCCAGTTAAGTTTTTGACCCTAAAAACACTGTTCCTCCTCGCCATATCTTCCTTGAAAAGAATAGGAGATCTACAGGCCCTTTCGGTTGCTCCCTCGTGCTTAGAATTTGCACCTGGTATGGTGAAAGCCTTCCTTCACCCCAGACCTGGCTACATTCCTAAAGTTCCCACTAATGTGGTTAGCCCCATTGTACTGCAGGCCTTCTGTCCTCCTCCCTTCAGGACGTCAGACCAGGAACGCCTTAATTTGCTTTGCCCTGTTCGGGCCCTAGACGCTTACGTCCACAGAGCTGCCCTGTGGCGTAAGACTGAGCAATTGTTTATCCTCTTCGGGTCCCCCAATAAAGGGGCCCCGGCGTCTAAGCAGAGGATGAGTAAGTGGTTAGTCGAGGCTATCTCACTTACTTACGAGTCGGCCGGACTGCCGTCACCTCTAGCAGTCCGAGCCCACTCTACCAGAAGTATGGCGGCCTCCAAAGCCCTTCTTTCGGGAGCCTCTCTACACGACGTCTGTGATGCGGCAGGCTGGTCCTCACCGCACACATTCGTCAGGTTTTATCAACTTGACCTTAGCTCCCCCGGGGCCCGGGTTCTCTCTGGCGACTGACGAGCCACACCAGACAGGCCCTTGTAACTATGGCGGCGTGGGTATTAACGTTCCCAAAGCGTCAATTTCTCGACGCAACGCGAGTTCCCTTGAAAGGGAACGTCTCGGTTACGACTGTAACCTTAGTTCCCTGAAGAGGGAACAAGACGTTGCGTCGCCCTGCCATACTTCCGGCACGCCTGTCAGCGCTTACCTCAGACACTTTAAGCTAGCGTTGCTTTGTTTGAGCGTGCTTTATAGCTTCCTGGCCATGACGTCACCCGCTTCTGACGTCTCGACACACCATTGGACTGATTTCACACGTGCTTCATGACGACATCACGCGTTGCGTTCCCAAAGCGTCAATTTCTCGACGCAACGTCTCGTTCCCTCTTCAGGGAACTAAGGTTACAGTCGTAACCGAGACGTTTTTTCAACTCTTCTTTGAATAAAGATGTGCATGAATGTCTAAACACATCACAGTTCTGTGGTCCAAACTCTTGTTGCACCAACTTATTTGGGAGTTACAACTGTTCCTGCTTGAGTGGGTTTACTGTAACAAATATGAATCAACCAGTTAGCATCAGTAACCCATGCAATGGTAAAACATTTTTTTTTTTTTTTTTTTTTTTAAGTTTGATTGATTTGATATCAATTTTCACACTTCTGTTTTCTCCAAATCCGAGGACATTTGAACCAAACCTCTCTGACACGTGACGAATCTTGGTCTTAGAGAAATGATTCCAGTCATAACTGAATTTCATCAAAAGGTTTTGCAGGGCATCAGTCATAATTTTTGCATTTTTTCCACTCTCTTTTTCTACAGTGACTCTACCTTTGACTGAATATCTGATTGAACTTCAGATCAATAGTGTGGATAGTAGCATCACTGATCAGCTGAGGGCCCTTCTGATGTCTTTTAATTTGCCCTACATAATCAATGACAGCACTAACATTACAGAAATCAACATAACTACTGGTATGAGCTCTGCCTCCACTTTGTATTTTTAAATAGCTAAGACTGAACTTTATACGTCATGAATGTTGCTATAAATTATTTGATATTTGGACTGTTCTTCTGCATTTCAGTGTGTTCACTGAACCAAATGCAGTATCAGTGTAAATGTGAGGGTCAGTTTGTTTGGCCAAATGACACGTGTCACTCATACGAGGCCTGTGATGTCATCACTGATGGTTCATGTACATGTATCAATGCCCTTCCAGTCGATGGACAGTTCTGTCAAGGTGAGACACTGACATCATTCAACAACAGCATCAGTTTTCTCACTTTAATTAATTTGCTCTGTTTTTTTCTGCTTTGATTTTACTGTAGTTTGCTACTAGGATTGACAGACTGATCATGTGCTTGTTTATTATTATTATTATTATTTTCTCTCTCTCTCATTTTTTTTTTTTTGCAAATAACTGTAAGACACATGGTCTATTATATAGAAATTTGTCATAAAAATATCAACATCACAGTACACAACAACTCAACCTGCTTCTGTTTGTTCTTGCAGTACTACCTTCTAACTACGTGATTGACATTGACGTGAGATTCTTTGACTTAATCCTGGTGAACTTCTTACGAAATATCACCAGAAATATCAGCCTGCCTTTGACTCTGAGCAACAGCATAAATATCACAGATATCGACATGACTACTGGTGAGAGCAGAATATTTCATCATGTCACATACTAAGATGAGTTCAATATTAGGACAAATTGACAGTTTGAACACAGATGAATAAATCCTATTCTATTACAGTGTGCGGATTAAATGGAACAGAATATGAGTGCAAGTGTGAGGAGCATCATGTTTGGCCCAGTGACACCTGCAGGGCCTATCAGGTGTGTGATGGCATTGTGGGAGGCACTTGTGGATGTATTCAAGCTCTCCCTTCAGAGGGTCCACTTTGCCAGAGAGGTGAGAAATCACATCACATCACAAATGTACTGATTGTAATTGTAGGCAGTAACAACTCATGTCAGGGTAAGAATTATCAACTGATTTTGTTTTCTGTTTTAATCTCATATAATTGAGTATACAGAGCTGCTGTGTTTTTACAATTTGTGTGAATATTTGTGTGAGCTATGCCTATATTATTATTCGTTTGTTTTTGTCATAGATATAAATGAATGTGTATTCAGTCCATCTGTATGTGGTCCAAATTCCATCTGTGAAAATCATTTTGGAAGTTTCAACTGTTCATGTTTGGATGGATTCACTGCAACAAACTCAAGTCTCCCTGTTAGCATCAGTAACACGTGTGGAGGTAAATCATGGATCTTGGTGTGCATATCATTTTTAAAACTAGCAGCATGTTTTTCTGCCATGTGATTCTTTTCAAATCGTATTTAACAGTTTATTGTTTAATATCTTTGAAAAGTAACTTTTATAGGCAAACAGAATTGACAATTAATAATTCTAACTAATTTTAAAGTTTTGTATCCATACAAAAAAAAAAAAAAAAATTAATTTGGTTGATCTTTATATTAGCATGAAAGTTCCTAATTAGAATAATACATTTTTTCAACTCTTCTTTGAATAAAGATGTGCATGAATGTCTAAACACATCACAGTTCTGTGGTCCAAACTCTTGTTGCACCAACTTATTTGGGAGTTACAACTGTTCCTGCTTGAGTGGGTTTACTGTAACAAATATGAATCAACCAGTTAGCATCAGTAACCCATGCAATGGTAAAACATTTTTTTTTTTTTTTTTTTTTAAGTTTGATTGATTTGATATCAGTTTTCACACTTCTGTTTTCTCCAAATCCGAGGACATTTGAACCAAACCTCTCTGACACGTGACGAATCTTGGTCTTAGAGAAATGATTCCAGTCATAACTGAATTTCATCAAAAGATTTTGCAGGGCATCAGTCATAATTTTTGCATTTTTTCCACTCTCTTTTTCTACAGTGACTCTACCTTTGACTGAATATCTGATTGAACTTCAGATCAATAGTGTGGATAGTAGCATCACTGATCAGCTGAGGGCCCTTCTGATGTCTTTTAATTTGCCCTACATAATCAATGACAGCACTAACATTACAGAAATCAACATAACTACTGGTATGAGCTCTGCCTCCACTTTGTATTTTTAAATAGCTAAGACTGAACTTTATACGTCATGAATGTTGCTATAAATTATTTGATATTTGGACTGTTCTTCTGCATTTCAGTGTGTTCACTGAACCAAACGCAGTATCAGTGTAAATGTGAGGGTCAGTTTGTTTGGCCAAATGACACGTGTCACTCATACGAGGCCTGTGATGTCATCACTGATGGTTCATGTACATGTATCAATGCCCTTCCAGTCGATGGACAGTTCTGTCAAGGTGAGACACTGACATCATTCAACAACAGCATCAGTTTTCTCACTTTAATTAATTTGCTCTGTTTTTTTCTGCTTTGATTTTACTGTATTTTGCTACTAGGATTGACAGACTGATCATGTGCTTGTTTATTATTATTGTTATTCTTATTATTATTTTCTCTTTTTGCAAATAACTGTGAGACACATGGTCTGTTATATAGAAATTTGTCATAAAAATATTAACATCACAGTACACAACAACTCAACCTGCTTCTGTTTGTTCTTGCAGTACTACCTTCTAACTACGTGATTGACATTGACGTGAGATTTTTTGACTTAATCCTGGTGAACTTCTTACGAAATATCACCAGAAATATCAGCCTGCCTTTGACTCTGAGCAACAGCATAAATATCACAGATATCGACATGACTACTGGTGAGAGCAGAATATTTCATCATGTCACATACTAAGATGAGTTCAATATTAGGACAAATTGACAGTTTGAACACAGATGAATAAATCCTATTCTATTACAGTGTGCGGATTAAATGGAACAGAATATGAGTGCAAGTGTGAGGAGCATCATGTTTGGCCCAGTGACACCTGCAGGGCCTATCAGGTGTGTGATGGCATTGTGGGAGGCACTTGTGGATGTATTCAAGCTCTCCCTTCAGAGGGTCCACTTTGCCAGAGAGGTGAGAAATCACATTACATCACAAATATACTGATTGTAATTGTAGGCAGTAACAACTCATGTCAGGGTAAGAATTATCAACTGATTTTGTTTTCTGTTTTAATCTCATATAATTGAGTATACAGAGCTGCTGTGTTTTTACAATTTGTGTGAATATTTGTGTGAGCTATGCCTATATTATTATTCGTTTGTTTTTGTCATAGATATAAATGAATGTGTATTCAGTCCATCTGTATGTGGTCCAAATTCCATCTGTGAAAATCATTTTGGAAGTTTCAACTGTTCATGTTTGGATGGATTCACTGCAACAAACTCAAGTCTCCCCGTCAGCATCAGTAACACGTGTGGAGGTAAATCATGGATCTTGGTGTGCATATCATTTTTGAAACTAGCAGCATGTTTTTCTGCCATGTGATTCTTTTCAAATCGTATTTAACAGTTTATTGTTTAATATCTTTGAAAAGTAACTTTTATAGGCAAACAGAATTGACAATTAATAATTCTAACTAATTTTAAAGTTTTGTATCCATACAAAAAAAAAAAAAAAAATTAATTTGGTTGATCTTTATATTAGCATGAAAGTTCCTAATTAGAATAATACATTTTTTCAACTCTTCTTTGAATAAAGATGTGCATGAATGTCTAAACACATCACAGTTCTGTGGTCCAAACTCTTGTTGCACCAACTTATTTGGGAGTTACAACTGTTCCTGCTTGAGTGGGTTTACTGTAACAAATATGAATCAACCAGTTAGCATCAGTAACCCATGCAATGGTAAAACATTTTTTTTTTTTTTTTTTTTTTTTAAGTTTGATTGATTTGATATCAATTTTCACACTTCTGTTTTCTCCAAATCCGAGGACATTTGAACCAAACCTCTCTGACACGTGACGAATCTTGGTCTTAGAGAAATGATTCCAGTCATAACTGAATTTCATCAAAAGGTTTTGCAGGGCATCAGTCATAATTTTTGCATTTTTTCCACTCTCTTTTTCTACAGTGACTCTACCTTTGACTGAATATCTGATTGAACTTCAGATCAATAGTGTGGATAGTAGCATCACTGATCAGCTGAGGGCCCTTCTGATGTCTTTTAATTTGCCCTACATAATCAATGACAGCACTAACATTACAGAAATCAACATAACTACTGGTATGAGCTCTGCCTCCACTTTGTATTTTTAAATAGCTAAGACTGAACTTTATACGTCATGAATGTTGCTATAAATTATTTGATATTTGGACTGTTCTTCTGCATTTCAGTGTGTTCACTGAACCAAATGCAGTATCAGTGTAAATGTGAGGGTCAGTTTGTTTGGCCAAATGACACGTGTCACTCATACGAGGCCTGTGATGTCATCACTGATGGTTCATGTACATGTATCAATGCCCTTCCAGTCGATGGACAGTTCTGTCAAGGTGAGACACTGACATCATTCAACAACAGCATCAGTTTTCTCACTTTAATTAATTTGCTCTGTTTTTTTCTGCTTTGATTTTACTGTAGTTTGCTACTAGGATTGACAGACTGATCATGTGCTTGTTTATTATTATTATTATTATTTTCTCTCTCTCTCATTTTTTTTTTTTTGCAAATAACTGTAAGACACATGGTCTATTATATAGAAATTTGTCATAAAAATATCAACATCACAGTACACAACAACTCAACCTGCTTCTGTTTGTTCTTGCAGTACTACCTTCTAACTACGTGATTGACATTGACGTGAGATTCTTTGACTTAATCCTGGTGAACTTCTTACGAAATATCACCAGAAATATCAGCCTGCCTTTGACTCTGAGCAACAGCATAAATATCACAGATATCGACATGACTACTGGTGAGAGCAGAATATTTCATCATGTCACATACTAAGATGAGTTCAATATTAGGACAAATTGACAGTTTGAACACAGATGAATAAATCCTATTCTATTACAGTGTGTGGGTTAAATGGAACAGAATATGAGTGCAAGTGTGAGGAGCATCATGTTTGGCCCAGTGACACCTGCAGGGCCTATCAGGTGTGTGATGGCATTGTGGGAGGCACTTGTGGATGTATTCAAGCTCTTCCTTCAGAGGGTCCACTTTGCCAGAGAGGTGAGAAATCACATCACATCACAAATGTACTGATTGTAATTGTAGGCAGTAACAACTCATGTCAGGGTAAGAATTATCAACTGATTTTGTTTTTGTTTTAATCTCATATAATTGAGTATACAGAGCTGCTGTGTTTTTACAATTTGTGTGAATATTTGTGTGAGCTATGCCTATATTATTATTTGTTTGTTTTTGTCATAGATATAAATGAATGTGTATTCAGTCCATCTGTATGTGGTCCAAATTCCATCTGTGAAAATCATTTTGGAAGTTTCAACTGTTCATGTTTGGATGGATTCACTGCAACAAACTCAAGTCTCCCCGTCAGCATCAGTAACACGTGTGGAGGTAAATCATGGATCTTGGTGTGCATATCATTTTTGAAACTAGCAGCATGTTTTTCTGCCATGTCATTCTTTTTAAATCGTATTTAACAGTTTATTGTTTAATATCTTTGAAAAGTAACTTTTATAGGCACACATAATTGACAATTAATAATTCTAACTAATTTTAAGGTTTTGTATCCATACAAAAAAAAAAAAAAAAAAATTAATTTGGTTGATCTTTATATTAGCATGAAAGTTCCTAATTAGAATAATACATTTTTTCAACTCTTCTTTGAATAAAGATGTGCATGAATGTCTAAACACATCACAGTTCTGTGGTCCAAACTCTTGTTGCACCAACTTATTTGGGAGTTACAACTGTTCCTGCTTGAGTGGGTTTACTGTAACAAATATGAATCAACCAGTTAGCATCAGTAACCCATGCAATGGAAAGGATTTTTTTTTTTTTTTTTTTTTTTTAAGTTTGATTGATTTGATATCAGTTTTCACACTTCTGTTTTCTCCAAACCCGAGGACATTTGAACCAAACCTCTCTGACACGTGACGAATCTTGGTCTTAGAGAACTGATTCCAGTCATAACTGAATTTCGTCAAACGGTTTTGCAGGACATCAGTCATAATTTTTGGATTTTTTCCACTCTCTTTTTCTACAGTGACTCTACCTTTGACTGAATATCTGATTGAACTTCAGATCAATAGTGTGGATAGTAGCATCACTGATCAGCTGAGGGCCCTTCTGATGTCTTTTAATTTGCCCTACATAATCAATGACAGCACTAACATTACAGAAATCAACATAACTACTGGTATGAGCTCTGCCTCCACTTTGTAATGTTAAATAGCTAAGATTAAACTTTATACGTCATGAATGTTGCTATAAATTATTTGATATTTGGACTGTTCTTCTGCATTTCAGTGTGTTCACTGAACCAAACACAGTATCAGTGTAAATGTGAGGGTCAGTTTGTTTGGCCAAATGACACGTGTCACTCATACGACGCCTGTGATGTCATTACTGATGGTTCATGTACATGTATCAATGCCCTTCCAGTCGATGGACAGTTCTGTCAAGGTGAGACACTGACATCATTCAACAACAGCATCAGTTTTCTCACTTTAATTAATTTCCTCTGTTTTTTTTTCTGCTTTGATTTTACTGTATTTTGCTACTAGGATTGACAGACTGATCATGTGCTTGTTTATTATTATTGTTATTATTATTATTTTCTCTTTTTGCAAATAACTGTGAGACACATGGTCTGTTATATAGAGATTTGTCATAAAAATATTAACATCACAGTACACAACAACTCAACCTGCTTCTGTTTGTTCTTGCAGTACTACCTTCTAACTACGTGATTGACATTGACGTGAGATTTTTTGACTTAATCCTGGTGAACTTCTTACGAAATATCACCAGAAATATCAGCCTGCCTTTGACTCTGAGCAACAGCATAAATATCACAGATATCGACATGACTACTGGTGAGAGCAGAATATTTCATCATGTCACATACTAAGATGAGTTCAATATTAGGACAAATTGACAGTTTGAACACAGATGAATAAATCCTATTCTATTACAGTGTGCGGATTAAATGGAACAGAATATGAGTGCAAGTGTGAGGAGCATCATGTTTGGCCCAGTGACACCTGCAGGGCCTATCAGGTGTGTGATGGCATTGTGGGAGGCACTTGTGGATGTATTCAAGCTCTCCCTTCAGAGGGTCCTCTTTGCCAGAGAGGTGAGAAATCACATCACATCACAAATGTACTGATTGTAATTGTAGTAACATGACCGGTATGAGTTTACTTAGTGACACTTGACACGTTTGGTTGTTTGGAAACTTTCAATTTTGACATTATTTTACAATAAAAATACATATAATGTGATGTTAAACCACTTACAGTTTTGCACCATATAAAGTAAGGTAACTTACAGTTAACTAATTAACATGTTTTTAATGTAGCATATTTAGAGTATTTTTTCTGTAAAAACGAAAAACATTTTTACAATGTACAGAAAGTTAGTCATGTTAGGCAAAATGGCTCGATAGCGCCACCTATAAAACTTCAATGGTGTGCGCCTCGGGTTACGTTCGACGTACATGTACGAAATTCGGTACATACATGTACCGTCCCATTACCTACAAAAAAGTCTCCTGAAGCTAAGTCCTAAACGCAACAGGAAGTCAGCTATTTTGAATTTCCTGTGCGATTTTTGTGCAGGTTTTACCATTTTCAGGCCTCGTACTTTAACAAACTCCTCCTACAGTTTTAATCCGATCATCTTCAAATTTGGTTTGTATAATCATAAGGCTTGTGCAACGCTAAATTGCGATGATCTTGAGTTTTTGTAAAAGGGCGTGTCCCTGGCGGCCTGACAAATTTTGATGTTTCGCCATGAAACAGGAAGTTGCTGTAACTAAGGCAAACAATGTCCGATCTGCCCCAAAATTCACACACTTGATAAAAGTCCTGTCCTGAACACATGTCCATGCCCATATTCAGTTATAGTCATAGCGCCACCTGCTGGCAACAGGAAGTGACATGTTTAACACTGTTATGGACTCCTGACAGCATATTAAAATGGGCTAAAAAGGCTAGCAACATGCTAGAAAAATGTTAGCAAAACACTAAGTGTTAAAGCATGCTATTAATACAGTGAAAGAGGAAGTTGCTGTAACACAGGCATGCAATGTCCAATCTACCCCAAACGTCACACATTTGATAAGAGTCCTGCCCTGAACACATCTACATGACAATATTCAGTTATAGTAATAGCACCACCTACTGGCAACAGGAAGTGACGTTTTTAACAATATGATGCACTATTAGCAACATACTAAAATATGCAATTGAGTACTAAACATGCTAGAAACATTCTAAATCATGCTAGCAACACCTAGCTGACTGCTAAAGCATGCTATTATTGTCATGAAACAGGAAGTTGTTGTAACTCAAGCATACAGTGTCTGATCAGCCCCAAACTTCACATGTGTGATAAGAGTCCTGGCCTGGAGACATCTATTTGCCAATATTCAGTTAGTCATAGCGCCACCTGCTGGCAACAGGAAATGGCATGCTTTACACTGTAATTCACTCCCTGAAACACATTTCGATATGCCACTGAGTAGCAAACATACTAGAAACATGTTAAAACATGCAACACTTGGCTAAGTGTTAATGTTTGCAATCAACGCCACAAAACAGGAACTTGTTGTAACTCAGGCATACAATGTCCAAACTGCTCCAAACTTCACATGTTTGATAATAGTCCTGGCCTGGAGACATCAACAGCAATATTCAGTTATGCTCACAGCGCCACCTGTTGGCAGCAGGAAGTCTGGTACTTTGAAATGACTTTCCCATAATTCTCCTGTATTTACTCGCTTACATGCATGTCGCCCACTGTTCACTGTTTTCCTGAGGCCAACAGGTGGCGGTGAGCAGGGGTCTGAGGGCCCTTTCATCGCTGCTTGCAGCTTTAATTTGTATATTTTGTCTTGAACTGTAAACTTACACAGCATCGTGATTTCAGTGTGTCCTAGTTGGGACATCATTTTTGACCTAGAATGAGTGACCCAAACCATTTTTTTTTTCATGTATCTTCCATTTAATAAAGATGTGGATGAATGTGTTGAGAGATCAGATGTCTGTGGTCCAAACTCAATCTACAACAACACTGTTGGGAGTTACAATTGCTGGTGCATGAGTGGATATAATGTAACAGATCCAAATTGTAATTGCAGGAAATTAAACATTTTTTATAACTGCTTATTTTAATATTGTGTCCCCCAACATAGATATAGATGAATGTCTGTTCAGTCCATCTGTATGTGGTCCTGATTCCAACTGCACAAATGAAATAGGAAGTTACATTTGCTCATGTTTGGATGGATTCACTGTAACAAACTCAAGTCTCACCATCAGCATCAATAACCCATGTAGAGGTATATTCTATATTCAGATTTCTGTGTTCTCTAACATTGAATAATGAGCTAGATGTTGTTTTGTACACCATTAGTTCAAACAATTTTATTAAAATAAATAGCAAATATGTTTTAATGCTAACATTATGAAGTTTCAGTAATTCTTACTTTGGATAAAATTTTTTAAATGTAATATTAGATTGTAATGTTAGGCAGTTGGTGAGTTGACCTCCACATTCTGTATGAATGACCTAAGGAGGAAACTGTACTTTTTTTGTCTGTTATTTTCTTTTTAAAAAGATGTGGATGAATGTGTTGGGAGATCAGACGTCTGTGGTCCAAACTCAATCTGCAACAACACTGTTGGGAGTTACAATTGCTCATGCATGAGTGGATATAATGTAACAGACCCAAACCTCCCTATAAACAGCAATAACACATGCAAAGGTATGATTGACAGCTGAAGCTCTGAACATTTTGTTACTGTTTGAACTGCCTTCTGTTAACCTTTCATTTCATCAATTATTTTGTCAATATTCTTGAATGTTTTGACTCACCATCAGTGTGTGGGTAGAACTGTAATGCTGCCCTCACATGCTATTTGAATTATTATAAATACAAGTTTCCTTGTTAAAAATTGGACATGAGCTCCCTCTTAGGTTGTATTTTTCCACTGGGAAGCTCTGGGATAATTTTCATACCCAAGTTCCCAAGTTGAGCATGCCATAAACTTTAAACATGGCGGAGGGGAGAACGATTGCTGCTGTGACTGGTATTCTTTATTAGTTTTTTTCCCAACAGCTACATTACTTTGTTTTGTTGTTAAAGTAGTGCATATTTACGTACATGAATAATCATTTAAAGCATATTGTATGTTTTATACACAGCAAAAATAGCCTGTATTTGACTGAAATTCCAGAATCTAGATAGCGGGGTGAATGTACATATGATTGTCAATGAATAGGACACTAAATATAATTTTGGCTTTTAATAAGATTTTCCTCATAAATAGGGTTGTCAGAAGTACAGACTTCGGTACCAAGTCGGTACTGAAATTTAAAAGATGTGACGACACCAGCTTTTACTCCCATCATTTTGAGCACTGTTGAGCAGATTCTTAAACACCTCAGATTGGCCATTGTGTTCACACACTCAACAAATCTGTCTGTGATTGGATACAATGATCAATGCTTCAGAAACATGTTGTTCACAGAGCGCTTACACAGATACACACGGTAGCATCTGAAAGCGTGTCTATCAGCAGATCCCTAATATATCAGCCGATGTCCTCCATGATTCCTGTTCTTTTCGACAACAAAGCACTTGAATGTGACAGGCTCATAATCATGACTTCAGAAATTTCCAATAGCATGTAAAGGCAGCATTACTGTTGTAATTGTAATTGCAGGAAATTAAACATTTTTTATAACTGCTTATTTTAATATTGTGTCCCCCAACATAGATATAGATGAATGTCTGTTCAGTCCATCTGTATGTGGTCCTGATTCCAACTGCACAAATGAAATAGGAAGTTACAATTGCTCATGTTTGGATGGATTCACTGTAACAAACTCAAGTCTCACCATCAGCATCAATAACACATGTAGAGGTATATTCTATATTCAGATTTGTGTGTTCTCTAACATTGAATAATGAGCTAGATGTTGTTTTGTACACCATTAGTTCAAACAATTTTATTAAAATAAATAGCAAATATGTTTTAATGCTAACATTATGAAGTTTCAGTAATTCTTACTTTGAATAAATTTTTTTAAATGTAATATTAGATTGTAATGTTAGGCAATTGATGAGTTGACCTCCACATTCTGTATGAGTGACCTAAAGAGGAAACTGTTCTTTTTTTGTCTGTTATTTTCTTTTTAAAAAGATGTGGATGAATGTGTTGAGAGATCAGACGTCTGTGGTCCAAACTCAATCTGCAACAACACTTTTGGGAGTCACAATTGCTCGTGCATGAGTGGATATAATGTAACAGATCCAAACCTCCCTATAAACAGCAGTAACCCATGCAGAGGTATGATTGACAGCTGAAGCTCTGAACATTCTGTTACTAATTGTATTGCCTGAACCCTCTGTTAACCGTTCACTTATCAATTATTTTATGTCAATATTCAATATTTTGACACCATCAGTTTGTGGCTTGAACTCCAATGCTGCCCTCACATGCTATCGGAATTATTGTAAATAGCCACTGGGAAGCTCTGAGAAAATTTTGATACCCAAGTTGCGCGTGCCATAAACTTTAAACATGGCGGACTGGTATTCTTTATTAGTTTTTTTTTCACAACAGCTACATCTCTTTGTTTTGTTGTTAAAGTAGTGCATATTTACATATATGAATAATCATTTGAAGCATATTATTTTATACACAGCAAAAATAGCCTGTAATTGACTGAAATTCCAGAATCATCAGCAAGCTGACTATCTAGATAGCGAGGTGAATGTTCATATGATTGTCAATAAATAGGATGCTAAATATCGTTTTGGCTTCAATAAGATTTTCCTAATAAATAGGCAAGAATTAACCTGGTGTCCTCCACAATTCCTGTTGTTCCCGACAAAAAAGCACTTGAATGCGACAAACTCTGAATTTCTGATAGAACGTAAAGGCAGCATTACTGTTGTAATTGTAATTGCAGGAAATTAAACTTTTTTAACCCCCCCATAGATATAGATGAATGTCTGTTCAGTCCATCTGTATGTGGTCCTGATTCCAACTGCACAAATGAAATAGGAAGCTACAATTGCTCATGTTTGGATGGATTCACTGCAACAAACTCAAGTCTCACCATCAGCATCAATAACCCATGTAGAGGTACATTTTATATTTAGATTTGCATTTACTCTAACCTTGAATAATTAACTAAAGCTTATCCATCTGTTTTTTTGTTTTGTTTGTTTGTTTGTTTGTTTTTTTTATTCTGAATATTTATGTATGTATGTATGAGTGACCCAAACTGTTCTTCTCCTTCCTAACTTCCTTTTAATAAAGATGTGGATGAATGTGTTGAGAGATCAGACGTCTGTGGTCCAAACTCAATCTGCAACAACACTGTTGGGAGTCACAATTGCTCGTGCATGAGTGGATATAATGTAACCGATCCAAACCTCCCTATAAACAGCAATAACACATGCAAAGGTATGATTGAAGTAGTTTGAGTAATCATTTAAAGCATATTGTATGTTTTATACACAAAGAAAATAGCTTGTATTTAACAGAAATTCCAGAATCATCAGTAAGCTTGCTATTTAGATAGCGGGGTGAATGTTCTTATGATAGTCAATGAATAAGACGCTAAATATCATTTTGGCTTTAATAAGATTTTCCTAAAAAATAGTCAAGAATAAACCTTGTGTCCTCCATTATTACTGTTCTTTCTGACATCAAAGCACTTAAATGCGACATGCTCATAATCACAAGCTTCAGGTTGTAGTTATAATTGCAGGAAATGAAACTGTTTTTAAATAATTGCTTGTTTTATAATATTGTGTCTTCCCCCCCATAGATATAGATGAATGTTTGTTCAGTCCATCTGTATGTGGTCCTGATTCCAACTGCACAAATGAAATAGGAAGTTACAGTTGCTCATGTTTGGATGGATTCATTGTAACAAACTCAAGTCTCACCGTCAGCATCAATAACACATGTAGAGGTACATTTTATATTTAGATTTGCATTTACTCTAATTTTCAATAATTAAGAGTTTATCTGTTTTTTTTTATTTCTTTTATTATTATTTTATTCTCATTATTTATTTACATATATATGAGTGACCCAAACTGTTCTTTTCCTCTGAACTTCCTTTTAATAAAGATGTGGATGAATGTGTTGAGAGATCAGACGTCTGTGGTCCAAACTCAATCTGCAACAACACTGTTGGGAGTTACAATTGCTCATGCATGAGTGGATATAATGTAACAGATCCAAACCTCCCTATAAACAGCAGTAACACATGCAGAGGTATGATTGACAGCTGATCAAATATTTTATGTCAGATATTCATTATAAATTTTTTGACTCACCATTAGTGTTTGGCCTAAACTCTTACTGTTGTAATTTCAGTTGCATAAAATAAAACTGTTTTTAACCCTTGCGCGTCAATTAAAAAAAGTTACATATAGGTCCACAGAGGACAAAATGTCCATGTCCAAAAACTGTCATAAAAATTTGAAGCTTGGGAGGACAGACTTAAGTTTTGTCTCATTTTAAAGAAGACCCTTGGCAGATTATTGTTGAAGTAAAATCAGTTTAAAAATTTAAACAAAACAAAAAGGTTATAGAGGAATATATTAATGAAAATTATTAACGAGCATTATTTTATATAAAATATATTTTTTATGGATCATGTTGAACTCTAAAACTGCTAGAAAATCAAAGCCATAAATCTAAATCGGCTGTGTTCCAAATGTAAGGGTTGATATTTCACAAAATGAGCTTTCAGTCAGATTTTGTTTGGGTGCAGTACCAAATTTTCCCCATTAGATGCCAGCAAAACACCACTGGTACACACAGTGGTTGGATTTGTGATTTACAGTAAAGTTTTTCTCTCTCAAATATTACACACACACACATACAAATCACACGCTGACATCCATACCAACACACCCACACGATTATAGCTGCATATTTTATTCAATTGGCTCTATAATACACAGCAGCAGAAAACAGGAATAGAGCAAGTATTTGCTTTATAGCCAAGCCTGAGAAAATGGCACCATTTTGCAAAAAAAAGTAAAAAAATATTCATTTTGAAGCCTTTCCAACAGAATAAAAGCCTATTAACAAAGACTGCATCCTTTTACAGTTAAATAACCCTAGAATTAAAAATTGCAGTCAGTTTTAATGGGACATTTTTGTCCTTGAGGCCCTGAGTGTAACTATTTTGTGTTACTGGTGTAAAGTAGATTTATTAAAGGAAATGGGGGTGAAATAGTAAAATTCCGATAAAAATACACATTTGTGCCAAAATTTGTGCATTTGGCATTAACAGTCAAAATGACCAAAAAAACAAAAACTGTCCATAAGAATGCGCAAGGGTTAAATAATTGCTTGTTTTATAATATTGTGTTTTCCCCCCCATAGATATAAATGAATGTCTGTTCAGTCCATCTGTATGTGGTCCTGATTCCAACTGCACAAATGAAATAGGAAGTTACAATTGCTCATGTTTGGATGGATTCACTGTAACAAACTCAAATCTCACCATCAGCATCAATAACACATGTAGAGGTACATTTTATATTCAGATTTCTGTGTTCTCTAACATTGAATAATGAACTAGATGTTTTTGTACACCATTAGTCCAAACGATTTTATTAAAATAAATGGCAAATATTTTTTTAATGCTAACATTATGGAGTTTCAGCGTTTCCTACTTTGGATAAAATATACTAAATGGAATATTAGATTGTAATGTTAGGTGATTAATGAGTTGACCTCCACATTCTGAATGAGTGACCTAAAGAGGAAACTGTTCTTTTTATATCTGTAATTTTCTTTTAATAAAGATGTGGATGAATGTGTTGAGAGATCAGACATCTGTGGTCCAAACTCAATCTGCAACAACACTGTTGGGAGTTACAATTGCTCGTGCATGAGTGGATATAATGTAACAGACCCAAACCTCCCTATAAACAGCAATAACACATGCAGAGGTATGATTGAAGTAGTGTATATTTACATTTATGAGTAATCATTTAAAGCATATTGTATGTTTTATACGCAAAGAAAATAGATGTATTTGACCGAAATTCCAGAATCATCAGCAAGCTTGCTATTTAGATAGCGGGGTGAATGTTCTTATGATTGTCAATGAATAAGACACTGAATATCATTTTGGCTTTAATAAGATTTTCCTAATAAATAGTCAAGAATAAACCTTGTGTCCTCCATTATTACTGTTCTTTCTGACATCAAAGCACTTAAATGCGACATGCTCATAATCGCAAGCTTCAGGTTGTAGTTATAATTGCAGGAAATAAAACTGTTTTTAAATAATTGCTTGTTTTAATAATATTGTGTTTTTCCCCCCATAGATGTAGATGAATGTCTGTTCAGTCCATCTGTATGTGGTCCAAATTCCAACTGCACAAATGAAATAGGAAGTTACAATTGCTCATGTTTGGATGGATTCACTGCAACAAACTCAAGTCTCACCATCAGCATCAATAACACATGTAGAGGTACATTTTATATTTAGATTTGCATTTACTCTAACCTTCAATAATTAAGAGTTTATCTGTTTTTTTTTTAATTATTTTATTCTCATTATTTATTTACATATGTATGAGTGACCCAAACTGTTCTTTTCCTCTGAACTTCCTTTTACTAAAGATGTGGATGAATGTGTTGAGAGACCAAACATCTGTGGTCCAAACTCAATCTGCAACAACACTGTTGGGAGTCACAATTGCTCATGCATGAGTGGATATAATGTAACAGATCCAAACCTCCCTATAAACAGCAATAACACATGCAAAGGTATGATTGACAGCTGAAGCTCTGAACATTTAGTTACTTCTCGTACTGCCTGAACCTTCTGTTAACCGTTCACTTATCAATTATTTTAAGTTAATATTCATGAATGTTTTGACTCACCATCAGTGTGTGGGTAGAACTGTAATGTTGCCCTCACATGCTATCGGAATTATCGTAAATACGATTTTCCTAATTAAAAATTGGACATGAGCTCCCTCTCAGGTCATATTTACCACTGGGAAGCTCTGGGATAATTTTGATATCCAAATTCCCAAGTTGAGCATGCCATAAACTTTAAACATGGCGGAGGGGAGAACGATTGCTGCTGTGACTGGTATTCTTTATTAGTTTTTTTCCCAACAGCTACATTACTTTGTTTTGTTGTTAAAGTAGTGCATATTTACATATATGAATAATCATTTGAAGCATATTGTATGTGTTATACACAGCAAAAATAGCCTGTATTTGACTGAAATTGCAGGAAATTAAACTTTTTTTAAATAATTGCTTATTTTAATAATATTGTATCCCCCCCAATAGATATAGATGAATGTCTGTTCAGTCCATCTGTATGTGGTCCTGATTCTAACTGCACAAATGAAATAGGAAGTTACAATTGCTCATGTTTGGATGGATTCACTGCAACAAACTCAAGTCTCACCATCAGCATCAATAACCCATGTAGAGGTACATTTTATATTTAGATTTGCATTTACTCTAATCTTCAATAATTAGAGTTTATCTGTTTTTTATTATTATTATTATTTTATTATGTTTATGTATTTATTTATTCTCATTATTTATTTACATATGTATGAGTGACCCAAACTGTTCTTTTCTTCTGAACTTCCTTTTAATAAAGATGTGGATGAATGTGTTGAGAGGTATGATTGAAGTAGTGTATATTTACATTTATGAGTAATCATTTAAAGCATATTGTATGTTTTATACGTAAAGAAAATAGATGTATTTGACTGAAATTCCAGAATCATCAGTAAGCTTGCTATTTAGATAGCAGGGTGAATGTTCATATGATTCTCAATGAATAAGACACTAAATATAATTTTGGCTTTAATAAGATTTTCCTAAAAAATAGTCAAGAATAAACCTTGTGTCCTCCATTATTACTGTTCTTTCTGACATCAAAGCACTTAAATGCGACATGCTCATAATCACAAGCTTCAGGTTGTAGTTATAATTGCAGGAAATGAAACTGTTTTTAAATAATTGCTTGTTTTATAATATTGTGTTTTCCCCCCCATAGATATAGATGAATGTCTGTTCAGTCCATCTGTATGTGGTCCTGATTCCAACTGCACAAATGAAATAGGAAGTTACAATTGCTCATGTTTGGATGGATTCACTGTAACAAACTCCAGTCTAACTATCAGCATCAATAACCCATGTAGAGGTACATTTTATATTTAGATTTTCATTTACTCTAACCTTCAATAATTAAGAGTTTATCTGTTTTTTTATTTTATTGTTTTTTTTTTTATTATTTTATTCTCATTATTTATTTACATATGTATGAGTGACCCAAACTGTTCTTTTCCTCTGAACTTCCTTTTAATGAAGATGTGGATGAATGTGTTGAGAGATCAGACGTCTGTGGTCCAAACTCAATCTGCAACAACACTGTTGGGAGTTACAATTGCTCGTGCATGAGTGGATATAATGTAACAGACCCAAACCTCCCTATAAACAGCAATAACACATGCAAAGGTATGATTGACAGCTGATCCGTTTTTTTATGTCAGATATTCATTGTACATTTTTTGACTCACCATCAGTGTTTGGCCTAAACTCTTACTGTTGTAATTTTAATTGCTTGAAATAAAACTGTTTTTAACCCTTGTGCATCAATTAAAAAAAGTTACACATAGGTACATAGAGGACAAAATGTCCATGTCCAAAAACTGTCATAAAATTTTAAACTTGGGAGCAGCGACTTAAGTTTTGTCTAATTTTAAAGAAGACCCATGGCAGATTGTTGTTGAAGTAAAAACAGTTTAAAAAGTAGAAGGAAAAAAAAAGATTTGCAATTATTTAACCCTTGCGCATCCTTATGGACAGTTTTTTTTTTTTTTTTTTTGTCATTTTGACTGTTAATGCCTAATGCACAAATTTTGGCACAAATGTGTATTTTTATCGGAATTTTACTATTTCACCCCCATTTCCTTTAATAAATCTACCTTACACCAGTAACACAAAATAGTTACACTCAGGGCCTCAAGGACAAAAATGTCCCATTAAAACTGACTGCAATTTTTAATTCTAGGGTTATTTAACTGTAAAAGGATGCAGTCTTTGTTAATAGGCTTTTATTCTGCTGGAAAGGCTTCAAAATGATTTATTTTTTTTATTTTGCAAAATGGTGCCATTTTCTCAGGCTTGGCTATAAAGCAAATACTTGCTTTATTCCTGTTTTCTGTTTTCCTGTTTTCTGCTTCTGTGTATTATGCAGTCAGTTTTAATGGGGACATTTTTGTCCTTGAGGCCCTGAGTGTAACTATTTTGTGTTACTGGTGTAAAGTAGATTTATTAAAGGAAATGGGGGTGAAATAGTAAAATTCTGATAAAAATAAACATTTGTGCCAAAATTTGTGCATTTGGCATTAACAGTCAAAATGACCAAAAAAACAAAAACTGTCCATAAGGATGCGCAAAGGTTAAATAATTGCTTGTTTTATAATATTGTGTTTCCCCCCCATAGATATAAATGAATGTCTGTTCAGTCCATCTGTATGTGGCCCATATTCCAACTGCACAAATGAAATAGGAAGTTACAATTGCTCATGTTTGGATGGATTCACTGCAACAAACTCAAGTCTCACTATCAGCATCAATAACACATGTAGAGGTATATTCTATATTCAGATCTCTGTGTTTTCTAACATTGTATAATAAACTAGATGTTTTTTGTACACCATTATTCCAAACAATTTTATTAAAATAAATGGCAAATATTTTTTAATGCTAACAAGTTTCAGCATTTCCTACTTTGGATAAAATATTCTAAATGGAATATTAGATTGTAATGTTAGGCAATTATTAAGTTGACCTCCACATTCTGAATGAGTGACCTAAAGAGGAAACTGTTCTTTTTATGTCTGTTATTTTCTTTTACCAAAGATGTGGATGAATGTGTTGAGAGATCAGACGTCTGTGGTCCAAACTCAATCTGCAACAACACTGTTGGGAGTCACAATTGCTCGTGCATGAGTGGATATAATGTAACAGACCCAAACCTCCCTATAAACAGCAATAACACATGCAAAGGTATGATTGACAGCTGAAGCACTGAGCAGTTTGTATTTGTACTGTCTAAATCTTTTGTCAAATCAAATGTAACCTTTCTCTTTATCAAAAATTTTATTTCAGATATTTATGAATGTCTTGACTCAGTATCAGTATGTGGGCCAAACTCTTACTGTTACAATTACAATGGAAGCTTCTCGTGCTTTTGTTGGGAAGGATATAACGTCTCAGATGGAAATAAGGAGATTACCAAAAGTAACCCATGCATCGGTAAGTTTGCACTATGTAATATTCTCCATTATGGTTGTTGAATAATTTCAGATATGTCTTTATCAAATATGCAGATAATCATTGTTTGTTTATATCGTTTTTTTAATTTATTGTTTATATTTATTTATTTAGCTAGCACATGCAGGTTGGACTTGTAAGTTTAGGGATGAAATACTATTTTTATCCAGCTCTTTTTCTTTAGGAGATAAGTTTACATTTGTTCTGGCCTGTTGTGCTTCAAATATTCCAGCTTCTACCTTCTTGATTTATATTCTCTTTTATATAGACATATGAATGCCATGAGATAAATATATTTCATGTCTTTAGGTGTTTGTGGTAATGAAATCAGTTTTTACTTTATTAAAGTGATTACTTTAATTTTTAATTTAATTTTTTCATAGATATAAATGAATGTCTGTTCAGTCCATCTGTATGTGGTCCTGATTCCAACTGCACAAATGAAATAGGAAGTTACAATTGTTCATGTTTGGATGGATTCACTGTAACAAACTCAAGTCTCACCATCAGCATCAATAACACATGTAGAGGTAAATTCTATAATCAGATTTGTGTGTTCTCTAACATTGGATAATAAACTAGATGTTTTTGTACACTATTAGTCCAATACATTTTATTAAAATAAATAGCATGTTTTTAATGATAATATTGACGTTTCAGTGTTTTCTACTTTAGATAAAAATTTTCTAAATGTAATACTAGATTGTAATGTTAGGCGAGTTGACCTCCACATTCTGTTTGAGTGACCTAAAGAGGAAACTGTTCTTTTTATGTCTGTTATTTTCTTTTACCAAAGATGTGGATGAATGTGTTGAGAGATCAGATGTCTGTGGTCCAAACTCAATCTGCAACAACACTTTTGGGAGTCACAATTGCTCGTGCATGAGTGGATATAATGTAACAGATCCAAACCTCCCTATAAACAGCAGTAACCCATGCAGAGGTATGATTGACAGCTGAAGCTCTGAACATATTGTTACAGTTTGTACTGCCTTAATCTTCTGCCAACTATTTACTTTATCAATTACTTTGTTTCAGATATTCATGAATGTCTTGACTCACCATCAGTATGTGGGCCAAACTCTTACTGTTACAATTACAATGGAAGCTTCTCATGCTTTTGTTGGAATGGATATAATGTCACAAATGGTAATCAAGCTATTAATAAAAACAACCCATGCATCGGTAAGTTTTTGTTTATTTGATATTCTGAATTGCAAAAGTCATTTTTAAACTTTTGGTCATTGCATAATTTAAAAATGTATTTTTTTTTTTTTTTTTAAAGATAGTTTTAAAATAGGTTCAGGATCCAGACTTTTTTTTATTATTATTATTTACTATTTTTATTTAATATTTATTCATTTATTTATTTTTGGAAAATGTTAACATTGCTACTTAATTTGTATACTCCTTGTATATATGTCTTTTTATACATCTAACTGTTTTAAATAATCACTTTTTAATTTGCTTTTTTTCATAGATATAGATGAATGTCTGTTCAGTCCATCTGTATGTGGTCCTGATTCCAACTGCACAAATGAAATAGGAAGTTACAATTGCTCATGTTTGGATGGATTCACTGTAACAAACTCAAGTCTCACCATCAGCATCAATAACACATGTAGAGGTATATTTTATGTTAAGATTTCTATTGACACTATATCCTTGAATAATCCATATGATTTCTACTTTGCATGTCTTTTTTGTAAATGAAGCATTATGTTGTAAAGATGCCAAAGAATGTGTTGCCCTTCACATATGAATGAGTGATATAAACTGTTATTTTCCTCTGAACTTCCTTTTAATGAAGATGTGGATGAATGTGTTGAGAGATCAGACATCTGTGGTCCAAACTCAATCTGCAACAACACTGTTGGGAGTCACAATTGCTTGTGCATGAGTGGATATAATGTAACAGATCCAAACCTCCCTATAAACAGCAATAACACATGCAAAGGTATGATTGACAGCAAAAGCTCATAGTACAAATTCATGACAATGAAAGTGAATATTGGGAAGCTTCTTTTCCTTTTCTTCTTTAGTTTGTTTCTATGTTAGTTCCTTTTCGAGGGAACTCACACTGCGTCGGTAATGACACTTTGGGAAAAGCCCTCAGCGTAGCGCGTCTGAAGAGTGAATGAAACTATTCCAATCCTGATTGGTGTTGCGTCATGACGTAGCATGTGACGGCATACACGGAAGCTACAAAGGGACGCCGGCACACAACAAAGTTAGCTTTTTGCTCTTCAGCAAGTGCGCTATGTCAAACTGCCAGTCCTATTTGGTGTTGTTTGTCCCGTAGGAACTTGATATGTTAATTAAATGACTTTCTGCCCGCGCCCCCTGTGACTTGGTCCCGCGTCCGCCGAGGCGGTGCGGTGTCTGTTGCCGCGGCGATCGCAGAGGAGTTTGAGACCGCTTCGGCCAGCTCCTATGCTCCCGTTCCCGACGCGGAAGCCCGCTCTGCGGCTTATTCTGCCCGGTGCGGGAGCCCGATGTTGAGTTGTCTCCATCTGAGGATGTGGATGTGCTCAGTGTTGACGCGGAGGAAACCTCATCTGTGAAATGTGTATGATCTGTGTATATTACAGTTTGAGTGCGGGGCATGTACAGTCAGCTCTTGAGGGTGCTGGCTGTGTTCATTCAGAAATATCTCGATGCATAAAGCAAAAAAAAAAAAAAAAGCATGCGCTTTCGGGTGTTTCAGCCTCGTGCCTGTTGACTTTTCTTCTCGAGGGAAAAATGTCATGTAATATGAGTGGCTCGAATCTCGTGTAGATTACGAGTGCGTACTAAATAAATAAATACTAATATAGTATATTCAGTCTATCATTCAGTTCGTGCTTCACTTGTCTGGTGTTTGTGGCTGCATTTAATTCTTTTGAATTAAAATGTGTATTATCATCTTACTTGGAAAGTTTAGTTGTCTAATTAATATACTATATTCAGCCATTCATTCAGACTGTGCTTCACTTGTCTGGTGTTTATGGCTGCATTGAATTCTGATTAATTAAATGTGTATTAGCATCCGACTTGAGAAGTTTAGATGTCTAATTAGGGGCCAAGCACCGAAGGTGCGTAGGCACCTATTGTAATCGTTAAATTTCTTTTAAATTCTTCTTCTTCTTCCGCTCTGGGAGTCTATGGCAGCCCATAGAACCGCTTACGGGAAAGTTTTGAAATTTGGCACACAGTCAGATCAGAGGAAAGTCTGATCTGTGTCCATAGCAAATTTGGCGTCTCTAACTCATTCCCTCTAGCGCCACCAGCTGTCCAAAATTTCACTCATGTTTATGTTAATAACTTTTGAACCATAAGGGCATGTCATTTTCCGTCATGAAATTTTTTCTTTTTTTTAAAATATATTTTATATATTTCAAATGTTTATTTCTTTTCATTTTGATGATTATAACTGACAACTAAGGAAAATCCCAAATTCAGTATCTCAGAAAATTAGAATATTGTGAAAAGGTTCAATATTGAAGACACCTGGTGCCACACTCTAATCAGCTAATTACCTCAAAACACTTGCAAAGGCCTTTAAATGGTCTCTCAGTCTAATTCTGTAGGCTCATGGGGAAGACTGCTGACTTGACAGTTGTCCAAAAGACGACCGTTGACACCTTGCACAAGGAGGGCAAGACACAAAAGGTCATTGCAAAAGAGGCTGGCTGTTCACAGAGCTCTGTGTCCAAGCACATTAATAGAGAGGCGAAGGGAAGGAAAAGATGTGGTAGAAAAAAGTGTACAAGCAATAGGGATAACCGCACCCTGGAGAGGATTGTGAAACAAAACCCATTCAAAAATGTGGGGGAGATTCACAAAGAGTGGACTGCAGCTGGAGTCAGTGCTTCAAGAACCACTACGCACAGACGTACGCAAGACATGGGTTTCAGCTGTCGCATTCCTTGAACTCTTCAACAACAGACAGTGTCAGAAGCGTCTCGCCTGGGCTAAAGACAAAAAGGACTGGACTGCTGCTGAGTGGTCCAAAGTTATGTTCTCTGATGAAAGTAAATTTTGCATTTCCTTTGGAAATCAGGGTCCCAGAGTCTGGAGGAAGAGAGGAGAGGCACACAATCCACGACTCGAGGTCCAGTGTAAAGTTTCCACAGTCAGTGATGGTTTGGGGTGCCATGTCATCTTCTGGTGTTGGTCCACTGTGTTTTCTGAGATCCAAGGTCAACGCAGCCATATACCAGGAAGTTTTAGAGCACTTCGTGCTTCCTGCTGCTGACCAACTTTATGGAGATGCAGATTTAATTTTCCAACAGGACTTGGCACCTGCACACAGTGCCAAAGCTACCAGTACCTGGTTTAAGGACCATGATATCCCTGTTGGCCAGCAAACTCTATGGGGTATTGTGAAGAGGAAGATGCGATATGCCAGACCCAACAATGCAGAAGAGCTGAAGGCCACTATCAGAGCAACCTGGGCTCTTATAACACCTGAGCAGTGCCACAGACTGATCGACTCCATGCCACGCTGCATTGCTGCAGTAATTCAGGCAAAAGGAGCCCCAACTAAGTATTGAGTGCTGTACATGCTCATATTTTTCATGTTCATACTTTTCAGTTGGCCAAGATTTCTAAAAATCCTTTCTTTGTATTTTTTCTTAAGTAATATTCTAATTTTCTGAGATTCTGAATTTGGGATTTTTCTTAGTTGTCAGTTATAATCATCAAAATTAAAAGAAATAAACATTTGAAATATATCAGTCTGTGTGTAATGATGGAATATAATATACAAGTTTCACTTTTTGAATGGAATTAGTGAAATAAATCGCCTTTTTGATGATATTCTAATTATATGACCAGCACCTGTATAGGGTCACCCTGAGGACACATAAAAAATTCTTTGGATTGTGCCTCTTGGTGGCGCTATATTTAAACAAAACAAGAAATTGCCATTATGTGCAATACAGTATTATGATATAAAATGTTCTATTATATGAATGCATTGGTGTACCATTACGAAACTCAGTATGTGTCATCAGCACCATACTCTGAAGGTTCTGAAATGGTTTTGAGACAAATGTTGTAATATCATTTATTAAAAATGCTAATAGCTTTATGTAAATGTGGCCTATTGTAATGAGACTTGTCTTATTAGATTCCGTGGGTCATACTGAGAACATTGATGCCAATTTTACAATAGTCAGCCAAATTGTCACCTCATTCTGACAATACCGCATGAATTTGGTCACAGCGCCACCGGTTGGTGGAAAGTGATAAACCAGTGAATCTTTATTATTGACTGTATTTGTGATTTTTCAGCTCTTTTGCCTAAAATGATCTTAATAGGTCTCTAATTGCTCACTGTTGCAGTTGGTCTGATGTTCACAGCCGTGTCGGCCCCGTAACAGCGTGTGCTCGGCCCCGTAAATGTACGTACTTCAGGCTAAGAAAGCTTTGGGAAAGAGGTCCTAACTTTGTTTGGGCCTCCGAGGGCTGTCCCCCTGGGAGAGAGCGATTGAGATCTGCTCCCTCACGGTGCCCTCAGGAAATCGATGTTTGTATCCCGCCGTCAAGTGCGCTTCGGGACACATCGGTTTCCAGCGAACGCACGCTGCAGTGTCTGCCCCAAAGGCTTGCGGCTAAGCAGTGCTCGTGTTCGCACAAGAACACCCCGAGATCAGCCTCAAGACGCTGGTTCCCTTAGTAGATGTTTTCAGGGCATGGCAATGCCTCCCGAATATATCTCCTGGGGTCCTGCATACTGCAGGGTCAAGTGTCGGAACAGGAAGTTCACTCCCTGCTGGTAAAGGAGGCCATAGAACGTTTTCTTCTTCCAGATTGGGAGTCCGGGTTCTACAGCCAGTACTTCATTGTTCCAAGAATGATGGTGGGTTGCGTCCGATTTTAGATCTGAAGCACTTTAACCATTCTCTGAGGAGTTTCAGGAAGAGCGGCTATATCTGCTCTGCCCTGTTAGAGCAATGAACATCTTTATTCAGAAGTCATCTCATTGGAGAAGGTCAGATTTTTTAGTCTGCACCTTCCCTCTACGCTGGGTGCACGAGTGCTCTTGTCCTAAGTTGTGCCTGGTTCAGCTTCACACTAGGACAGGCATGTTTCGGTGTGGCATAGTGGGTATCCGTTCCCCAAAGTGTCGTTAACGACGCAGTGTGAGTTCCCTCGAAAGGGAACATCTTGGGTTACGACTGTAACCCTTGTTCCCTGAGAAAGGGAACGAGACACTGTGTCTCTTTGCCACACCTTCTTATGCCTGGGAGCAGCTTGATTAATCGCAAAAGCTAACTTTGTTGTGTGCCCTTTGTAGCTTCTGTGTATGCCGTCACATGTTACGTCATGACGCAACACCAGTCAGGATTGGAATAGTTTTATTCATGCTTCAGACACGCTACGCTGAGGGCAAAAATCTCAGACTTCCCCACATTTCCCTAATACCTATTTTTCATTTCAGTGCATGTGTTTTTATCATACATGAGCTATGCAAGTGATTTTGGACATACATAAACCAGATTTTTTTTTTTTTTTAAATGGTTCATTTTCAATTTTTTGACATATAAATGTTCAAAATTTTGTTAGACACAAGACATTACATTACAATTGAAGGATTATATTGTAAAGATGACAGGGAATGAGATTATACTGACCCAAACTGTTCTTTTTCCCATAA
Organism: Elopichthys bambusa; assembly: GCA_037101425.1. NCBI lineage: Eukaryota > Metazoa > Chordata > Actinopteri > Cypriniformes > Xenocyprididae > Elopichthys > Elopichthys bambusa. Next base: position 22,453,595 of record CM074445.1, on the reverse strand, counting down.
CTTTATGTTAATAAAGATGTGGATGAATGTGTTGAGAGATCAGACGTCTGTGGTCCAAACTCAATCTGCAACAACACTGTTGGGAGTCACAATTGCTCGTGCATGAGTGGATATAATGTAACAGATCCAAACCTCCCTATAAACAGCAATAACACATGCAAAGGTATGATTGACAACTGAAGCACTTAGTGCAAATAAATTTATGAAAAAGAAAATAAGTATCAGAAGGCTAATAAATCTTTTTTTTTTTTTTTTTTTAGTTTGTTTCTCTTCTTTTTTCCAAATAAAGTGTTAACAGTAACATCACCAATGTGTATGTATTCTAAAACAAAATCTGAGATGTTCCTTAAAACTGTAAATGTTTTATTGTGGAGGTCTGTTGTGTCAAGATTCACAAAAAACCCAGAGTTTCCCACATTTCCCCAATAATTATTTTCATATCAGTACATGTTATTGTTTTTTATCATGCAGGAGCTATGCAAGTGATTTTGGACATACATAAGCCAGAATTTTTTTAAATTCTTGTTCATTTTCTCTAAACAATATTTTAGACATACATCAAACTCTTCTTGAAACTTATTCTTTCTACTAATTTGTATAAATCTTAGATTTAAAAATGCTGATATTATTCTTTCTCAGTTCTTATTCTTGTATAGATAGATGAATGTTGTGAGATACCAGATGTCTTTATGTTTTAGTTATTTATATTTGTAAAATAAATCTCACCGTCAACAGCAATAACACATGTAGAGGTACATTTTATATTTAGATTTCTGTTGACTCTATCCTTGAATAATAATCCATATGATTTTTACTTTGCATATCTTTTTTGTAAATGAAGCATTATGTTGTAAAGATGCCAAAGAATGCACATATGAATGAGTGACATAAACTGTTATTTTCCTCTGAACTTCCTTTTAATGAAGATGTGGATGAATGTGTTGAGAGATCAGATGTCTGTGGTCCAAACTCAATCTGCAACAACACTGTTGGGAGTTACAATTGCTCGTGCATGAGTGGATATAATGTAACAGATCCAAACCTCCCTATAAACAGCAATAACACATGCAAAGGTATGATTGACAGCAAAAGCATATATATATATATATATATATATATATATATATATATATATTTTTTTTTTTTTTTTTTTTTTTCAATTCTTGTTCATTTTCTTGAAACAGTTTTTTGACATAGATCAAAAAAAAGTTTCAAAATCTTAGTTTTTTTGGTCTTTTGTGTTTAAAAATGTTGATATTGTCCTTTCTCAATTTTTATTCTCCTAGTATAGATGTAGATTATGTTGTTAGACACCAGATCTCTTTCATGTTTTTAAGTGTTTAAATTTGTATGTTACACATTACGTTTATCCCTCCCCCAGATATAGATGAATGTCTGTTCAGTCCATCTGTATGTGGTCCAAATTCCTACTGCACAAATGAAATAGGAAGTTACAATTGCTCCTGTTTGGATGGATTCACTGCAACTAACTCGAATTTCACCATCAGCATCAATAACACATGTAGAGGTACAGTATAGATTTGCATTTACTCTAACCTTGCATAATTATCTAGAGTTTATCAATTTAATTTTTACTTTGAATTTTGTAAATGAAGCGTTCTAATGTAAAGATTACAAGTAAAGAGATTAAACGGTTCTTTTTCCCATAACTTCCTTTTAATGAAGATGTGGATGAATGTGTTGAGAGATCAGACGTCTGTGGTCCAAACTCAGTCTGCAACAACACTGTTGGGAGTTACAATTGCTCGTGCATGAGTGGATATAATGTAACAGATCCAAACCTCCCTATAAACAGCAATAACACATGCAGAGGTACGATTGACAGCAAAAGCTCATATTACAAATTCATGATAAAAAAAAAAAAAAGAGTATTGGGAGTATTATATTATATAAAAAATATAATTAATTTTTGTTAGTTTGTTTCTGTTGCTTTACAAAATCTTAATTTGGTGGTCATTTGTGTTTAAAAATTTTGATATTATACTTTCTCAATCTGTATTCATCTTGTATAGTTATGTTAGTGTATTATTTGGTGAGATAACATTTATCTTTCATGTTGTTACGAGTGTGCTTTGTTTTGCCTGTGTGTCTTTTTCTCTGACCTAGTTTTCCCGTCTAATTAGTCATTTCATTAACCTGTGCCCTGTTAATTTACATATTATGCTACATGTGTTTAGTCCTGTGTTCTCACTCAGCCTTTGTCTGTTCTCGTCAGTGTAAGCATCAGTATTTAGTGTTTTCTTCTGAGAATTTCCTGTGAGTTTGTTAATCAAAAGTTATTCCAGCGTGATGTGACATGTTTTATGTATTTTTTTTTTTATTAAAATAATTGTTTCCCTCTAGATATAGATGAATGTCTGATCAGTCCATCTGTATGTGGTCCTGATTCCAACTGCACAAATGAAATAGGAAGTTACAATTGCTCATGTTTGGATGGATTCACTGCAACAAACTCAAGTCTCACTATCAGCATCAATAACACATGTAGAGGTACAGTATAGATTTGTCTTTAGTCTAATCTTACATAATTATCTAGAATTTATCCATATACTTTTTACTATGAATATTGTAAAAGCAGGAATGTGTTGTAAAGATGACAGGGAAAGAGATTAAACTGACCCAAACTGTTATTTTCTCAATAACTTCCTTTTAATAAAGATGTGGATGAATGTGTTGAGAGATCAGACATCTGTGGTCCAAACTCAATCTGCAACAACACTGTTGGGAGTCACAATTGCTCGTGCATGAGTGGATATAATGTAACAGATCCAAACCTCCCTATAAACAGCAGTAACACATGCAGAGGTATGATTGACAGCTGAAGCGTTACTGTTTGAACTGTCTGAATCTTCGGTTAACTGTAACCTTACACTTTATCAATTATTTTATGTCAGATATTCATGAATGTTTTGACTCAGCATCAATGTTTGGGCTGATCTCTTACTGTTGTAATTATAATTGCAGGAAATTAGACTTTTTAAATATCTGCTTGTTTTAATAAAAGTGTTTTTCCTCCATAGATATAGATGAATGTCTGTTCAGTCCATCTCTATGTGGGTCAAATTCCAACTGCACAAATGAAATAGGAAGTTACAATTGCTCATGTTTGGATGGATTCACTGCAACAAACTCAAGTCTCACCATCAGCATCAATAACACCTGTAGAGGTACATTCTATATTCAGATTTTGTTTACTCTAACTTTGAATAAGAGTTTATGCATGTATTTTTTTTATACAATTTTTGTAAGCTAAGCCTTCTCATTCTTCTCATTATTTATTTACATATGCACAGTATGAGTGACCAAAACTGTTTTTTCCCCCCCCATAATTACCCTTTACTAAAGATGTGGATGAATGTGTTGAGAGATCAGACGTCTGTGGTCCAAACTCAATCTGCAACAACACTGTTGGGAGTTACAATTGCTCGTGCATGAGTGGATATAATGTAACAGATCCAAACCTCCCTATAAACAGCAATAACACATGCAAAGGTATGATTGACAGCTGAAGCACTGAGCAGTTTGTATTTGTACTGTCTAAATCTTTTGTCAAATCAAATGTAACCTTTCTCTTTATCGAAAATTTTATTTCAGATATTTATGAATGTCTTGACTCAGTATCAGTATGTGGGCCAAACTCTTACTGTTACAATTACAATGGAAGCTTCTCGTGCTTTTGTTGGGAAGGATATAACGTCTCAGATGGAAATAAGGAGATTACCAAAAGTAACCCATGCATCGGTAAGTTTGCACTATGTAATATTCTCCATTATGGTTGTTGAATAATTTCAGATATGTCTTTATCAAATATGCAGATAATCATTGTTTGTTTATATCATTTTTTTTAATTTATTATTTATATTTATTTATTTAGCTAGCACATGCAGGTCGGACTTGTAAGTTTAGGGCTGAAATACTATTTTTATCCAGCTCTTTTTCTTTAGGAGATAAGTTTACATTTGTTCTGGCCTGTTGTGCTTCAAATATTCCAGCTTCTACCTTCTTGATTTATATTCTCTTTTATATAGACATATGAATGCCATGAGATAAATATATTTCATGTCTTTAGGTGTTTGTGGTAATGAAATCAGTTTTTACTTTATTAAAGTGATTACTTTAATTTTTTAATTTAATTTTTCCATAGATATAAATGAATGTCTGTTCAGTCCATCTGTATGTGGTCCTGATTCCAACTGCACAAATGAAATAGGAAGTTACAATTGTTCATGTTTGGATGGATTCACTGCAACAAACTCAAGTCTCACTATCAGCATCAATAACACATGTAGAGGTATATTCTATAATCAGATTTGTGTGTTCTCTAACATTGGATAATAAACTAGATGTTTTTGTACACTGTTAGTCCAATACATTGTATTAAAATAAATAGCATGTTTTTAATGATAACATTGACGTTTCAGTGTTTTCTACTTTGGATAAAATTTTCTAAATGTAATATTAGATTGTAATGTTAGGCAAGTTGACCTCCACATTCTGTTTGAGTGACCTAAAGAGGAAAGGGTCCTTTTTATGTCTGTAATTTTCTTTTACCAAAGATGTGGATGAATGTGTTGAGAGATCAGACGTCTGTGGTCCAAACTCAATCTGCAACAACACTGTTGGGAGTTACAATTGCTCGTGCATGAGTGGATATAATGTAACAGATCCAAACCTCCCTATAAACAGCAATAACACATGCAAAGGTATGATTGACAGCTGAAGCTCTGAACATATTGTTACAGTTTGTACTGCCTTAATCTTCTGCCAACTATTTACTTTATCATTTACTTTGTTTCAGATATTCATGAATGTCTTGACTCACCATCAGTATGTGGGCCAAACTCTTACTGTTACAATTACAATGGAAGCTTCTCATGCTTTTGTTGGAATGGATATAATGTCACAAATGGTAATCAAGCTATTAATAAAAACAACCCATGCATCGGTAAGTTTTTGTTTATTTGATATTCTGATAAGTCATTTTTACATTTTTAAACTTTTGGTCATTGCATAATTTAAAAATGTAATTTTTTAATTTATTTATTTTTTATTTTTTTAAGATAGTTTTAGAATAGGTTCAGGGTCCAGACTTTTTTATTTATTTATTTATTTTTGGAAAATGTTAACATTGCTACTTAATTTGTATACTCCTTGTATAGATGTCTTTTTATACATCTAACTGTTTTAACTCATTTTTTAATTTCCTTTTTTCATAGATATAAATGAATGTCTGTTCAGTCCATCTGTATGTGGACCTGATTCCAACTGCACAAATGAAATAGGAAGTTACAATTGCTCTTGTTTGGATGGATTCACTGCAACAAACTCAAGTCTCACTATCAGCATCAATAACACATGTAGAGGTACATTTTATATTAAGGTTTCTATTGACACTATATTCTTGACTATATATGTCTTTTTTGTAAATGAAGCATTCTGTTGTAAAGATGCCAAAGAATGTGTTGCCCTTCACATATGAATGAGTGATATAAACTGTTATTTTCCTCTGAACTTCCTTTTAATGAAGATGTGGATGAATGTGTTGAGAGATCAGACGTCTGTGGTCCAAACTCAATCTGCAACAACACTGTTGGGAGTTACAATTGCTCGTGCATGAGTGGATATAATGTAACAGATCCAAACCTCCCTATAAACAGCAATAACACATGCAAAGGTATGATTGACAGCAAAAGCATATATTACAAATTCATGACAAAAAAAGTGAATATTGGGAAGCTTCTTTTTTTTTTTTTTTTTTTTTTAGTTTGTTTCAATGTTAGTTTTGTTAGTTCTTTTTTTTTTCATATACACTGTTAACAGTAACATCAACAATATGTATGTATTCAAAACATAATTTAAAATTTTAGTAAAAAATCTCAGACTTCCCCACATTTCTCTAATACCTATTTTTCATCTCAGTGCATGTGTTTTTATCATACAGGAGCTATGCAAGTGATTTTGGACATACATAAACTAGATTTTTTTTAAATATTATTCATTCTCCGTAATGTTTTTACATATAAATGTTCAAAATTTTGTATTTGCCCCCCCCCCACCCCCCACCAGATATAGATGAATGTCTGTTCAGTCCATCTGTATGTGGTCCATATTCCAACTGCACAAATGAAATAGGAAGTTACAATTGCTCATGTTTGGATGGATTCACTGCAACAAACTCAAATCTCACCGTCAGCATCAATAACACATGTAGAGGTACATTTTATATTAAGAATTCTATTGACACTATATTCTTGAATCATCCATATGATTTTTACTTTGCATGTCTTTTTTCTAAATGAAGCATTCTGTTGTAAAGATGCCAAAGAATGTGTTGCCCTTCACATATGAATGAGTGATATAAACTATTATTTTCCTCTGAACTTCCTTTTAATGAAGATGTGGATGAATGTGTTGAGAGATCAGACGTCTGTGGTCCAAACTCAATCTGCAACAACACTGTTGGGAGTCACAATTGCTCATGCATGAGTGGATATAATGTAACAGATCCAAACCTCCCTATAAACAGCAATAACCCATGCAGAGGTATGATTGACAGCTAATCAGCTTTTTTATGTCAGATATTCATTATTAATGTTTTGACTCACCATCAGTGTTTGGGCTGAACTCTTCCTGTTGTAATTATAATTGCATGAAATAAAAAATAAAAAAAATTGCTTGTTTTAATAATATTGTTTTTTTTCCCCCATAGATATAGATGAATGTCTGTTCAGTCCATCTGTATGTGGTCCAAATTCCAACTGCACAAATGAAATAGGAAGTTACAATTGCTCATGTTTGGATGGATTCACTGTAATAAACTCCAGTCTTACTATCAGCATCAATAACACATGTAGAGGTATATTCTATAATCAGATCTCTGTGTTCTCTAACATTGAATAATAAACTAGATGTTTTTGTACACCATAAGTCCAATGAAATTTATTAAAATAAATAGCAAATACTGTATGTTTTTAATGCTAACATTATGAAGTTTCAGCGTTTCCAGGGTCCAGACTTTTTTATTTACTATTTATTTATTTATTTTTGGAAAATGTTAACATTGCTACTTAATTTGTATACTCCTTGTATAGATGTCTTTTTATACATCTAACTGTTTTAACTCATTTTTTAATTTCCTTTTTTCATAGATATAAATGAATGTCTGTTCAGTCCATCTGTATGTGGTCCAAATTCCAACTGCACAAATGAAATAGGAAGTTACAATTGCTCATGTTTGGATGGATTCATTGTAACAACCTCAAATCTCACCGTCAGCATCAATAACACATGTAGAGGTACATTTTATATTTAGATTTATGTTTACTCTAACCTTGAATTGCAACCTGTTAGCTAGAGTTTATCCATGTCATTTTAACCCTGGATATCATTTTTGTAAATGAAGCAGTCTGTGGTAAAGATGCCAAAGATTGAGTTGACCTTCATATACTGTTTGAGTTACCCAAACTATTATTTTCCTCTAAACTTCCTTTTAATAAAGATGTGGATGAATGTGTTGAGAGACCAAACATCTGTGGTCCAAACTCAATCTGCAACAACACTGATGGGAGTTACAATTGCTTGTGCATGAGTGGATATAATGTAACAGACCCAAACCTCCCTATAAACAGCAATAACACATGCAAAGGTATGATTGACAGCAAAAGATTGTTACGAATACATGACAAAGAAAATGAGTATTGGGAGGCGTGTAATTAATTTTTGTTAGTTTGTTTCTGTATTATGTTGTGAGATACCATTTGTCTTCCATGTTTTACCTGTTTATACTTGTATGCATTAAAGCAAATTTGCATTATTTTTCCGCCCATAGATATAAATGAATGTCTGTTCAGTCCATCTGTATGTGGTCCAAATTCCAACTGCACAAATGAAATAGGAAGTTACAATTGCTCTTGTTTGGATGGATTCACTGCAACAAACTCAAGTCTCACCATCAGCATCAATAACCCATGTAGAGGTACATTTTATATTTAGATTTCTGTGTTCTCTAACATTGAATAATGAACTAGATGTTTTTGTACACCATTAGTCCAAACGATTTTATTAAAATAAATGGCAAATATTTTGTTAATGCTAACATTATGAAGTTTCAGCGTTTCCTACTTTGATAAAATATACTAAATGGAATATTAGATTGTAATGTTAGGCAATTAATACGTTTACATCCACATTCTGAATGAGTGATCTAAAGAGGAAACCGTTCTTTTTATATCTGTAATTTTCTTTTAATAAAGATGTGGATGAATGCTTTGAGAGATCAGACATCTGTGGTCCAAACTCAATCTGCAACAACACTGTTGGGAGTCACAATTGCTCGTGCATGAGTGGATATAATGTAACAGATCCAAACCTCCCTATAAACAGCAGTAACACATGCAGAGGTATGATTGACAGCTGAAGCGTTACTGTTTGAACTGTCTGAATCTTCGGTTAACTGTAACCTTACACTTTATCAATTATTTTATGTCAGATATTCATGAATGTTTTGACTCAGCATCAATGTTTGGGCTGATCTCTTACTGTTGTAATTATAATTGCAGGAAATTAGACTTTTTAAATATCTGCTTGTTTTAATAAAAGTGTTTTTCCTCCATAGATATAGATGAATGTCTGTTTAGTCCATCTCTATGTGGGTCAAATTCCAACTGCACAAATGAAATAGGAAGTTACAATTGCTCATGTTTGGATGGATTCACTGTAACAAATTCAAGTTTCACCATCAGCATCAATAACACCTGTAGAGGTACATTCTATATTCAGATTTTGTTTACTCTAACTTTGAATAAGAGTTTATGCATGTATTTTTTTTATACAATTTTTGTAAGCTAAGCCTTCTCATTCTTCTCATTATTTATTTACATATGCACAGTATGAGTGACCAAAACTGTTTTTCCCCCCCCATAATTACCCTTTACTAAAGATGTGGATGAATGTGTTGAGAGATCAGACGTCTGTGGTCCAAACTCAATCTGCAACAACACTGTTGGGAGTCACAATTGCTCGTGCATGAGTGGATATAATGTAACAGATCCAAACCTCCCTATAAACAGCAATAACACATGCAAAGGTATGATTGACAGCTGAAGCACTGAGCAGTTTGTATTTGTACTGTCTAAATCTTTTGTCAAATCAAATGTAACCTTTCTCTTTATCGAAAATTTTATTTCAGATATTTATGAATGTCTTGACTCAGTATCAGTATGTGGGCCAAACTCTTACTGTTACAATTACAATGGAAGCTTCTCGTGCTTTTGTTGGGAAGGATATAACGTCTCAGATGGAAATAAGGAGATTACCAAAAGTAACCCATGCATCGGTAAGTTTGCACTATGTAATATTCTCCATTATGGTTGTTGAATAATTTCAGATATGTCTTTATCAAATATGCAGATAATCATTGTTTGTTTATATCATTTTTTTTAATTTATTGTTTATATTTATTTATTTAGCTAGCACATGCAGGTCGGACTTGTAAGTTTAGGGCTGAAATACTATTTTTATCCAGCTCTTTTTCTTTAGGAGATAAGTTTACATTTGTTCTGGCCTGTTGTGCTTCAAATATTCCAGCTTCTACCTTCTTGATTTATATTCTCTTTTATATAGACATATGAATGCCATGAGATAAATATATTTCATGTCTTTAGGTGTTTGTGGTAATGAAATCAGTTTTTACTTTATTAAAGTGATTACTTTAATTTTTTAATTTAATTTTTCCATAGATATAAATGAATGTCTGTTCAGTCCATCTGTATGTGGTCCTGATTCCAACTGCACAAATGAAATAGGAAGTTACAATTGTTCATGTTTGGATGGATTCACTGCAACAAACTCAAGTCTCACTATCAGCATCAATAACACATGTAGAGGTATATTCTATAATCAGATTTGTGTGTTCTCTAACATTGGATAATAAACTAGATGTTTTTGTACACTATTAGTCCAATACATTGTATTAAAATAAATAGCATGTTTTTAATGATAACATTGACGTTTCAGTGTTTTCTACTTTGGATAAAATTTTCTAAATGTAATATTAGATTGTAATGTTAGGCAAGTTGACCTCCACATTCTGTTTGAGTGACCTAAAGAGGAAAGGGTCCTTTTTATGTCTGTAATTTTCTTTTACCAAAGATGTGGATGAATGTGTTGAGAGATCAGACGTCTGTGGTCCAAACTCAATCTGCAACAACACTGTTGGGAGTTACAATTGCTCGTGCATGAGTGGATATAATGTAACAGATCCAAACCTCCCTATAAACAGCAATAACACATGCAAAGGTATGATTGACAGCTGAAGCTCTGAACATATTGTTACAGTTTGTACTGCCTTAATCTTCTGCCAACTATTTACTTTATCATTTACTTTGTTTCAGATATTCATGAATGTCTTGACTCACCATCAGTATGTGGGCCAAACTCTTACTGTTACAATTACAATGGAAGCTTCTCATGCTTTTGTTGGAATGGATATAATGTCACAAATGGTAATCAAGCTATTAATAAAAACAACCCATGCATCGGTAAGTTTTTGTTTATTTGATATTCTGATAAGTCATTTTTACATTTTTAAACTTTTGGTCATTGCATAATTTAAAAATGTAATTTTTTAATTTATTTATTTTTTATTTTTTTAAGATAGTTTTAGAATAGGTTCAGGGTCCAGACTTTTTTATTTACTATTTATTTATTTATTTTTGGAAAATGTTAACATTGCTACTTAATTTGTATACTCCTTGTATAGATGTCTTTTTATACATCTAACTGTTTTAACTCATTTTTTAATTTCCTTTTTTCATAGATATAAATGAATGTCTGTTCAGTCCATCTGTATGTGGACCTGATTCCAACTGCACAAATGAAATAGGAAGTTACAATTGCTCATGTTTGGATGGATTCACTGCAACAAACTCAAGTCTCACTATCAGCATCAATAACACATGTAGAGGTACATTTTATATTAAGGTTTCTATTGACACTATATTCTTGACTATATATGTCTTTTTTGTAAATGAAGCATTCTGTTGTAAAGATGCCAAAGAATGTGTTGCCCTTCACATATGAATGAGTGATATAAACTGTTATTTTCCTCTGAACTTCCTTTTAATGAAGATGTGGATGAATGTGTTGAGAGATCAGACGTCTGTGGTCCAAACTCAATCTGCAACAACACTGTTGGGAGTCACAATTGCTCGTGCATGAGTGGATATAATGTAACAGATCCAAACCTCCCTATAAACAGCAATAACACATGCAAAGGTATGATTGACAGCAAAAGCTTATATTACAAATTCATGACAAAAAAAGTGAATATTGGGAAGTTTCTTTTTTTTTTTTTTTTTTTTTTTAGTTTGTTTCAATGTTAGTTTTGTTAGTTCTTTTTTTTTTCATATACACTGTTAACAGTAACATCAACAATATGTATGTATTCAAAACATAATTTAAAATTTTAGTAAAAAATCTCAGACTTCCCCACATTTCTCTAATACCTATTTTTCATCTCAGTGCATGTGTTTTTATCATACAGGAGCTATGCAAGTGATTTTGGACATACATAAACTAGATTTTTTTTTAAATATTATTCATTCTCCGTAATGTTTTTACATATAAATGTTCAAAATTTTGTATTTGCCCCCCCACCCCCCACCAGATATAGATGAATGTCTGTTCAGTCCATCTGTATGTGGTCCATATTCCAACTGCACAAATGAAATAGGAAGTTACAATTGCTCATGTTTGGATGGATTCACTGCAACAAACTCAAATCTCACCGTCAGCATCAATAACACATGTAGAGGTACATTTTATATTAAGAATTCTATTGACACTATATTCTTGAATCATCCATATGATTTTTACTTTGCATGTCTTTTTTCTAAATGAAGCATTCTGTTGTAAAGATGCCAAAGAATGTGTTGCCCTTCACATATGAATGAGTGATATAAACTATTATTTTCCTCTGAACTTCCTTTTAATAAAGATGTGGATGAATGTGTTGAGAGATCAGACGTCTGTGGTCCAAACTCCATCTGCAACAACACTGTTGGGAGTCACAATTGCTCGTGCATGAGTGGATATAATGTAACAGATCCAAACCTCCCTATAAACAGCAATAACCCATGCAGAGGTATGATTGACAGCTAATCAGCTTTTTTATGTCAGATATTCATTATTAATGTTTTGACTCACCATCAGTGTTTGGGCTGAACTCTTCCTGTTGTAATTATAATTGCATGAAATAAAAAATAAAAAAAATTGCTTGTTTTAATAATATTGTTTTTTTTCCCCCATAGATATAGATGAATGTCTGTTCAGTCCATCTGTATGTGGTCCAAATTCCAACTGCACAAATGAAATAGGAAGTTACAATTGCTCATGTTTGGATGGATTCACTGTAATAAACTCCAGTCTTACTATCAGCATCAATAACACATGTAGAGGTATATTCTATAATCAGATCTCTGTGTTCTCTAACATTGAATAATAAACTAGATGTTTTTGTACACCATAAGTCCAATGAAATTTATTAAAATAAATAGCAAATACTGTATGTTTTTAATGCTAACATTATGAAGTTTCAGTGTTTCCTACTTTGGATAAAATATTCTAAATGTAATATTAGATTATAATGTTAGGTGATTAATGAGTTGACCTCCACATTCTGAATGAGTGACCTAAAGAGGAAACTGTTCTTTTTTTGTCTGTAATTTTCTTTTAATGAAGATGTGGATGAATGTGTTGAGAGATCAGACGTCTGTGGTCCAAACTCAATCTGCAACAACACTGTTGGGAGTCACAATTGCTCGTGCATGAGTGGATATAATGTAACAGACCCAAACCTCCCTATAAACAGCAATAACACATGCAAAGGTATGATTGACAACTGAAGCACTTGGTGCAAATAAATTCATGAAAAAGAAAATAAGTATCAGAAGGCTAATAAATCTTTTTTTGTTAGTTTGTTTCTCTTCTTTTTTCCAAATAAAGTGTTAACAGTAACATCACCAATGTGTATGTATTCTAAAACAAAATCTGAGATGTTCCTTAAAACTGTAAATGTTTTATTGTGGAGGTCTGTTGTGTCAAGATTCACAAAAAAACCCAGAGTTTCCCACATTTCCCCAATGATTATTTTCATATCAGTGCATGTTATTGTTTTTATCATGCAGGAACTATGCAAGTGATTTTGGACATACATAAGCCAGAATTCTTTTAAAATTCTTGTTCATTTTCTCTAAACAATATTTTAGACATACATCAAACTCTTCTTGAAACTTCTTCTTTCTACTAATTTGTATAAATCTTAGATTTAAAAATGCTGATATTATTCTTTCTCAGTTCTTCTTATTCTTGTATAGATAGATGAATGTTGTGAGATACCAGATGTCTTTATGTTTTAGTTATTTATATTTGTATGTTATACATTAAATGCAATTTGTTTTTTTCCCCTCAAGATATAATGGAATGTCTGTTCAGTCCATCTGTATGTGGTCCAAATTCCAACTGCACAAATGAAATAGGAAGTTACAATTGCTCATGTTTGGATGGATTCACTGCAACAAACTCAAATCTCACCGTCAGCATCAATAACCCATGTCGAGGTATATTCTATATTTAGATTTCTGTTGACTCTATCCTTGAATAATAATCCATATGATTTTTACTTTGCATAACTTTTTTTTTGTAAATAAAGCATTATGTTGTAAAGATGCAAAAGAATGGGTTGACCTTAACATATGAATGAGTGATATAAACTGTTATTTTCATTTTCCTCTGAACTTCCTTTTAATGAAGATGTGGATGAATGTGTTGAGAGATCAGACGTCTGTGGTCCAAACTCCATCTGCAACAACACTGTTGGGAGTTACAATTGCTCGTGCATGAGTGGATATAATGTAACAGATCCAAACCTCCCTATAAACAGCAATAACACATGCAGAGGTATGACTGACAGCAATATATATATATATATATATATATATATTTTTTTTTTTTTTTCAGTTCTTGTTCATTTTCTTGAAACAGTTTTTTGACATAGAAAAAAGTTTCAAAATATTAGTTTTCAGGTCTTTTGTGTTTAAAAATGTTGATATTGCCCTTTCTCAGTTTTTATTCTCCTAGTATAGATGTAGATTATGTTGTTAGACACCAGATCTCTTTCATGTTTTTAAGTGTTTATATTTGTGTTACACATTACATTTGTCCCTCCCCCAGATATAAATGAATGTCTGTTCAGTCCATCTGTATGTGGTCCATATTCCAACTGCACAAATGAAATAGGAAGTTACAATTGCTCATGTTTGGATGGATTCATTGTAACAACCTCAAATCTCACCGTCAGCATCAATAACACATGTAGAGGTACAGTATAGATTTGTCTTTAGTCTAATCTTACATAATTATCTAGAATTTATCCATATAATTTTTAATATGAATTTTGTAAAAGAAGGATTGCATTGTAAAGATGACAGGGAATGAGATTAAACTGACCCAAACTGTTCTTTTTCTCATAACTTCCTTTTAATGAAGATGTGGATGAATGCTTTGAGAGATCAGACGTCTGTGGTCCAAACTCAATTTGCAACAACACTGTTGGGAGTTACAATTGCTCGTGCATGAGTGGATATAATGTAACAGACCCAAACCTCCCTATAAACAGCAATAACACATGCAAAGGTATGATTGACAGCAAAAGCATATATATATATAATTTATTTTTCAATTCTTGTTCATTTCCTTGAAACAGTTTTTTGACATAGATAAAAGTTTCAAAGTCTTAGTTTTCTGGTCTTTTGTGTTTAAAAATGTTGATATTGTCCTTTCTCAGTTTTTATTCTCCTAGTATAGATGTAGATTATGTTGTTAGACACCAGATCTCTTTCATGTTTTTAAGTGTTTATAGTTGTATGTTACACATTACATTTATCCCTCCCCCAGATATAGATGAATGTCTGTTCAGTCCATCTGTATGTGGTCCAAATTCCAACTGCACAAATGAAATAGGAAGTTACAATTGCTCATGTTTGGATGGATTCACTGTAACTAACTCGAATCTCACCATCAGCGTCAATAACACATGTAGAGGTACAGTATAGATTTGCATTTAATCTAACCTTGCACAATTATCTAGAGTTAATCAATTTCATTTTTACTTTGAATTTTGTAAATGAAGCGTTCTATTGTAAAGATTACAAGTAAAGAGATTAAACTGTTCTTTTTCCCATAACTTCCTTTTAATGAAGATGTGGATGAATGTGTTGAGAGATCAGACGTCTGTGGTCCAAACTCAATCTGCAACAACACTGTTGGGAGTTACAATTGCTCATGCATGAGTGGATATAATGTAACAGACCCAAACCTCCCTATAAACAGCAATAACACATGCAGAGGTATGATTGACAGCAAAAGCTTATATTACAAATTCATGACAAAAAAAAAAAAAAAAAAAAGAAGAGTATTGGGAGGCATATAATTAATTTTTGTTAGTTTGTTTCTGTTGCATGTGCTGCTTTACAAAATTTTAATTTTGTGGTCATTTGTGTTTAAAAATGTTGATATTATACTTTCTCAATCTGTATTCATCTTGTATAGTTATGTTAGTGTATTATTTGGTGAGATAACATTTATCTTTCATGTTGTTACGAGTGTGCTTTGTTTTGCCTGTGTGTCTTTTTCTCTGACCTAGTTTTCCCGTCTAATTAGTCATTTCATTCACCTGTGCCCTGTTAATTTACATATTATGCTACATGTGTTTAGTCCTGTGTTCTCACTTAGCCTTTGTCTGTTCTCGTCAGTATTTTGTGTTTTCTTCCGAGAATTTCCTGAGTTTGTTAATCAAAAGTTATTCTATGTATTTCTTGTCTTTGTGAGGTTTGTTTCCAGCGTGACGTGACACATTTTATGTGTTTACTTTTGTATTAAAACAAATTAAAATAATTTTTCCCCTCTAGATATAGATGAATGTCTGATCAGTCCATCTGTATGTGGCCCATATTCCAACTGCACAAATGAAATAGGAACTTACAATTGCTCATGTTTGGATGGATTCACTGCAACAAACTCAAATCTCACTATCAGCATCAATAACACATGTAGAGGTACAGTATAGATTTGTCTTTAGTCTAATCTTACATAATTATCTAGAATATATCCATATAATTTTTATTATGAATTTTGTAAAAGAAGGATTGCATTGTAAAGATGACAGGGAAAGAGATTAAACTGACCCAAACTGTTCTTTTCCCCATAACTTCCTTTTAATAAAGATGTGGATGAATGCTTTGAGAGACCAGACGTCTGTGGTCCAAACTCAATCTGCAACAACACTGTTGGGAGTTACAATTGCTTGTGCATGAGTGGATATAATGTAACAGATCCAAACCTCCCTATAAACAGCAATAACACATGCAGAGGTATGATTGACAGCAAAAGACTGTTACAAATTCATGACAAATAAAATGAGTATTGAGAGGTGTATAATTAATTTTTGTTAGTTTGTTTCTGTTGCATGTGCTGCTTCACAAAATATTAATTTTGTGGTCGTTTGTTTAAAAAAAGAAAAAAAAAGTTAATACACTTTCTCAATCCGTATTTTTCTTAAGTTTGTGTATTATGTTGTGAAATACCATTTGTCTTTCATGTTTTATCTGTTTATACTTATACTGTTTATGTATTAAAGCAAATTTAAATAATTTTCCCCCCATAGATATAAATGAATGTCTGTTCAGTCCATCTGTATGTGGTCCAAATTCCAACTGCACAAATGAAATAGGAAGTTACAAATGCTCATGTTCGGATGGATTCACTGCAACAAACTCAAGTCTCACCATCAGCATCAATAACACATGTAGAGGTACATTTTATATATAGATTTATGTTTACTCTAACCTTGAATTACAAGCTGTTGGCTAGAGTTTATCCATGTGATTTTATCCCTGGATATCATTTTTGTAAATTAAGCATTCTGTTGTAAAGATGCCAAAGATTGAGTTGACCTTCATATACAGGTGCTGGTCTTATAATTAGAATATCATCAAAAAGTTGATTTATTTCACTAATTCCATTCAAAAAGTGAAACTTGTATATTATATTCATTCATTACACACAGACTGATATATTTCAAATGTTTATTTCTTTTAATTTTGATGATTATAACCGACAACTAAGGAAAATCCCAAATTCAGTATCTCAGAAAATTTGAATATTGTGAAAAGGTTCAATATTGAAGACACCTGGTGCCACACTCTAATCAGCTAATTAACTCAAAACACCTGCAAAGGCCTTCAAATGGTCTCTCAGTCTAGTTCTGTAGGCTACACAATCATGGGGAAGACTGCTGACTTGACAGTTGTCCAAAAGACGACCATTGACACCTTGCACAAGGAGGGCAAGACACAAAAGGTCATTGCAAAAGAGGCTGGCTGTT
Organism: Elopichthys bambusa; assembly: GCA_037101425.1. Classification (NCBI taxonomy): domain Eukaryota; kingdom Metazoa; phylum Chordata; class Actinopteri; order Cypriniformes; family Xenocyprididae; genus Elopichthys; species Elopichthys bambusa. Next base: position 22,436,134 of record CM074445.1, on the reverse strand, counting down.
CACAGAGCTCTATGTCCAAGCACATTAATAGAGAGGCGAAGGGAAGGAAAAGATGTGGTAGAAAAAAAGTGTACAAGCAATAGGGATAACCGCACCCTGGAGAGGATTGTGAAACAAAACCCATTCAAAAATGTGGGGGAGATTCACAAAAAGTGGACTGCAGCTGGAGTCAATGCTTCAAGAACCACTACGCACAGACGTATGCAAGACATGGGTTTCAGCTGTCGCATTCCTTGAACTCTTGAACAACAGACAGCGTCAGAAGCGTCTCGCCCGGGCTAAAGACAAAAAGGACTGGACTGAACTCCCTGTTCTTAATTGGCCAGCAAACTCGCCTGACCTTAACCCCATAGAAAATCTATGGGGTATTGTGAAGAGGAAGATGCGATATGCCAGACCCAACAATGCAGAAGAGCTGAAGGCCACTATCAGAGCAACCTGGGCTCTTATAACACCTGAGCAGTGCCACAGACTGATCGACTCCATGCCACGCCGCATTGCTGCAGTAATTCAGGCAAAAGGAGCCCCAACTAAGTATTGAGTGCTGTACATGCTCATACTTTTCATGTTCATACTTTTCAAGATTTCTAAAAATCCTTTCCTTGTATTGGTTTTAAGTAATATTCTAATTTTCTGAGATACTGAATTTGGGATTTTCCTTAGTTGGCAGTTATAATCATCAAAATTAATAGAAATAAACATTTGAAATAAATCAGTCTGTGTGTAATGAATTAATATAATATACAAGTTTCACTTTTTGAATGGAATTAGTGAAATAAATCAACTTTTTGATGATATTCTAATTATATGACCAGCACCTGTATTGTTTGAGTGACCCATACTCTTATTTCTGTTATTTTCCACTAAACTTCCTTTTAATAAAGATGTGGATGAATGCTTTGAGAGATCAGACGTCTGTGGTCCAAACTCAATCTGCAACAACACTGTTGGGAGTTACAATTGCTCGTGCATGAGTGGATATAATGTAACAGATCTAAACCTCCCTATAAACAGCAATAACACATGCAGAGGTATGATTGACAGCAAAAGATTGTTACAAATTCATGACAAATAAAATGAGTATTGAGAGGTGTATAATTAATTTTTGTTAGTTTGTTTCTGTTGCATGTGCTGCTTCACAAAATATTAATTTTGTGGTCGTTTGTTTAAAAAAAGAAAAAAAAAGTTAATACACTTTCTCAATCCGTATTTTTCTTAAGTTTGTGTATTATGTTGTGAGATACCATTTGTCTTTCATGTTTTATCTGTTTATACTTGTATGTATTAAAGCAAATTTAAATTATTTCCCCCCCACAGATATAAATGAATGTCTGTTCAGTCCATCTGTATGTGGTCCAAATTCCAACTGCACAAATGAAATAGGAAGTTACAATTGCTCATGTTCGGATGGATTCACTGCAACAAACTCAAGTCTCACCATCAGCATCAATAACACATGTAGAGGTACATTTTATATATAGATTTATGTTTACTCTAACCTTGAATTACAAGCTGTTGGCTAGAGTTTATCCATGTGATTTTAACCCTGGATATCATTTTTGTAAATTAAGCATTCTGTTGTAAAGATGCCAAAGATTGAGTTGACCTTCATATACAGGTGCTGGTCTTATAATTAGAATATCATCAAAAAGTTGATTTATTTCACTAATTCCATTCAAAAAGTGAAACTTGTATATTATATTCATTCATTACACACAGACTGATATATTTTAAATGCTTATTTCTTTTAATTTTGATGATTATAACCGACAACTAAGGAAAATCCCAAATTCAGTATCTCAGAAAATTTGAATATTGTGAAAAGGTTCAATATTGAAGACACCTGGTGCCACACTCTAATCAGCTAATTAACTCAAAACACCTGCAAAGGCCTTTAAATGGTCTCTCAGTCTAGTTCTGTAGGCTACACAATCATGGGGAAGACTGCTGACTTGACAGTTGTCCAAAAGACGACCATTGTCACCTTGCACAAGGAGGGCAAGACACAAAAGGTTATTGCAAAAGAGGCTGGCTGTTCACAGAGCTCTGTGTCCAAGCACATTAATAGAGAGGCGAAGGGAAGGGAAAAGATGTGGTCGAAAAAAAGTGTACAAGCAATAGGGATAACCGCACCCTGGAGAGGATTGTGAAACAAAACCCATTCAAAAATGTGGGGGAGATTCACAAAAAGTGGACTGCAGCTGGAGTCAATGCTTCAAGAACCACTACGCACAGACGTATGCAAGACATGGGTTTCAGCTGTCGCATTCCTTGAACTCTTGAACAACAGACAGCGTCAGAAGCGTCTCGCCCGGGCTAAAGACAAAAAGGACTGGACTGAACTCCCTGTTCTTAATTGGCCAGCAAACTCGCCTGACCTTAACCCCATAGAAAATCTATGGGGTATTGTGAAGAGGAAGATGCGATATGCCAAACCCAACAATGCAGAAGAGCTGAAGGCCACTATCAGAGCAACCTGGGCTCTTATAACACCTGAGCAGTGCCACAGACTGATCGACTCCATGCCACACCGCATTGTTGCAGTAATTCAGGCAAAAGGAGCCCCAACTAAGTATTGAGTGCTGTACATGCTCATACTTTTCATGTTCATACTTTTCAAGATTTCTAAAAATCCTTTCTTTGTATTGGTCTTAAGTAATATTCTAATTTTCTGAGATACTGAATTTGGGATTTTCCTTAGTTGGCAGTTATAATCATCAAAATTAAAAGAAATAAACATTTGAAATATATCAGTCTGTGTGTAATAAATTAATGTAATATACAAGTTTCACTTTTTGAATGGAATTAGTGAAATAAATCAACTTTTTGATGATATTCTAATTATATGACCAGCACCTGTATTGTTTGAGTGACCCATACTCTTATTTCTGTTATTTTCCACTAAACTTCCTTTTAATAAAGATGTGGATGAATGCTTTGAGAGATCAGACGTCTGTGGTCCAAACTCAATCTGCAACAACACTGTTGGGAGTTACAATTGCTCGTGCATGAGTGGATATAATGTAACAGATCCAAACCTCCCAATAAACAGCAATAACACATGCAAAGGTATGATTGAAGCTTGTTACAAATTAATGACAAAGAAAATGAGTATTGAGAGGTGTATAATTAATTTTTGTTAGTTTGTTTCTGTTGCATGTGCTGCTTTACAAAATATTAATTTGTGGTCGTTTGTTTAAAAAAAAAAAAACGTTAATACACTTTCTCAGTCCGTATTTTTCTTAAGTTTGTGTATTATGTTGTGAGATACCATTTGTCTTTGATGTTTTATTTGTTTATACTTGTATGTATTAAAGCAAATTTAAATTGTTTTCCCCCCATAGATATAGATGAATGTCTGTTCAGTCCATCTGTATGTGGTCCAAATTCCAACTGCACAAATGAAATAGGAAGTTACAGTTGTTCATGTTTGAATGGATTTACTGCAACAAACTCAAGTCTCACCATCAGCATCAATAACCCATGTAGAGGTACATTTTATATTCATATTTATTTACTCTAACCTTGAATAATTTATTCTAACCTTTTGTAAAGGTTTTTGTAAATGAATCATTTTCATCAAGATGCCAAAGAATGAGCTGACCTTCACATAAGAAGTTACAATTGCTCATGCAAGAGTGGAGATAATGTAATAGACCCAAACCTCCCTATAAACAGCAATAACACATGCACTCATGCCTGTGCATGTGTTATTGCTGTTTATAGGGAGGTTTGGGTACTATGCAGCTAATGCTATCATAAAAATAAAAAAAAGGATTAAGAAAAGGCTCATAATTAATTTGTTGTTAGTTTGTTTTTGGGTTTACTCAGTACAGTGTCAACAGTAATATCACCAAAATTAATGTATTCTAAAACAAAATCTGAGATGTTACTCCATTCTTAGTCTCACATTTTTAAGAAGTAGATTTCATTGTCCATTTTCATTTCTAAATCAAAACAACATACATAAATGGTTTATTGGATCATTTCATTTTTTTGTTTTGATTGTTTGCTACAAAATCTTCTATAATTACAAAACCTACTACGACTACTACAACTACAGCACCCAGTACACCTACAACGTCCATAACTACAAAACCTACTACAACTACAGCACCCAGTACAACTACAACTTCTGTAACTACAAAACCTACTACAACTACAGCACCCAGTACAACTACAACTTCTGTAACTACAAAACCTACTACAACAACGCCTGTAACTATACCACCAACAGCAGGACCAGGTATGTTCTGAAAAGAAGTATGACAAAATGAATGAATGTAATTTCTTTACCTGTCCAGGAAATTATAGACACAACCAAGACAGTATGTGTCTGTTTGTTTCTCTCACTACTTTCTGAACACACTTATATTTTTTTCTGTGAATGCAGAAATTAATAATAGAAAATATGTAATATGAGGTTTATCATTTCTTTGTTTTTTATTTTTTATTTTTTGCTGAAATATTCTAAAGTGACAACAACACCAGAAGGTATGTACAGTCAAATATAAGGCTGCCCTTATATATATATATATATATATATATATGATATTTTATTATTATTATTATTACTGTATTTTTATTAATTGTTTCATTATTTCCCTTCATCCGCCATATTTATGAACATCAACAGGGCAAAATATGGCAGTGAATACAAAAACACATGAACAGAGATTCTAAGAATCATTTGATTTGATCCATTCCAGGCCACAGGTTTACAGAGATTCTTGTTTCTTCTCTGCTTGTGTGTTTTTGAATCCACCACCATTACTTTGTCCTGCAGATGGTCATATATATGTTTGGTGAACGGAAAAAGTGACTGAAACAGATGAGTAAATACTTTTTTGTCTTGTTTAGTCTTGTTTACAGTTAAAATGTCAATGAAAATAAATGAAGCTTTTGATACCAGTCTCACTGACAACAATAATGAGAAGTACAAACGCTATGCTAAAGAAATTAAGTCAGTGGTAAGTATTTCATGTTTTGTGTGTAAAATGTATTGATTGTTTATGCTTAATTAAAGTTGAATAAAATTTAATATAAAATTCCACATTCCAAAAATACTGTGAAGAACAAAATATTCCAGTTCAGTTTGAACTCTTGACATCTAGAGGGCATGCAAATGAATAATGCAAGGTTTATATAACACACAGTAATATAGAGTACTTTTTTATTAATTTAACATTTCTTTCATTTCATCTTAATAAAAATGTACATGACGGTTTAACTAGGCAGAGTATTGAAACAGAGCACTTTTTTTTCTGATGATGTATGACTAATTGTCATGCTAAATCACATTAAATACATAATTAACTGTCCATATGACATAAAGATATCTGTTTAATGACAGGAGAGCAGCCCAAAGAATGATCATTTTCTGTATGCTCAGGTTTAGTCTATCTCAGGTTCTTGCCAAAGAGTAATTTCATCTTAAAGATACACACTCCTATTTCAATTTTATTAGAGGTACAGTACTAGGTACACTTCCTAATGTACAGTGGGTACTCTTACTTTGTACAGATTGAAGACAATTACAAAACTTTGTCTACCTTCAAAAAAGATTCAGTAAAAGTAAATGGCTTCAGGTAAGGTGTAAAATCTAAACTTTCACTCAGAAGGTTTTTACTGCTTGTTGTAATATCCAGTCTTCTCATTGTTGTGGTTTGTGTGTTGCTCCAAAGGCCTGGTAGCATTATAGCAGACTATGAAGTTAAGACAACAACCGACAACTCCATCAACTCTGAATTTGTAGAAGCAAACCGTAAGGTTGCCGACACACTCCGATCCATGGGATTTCCTGTAGCTGAGAATGCTTTTGCTGAAAGTGGTAAGGGTAGTCTGCATCTAATCTTAAAAACTTTTTTTTTAATTCTATCATTTTTATATTTTTTATAAGCATGATTATTGCTTGTAGAAATGTTGAAAAGGCCCATAAACCTTTAATAAAAATGAGAGAGATAAAAATGGGTTATGGATTTTACTTTCAGTACAAGCGACTCTTTCTACTGCAACAAAATGGTATCCTCTGCAAGATATGACACTCCAATGTAAAATCCCAGAATCTGTTGTTGGTGAAATTAGTTGGACAGTGGACGACAAAACTATACAACAGAACCAAAGATACTCCTTTTCACAAGGTGGTACAGTTCTCACTGTGAAAAGCATAAATGAGGACGACAAAGGTGAGTCACGTATCTTTGTTCTGTCAATAATATCTTACATGTTGACTGTTCCTAGCTCACTATTAAAGTTGTGTCAATTGTGTGTGCGTGTTATCTGGCCCAAAACTTTTGTTTATTAGATCTTCTTCCACTATACTTGAATTTAAAGCTTAAGACTTGGAGTATTTGTTTGCTCTGGCTTATGAAATATAATCAACTCTGTATTTTGTGTTGTTTGTGTTCATTCAGAAATAAAAAGTTTCTTCCTTCCATAAAGCACAAAATAAGAAATAATTGTACATTGATCAGTACATTATTTAGAATTTCTTACACAATATTTAGCCTGATTTGAGGTCTGGAGGGGTCGATGAGTTGCCAAAATTCAGAGCTAGTCTGCAGATTTTGGACAGAATTGACAGAATTCATAGAAAATCATGTAGTGTATGATGGGGAAAGACTGTCTTTTTTTGTTTGTTTGTTTATTTTTATTTATTTATTTTTTGCTCCAGACTTTGATTCCATCCAGTCAGAAGACATTAAACCTGTTTGATATTTTGAGCTGATTTTAGAACACATTATTTTCATTGGTTGTGTGTCTCCTAGCAACAAGGCGCATGTTTCCGAGTTAATTTTGTCTCGAAAATGTATCATTGCCCAGTTTGTGATGTCTAGTGCTTTAAAATCTGTTCATATTTTAAAAGTTTTGTAGTAAACATTGTTTTTAGCTTTAGAATATTTAAGAAAAATTATTGAATTGACAGAATTGTGTAAACCAGTAGATTTTTATACATAAATCAACTTTAATCAATCTAACAATATATACTATATATATATAAATATATATATATATATATATATATTTTTTTTTTTACTTGCAGGTAGATACGCATGTAAAAAAGCAAGGGTAATACCTTACATTCAGTGGCAGGATATAGATATTGAACCACTTCCCAATATCATAGTGGGTAAAAACGAAAGACAGTTTCAGTGTATCGATCAGACGGTGGAACTGACATGCTGTGAGACAAAATATGGTGCTGACTGGACCTTGATTCTTCCTGATGATGAAGTGACACCTCCAGGTTGTACTTACAGACAGACAATATATTCTTAGTTACTGAGTTCAGTTTTCAGTTGCAGTGACAAGTTTTGTTGAATTCACCATGTTTTAGTATTTTTTTCAATGATTCTATTTACCTTTTTATGGAATCAGACAGGGGATGCATCACACTAAAGCATAAAATCAGGAGTGCAGATTGTAGAAGTGAAACCTTTACATGCCAACTCAAGATCTCAGAACTGCAAGGCTTGTCTTATGCCCAGAGCACAGTCACTATTAATAAAGTCAATCAAGGTAAACCTTCATTTTTTCATCCTTTGATGCAGCAGAATGTTCTTCTATCGGTTTCAACTGTCTGAAAGAAATGTTTTTCTGTTTTTTTGAAACTCACTCAAATATTTATTCTAGTATTGCCCTGTAAAAACGTAACGCTTGGAGATGGACAAGACAATGAAGTTTTGACAGGACCCTGTGAAAATGGCAAGGAAGGCACCATAACTTATCTGTGTACATCAGGTTCATGGAGGGAAACTAGCAGGAACTGTATACTTCAAGTTATCAAAGACATTGAAAAGCAAGTTGAGGTAATATTCATTTTCTATGTATTGGTGAAAAAAAAAATTGTAATGTCCATTTCAAATGTTTCTGATATTTACATTTCTTCTTTACGGTGTTATTTAGGTCTTGGTTCCACAGGACATCCCAGAGGTTGTGGCTGAGCTTAGTAATGCTACAGTGCAGAATAATCAGGAGATAACACAGTCTTCTGTGACTGTCCAAACAATTGTTGGAATACTTGTAAAAATCGCTGGTACAGCACAAACCATTTTCATCAATGAGCCTGTGATGAAGGTATGTACATTATATATGCGCGAAAGACATCAGTCAAATTGTGGCTAATCAAAACGTTTTATCATGCTAAAATATTTGTACATACGGTAATCTTCATTATCCCCTCTGTTGAAAAATTGTTTGTACTAAACATGATTTTCTGTTTCATTTCCAGTATTTCCTTCAAACTGTGGATATCCTTGTTTCGGACTTTGCTATTAACTCATGGAACAATTTGAACAATGACAGCAGGACAGATAACACCAGCACTGAACTTCTTAGGGCTATTGAGAGTATAAGTGACCGTCTCACAGATGGCAATTTTACGATTATTGAAAAAACTATTGAGTTGAATAGAACTGTAGCAGACAGGTATAGTGGAATATCAAACCTGACAAACTCAACCACTGAGATCCTGATACCACAGATTTCTAAACCCACACCCATAACCATCATAGTCTTCACAACTCTTGACAATGTCCTACCTACTCGTAATACTAGTAATAAAAATAACAAAAATACAGATGTGCAGATCAATGGAGATGTGGTTGTTGTTAAGGTGAACCAAATAATTAACAACATTTCCTTTGCGTTTGACATTACTAATCAGTCTCTGGGAAATCCTCAGTGTGTCTTTTGGAATTTCAATCTTGATGCATGGGATTCCACTGGATGTGAAGTAAAGCACTCAGGGAACGAAAAAAGCAAGATTACATGTGAATGCAACCACACAACCTCTTTTTCAATCCTAATGTCACCATTTTCTCTTGATCACACAGCCTTAGACTATATAACTTACATTGGTGTAGCTATTTCAATGGCCAGCTTGGTTATATGCCTCATTATTGAGATTATTGTGTGGAAGTCAATGACAAGAAATGACACATCCTACATGCGACATGTCTCCATAGTCAACATTGCTGTGTCCCTGCTGATCGCAAACATCTGTTTTATCATTGGAGCCGCAATAGCAGAACAAGAGCAACCAACCTCAGTGGGTCGCTGCAGTCCAGCGGTTTTCTTCATGCACTTTTTTTACCTGGCTCTTTTCTTCTGGATGTTAATTTCAGCGCTGTTGCTCTTTTACCGTACAGTCATGGTCTTGTCCCAAATGTCAAGGGCCAAAATGATGGCCATTGCCTTCATAGTCGGTTACGGTGCACCTTTGCTCATAGCGGTCATTACTGTTGCGTCGACAGCTGGACCTCAAAATTATATTGCGAAAAAATATGCATGCTGGCTGAACTGGTATGAATCTAAGGCCCTGCTGGCATTTGTGATTCCAGCTCTCACTATTGTAGCCATAAACCTTGTGGTTTTGATTGTGGTTCTGTATAAGATGTTGAGGAGAGGAGTTGGTGCCACAACTCAGCCAGATGAGAAACATGCCCTGGTGGTCATTGCCCGATGTGTGGCCATATTGACTCCTATCTTTGGTCTAACATGGGGATTTGGAATTGGAACCATGGTGTCACGTGACTATGGCATTCATGTTGTGTTTGCACTCCTCAATTCACTGCAGGTATCACTTTCTGTCCTTCGGTTTTGACTTTATAGTTTATATTTTTCTTTTTTAAATGCTAACGTAATGCAAATAATGCAACAATTATAATATTCTGTAATTACAACAATCTATTTTAAAGCCTCACAAAGATGCAAAATAAGTTATTTCCAGTGTTGTTATGAATATGAAATTGAACAGCATTACAACAAGTATTATTTACTCATAACATTTTCATCATATATTTGTAACAATTTTGCAGGGATTCTTTATTTTGGTGTTTGGAACGCTTTTAGACAGCAAGGTATGAACTGGTTTTCATCATTTTGCAATATGATATTGTGTCAAATTGTCAATCATTGTTAAAATGATCTTAAGAGGCATTCAGTTCTACTGCAGTGCTTTAACCCATTTTCTCACACATGGTTGCAGATTCGTGAGGCACTGGCAGGACGGCTGTCACTAAGGAACCTTACCAGCTCTAACCGTACCAGGGTAAATGCTAACAAAACAATGCATCTGATCCATGAGTTCTTACCAATGATATATGTACTCAGTTTACAGCTGATATCTTAAATCTCTACATTACAGAGTACTAGTGCAGGACCATCATCTTCAAGTGGACTGGGTTTCTTTCAAAGGATGCGTAGGAGAAGTAAGTCTTGCTAATAAAATTGATACATTTTCATATGTGTGTATATATATATATATATATATATATATATTAGACATGACAAGAATACTTTAAGTAGGCTAACATACAAATAATTATTTGCAGATGTATACAACGTATCTGAAGCCAGCGCTATCTCAGCAGCAACATCTTCAAACATCTCCAGTGGCTCTGATACTTATGTGGCTGCATAATCAGCTACTTCATTAAGTATTAGTCTACTTTACTAAATATTAAACAGCCTTTTTCGAAAAACTTTCTACACTGCAAGTATATGAAAACTGCACTATCTGCTACTGATTTCTGGGAAGAAGTGTTTCTATTGTCTTGGAGTATTAATAAAAATGGCTTACTATCTACAGATCTAATATTTAATTAAGGATACATTTATTATAATGCTGTGATTTGCATGATTGGATGCACTTTCATTTATAACAGAAAAATTATATCAATAACATATCTAGAGAAATAGCTTTATTTGTGTTTTCTGGTGTATTTTGGTGTATTTGATGTATTAATGTATTCTTTGCCATTTTAAATCATCAGCTTTGTTGTCCAGTTGGTGTCATACTGTCATTACATATATCATGCTGTTCTACACTATCTGGATTATTAAAATACTACTAATAATAAAATTTATATTGTTACAGCTACACCAGAAATTAAATGCCTCTTTATTTTACATTTATTTTGTAGTTGATAATCATGGCATTGTCGCTCTCTTGTTTTTTATTCATTTTCATTGCATTTGACAGTAATGATGAAGTAGATAATGTTTCCAAATAACTGATTTATTTTAAGCTCAGTATGAAGGTTAATCTACAGTTTCTTATTAATTTTCACAGTTCTTTGAGTTTGGTCAAACACACCTGCACACATATTACATATTATAAGTTACTTATTAGTGAGGACTTTGCATCTCTTTCAGTTCCTGTAATGTATGTATTCAGCAACCTTGTTTCCCTAAACCAAAATTCTTTCTGTACCATACATAAATGTAAATGTTTAACCACTAAAACAAGTTAGCCTAAAAGCTTTGTCATTATAAGGTTACATTTTTATAGTAAATATAACATAATTTTTTTTTACAGTTGTGCTAGTTAGTTTATGAACCTTTACAAAATGTATGTATATTTGCATGACCTACTTTGGGATTAGATCTTTATAAAACAATAAGCATAGAATATTTTAATATATTTTGATTAAAGAAAAATGATCCAAGAATTAATACGTTTTCTGGATATGAAGACTTTGCCTTTAGTATTTGGTGTTATCAAGCCAACAGTTCATAAACATCCCAAGCATGTGCGTAGTCCACTGCACAACATCTCTGATGATATGCAAACAGATATTACCAATTAAATATGCACATGTAAATTATTTTTAAAAATCATAATACTATTAAACAAAAATATCTCCTAATTTCTTCATGAACATGGTCACAAAAATGCTGTAAATAGTTTTCTACTGTGGACATCAGACATCAGTCAATATGAAATAAAACCCCTGTGTCAACAAGCTAAATTTGAAATCATATCGCACCAAACAATTTTCTGAAACTGGGTGCAATGTATAGTTTTTCCTGTGGCGGTAGTGATAAAAAGAGTGATTTATTGTGCCATAACCTTTTAAACTCTACGAAGAAGAAATTACTCAGTGACCAATGCGGAGAAGTGAAACCACATGAAGAGGCTACGGTGCACGAGTAGTAGTGATGAGTGTAACGAGGCGGGACTCAGGGTAGGATCCATATGCAAGCTTTTATTAACAGATGCGTAGTACAGACAGGCAGGGGTCATACAGGAGCAAACAGGAATGGCAGGGAACAGGCAGAATCGTAATCGTTGAACAGGCAGGGGATCAGGGCAGGCAGATATCATTCACAAACCAGTAACACAATAAACAGTCCAAGGGCAGGCAGCAGAAAATCGTAACCGAGGAACAGTAACAGGCAGACTAACACAATGACAAACGCTCAGAATTGCAACAGACCTCACAAACTGTATGTGGATGTGAGTGGCTTAAATAGTCCAGGTAATGTGCTGCAGCTGGGTGTGGTGATTACTGATTGGTAGAGTGAGTGCAGGTGATAACCAGGGAAGACTGTGGGAAATGGAGTCCGGGAATGACTGGAACCGCGACAAGGAGAGTATCAGAGTTTTAAGGTTTTTTTTTTTTTTTTTGGTTTTTTTTTTTTTGGTTTAGTTTTAAAGCTAAATAAGAAAGCATCTAGCTTTGGCATTTATTTCTGACTCTGTCTTGTGAAAAAAATCTTTTCTGAAACTGGAGCTTCTATGTATGGAGCAAATTTAGTCTCAACAATATTGATAATGTATGTAATGACATGCGTACATTAAAGACTACGTTTCATTTTTGTTTTGTTTTTAAGCTACATATAAATGAAGTTTTATTGTATCGGATTTCTGAGGCCAATTATGTACGATGAAGTTGCAGAAGCAACATGTACTAGTCTTACCATCCTTACAATGTCAAGGCGATATGACTTGAAATTTCATTTAAAACCGTAATTCTTTCAAAACAGTCATGCAGCATGCCATCAATTTTGACAGTTGTTCGAACAGAGTTTGAAAGTCATGCATCATCGTTACTGTATTCATTTGTATCCTGTTGACCATGCACACAATCAAGGCATAAAGCCCTATGTCTTTTTGTCAGAATTAAAAGATTCAAAGACATCTGTTACAGTTGCTGTATAAGTTTTATTAATTTAAAGTTCCCTTTCGAAAGGGAACTCAACACTGCGTTTGACACGCTTTGGGGAGCGCCTCCTTGTGAACCGGTGCCTGAAAAAAACAACTCACGACAATCCTATTGGCAGGCGACAGCCTATGACGTCATCATAGCGCGACCCGGAAGTATATAAGGAGCACCTAGAGAAGCAGTCAGTATCTTTTCGTCTTCAGGGACTGTTTTGTTTGAAAGAAAGCAATATCAAATATCGGTACTAAGGTAAGACAAATTATGTCTGATAAACATTTCAGGAAGTGTGTGCATCTGTGTCCCATTAGTTTTGACATCTGATCACACATAACTTATAACGTTGTCTTTTATGAGAACAAAGAGCATGTACAGGCAGTTCTTGTGAGATCTGTCTGTTGTTATCGTGAGTGTGTTTTACTTGTAAAAATGCTCCACTCTCTTCTGGTCTTTTCCTCGAGAGGAAGAGGACCGGCAGCTGCACCTAATGGTTCGGGTCTTACTCTTGCTGAGGCAGAGTAGAGACTAGATCATGGGGTTCTCAGCTAGAGCTTGTTGAAATGTTGAGAAGGGTGAAATTCCCCGCGACCTTCGACGCTGACGGGAGAGAGCTGCAGGATTATGATGATGTGTCGTCTTTGACATCGTTAGATTCAGCAGCAATTGCCCTTCTTGTTCTAAGCCAAACAAGAGAGCAGGAGATGGCTGATGAGGATGAAGGTGGTGAGCCTCCTGAATAAAGCCACCCTGCCCCCGCGTATATACAGCTGTTTGAGATTATGGAATGCACCTCTGGCAGACTGCAGCTGCCATTGGAGCAGGTTAAGAAAGAAACCGCTCGCAGGTTGTTCGACGAACGGTTCCTTTTTGGCCATAATCCTCCAGCTACTGTAAGCTTTCCATTCCTTCTTGATCGTCATATTGAGATCAAGAAGGAATGGAAGAACCTGTATTCAGCTCGCGTTCATCAACATCAGCAGGTTAATTCGCTGGTGTTGGAGTGAGTATGGGTATGCGTTGACAGGTTGTTGGCCAAGACTAGGTCTCTGTTAGACCAGGTCAGCCTCCCTGGTGGCAATCAGGGTCGAGTACATTCCCCTGACAAGTGACTGGCTAGGGTTCCCTCAGGCCCCCTGGCTACATTCCCTTAAAGGTACCCTCTTTTGAAACTGTTAGTTTTGACATTAGTCTAGCCATTTTTTGGCATGCACTCTCCTCAAGCATGGCGGCGTGGGTATAAGTGTGTCAAATGCAGTGTCTCGTTCCCTGTTCTCAGGGAATGACTTGACCATAATTAAATGTAATGTTCCTGTTACAGTAATATAGTAATACAATAAAACTGCACATTTTAGAGTGGCCTTTTATTGTGGCCAGCCTGAGGCACACCTGTGCAATAATCTAATAGTCTAATCAGCATCTTGATATGCCACACCTGTGAGGTGGATGGATTATCTCTGCAAAGGAGAAGTGCTCACTAACACAGATTTACAATATTTGAGAGAAATAGGCCTTTTGTGTACATAGAAAAAGATTTTTAGATTTTTTAGTTCAGCTCATGAAAAACGGTGGCAAAAACAAATATGTTGCGTTTATAATTTTGTTCAGTGTATATAAATGGAAACCATGAAAAGACAATAGGCCTATAGTTTCAGCAATATTTTCAGCATTTGTCATCAACCGGAAAACCAGAGAATGTTAGTCAGAACAGGTAAGTGTAAGCTAAGACATGTATCACAAGGTACAAATAAGGGCACAATGAGCTGAACTCATTGTAGACGATAGCTGAAAGGTTGTTCTGCTGTTACACGAAGTGCCTGTCATTCAGTTAAAGACGACTGCACAAAATGTAATGAAAACATTATAAACTGTTACCTAGAAGTAAATGAACATAAAATAGTTTAGGCATAAGTTGCAATGCTGAGAACAGTTACCTTTATGGAATAATCCACTAATGTGCAGAAATACAAGGAGCGTGAACTAAAATTCTCAGTTGCATGTGCAATCACGCATGTCTGAGGAAACTCATAAATATTCATGTAAGCTCCTCCTTCGGAAACCGAGAATCTTGTAACATCAGCGCATGGTTTAAAAGTGTTGTCCCTATTCTTTTAATGAGTAATGGGTTTGTTTTAGGCTAACGTGCAATAAACCAATCAAATATTATGTTTTAATATTATATGTAAATACATAAAGTACATAAAAGTTATTAAAATAAAAACACAAATGAATGGGTCTGTGATGGCCATCCAGATGTTGTGGCAAAGCCAGATGAGGTGTTTAATCCTGAAAAATGCAGGGAAACAATTAGTGTGTAATGATTTAACACTGCTGTACAATCTCGATGAGTCAGGGCCATGCTGAGTGTAACACATGGTTGAAATCAAATTAGGAAGCAGGATCTAAACACAGCAGTACTTTTATTCTAACAGAATCAAAAACAGAAACTCAGGATGCAGGAACAAAACAACAGCGTATGCATAACAGAACTGACAACTGAACAGAACAAACACCGGGCTTAAATACACAGAACTGAGGAGCTAATTAACGAGGCACAGCTGAACTCAAACACTAATCAAATCAGAAACCATAGTAACAAACAAATGGCGGGGAAACTGAGAACAAAAAAGAACATGTGACTAATGAAAAACAAACTCTAGACATGAACAACTAAACAAAACAGCTCAAACCTAGGGTGGGTATTGATTGATCTCTGGCTAATTTGGTTCTTCAAACTAATTTGCGGATTTAATTAAAATATCTGTATTAAGTTGTCTGAGATTACTGCGCATTCTTGTGTTCATTGAAAAGGCCAGATACATCAGTACTCAAAACCATTGGCAGGCGGCAAGACAGCCAAAGACATCATATTAAAAAAAAACAAAACAAAAAAAAAAAAACACACACACCTGAAAAAACTTTGAATTTCTGGACCTTTATAAGAAAACAGCCAAGCGACCAAAACAACATGAGTTATTATAGATAAATGAAATGCACTGTTTGTTACATGATTCCCAATTATTTACATTATTTCACGATTTATTTGTAGCCTACAGGCTTTACATTTTTATTTCAGTGGTGTAATTAGCAATTCTTGTACCTGTGAAGCAGATTTGTTACATGGCAGCATTAATTAAAGTTTCTTAAGGGTCAAGAGCATTTTTCTTATGGCACAGCAGACAGCATTTTATCTGCCACTCCTGCATCAAGCCATTCTCATAATAGCTGTCGTCTTTCTTAGATTACCTGTACCTCATGTGTTAGGTAATTATCCCCTCACAAATATATCTCTCAGTGAGTAAAACTGGCTGTCTATATTATGAAGACTACATAACATTATTTGCAAATTTTTAAATAATTATTATTATGATTAAATTATTACTGTCCCTGGTTCACATTAGGGTACTATTCTTAATTATTTTTACTGTAGGTTTGATGTTAATTCTTGTGGTGATGTACTGGAGGTTATTAGGATTGATGATTCTGTATCTAAACCTCAAATGAGTTTGACTGATGTTGTTAAGGTTAACATTAACAGTTAAATATTAATGTTTAGCTGCTACTTTCCACGCACTCTTTCAGGGGTAAAACTAAAATGTTGTGCTGGAATTCATACTCGTCTTCTGTGAACAGTAAGTAACAGTTCTTTGATTTGATTGGCCATCTCACTCATTTTGACATTGCCGAGCGCTGTCAGACTGCTGAGACAGAGCAACCTAAAAACTTTTGAAACTTGTTGTCATCCAAATATCATACAGAGCCACCTATCAAAAAGAGATCAGATTAGGTTATATATAGATAGATTTTATATAGAATAGATATGGGTGGGGGGCGTGCCACATGATAGGGGAGGCTTGGAGGAGCTTCAGGTTAAGAACCTCTGCTCTAAGGGATTCAAGGCTTTACCCTGTTTCTATTGAAATGCTGCCCTCTTCTGTTCACTTCACAGTAGAGAACAATGACAAGAACAAGAGACGGTAAAACTTGTTTAGCAGGTGATGACTTTATACTCAGATTTTGTTGGTGGATCATTTAACAAGGAAACCATTCTCAGACTCTGAGAAACAAGTTCAGGATCTCTTCATGGTTCTTTCCAGAGACAAGGTAAAAATGACAAATCGTGTGTTTTTTTTATGTTAAATAACTTTCTGAAATACATTCTTACACTGCAAAAAATCTTTTCATACTTAGTATTTTTTTTGTCTTTTTACCAGTCCAAATATCTGAAAATTCTTAAATCAAGATGCATTTACTTAATTCAAACGGAAACAAGATTATTGTTCTTACCCCATTGGCAGGTAAGTTTGCTTGTTTTAAGCAAAAACTCACTTATCTTAATTCAAATAGAAACTAGATTTTTTCTTACCTCACTGGTAGATAATTTTGCTAGTTTTGAATGGTACATAACACATTTTCGGCCAATCTCATGTTAATCTTGAGTACCAATAGAGTAGTACTGCATCCTTCATATCTCCGAAGAATCTTTAGTTTTATCGGATTTATAAAAGAGATACAGCATACCGATTCTTTCTGTAAACAGTCGAGCTCCTGGAGGCGTGCCGAGCTAAAGTCACGACACACACACCTACCTACATCATCGCATTATCCCTGGATAACTTGCTTCACAATACGTTCGTGTTGTTTACATTATATGCACTTACGAACCGATTGCCAACAAAACACAGACATTTGATGCAGTTTTACTTGCCACCTGCGCTTCAGACTCATGACTTTTATCGCTGTAACTGCTCCACTTTCAGTTTCAAACGATCTGCAAACCGAAATTGGCCTTGTTTATAAAACATTCGTCACCGAAATGCCGGGAACAAACAAACACACTTGCACAACTCAGTTGCTGTCCCTGAAAAACAAACTGCATCCACTCACTGTGATCCCTCAACACTGTGCAGCGCTGACGACGACTGCTTTTTTGGTAACAGCCACTAGGTGGCGCTTCGGTAGCGCGGCTGCCAACCGGACAGCACAATCCATCATCTTACGTACCCAAATCAGAAGCGCAATAGAACATTTTTCAAATTAAGTCATCAGTAAATTTTAATAGTAATTACTATTATTAGTTACTATTACTCCACTAGGTCTGAAATATATATTGTACGTTTTAATCTCCGGATCACGCTACAAACAGGGATGGGTAGTATTTATGATAGGGCCTACATGTATTTCAAATACGTATTCCAAATATAAAATAGGATTTTGTCATTTGTATTTGATAGGCTGATGAAAATGGCTTCATGTTTTGTATTTTTGTAGTTTTAAAATACTGTAAAATACTTCGTAAAAAGTCTACACGATGACATCATAAAAATGCAGCCTCTGATTGGTGCCTACTCAGTCGTTTGCCCAGACTTGAGATCAGAACAGAAAATTGATTCATAGGGAAGGTGATCAAGGTAAGAAACGTGCAGGCTGCTAGCTTTCCGTCATTTTTTTTAAATTATTTTTTACATACATTGCTATAATTAAGTAAATGTTCTTACTAGCCTACGCTATTAATGTGTATGTGTATACTTCTATATGGCTCTCAATAGATTCAGTGGTTGGAGTTGGGTTAATACTCATTGACAAGTTTTGTTGCTACTTCCTGATTACGTTTCTGGCTACATTTAAAATCAAAACATATTGATCATTTAATAATTATTGAAATGCTAAAATGTTGGTTTTAACTTCCAAATAGATGTCCGGTGATTGATAAATAAATATTTGGTTGCTGAATATTGTACCCTAATTGAAGTATCTGTTTAGTAGGATCATGATTTTGCATACCATTGCAGAATGACTGACTGACACATAATATATTATTATATTTATGATTAACAATCAAACGATTAATTCGTTAGAAACTAGTTGCTATGAATACAGGTGCCATCAGCTGTCTTTTTATGAATGACTTGTTTGTAATTGAGTCAGTTCGTTACCAAACACCAAGTAACTAAATTAGGATAAACAGATTAAACTGTTGGTTACTTGTTGGAGATCACAGGGATACCCTAACGAAAAAGAAGTATATGTCAAGTTAATTTTATGAAGTATACTTAAGTGATGTTCAAGTATATATTTTAGGTATACTTTATGTAGTAAGTATACTAATTTCAAAGTACTAGTAGTAAACTTGTAAGTGTACTATTTCTATACTGCTTTGGACTAAATTGACCCACTTTTAGTATATAAAAAGTATATGTTTAAGTATACTCTAAGTGCATAACTAGTTCACATTTAGATTTCTCATTTGTACTGTATATGTACTACAAGTAAACTTATAAGTATACTAGTAGTTTACTATTTTAATACTAGTAGTACTTTTTTTTTAGTTTATGAAATTACACTTTGAAGTGTGCTCTCAATAAGCTACTAGTTTAGTAGTTTTATACTGCAAATATACTTGTAAGTTTTCTTTAGGTGAACATATACTTATATTTATATATTATTTTTGCACTTAAATAGGAACACAGTACAATACTTAAAGTATATATATTTTTTATATATACTTGAAATGTTCTTTTAACTGTACTTCAACTATTTTTAAAAAATATTTTATTTTACCATGATGCATCCTTTTTATAAACACTTTAATTTGTCCATCAACACCCCCAAAGCTTCACAGTCCTATAGCTCATCCTGGGTCGACATTTCATTCAGAACCGTTAGGCAGTTTTGATTTAAATGCTGTTAAATTTTTGTTTGCGTTATTTTACATTTACATGAGCAATCTTCTAACACTTGTTTCAGCTTCGCCTGTGTTTTGATCCAGAGACTCCGTTATGGCGGCATTTTAATGCCATTAATAACAGAGCGCACAACTGATGCTTGCGCGCGCGCAGTAAATCACTTCCGTGAGAGGATAACAGATCTACACGCGAGGAAACGGGAGCCCATTTTAAACCCATGCGCGCGCATGACACTTTCTCTGCGCGCAAATCAAGCCCTCGCGTGCTCGGACACGATTCACAGCACACGAATCATCATTCCCCACACTCCTGCTCTATCTTCTATATTGCTCGCGTGAACACTTTATTTTTGACAGTCGTGGGGCGGGACTTTACTTATTTCATTGTAACCTCAAATATCATTGGTCAGTTCAGTTTTTCCAGAAGTCTGTTGTGATTGGATGCCTGTTATAAAACGATCAGACATGGCTTCATCAATGGACTGTCACATGTGGTGGTGTAGTAGTCGATGCACAAGGAAGGAGATATCTTTAAATAACATTTTATGGAACACTAGGAACAAGTAACAAGGAACAGGAAACTTGATTGGATAACAATCAATATAGGACGAAGACTGAACTGAAACTGAGTGCTTCTATACAAAAGGAAACAGGAGCAAACAAGACTAATTAGACACAGCTGGTACACAGCTGGTAATTAATGAAGGTAACCATGGATACAAACAAGTGGTGGGAAACTGAACAAAAGAACATGTGACTAACAGAACATAGTGCAAAACAGACAGACATGTGACATTACTCCCCTAGCGGGCACCCTGGAGGTTGTGGGCAGGTGCAGATAGGTAGGATGCCTTCAGGGTTGTACCGGCCGTGCAGGTGACAAGGGTGCAGGTAGTTTGGGGCACCATGGCGGTGCAGCCTCTGTGGCCTTGGCCCGGACCCCAGGCTCGGCCACTATGCCAATTTTTTTTGGGAGGAGCTATGATTTTCTGGGCTAGAGCAGAGTCTGGAGCAGGCTCGCGGGCTGGAGCGGAGTCTGGACTCTGGTCAGGGGCTGAAGACAACACAGAAGCAGGTTCAGGGGCTGGCGAAGACACTGGAGCGAACTCAGGGGCTGGAGAAGACACTGGAGCGACCTCAGGGTCTAAATTGGGTTTCAGAGGGGTATGATCATTCATACTGTGTACTGTATCTTAACTACAGCCTTTCAACTGGGTAAAGTGCTGAAACCCTTTTATACTGTATTTAATGGAAATATTAACCTGACAATATATTAAACTGATAAAGAATGATAACAAAAAGCTTACACAACTCTTGCTTACTGATATGAACAAGTGATTTATCTTTAATCCAAAGCCACATGAAGCATTTTTTTGGATTTAGAATCATAGTTACAACTATTTAATGGACACTTTTCACATTTCTGAAGTTCTCAGAACTGATATCATTTTGGCTGGGTAAACATAGATACTGTTTAGTGGAAGTATAGTGGTAATGTAGCGGTGAACTACAGCAAATGTAACTGTGTTCTCATTTTTCCCCATCAGCTACAGCTCCATTAAAATAATAAATCAAGTTAATATAGTATCTGGTAAGGGCTTTAATAAGGATTATTATTATTATTATTATAAAGTTTAACTCACTTGCATCTGGCCCATTGATGAAGCCATGTCTAATCGTTTTACAACAGGGGTCCAATCACAACAGACTTCCGAATTCAAACAGAATTCAAAAACTGAATTGACCAATGACATTTGAGGTTACAATGAAACAAGTAAAGTCCCGCCCCATGACTGTCAAAAAAAGTGTTCACGCGAGCAAAACAGAAGATGTGTGGGGAATGATGATGCCCGTGCTGTGAATCGTGTCCGGGCTTGATTTGCGCGCAGAGGAAGTGTCATGCGCGCGCGCATGGGTTTAAAATGAGCTTGCGGGCTCCCGTTTCCTCGCGTGTAGATCTGTTATCCTCTCACGGAAGTGATTTACTGCGCGCGCAAGCATCAGTTGTGCGCTCGGTTATTAATGGCATTAAAATGCCGCCATATTCTGTACTCTTTCAAAAGATGCGTAACAGCGCCCCATACCGTATAACAGTGAAAACACTGATAGCATAAAAATTCAGTCAATGGCAGGGAAAGAGTAAAGTAGATTTGAAGTAAATTCCTATGTATACTATCAGTGGACTCAATCATTCATTTCATTCATTGATCCTACGACCACCAGTAGACTAGCCCACACAAGAATTCAGATACTCAGAATTAGGAAAATATCTGTTTTTCTTTAAAAATCAGTACTTTCAGACTATTTAAGTTCATAAGAATTTATAAAAAAAAAAAAAAAGTATATTTAATAGGCTACTCAATCAAAAGATTAAACACAACTACAAGTAGTAGACTATACTTAATTATACTTTTAAGTATATCTTGATCAAAAGACTGATTACAAGTATAGGCTAAATATACTTAGACTTTTGTCTATATACTTAGACAAGTATAAAGTGCAATTTTAAGTATATTTCTGAGAAGTACATAAAGTATATATAAAAAGTAGACTGAAAGTATACTTTCTTATTTTAGTTTAAAATAAGTATACTAATAGCACACTTGAATAAACTTCTTTTTTGTAAGGGTATACGAATATTTGATCTGTTAACTGGTTGCATATGTCAAATTTATTGCATGGCTCAGGCAGAGAAAAGCTGCTTTTTTTTTTTTTTTTTTTTTTTTTACATAGTCTTGCTTTAACAGACATTAATATGAGACAATACTGCAAAAACAGTTTACTGTCAAGCTGTTATATTCCTGTTATATATTTATTGTCCAACATTCCCAGCTTTTCTGATGCATGTCCTTAATTTAAGTGTTTATAATGCTAATATTTGAACTTCAAAGAATTTCAACCCGAAACTGACTGACTGAGCAAAGGTTTTGTGTGGAAAAAAAAAGAAAAAAAAGTGGAAGACTGTAAAAAGTCTGTAAAATAAACTGTTAAAAGGATTTGATGATCACTAGAGATTGTACGTTATTCTGTGTTGTCATCATTCAGGTTGGATTTCAGCTTTACTTTTTTTTTTCTTCTTTTTTTTTTTAACAAAGCAGCTGATATTGCCATAGCGACAGCAAGAAGCTAGTGGACTGCCGAGTCGCTTTCACCCCAAAATGGCGTAGGGCTGCTGCTGGGCACTGGTGCACTGGGGCACTTTTTTGCCAAACGAAGCACGTTGATGGGCTTGCTCTTGCTCTGGGGTGCGTTTCCCAAACAATGACGTAACTCGCAGGTGGTGGAGTAATAACTGAATCTTTTTGAGATAGAAATAAAGCTAGTTTTTTTTGCTATAAATTACGGATATGGCATCTGAGGATTAATTCTCATTTTTTCTCAGTTATTTTGCTTTATTTTCAGATTAAGATTGGCTCATTCTTACGTACCAGAGCACGTACACACATGCGCACTCTTAAAAAACGGTGCTTCAAATCTCTTGACAAACT
Organism: Elopichthys bambusa; assembly: GCA_037101425.1. Lineage (NCBI taxonomy): Eukaryota > Metazoa > Chordata > Actinopteri > Cypriniformes > Xenocyprididae > Elopichthys > Elopichthys bambusa. Next base: position 22,413,017 of record CM074445.1, on the reverse strand, counting down.
AAAATATGTAAATGACATTTGTATATATTCAAAATAAAAAATTATATATCGAGAAGGGCTAGGCTAAAGAATAATCCAGGGGAAACAGGCAATAGTCCAAGAGAGGTGCAAACAGAGTCCAAAGGGCAAGGCGAGAGAGAAGTCCAAGACAGGCAGGTAATCAGGAAACAAGGTGAGACTAGACTTAGACTAGAAATAGAAACTCAAAACAAGGACTGGGAACTGGCTCTATAAAGTAGCTACGTTAAACAGCATAAATGCTAAACAATACTCAGCAGTGAGAGAGAGGAAATCCATGGCTTATGTAGGGTGTGTGATTGGCTACAGCTATGTGTGTAATCAGTGCAATGGATGATGGAAAAATGTAGTCCGGGGTGAGGTGCAACAGTTAGTGTGGTGCAATACAAAACAAAAGACAGAACTGGGATCGTGACAATATGGACAGGTTCTGAAATAGACAAAACTAGGAAAAAAACATTTTAATAGCATTGACCCAACTGATTAAAAAGAGAACTCTCCACTTTTCAGTAGATGTTTTCATCTTCTTTATGGCTTCAGTAAAATTACCGAAAATGTTTTGAATTTTTAGGAATAACTAACCCTAGATAGGTAAAGTGATCCTCTGTGATTCTGAATGATAATGAACTAAGAAACTGAGCATCCAGTCCTCCACCAAAGGGCATAAATACACTCTTCTCCCAATTCACAGAATAGCCGGAGAAAAAGCCAAAAACCTCAAGTGATTCCATTAAAGGTGGCAAAGCGGAAGGGGAATCACACACATATGAAAATGAATCGTCTGCATATAAAGACAGCCTAACCTCTTTATGACCACATGATATACCTCTAATATCAGGATGATTGTGAAGAGTGCAAGGCGTTCTAAAGCTAAATCAAATATCAATGGGCTTAAGTGACGGAAAAGAGTGAGTGATGTGAACATGTAGCCAAGTATGGTGTCCCATATTTGTGCTCTGCATTTATCCCATTCAAGTGCACACACACACACACACACACACAGGTTTGTTTTGCTATCAAAGTGAGGGCATTCCATAGGCGTAATGGTTTTTATACTGTACAAACTGTACATTCTATCCCCCTACACTACCCCTACTCCTAAACCTACTGATCACAGAAAACATTTTGCTTTTTTACTTTTTTAATAAAACATTATTTAGTATGTTTTTAAAACTATTTTAAATATGAGGACTCATGAAATGTCCTCATATTTCATGTTTACGTTGTAATACCAGTGTAATACCCATGCACGCGCACACACACACACACACACACACAGTAGTGGGCAGCCAATTTTTGCTGCGGCGCCCGGGGAGCAGTTGGGGGTTCAGTGCCTTGCTCAAGGGTCTTACTTCAGTCGTGGTATTGAGGGTGGAAGAGATCAGAGATTGTTCATGCTGTGTACCCCGCTGAAGAAGGAAAAAAGCAGGCCTATCTGAATTAATAAATATTGCAAACTTAGGAGATGAATAAAGCATTTTTATCAGTAGTTTGAACTTCTTACAAAGCCAAATTGATCCAACACATAAAACCTGTAACTCTATTCAAAGAACAGCTGCCTTTGAGCCGTTACTATGATTACTAAAAAAATATTTAGCTGGCGATGCAGATTAAAGAATGAAAATCTCCCAAGGACAAAGCCAGTTTAATCTGGGTGAATTAGAGAAGCCACATGTTTATTCATACGGGTTGCCAAAATCTTAGTATGTCAAGTTCTACAGGGTTAAAAATTAATAGTTGGATCCTTCAAATCTTAGATAAGGGTAATTGATTCAGCCATTGTTCAATTTTATCGTTGTTCTGATATATATGACAGAATTTCCTATTTTACAGATATAAGGTGCCTGGAAGAGCCATATAATTGCCATTTGTTCTAAAGAAATATGTCGAAGTGATTTTGACTGACATCCTTTCACTGAAACATGGCTGGTCAAGGTAAAACAAACCATTTTTGGTTCACTCTAACAACTTTTGTCACAAAAATGCTATAATGCAAAACATTGTAATTATTTATCCCAAACCACTAGAGCCCTAAAAAGGTTTTAATTCTGCTGTAATTACCAATATTTTCTGGCACAATTTACGATTTCTCACTGAAATGGATTGCGTGTGTTACTCTTGCCCTCACTGTCAAAACTGTCAGTTTAGATATTTACTTTGAATTCCCTTCTATCTATTTATGATACATGTTTATATGTTTAATTTCTCAATTTTTCAGATGCAGGACAAATATTAAAGTACTTCACAGAAATGATTATGGTGTTCCTGCTGACCCATGAATGTGTTGTGGAAACACTTGATTTACAGGTAGGGGGAAGTTCATTAATCATACAAATCATACAGTGAAAAACAAAAGATTTCTATAACTTTTAGATTAATTTACAATGATATATTAATTTCCATTATGCATTAAAGAGTCTGTGCTAACTAAAAGCACATTTAAAATATTTAACAAAGCAAAATAGTATGGAGCCATTGTCACATGATCAACTAACATGGTAAAAAATAAATAAATGTATTTTTGTGTTTTTTTATTTTATTATTATTCCAGTTTAGCTACATAGATGGGGAACTGCATCATAGAATACCAAAAAGTGCAGGTCTAATTCACTTTTTCACATTTTGTTCTCTACTCACACTGTCCCACAGCAAATTTCCCAGTGTTAACGTAACACTGAAGCAGTGTTGAAGTTAATTAGGTAATTAAGTGATTAATTGAGTGATGATTAAGCATTATTGAAGACACCTGATGATAACAAGCAGAATCACGGAAGGAAAGAGAAACAACAAGAACTACAACTGATGTCCAGCCACAGCATTAAATGAAATCAACTGAAGATAAAAGAAGACATTAAATCTCAAGATCTGATTAAACAACTCCACAAACAGCATTACCAGCTTCACTTATTACTAACCAGATTGATTTTATTTCTGTCATATGTCTACATAAGTTCTTATTAATAGTTTGGTTTGTACTCACCGTTGTGTTAATCAGTGTTTGCTTTAGTTGGGCTCTTGACACTAGGCATTTGAATGTTTGTAGTCTTTTTAAGTGTGTTTATTGAAACGTAATTTGTTGGAAAAGAAGCCATAAATAAAAATGATCAAGTGATATAATTTTTATCAATAAAAAGCAGTTTAAAAAAAAACATTATTGATCATAAGTGGTTAATTAATATTATTTTATTTTTTACTGGTTTGCTAGAGATAAGACATTCTGAATTTTGATTTTTAAATACATTGCAAAAGAAATGCTTAGACACACACAGAAAAGAATCAGCATATGAATCTCAACAATGGTGACATGTTTCATGCAGCAATGCTTGCTGGGAGACACTATAGCATAAAACTTTTGTCTCCCATCATGCATTGCGGCATGAAGTATGTCACCATTGTTGAGATTCATATGCTGATTCTTGATATCTGTGAGTATTCAGGCTGCATCCTGTTTAAAAAAAAAAAAAACAATCATGTGACCAGTTATTTAATTTTATTTCAAGCTATGATCATCAGTGATGAATATCAAAATATCTGGTCACAGGGCCACTGTAATCAATGATGTGCAGTTTTCAAAGCATAACCTATATAATCAGAAAATGAGACTATTACATGATGATTACATCCTTATATCAAGCCAACATCATCTGAACAAAATTTTTCTTAATGTTCTTGCCACAAAAAAACACCAGCAGCCAGAGAAAAAATAATGCTAAAAAGTCAAGAGTCAAACTGCCTAACCAAAGCAAGCACTAACTACCATAATGGTAACTTCAACCAGAACTTATTTTCATTATATCATCAACATCTCAATCCCTCATAATTCTCAATAAGAACTTCTGTAGATGTATGACAGAAATAAAGTCAATCTGGTTTGTAATATGTGAATCTGGTAATGCTGTTTGTGGAGTTGTTTAATCAGATCTTGAGAGATTTAATATTTGTTTTATCTTCAGTTGATTTCATCTAAGCATGTGGCTGAAGTCAGTGGTAGTTTTTGTTTCTCTTTTTTCTGTTCTTGTTGTTTCTCTTTCCTTCAGTGATTCTGCTTGTTAACAGCAGGTGTTCATCACTAATGCCCAATCATCACTTAACTAATTACTTAATTATCTACTTAACTTCAATACTGATTCAGTGTTACCTTTTCACACTCTGAGTTTGGACTCATATAAACCCCAGCAGTGTTAATTTAACACTGAGGATTTTGCTGTGTAATAACAGCTTGATTTTATTTATATAGAAACAAAGATACATTAACTTTAGCTTTGTCATTATTGCTTTTTTCTGTCCATGATTTTGTCTTACCCTGAAGAGTACAGACATCCTTCTGCCTGCATGCTTATTAAAAACGTATTCATTTTCCAATATGTGTAGAGCTATTGGAGTTTGTTGTGGTTGTGGAAGTGAAGGTATCCCAAGCTGTAATGATCGAACAGATCAGAGCATCATTGGACTCTATCACATTTCCTCTACTAGTGGACAACAACATTGAAGTTACTGCTGCAAACATTGCAACAGGTGATCAAAAGCCCTTTACATCAGTGTTTCCAAAGACTATAGATATACAAAGACAGTGCACGTCGAAAGCTGATGTATTGGGGAACATATAAAATCCCCGCTGTGTAAAAACAACACTAAACACTACCCTAATCTAATATAATTTGCTCTGATAATTGGATTATAATTTACCATCATGAGTGTACGATGCAATAGAATGCCTAACAGAGGGGCAGGCAACTTTCTGCTGGCGCTCTGTCAATATGCACCAAGCAAACTGCAAGGCGAATGTTGTTTGCTTAAGAACATAAGAGACAGGCAGCAAAAAGACTCCACTCGAGTCTTGCGTGAAACGTTGGTGTACGCATTGTCGGCTATATGACCTAGTCGAAACCACTCGTTTAGGAGCAGCGTGGTGACAAGTCTCTCAGCCATCCAATGGCAGCTCATTAACTCCTGTCGTCAGACAAAACATGCAGCACAAAAGAAAGGATTTCAAGGTTATAGAATCTAGTAAAAGTATTAAAAGTATTTGGCGAAGACCATCCCGCTGCTAAGCAAATGTCCTGAATAGACATACCTTATGACCAAGCCCAAGATGAAGCCAAACTCCTAGTGGAGTGGGCGTGAACACCTATAGGACAGTCTGCCTCTTGAGAAGCATAAGCCAAGCCGATGCCTTTCGTTATCCAGTGCGAAAGCCTTTGCTTTGATACCGAATAACCTTTCTTAGCACCCCCATAGCAGACGAATCGCTGCTGCGACAAGCGAAAGGAGTTAATTCTGTCCACATAAGCACGCAGTGCGCGAACGGGGCCCAGTGGCTGCTCACGTGAAGCGGTTTTGAAGAGTGGCTTTTAATGCGGCTTTTAATATACTTTTAATGTAGAAGGCGAGCTTCCTGCATCCAGCCGGTCCTGCAAAAAAAGTCATGATCACCGGTATGGACCGGTGACCGGTGTCAGGGTTCTCGTCCTTGACCGTGCACCAAGTTGAGAATGCTTTCCGCATGAGACAGGAGGTCTCTCTTCAGCGGAATGGGGTATGGTGGGGCTACCAGCAGGTCCATCAACTCCAGAAACCATAGCTGGTTGGGCCACTTCGACGCCACCAGTACAAGGTCTCTTTCCTTCCTGATTTTCTCCACCACTAGCACTAGCAGCACTAGCATTCTCCTCTGTGGCAAAGAGATCAACCTCTGCTTTACCAAAAAAGGACCATATCAGACTTATCATCTGTGGGTGCAGCCTCCACAGTTCAACCTGCCTGGTATATGCACTGCTCTTATCAAGAGCAGTTGCTGATCTTCCCATAAGAGTAAGCATTGCTCCAGAGCCAAATGAACAGCCTTCATCTCCAGGCGGTTTATATGGCACTGCTTTTGAGAGCAGCAGTGGCCTCATATACAGCAATCCCAAGCAATAAACCAAGGCTACAGCCACCATCAACCCCAATAATCTCTGAAAAGATTTCAGGGGAATGGCTCTGCCCTGATGACACATTGTCAAAAAGCATTGAAAATGGTCTGATTCATTGAGCACAAGTCTAAAATAATTGGACTGATAAGGCTAAAGCTTGCTCTTTTGCATGTTCACTGACAGGCCAAGGCAAGCTAAATGTGCAAGAAGTTTGTGGTTCTCCAGCACCTTGCGCGAATTTGCAATAATGAGCCAGTCATCCAGAAAATTAAAAATTTACATCTTGCTGAGTCTCAAGGGGGCAAGCTCCACATTTATGCACTTCAGCATGCAGGGAGCCAAAGCTAGCCCAAACGGTGGGACTGATAAGCGATTTCCTCAAACGCGAATCTCAGAAAGCGCCTGAGATGAGAGGTTATCTGAATGTGAAAGTGAATATATGCATCTTTTACTCTTGTCAGATGAAGGAAGACAGCTGTTCTCAGAGTAAGAGACCGGGGGCTTTGGAGAATGTTGCACACGGGCACTGGGCTGGTGTAAGCTGATAGTGAGAGCCTCCCAACTGAGGTCACTGTGATCTACAGGCCCACGGTTTGATGGCAGCAGGAAGGGGAGGCAGGGGTGGGTAGCTGAAGACTGCAGCATGCCTTAAGTGGAGAGTCTTAATTGGCATATCCTCGCAAAAGCAGCAATCAGATCTCTCCATGGCTACCTCGGCATGAGGCCCAGGCACAGAACGTACTGATCGTGCAAATCTGGCAGCTGAATAGGCCCACCGCAGATGCGGCATCCTCACAGCAACGTTCTTCTCTGCCGTATAGACATATGCTGATATTCGTAGCATAATTACAAATTAGTCAACAGTATCGTTATTGCTTATGTTTTAAGTTCTAAGGTTGATTCCATAAGAGTGTCACATTTAGGGTTATTGGTAATGAGACAATATACATATCCTTTTGTACCACACAAGTGCAAACTGTCTTTGGATATAAATATGCGCAAATACATCAATGTATTCACAAAATATGCTTGTATAGACAAATAAAAAGAAAATAGTTTTTGTTTTTTTTTACACATTACTTGTTTTAACAAAATAAGAGTTACTCATGTAACCCTTGCTTATGTTGACAATGCCTGGTTGTAAAAAGACTGAATCATCCTTTGCTACAGTGTGCAGGTTAAATGAAAAGGTATATGAGTGCAAGTGTGAGGAGCATCATGTTTGGCCCAGTGACACCTGCAGGGCCTATCAGGTGTGTGATGGCATTGTGGGAGGCACTTGTGGATGTATTCAAGCTCTCCCTTCAGAGGGTCCACTTTGCCAGAGAGGTGAGAAATCACATCACATCACAAATGTACTGATTGTAATTGTAGTAACATGACCAGTATGAGTTTACTCAGTGACACTTGACACGTTTGGTTGTTTAGAAAATGTTAACATTTTTGCAATAGCTTCTCACTCCTTTTTTCCCCAGACATCAATGAATGTGAAGATGCTGTCACACATGTCCTATTATATGGAGCTTTGTCATGAAAATATTAACAGTAATGTTCTTTCAGTATAAAGCTTGGGCTACGAAGAAGATAATTTAAAAGGAAACAGATGTTTCTTATATTTTAAAAATGCAGTTGTACTCGTTGTGCTCAACCTGCTTCTGTTTTTTCTTGCAGTACTTCCTTTTAACTACGTGATTGACATTGACGTGAGATTCTTTGACTTGTTCCTGGTGAACTACTTACGAATTATTGTCAGAAATATCAGCCTGCCTTTGACTCTGAGCAACAGCATAAATATCACAGATATCAACATGACTACTGGTGAGAGCAGAATATTTCATCATGTCACATACTAAGATGAGTTCAGTATTTAGACAAATTGACAGTTTGAACACAGATTAATAAATCCTATTCTATTACAGTGTGTGGGTTAAATGGAACAGAATATGAGTGCAAGTGTGAGGAGCATCATGTTTGGCCCAGTGACACCTGCAGGGCCTATCAGGTGTGTGATGGCATTGTGGGAGGCACTTGTGGATGTATTCAAGCTCTCCCTTCAGAGGGTCCACTTTGCCAGAGAGGTGAGAAATCACATCACATCACAAATGTACTGATTGTAATTGTAGTAAAATGACCAGTATGAGTTTACTCAGTGACACTTGACACGTTTGGTTGTTTAGAAAATGTTAACATTTTTGCAATAGCTTCTCACTCCTTTTTTCCCCAGACATCAATGAATGTGAAGATGCTGTCACACATATCCTATTATATGGAGCTTTGTCATTAAAATATTAACAGTAATGTTCTTTCAGTATAAAGCTTGGGCTACGAAGATCATTTAAAAGGAAACAGATGATTCTTATATTTTAAAAATGCAGTTGTACTCGTTGTGCTCAACCTGCTTCTGTTTTTTCTTGCAGTACTTCCTTTTAACTACGTGATTGACATTGACGTGAGATTCTTTGACTTGTTCCTGGTGAACTTCTTACGAAATATAATCAGAAATATCAGCCTGCCTTTGACTCTGGGCAACAGCATAAATATCACAGATATCGAGATGACTACTGGTGAGAGGAGAGCAGGAAGCTTTGTTGCATCAGTTTTTGCACAAAAATAGTAATATCAACATTATCGTTATTGCTTATGTTTTAAGTTCTAAGGTTGATTCCATAAGAGTGTCACATTTAGGGTTCTTGGTAATGAGACAATGTACATATCCTTTTGTACTACACAAGTGCAAACTGTCTTTGGATATAAATATGCACAAATACATCAATGTATTCACAAAATATGCTTGTATAGACAAATAAAAAGAAAATAGTTTGTTTTTTTTTCTACACATTACTTGTTTTAACAAAATAAGAGTTACTCATGTAACCCTTGCTTATGTTGACAATGCCTGGTTGTAAAAAGACTGAATCATCCTTTGCTACAGTGTGCAGGTTAAATGAAAAGGTATATGAGTGCAAGTGTGAGGAGCATCATGTTTGGCCCAGTGACACCTGCAGGGCCTATCAGGTGTGTGATGGCATTGTGGGAGGCACTTGTGGATGTATTCAAGCTCTCCCTTCAGAGGGTCCACTTTGCCAGAGAGGTGAGAAATCACATCACATCACAAATGTACTGATTGTAATTGTAGTAACATGACCAGTATGAGTTTACTCCGTGACACTTGACACGTTTGGTTGTTTAGAAAATGTTAACATTTTTGCAATAGCTTCTCACTCCTTTTTTCCCCAGACATCAATGAATGTGAAGATGCTGTCACACATGTCCTATTATATGGAGCTTTGTCATGAAAATATTAACAGTAATGTTCTTTCAGTATAAAGCTTGGGCTACGAAGAAGATAATTTAAAAGGAAACAGATGTTTCTTATATTTTAAAAATGCAGTTGTACTCGTTGTGCTCAACCTGCTTCTGTTTTTTCTTGCAGTACTTCCTTCTAACTACGTGATTGACATTGACGTGAGATTCTTTGACTTGTTCCTGCTGAACTACTTACGAATTATTGTCAGAAATATCAGCCTGCCTTTGACTCTGAGCAACAGCATAAATATCACAGATATCGACATGACTACTGGTGAGAGCAGAATATTTCATCATGTCACATACTAAAATGAGTTCAGTATTTGGACAAATTGACACAGATGAATAAATCCTATTCTATTACAGTATGTGGGTTAAATGGAACAGAATATGAGTGCAAGTGTGAGGAGTATCATGTTTGGCCCAGTGACACCTGCAGGGCCTATCAGGTGTGTGATGGCATTGTGGGAGGCACTTGTGGATGTATTCAAGCTCTCCCTTCAGAGGGTCCACTTTGCCAGAGAGGTGAGAAATCACATTACATCACAAATGTACTGATTGTAATTGTAGTAAAATGACCAGTATGAGTTTACTCAGTGACACTTGACACGTTTGGTTGTTTAGAAAATGTTAACATTTTTGCAATAGCTTCTCACTCCTTTTTTCCCCAGACATCAATGAATGTGAAGATGCTGTCACACATATCCTATTATATGGAGCTTTGTCATTAAAATATTAACAGTAATGTTCTTTCAGTATAAAGCTTGGGCTACGGAGAAGGAAACATGTTTCTGCTATTTTAAAAATGTTATTGTACTCATGGTGCTCAACCTGCTTCTGTTTGTTCTTGCAGTACTACCTTCTAACTACATGATTGACATTGACGTGAGATTCTTTGACTTAATCCTGGTGAACTTCTTACGAAATATCACCAGAAATATCAGCCTGCCTTTGACTCTGAGCAACAGCATAAATATCACAGATATCGACATGACTACTGGTGAGAGCAGAATATTTCATCATGTCACATACTAAGATGAGTTCAGTATTTGGACAAATTGACAATTTGAACACAGATGAATAAATCCTATTCTATTACAGTGTGTGGGTTAAATGGAACAGAATATGAGTGCAAGTGTGAGGAGCATCATGTTTGGCCCAGTGACACCTGCAGGGCCTATCAGGTGTGTGATGGCATTGTGGGAGGCACTTGTGGATGTATTCAAGCTCTCCCTTCAGAGGGTCCACTTTGCCAGAGAGGTGAGTAATCACATTCTTGAAACAGAACAAGAAAAAAATAAATGGTAATTAATTAATTAATTAATTAATCTTAACACATCTAATTCAACGGAGCCCCTAAAGGGACATTGTGGTGTGAAAAATTTAAGATGGGAGGAAAAAATATTTTTCAAAGCTTTTACGTTCCCCTGAGAAACTTTGCGCTCTCTCGCAAACTTTTGCATTCTCTCACAAAACCTGTTGTGAGTTCAGAGTCGGACAAACACTTCCTGTTTAATTGCCTTCTGACAGTTGTTCAGACAGCTCCCTACATTAACAATGGAGCAGTTAATAGAGTTTTATTGTGAACTTGGAAGTATAAAGAAATATGTTCAGTGCTTAGTTCAAGGCACAGTTTTGACGTAAGTGAAAGACACCTGAACTGGATAATATCGGTAAAGTTTGGTGTTTTCCACTTACGTCAAAACCGTGCCTTGAACTAAGCACTGAACATATTTCTTTATACTTAAGTCCAAGTTCAAAATAAAACTCTATTAACAATTCAATCTCAGCCATATTCTATGTAGCATTTTAATAGGTCAGTTGTCTACTCTGATTGATTGATAACCTTTGACGTTTAATCCAGAAGCAAAGAGAATGAATTTCTTGTGAAAGAGCATCGAGAGATTTATGAGTGTACAGGACAGTTTGAGCACGCACATCTGAGCGAGAGGGGAAATAGTTCATAAGAGCACTTTAGGCCTGTTGGAGAGCGCACATCCAGTTTTGTGCGAGAATGAAGGAAATCTGCTGACTTTACATACTTTATATATGCCATGAACTTCACATACTTTTGAAAATCCAGCGTTTAGTTGATCCTGATAAGCGCTCATTATCACAGTTATAAACAAGGTGGCGTTTTTCTTCCATGAGGGGGTTCGCCGTCACAACTTTGTTTCCAGGTTGACTGTGACACGTCTCATGGAAATCCTGTTGTCACGACAATGTTCAGTTAGTTTCACTTTCATGGACTTTTAGTTTGTTTATTGTCTGTTTCCTGTTTCCTTTGTTCTAGTTTTCCCGCCAGTCATCATTTACCATGGATATACATTTAATTATCACAACTGATCATTATTGAGTTCATTATCATTGAGTGTTTAAGTTCCTCATTTTCTTTCTGTCTTGGGCCAGTATTGTTCGTGTTTGTGCATGGCACGGCATTTGTGCAAGCCCAGTTTATTGCCCTTGCCCATGCTGGGCTTCCATTGTTTGAATTTTCACTTCGCGTTTACCAGATCACCGAACAAACAGACTTTGATAATGAGACTTTAAAGTCTCTTTTCTGGATTGGGGCACATTTTCACTACCCTCCTGACATACCTGATCTGAAGGAGAAACAGTTCTGCAGTCTGCAGTGTGCCTATTTTAACTTTGGTTCCAATTATTTATGAAACAATATAATGTTAATTATAACATTATATAATTATAATGTACATTATGAATACCTTTATAATGCATTACACATAAAGGCTTTTTTTTTTTTTACATCTTATGAAATAAACTTTTTAAGAAATACGTTTTATCTTAAATTTACATTTCTAAATAAATTTAAAAAATGTTTATTAAATTAGTTTTTTGAATTCTAATGTTTTGTTTGTTTATGTTTTCTTCAGTGCCACCAGTACCACCACCAACTACTCCTACTGCTACTAATGCTGTTACTCCTACTACTACTACTACTACTCAAACTACTGCTATAACTACTACTGCTGCTGCTGCTGCTACTACTACTGCTGCTGTTACTACTACTACTATTGTTCCTGCTACTACTCTTCCTACTACTACTACTATTACTACTACTGTTGCTGCTACTACTGCTGCTGCTACTACTCTTCCTACTACTACTGCTATTACTACTACTGCTGCTGCTGCTGCTACTACTACTGCTGCTGCTACTCCTACTACTACTACTGTTGCTGCTACTACTGCTGCTGCTACTACTCTTCCTACTACTACTGCTATTACTACTACTACTGCTGCTGCTGCTGCTACTACTACTGCTGCTGCTACTCCTACTGCTGTTGCTAATACTACTATTGTTGCTGTTGCTACTACTCTTCCTACTACTACTGCTATTACTACTACTGATGTTGCTGCTGCTACTCCTACTACTACTACTACTACTACTGTTGCTGCTGCTACTACTTCAGCTACTGCTGCTACTACTCCTACTACTACTACTGCTACTACTACTACTACTGTTGCTGCTGCTGCTACTACTCCAGCTACTGCTGCTACTACTCCTACTACTACTGCTGCTACTACTCCTACTACTACTGCTGCTGCTGCTACTACTACTACTCCTACTACTACTACTACTACTACTACTACTACTGCTACTACTACTACTACTACTACTACTACTACTCCTCCTACTACTACTGCTACTACTACTACTACTACTACTACTACTACTACTACTACTACTAGTCCTGCTACTACTACTACTACTGCTACTACTCCTACTACTACTACTGCTACTACTACTGTTGCTGCTGCTACTATTTCAGCTACTTCTGCTACTACTACTACTACTACTGCTGCTGCTACTACTTCTATTACTATTACCGCAACAGCTATAACAACAACTGCTGCAACAACAAAAGGTTTGTATTGTGAAATACACAACGGATACCACAAAAACTTTTTGACGACAACACACATATAATAGAACCTTTTTTACAGATATTAGAATGCCAAAAATACCATACAGACACATCTAAGATACTGCTTGTTCCGCTGTATTAACAAAATGCTATTCCAAAAGGAACTTTTTTCTTTGGATGCTGAGAATCATGAGACATATATAGCCCAAAAACAAATGTTTGTATTATTATTGATGGTTGTTCCGTAAAGCTTTTGTTACAGTGCATGGTTTTTTTTTTTTTTTTTTACAGTTCTTAAAATGTCAATGAGAGTAAATCAAAAATTTGACACCAGTCTCAACAGCCCCTATGAAGTGAAGTTCAAAGAATATGAAAACAAAATTAAATCAGCAGTGAGTATTTCATATTTCATACATTAAATATACTGAGTATGCTTATTTTGAAATAATAATAATTCAAATGTGAAAAAATAAATCAAATAAACAAGATATTCCTGTTCTGTTTGAACTCTTGACCTCTAGAGGGCAAATAAATTCATGAGTAATACAATGTGTATTTTAACTTTCTAAATGTCATACAGATATATTCTGTTTAACAGTAAAGCAGCCTAAAGAGGGATAATTATTCTGTGTGCTTAGGACTCTTAGTGTGTAATTTCACTCTGAAAACTACAAACTTTACTGCTTATGTGCACTGGTTACTTGTACTTTTTACAGATTGATGACAGTTACAAATCTATGCCTGTCTACATTAAACATTCAGTAAAAGTCACTAAATTCAGGTAAAGTCTACAATATAAACTTTAATTAAACAGTTCCAAAATTATTGGTTTAAGCCATTTTTTTTTATCTTTATCTCACGGGTAATCCCGTGTCTTCTCATTATGGTTTTTGTGTTGCTCCATAGGCCTGGTAGCATTATAACAGACTATGAAATTAGTTTAAAAGACAGCGGCACCAACAACCTCAACGACCTTGATTTAACATCTGCAAACGAACAGCTTTCAAGAACTCTCAGAACTAACGGAATCCCTGTAGCTCTGAGTGCTTTTTCTGAAAGTGGTAAGGGTAGATAATGTCTACTCTTAAAACATTTTAAACAGTTCTATCCCCCTACCCCTTATTTATTGCTCATGGATTTTTCTGTTGGTTTACCAGCATACACAGTAATGATAAGAAAGTTATATTAAGCTGAATACTTTCACTTTACTTTCAGAACAAAGGAACCTATCCACCGCAGAAAAATGGTATCCCTTTCAAAAGATGGAGCTGAGATGTATTCACCCAAATCCTGTTAATGGTAGAATAAAATGGAAAGTGAATGACCAAGATCCCGTAGACCCCGTTAGATACGAACTTTTAAATAACAGTGCAACTCTTATTGTGAACAATGCTACCGAGAGAGACAATGGTGAGTCACACATAATTTATCTTTGTCCTATCAAAGATATATTGCATGACTGTCTAGTCCTGTTTCACACTGCAGGTTATTGCATTGTTTATTTATTTATATTAAAAGAATAATCTATCCAAAAATTTAAATTTGTCATTTAATCACCTTCAGGTCATTTATTTTTTTACATGGAGCACAAAATGATAAATGTTGAAGAATGTACTGGCCAGACATTTCCATACAAAAGTGAATGGATGCAGGCTGTCAAACTCTTAAGTGACTAGAAAAAAACACATCACAAAAATGTGTCATAGAATAGATCATACACCCACCTTCTGTGCAATATTCTAGGTCTTCTGAAACCATAAAGTAACTTTGTGTGATGAACAGTTCAAAATTTAAGTTATTAACTAAAAATCTTGACAAGTGGTTACTGAAATGAGATAAACATAGTTTAGATTAAGTGAATAACAGTACTTACCAAGCTATATTTCATTTTCAACCTTTATAATCAAGGACATTTTTGAATAAACAGATTTGAGTAAATCATGCGCTTCATTCCCAGTGTGGCAATGAAGCGCAGCTTCACGTTCCCGCTTTTTCAGGGAACAGGGTTATAGTGAGGTAACCCGGGGCGTTCCCTTTCAAAAGCTTTACTGTAGAATAACACAAGACGTGTCATTCGTATTGTTTTGAATGGGAGAATGTGCAACGCGCAATATGGCAGAATAAGTCCCGCCTTCTAAATAAGAGCCAGATCGCCGATCGTGTCACTGCAGCGGCCGTTTAAAGCTCCGGTTCCTATAGAAGCAGTCAGACGCGCGCTTCCTGTATAGACACGCAGTTAGGACTGTGCATGCGCATTAGCTTGATGTAGCCTGAAAAAATGCCTTTTTATGTCATGATTTAAGCGTTCAGAAACAAAATTTATGAGACAGTTGTTCATTGGTGATTTCAAATATTAAATTTAATTGAAAGCTTGGCAAACAGCTTTAGAGAAGTTGATGTTTCCCCATTTTAAAGAGATAGGAGCTACACTTGCATGCCAAAGAGGCGTTTCAAAGATGGCCGTCGAGTGAAATGACTTGTCTTAAAGGGACTTTGGCTTAATACATGGGAACGAAAATACCCACGCCGCCGCACTGTATCCCACTGTGTCCGGACCCCAAGGTTGTGAAGTGTGTCACAAAGCGCAGAGAGTCTCAGACACTAGCTTGCGATGTTGACTCAAGGACGCAAGAGCCCGGAGTAACATGAACATCCAAACTAAAACCTTATGTATGTGTGCGGAGAGGACCAGCCTGCCGTGTCACAAACATTTTGTAAGGGGGCGCCCCCCGCCAAAACTCTGAAACCGGAGGAAACGCATACAGGTGCATTCTGGGCCACGTATGCGCATCACATCCAGACACAGGAGGAGCTGGGTGACTCCGAAAGAAATAGAGTGGACATTGCGCTGCCTGTTGCCTGCCATAAAATCTTTACCAGATTTGTTTGACTACCTCGGATGGAGTTTCTACTCCCCCGTCGGTATGCTCTGTCTGGAAAGATATCTGGGGATATAAATCGCCCTGAGGGACAGGAACTTGTCCTGAGCCCAGAGCAGAATGCACAGAATGCTCACAATGCACGCAAACAGCCCCCTTGAAGACTGAGCGTGCATGTTCCTCGCCCATACACATAATGCACATATCGTATGTCTTCAGGTGTCAGATAATGCTGACACGGCGGAGCACACTGCTTGGAAGACTTTGTGAAAGAAAGAGGATGATGTATTTCACAGGTGACCTTTTATACTCACGGTTGCACACTGAAAAAAACAACAATGTAAAAAACAGTAATTTTCTGGCAACAGGGGTGCCAGACAATGTCTGTTTAAAAAGAGAAAAATACAGTCAGGAAAAAAACATTGATAAATGTATATCCTATAATTAGTTTAATACTGTAATTCTACACAAAATCTCCTCATCCTATAAAATCTTTTATTTTTAACATACATTAATTGTTAGAATACATGCTAAAACATGCTATAAAAAGAAAAAAACATTGCCAGAAATTTACAAAATACAGTAACAACATTTTAAGCTTTACAGATTTAACTTAAATTCACATGAAAAAACATATTTAGTTTACTGATGTAATGTTAATTTGCCAACCTAATGAATACTAACATCTGTTTTTTTAAATACACAGAGAACCACCAAAAACAAATAATGATGAGAAAATCACCCAATGATTCAAAGCTCAACACAAGCTTTTCCACAAGCTGAGAAAGTGTGTGCTAATAGAAGGTGCACAGTCATTCAGACACTAAACACCATCATGGTAACACACATGAGATTAAAAAATAAACTAGTATTTATACGTTGTTAGAACTGTCAATTTATTTCATTTGAATATTAGAATCCAATGAAGATGATTATTTCTTAACATAAAACAGCAAACATTGAATGTGTATAGCAAAATAATCAAAATATAACTTTATGTCTATGAAAGCGGCAATATGTTCCATTATACAACGGGCTATATTCATATCAGATAGATATTATGTAAGCAACTGTAAAGTTTACTCTGTTATTCTAACTAACATGATCATTATAAAGGTGTTTAAACACATATTTGGCAATCAGAATATCAGATGACATAATTAACAAGTTTGAACCAGCAGTGACAAAATGCTTTTAAACACAAAAAAAAACACACATTCACACAAAAAAACTTTGAAATCACTTCGACACACACAGACATCAAGAATCAGCATATGAATCACAACGATGGTGAATTTAGAAAAATATAAAAAAGGAAAAATGACAAAAGCAATCCATCAGTCATACAGTGCTGTTGTTGCTGCAGTGTCACGTGACAAGCAGTGATGTGTCGCAGTGGAAATAATGAAATGATTACCGTTTTTCCTTAATTTTAAGGTAATTTTCTGGCAGCAGGGACACCAGTTTTTCTACAGTCTGTTGTCGTAAATTAATTTACAGTTTATTACTGTTAAATTACGATTCACTCTGTTTTTTGTTTTTTTTAATCTTACACCTTTAACCCTTTTAACCCCACAACAAAATCTGCAGTGTTTAATGTGTGCACACAGAGTGATATTAGAGTAACAGTGCAGCAGTGTTGAAGTTAATTAGATAATTACGAGACAAACGGAAACACAACTACAGCTGACTTCAGCCACAGACTTAGATGAAGATAAAAGACATTAAATCGTTCAAGATCTGATTAAGCAACTCCACAATCAGCATTACCAGCTTCACTTATTAATAATCACATTGACTTTATTTCTGTCAGATGTCTACAGAAGCTCTTATTGGGAATTAACAGAGGTTTAGATGTTTTAGTTCATTTGACGTTACCATTGTGGAGATCAGTATTTGCTTCAGTTGGGTTCTTGACCCTTGACTTCTAACATTTTTTTTTTGGCTGCTGAGACTATTTTTGAGACATATTTGTTGTAGAAAAAAAAAAAAGTCAAGAATAAATGCGGTTATGATAACATAACTATCTTGTAAATTATGATTCACTGATTTCAATTTAATGCTTTTTAACAAATTAATTTCATGTTGCTGCCATTACTGTTAATCTACAACAAGAGATGAAGCACTGTTTGAACCATTACAAAATGCTTTTAAACACAAAAAAAAGACACACGAAAAACTTCAACACACACAGACATCAAGAATCAGCATATGAATCACATCGATGGTGACAATCAACAAAATAGATAAACAGATGAGCTCTGAACATCACAAAACAAGCTACTAAAAAGTCATAACAAAAACAACAAGCGAAAACAAAAGCAAATAGTAAGAATTAAGAGAAAATAACAGGACAACTCAGGTGCATAATTTATTAATGCTGCAATGCATGCTGGGAGTCATGAATGAGTCTTGTATTATGCTGGTACCCAGCATATCCAAGCAAGCTTTTTGGCTTCATGGCTTGTCACCACTGTTGAGATTTATATGCTGATTCTTTATGTCTGTGTGTGTAAATTATGCAAATGTTCAAAACGTCTTGAGTGCAAATGTTTTATATGATTGGATTGTCAAGGTAATGATGTATGTCATGCTGTAGAATTACAGGAATTTCATAATCAAAATATAACCCACATAATTATAGATTAGAAAGATCTGTGTGTTAGGCTATTAGATGACTGTGACCATTAATAAACAGCCAACTTCATCTCATCACATTTTTTTTTTTTTTTTTGTATTATTATTTTTATTATTATATTTGTTTTGCAATAACAAGTGAACCTTAAACACACAATTATAGCAAAGAAAGAAAAACTGATTTTGAAAACTCCAGGGTCAAAAGCCCAACTAAAGCAAACACTGACCACCACAATGGTAACATCAAATAAAACAAAACATCAATATCTAATCTTAATGAATTAATTAAAACCTTAATGATAACTTCTGTAGACGTGTGACAGAAATAAAGTCAGTCTGGTTAGTAATACGTGAAGCTGGTAATGCTGTTTGTGGAGTTGTTAAATCAGATCTTGAAACTTTTTATTTATTCTTTCACCTTCAGTTGATTTCATACAAGGCTGTGGCTGAAGTCAGCTGTAGTTCTTGTATTTCTCTTCCCTTCACTGATTCTGCTTGTTAACAGCAGGTGTTCATCAGTGTAATTTGTTGTCTCAAGTAAACTAATGTAGGGAATAGTGAATGAGGGTATTGGGTGTGATTTGGGACACAGCCTCTGAGTGTCGACTTTGAGCGCTGCTAATTCACGTTTATACTGCTGTAGGCCTATACCCTCATTCACTATTCCCTTTCTCGAAAACAACAAATATTACCCAAAATGCATTGTGTTGTATGGTATATTACTGTTTATTTAAATTACAACAAATATCTGTAAAACAACAGGTATTTTATTGTATAATGACAGACCCTTACCTGTAAAATTACATTTATTTTTAATAGTGCACCAGTGATAACATCGTAGGCTACCGCCTGCCAATGTCAAGTTCATTGTTGTGTTTAGACTCATGCTTCAGACACTGGTAAAGCCTTAGGCATTCCCCATAGTAACCCCTAAGGGACGCAGCACAATTCCCTTTAGAAAGGGAACTGTAATATTGTGAAATATTATTACAAATTAAAAGAAATGTTTTCTGCTTGAATGTATTTTTAAAATAATAATAATTTATTCCTGTGATGGCAAAGCTATTAGTCTTCATTGTCACATGATCCTTCAGAAATCATTCTAATATTCTTCTTATTATTATTATTATTATTATCAGTGCTGAAAAGTTGTGCTGCTTAACATTTTTGTGGAAATATTGTAATAAAACATTGTTTAGTATGTTTTTAAAGCTATTTTAAATATTAAGACGCACACACACACACACACACACACACACCTCAGTGCTATATTAATACTGTTTTTTTTTTGTTTGTTTGTTTGTTTTACAACATTTTTACACTGTTGGTATTCAACACTGTGTGTCATTTAACAGTATATATACCATATGTATACAAGAAGTAGAAGTAGTAGTAGTGGTAGTAGTAGTTATAATAATAGTAGTAGTAGTAGTATCAGTAATCTGGTGGATTTTGTAGGCAGGTTAAGACTGAATTTAGATTTTTAAAATTTACTGTAAAGGAATACCAATGCTTTATGTTTAATAAAAATAAGAGAATAATGATAATAATTGCATGCATATTGTTGAATTTCGCAGGTAGTTTAAGACTGGATTTAGATTTTTTTAAATGTACTGTAAGGGAATACTTTTTTTATGTTTTAACAACTATTACAATTATGACAATATGACATGTTTTTGGCGAGTTCATAATGTAATAAATTTCTCATAATGTAAAATTTGTTATTACATTATGAGCTCAAGATTTTATTACATTTTAAGAAAATTATTACATTATGAACATTTTATTACAATATTAATGTAATATTTATTACATTATGTGCAGTTTTTACATTATGTGCAGTTATTACATTATGAGTTGCTACATTACTCCCTAAAAAAAGTAACTAATTGTTTTACTTAGTTACTTTTTATGAAAAGCAATGTGTTACTTTACTTTTGCGTTACTTGTTCTCACCTGGGCTGGGCTTCCTCGTTTGTTTTTAATAACAACAAAAAAGTTCTATTTTTGGCTAATGTTAAGGCCTTTTCACACCAAAAGTGAAATGAACAAGCCTCAGGCTGAAGGAAATGCATATTTACGCCAGTACAGTAGAGGGCGCAGCTCAAACAAACCTTTCAGCTGTGCTGCCATTCTGGATTAAAGAAGAATAGGATACAGGAGATGAAAGTCTAACACTCTCATTTCTAAATCTAATCTAAAGTAATTTTTGCTTATTAGCATGGTTGAATTGGATTATTGAAAGGTCAGAAGCAAAGACATTGGTTAATAAAGTGAGATTCAATTTATAAAGTATATTTGTGTAATTAAAAATAGTTCATTATTACAGGATTGCATGAAATTCTGAGTTTGCATTTCACGGTTTGTATTCATTTTGTGGAATACTGAATGTTTTTGTGCAAGTGAGATGAGTATGCATGTTCACATTTAGTCTAGAACTACAGTGGTGTTGTGTGTGCTGTGTGAACATGATGGTTATCGTCATGTTCACACAGCACACACAACACCACTGCACTTTATTTCTCTCAACATGGGGACAGGAGAGCTGATAGTAAATAAATGTGAAAAAGTAACTTGCGTTACTTATTTGAAAAAGTAACTTAGATATTTTGTTGTAAATTGAAAAAGTAATGCATTAGTTACTTGAAAAAGTAAACTGATTATGTAACTCAAGTTATATAATGTGTTACCCCCATCACTGCTCCTTGTGTATTCAATACTGCCTTCACGTGCTCTCGGAATTATCGTAAATATGTTTCCTTGGTAAAAATTGCACATGAAGGCCCTCCCATTTGAATGCAATGAGCTCGTAATCACAACTTCAGTGTCACATTTTCGAAAGCACGTGAAGGCAACATAAGTCCTTATTTTCCTCAGTTCTTTGTTTGGTCTTGTTTGTGTTATTGTGTAATTACTGTTTTGATTCTCCTGCATATTCTCCTTGTTTATTAAAATACTTGTGTTTAACTATACCTGACAAAATCAGCATAGAATGATTTCTGAAGGATCATGTGACACTGAAGACTGGAGTAATGATGCTGAATTCAGCTAAATTCAGCTTTATCATCATAGGACTAAAATTACATTTTTTAATATAAAATTGTAATAATCTTTCACAATATTGCTGTATTTACTTTTTGTGATTAAATAAATGCATAGAATTTTATGGTTATGGTGACCATAAAAGACTTCTTTCAAAAACAATAAAATTGTAATGTTTCCAAACTTTTGACAACCTATACAATGTGATTTTTTTTTTTCTTTTCTTTCTCTTGCAGGTAGATATTCGTGTGAAATAGAAAGGGACAAAATACCTTACATTCATTGGCAAACTATAGTTCTTGAAGAACGTCCCTATATTGTGTTATTTCATAAAAATGAAATAAAGTTTCAGTGTGTAGATAAGCTTGTCCTACTGACATGCTGTGAAGAAAAATATGATGTTGAGTGGACCAACATTCCTTCTGGTGATGAAGTGACACCTCCAGGTTGGACATACAGGCGATATATATACTTACACAGTTACTGAGTGCAGTTATCAGTTGCAGTGGAAAATGTTTGAAATGATTTTGTTTACTTGTTTTATGTAATCAGTGGACGGATGCATCACACTAAAACATAAAATCATGAACAGAAATTGTGAAAATAAAACCTTTACTTGCCGACTCAAGGACCCAGTACTTCAAGTATTTGGTTATGGCTGGAACAGTGTCACAGTTCAGAAAGTAAAAGGAGGTGAACCTTTCGTTTTTCAAACTTTTAATAGTGCAATGTTCCTTTATCCACTTCAGTAACAACTTATAATAACAACTTATTTTCTCTTTTTCTGAAACTCGCTCAAATATTTTCTAACTGCAGAATTTAGCTGTAAAAATGACACACTTGGAGTTGGAAATGAAAATCAATTTGTGACAGGACCCTGTGAAAAAAAATGGGATGGCAGTATAATTTATCAGTGTACATCAGGTAAATGGACAGAGTTCAGGAGGAACTGTATACTTCAAGTTATTAGCAACCTTAAAAGGAAAGTTGAGGTAAGCTATTGATCATTTATTTAGTGAACACTGACAAAATAATAAGCTGTTCATAAAAATATTTCTAATATTTATTTTTATTTATTTATTTGTAATTTAGGTCTTGATTGTGGAGCAGATACCAGAATTTGTGGCTCAGCTCAGTAATGCTACAGTGCAGTATAATCAGGAGATAACACAATCTCCTCTGACTGTCCAAACAGCGGTTGGGATACTTGTAAACATTGCTAGTATCTCACAAAACATTATCATCAATAAGCCTGTGATGGAGGTATGTATATTATAGTATTATGCAAATGTAATGTGTGTTCTATAAAGCTTATGCTTGTAGTAGCCATTGAATTTACAGTTTTTCTTGATTGCTTAAACACATTTCTTGAAACAATGCCTCATATTCTCAAAACAGTAAACACAAATCCATAACGTCTCACCCAATTTCCCAAACATGCTATTTTCAGGTCACAATGAAGCTCTACACTCAAAACCATTCACTCTTGTTGAAAAACCAAACTTTGCCCTCAGACATCACACACAAGCCCTCAAAAACACACACACTACAACATAGTCTTACACACTGGTGAGATAAATTCAAAACAATACTACAAAAACCAAAACCAAAAACCAGTAGTAAGTTATGTTGCTTGTGGTTCTCCCCCTCACGGAACTTTTCACATGATGAACACATGTATACGTTTGCACATTTTTTATCCCTTAATGTACTTTATAGTACAATAAACCAAACAACAACAAAAAATATTCTGCCCCAGCATCACATCTTTGGTCTGGGACAGGCCAGAGAATCTCATCAACATCACAGGCTGTACTGGCCCTAGCCAGGCAGTGGGGGTAAAATCCTCTTGCATGCCTGATCCACCCCTGGCATGCATCAACTGAAATGTCTAGTCGGGCTTCTTCCATTCCATCGTCTCTGTGTCCTACAAAAATAGAAGTACTGATTACTGTAACTGTAATAAAATGGAAGCAGACAGAAGCTCTATCTGTATGTAAGTCAATTTGATGCATGTGTTGTAACAGAGTACAGCACTCAAATGTTACAGTAGAGTACACCTACCTGTTTTCCTCCCTTAAGGTTCTTATGATCGAGGCGACGGTGAACATGGACAAGGACAACTAGTGCCACAAATAGTGAGACTCCTTGTCTTCTTGCCCCTCATCCTCGTCCTCCTCCTCCTTCACCTCTTCCTCCACTCTTTACTGCTCTTGCTCATCCTCCACCTCCTCTCTGGTGTTCTCTCTGGATCCATTGTTCCAAAACTGAATGAACTGACTCTGGCTCTTTTATCTCTCTATTGAAGGTTCTAATTGGTGTGTGATAAATTTTTGACTCTTAGTGTTTCCGCGTGGGTAAGTGTTTGCTAATTGAGCTCAAGCTATACTGACTTGAATGAACAATATTGAATGCTAGTGCTTTCTAAATGACAACATGGTGTAGGCAATGAGAAATGAAGGGGTTTGTGTGTAGAGTTTTGCAGTGACAGTTCAACAAATCTGATTCATGTGTCAAAAAGGGTAATAGTGTTTATAGTTTAGGGAAATGGGTGTGCTTTTTGACAAATTGTGGTTGTGGTTTTGAAATTTTAGTTTAAAAGCCTGGTTATAGTGTTTAAGCAATCAAAGAAAAAAACTGTAATACTTATAGCCTATAACGTAAGCAGTTTTTTCTTAATGGCAAAAACAAAATGCCATTCTATTCAGTTTTACATTCCAGAAGGTCTTTGTGCATTTTTTTATTATCTTCATTGTCCCATCCTATGAAATAACATTTGTTTTTACTAAACATGGTTCTATTTCTATTTTATTTCCAGGATTTCCTTAAAACAGTGGATGTCCTTGTTTCAGATAAAGCCGCTTTATCATGGCAAAGTTTGGCGAAAAAAAACACAGGCGTTGCACTTTTGAGTGCTATTGAGAATTTAACAGCCCGTCTCTCAGATAGCGATTTTAGTATTGCTGCAACATCTATTGAGTTGAATAAAACTGTAATAAATAACTCATATACTGGGAAATCAAACCTGCCAAACTCAGCTACTGAGATTCTGATACAGCAGGTTCCTAAAACAACCTCATTAACCATCATTGTTTTCACAAACCTTGACAAAGTCTTACCTAGTCGTGATACTAGCATTAGTGACAGTAGGAATTCAGATTTGCGCATCAGTGGAGATGTGGTTGTTGTTTGGGTTAATGAAACGCTTCAAAACATTTCTTTTGTGTTTGACATTACTAATCAGTCTTTGGGAAATCCTCAGTGTGTCTTTTGGAACTTCAGTCTTGACGGATGGGATTCCACTGGATGTAAAGTAAAGCCCTCAGGGAATGAAACGGGCAAGATTACATGTGAATGCAACCACACAACCTCTTTTTCAATCCTAATGTCCTATGATCATAAAGCCTTAGCCTATATAACTTACATTGGTGTAGCTATTTCAATGGCCAGCTTGATTTTGTGCCTCATTATTGAGATTATTGTGTGGAAGTCAGTGACAAGAAATGACATATCCTACATGCGACATGTCTCCATAGTCAACATTGCTGTGTCCCTGCTGATCGCAGACATCTGTTTTATCATTGGAGCCGCAATAGCAGAACAAGAGCAACCAACCTCAGTGGGTCGCTGCAGTCCAGCGGTTTTCTTCATGCACTTTTTTTACCTGGCTCTTTTCTTCTGGATGTTAATTTCAGCGCTGTTGCTCTTTTACCGTACAGACATGGTCTCGTCCCAAATGTCAAGGGTCAGAATGATGGCCATTGCCTTCATAGTCGGTTATGGTGCACCTTTGCTCATAACGGTCATTACTGTTGCGTCGACAGCTGGACCTCAGAATTATGTCACGAAACAAGATGCATGCTGGTTGAACTGGTATGAATCTAAGGCCCTGCTGGCATTTGTGATTCCAGCTCTCACTATTGTAGCCATAAACCTTGTGGTTTTGATTGTGGTTCTGTATAAGATGTTGAGGAGAGGAGTTGGTGCCACAACTCAGCCAGATGAGAAACATGCCCTGGTGGTCATTGCCCGATGTGTGGCCATATTGACTCCTATCTTTGGTCTAACATGGGGATTTGGAATTGGAACCATGGTGTCACGTGACTATGGCATTCATGTTGTGTTTGCACTCCTCAATTCACTGCAGGTATCATTTTCTGCCTTTGTATTTTGACTTTATATTAAGGTTGTATTTTGCTTTTTGAAATGCAAACATAGCAATAATTGTCATGCAAATAATGCTATAATTATAATATTCTGTAATTTCAACAATCTATTTTAAAGCCTCACAAAGATGCAATAAGTTATTTCTAATGTTGTTATGAAAATGAAATTGCATTGCAACTAGTATTATTTACTACATTTACTATTTACTACCATTTTTCTCATATATCTAACAATTCTGCAGGGATTCTTTATTTTGGTGTTTGGAACGCTTTTAGACAGAAAGGTATGAACTGATTTTCATCACTGCAATTTGATATTGTGTCAAATTGTGTCAATCATTGTTAAAATGATCTTAGAGGCATTCAGTTCTACTGCAGTGCAACCCATGTAACCCATTTTGTCTTTGCAGATTCGTGAGGCACTGGCAGGACGGCTGTCACTAAGGAACCTTACCAGCTCTAACCGTACCAGGGTAAATGATCAGATCCATGAGTTCTTCCTAATGATATATGTACTCAGTTTATAGCTGATATCTTAAATCTCTACATTACAGAGTACTAGTGCAGGACCATCATCTTCAAGTGGACCAGGTTTCCTTCAAAGGATGCGTAGGAGAAGTAAGTTGATAAATTGGTAAATTATTGTAAATTGTGTGTGTGTGTATATATATATATATATATATATATATATATATATATATATGAACTATTACAATTAAAAAGTCTTAATAAATGTGCGTATATATTACGTATTAAGTAACATACAAATAATTATTTGCAGATGTGTACAACTTATCTACATCTTCAAACAACTCCAGCTCCAGCTCGGGTGGCTCAGATACTTTTATGAATGCATAATCGACTATTAACTAAAGCCTACTTTATTAACCATGAAACAGCTTTTCCAAAAGCGACTGCTAGTATCTGTAAACTGCATTGAAGAAATGTACAGAGTTGATATTTAATTAAGGACAAATTTTATTATAATAATGGTGTGATTGGATGGATCTAGACTTTTTTTTTTTTAATAACAATAAACATTTTACTGCTTATTACCAATAATGAAATGCATCTTTATTTAACTTTACTTTGTAGTTGTTTTCTTAAGCCTGGCAGCAAGGATAGTGGCTAAGCCACTGCCCGTGAGGTGCCCCTCAAAAGCAGGCAGGGTAGGGTACTGTATATGAGCAGAATGGAAGAATTATAGACTCTAAAAAAGTTGTTTCAACCTATGTTTGAATCAAATATGGACAAACCCAACTGTTGGGTTTAGAAATATAATTAAAAAAATTTAAATTTAACTTGAACTTTGTATATAAAATAAATGTATTTATTTAAAATAAAATGTTACTATTTCAACAATAATGAAATTTTTTTTATTAACTTTTAATTATTTTTTATAGTTGCAGAGTTCTAAAATAGATATTTAAAATAGATGTTTCCAAATGTATTTTATTTTGCATCCTCTTAGTATAAATCACTATTCATTTTCACAGTTATTTGAGCTTAATATTTGGGACTGACAACCTTTTTCCCACCGCTAAAGATCAACCTCATTAGCATAATAAAACCGTTTTACAATCATGAAAGTATAGACAAATATATTAGGACTACAATGGACTACAATTAAAACTGCACAATTTATGTTGTAGAACAAAATGTGAAACTCTTTTAAACTAGACAGCCTCAAGCAGTGGTGGACAGGAATAGTGTAGATTGGGTGTAAGAATTATAGCAGCTCACACTATAATAATAGATTATACTCTTCTGCATCAATGCAAAATTATATCATTCCTACAGTTTTTTTTTTTTTCAACTACATTTTTAAAACTGCCTCTTTTTTTCAAAACTTTACACACAAATCCAAGAACTGAACAAACAAAATGCAAAATGCCTCTCAAAAATCTCTTGCATAATGAAGCATTGCATTAAAAATATCACAAGCACATCTCAAAAGCAAACATTTATGTGCGTCCCAATTCGCGTACTTGTGCACTATTCTATGACGTTTTTAAGTATAAATTGTGCAAGTAGTGTGTTCACACTGAAATTTCCAAAAAGAAAAAGTACACTTTAAATACCCGGATGATGCACTAACTTACAGTTTTTTTTTCTTTCAACTGCTTACACACATTTTCAAAACTTTGGCTCTTTTTTTTCAAAATTTTACACACAAATCCAAGAATTGCACACACAAAATGCAAAATGCCTCACTTCTCTTGCAAAATGAATGAACTGCATTCAAAATATCACAAACACATCTCAAAAGCAAAAAACATTTGTCTTACTTTTCAAACACATTTGCCATAATATTCTATTTTTTTAGATATATCATATACACACAGTTATTCAAAACCTAAAGCTGTTCTTTCATAAGTTGCTATGTACATTTCTGTACAAGATTGAAAGTAATTTGCAGAGAGATTCACAGTAAACAGGAAAGCAAGATTGAAGCCAAACTTTTTCTTTTTTTTTTTTACTGTAAGCATTTGTGGTTGTGAATACAGTATTGCACAGTACATAAGAAAATATAATACATCAACCATGTGTAGTTGGCCAAAAAAAAAAAAAAAACTAGCATAATTTTGAAAAAGGTGAATATTCCAAATGGAATGTCCCCATAGAACATGGAAACCCAACATGTGTGTGTTGTGTGCGTGTTTGTTGGCGGGCAAGATGGTTGGGTGTATCTAAGCTCCATCTCTCCTTCTGGCTGGGTCTGGCCACAATACTTCATCCACGTCACATGCTATGTTCTCTCTTGCGTATCCAACCTTGGATGGAGGCAGTGTCAGTGTCTCCACATGCCTCCTCCATTGCCTGGAGAAGTGTTATGTTGACATAGGGATGACAACCACGTACTTTCCAGCACCATGTGGGGAAAAATTCCTCAATAGGGTTTAGAAATGATGAATATGGAAGCAAGAAAACAACAGAAAAGTTGTTCAAAACCTATAACTTGACCTTTGGCCTATTTATAGGCCTATTCTAAAGCCATGATTGGCTAGTGTTAAGTGAAGCAATGAGTGTTTGCACATGTGAGATGTTAGTGTGAGGCACTGATGAATTAGTGTGGCATTTTGATTGGTTGTGTTTGAAAAAGGAAATCAAGATACTTCCTGTTAGATTTTTGTGTGTTACATAAAGAATTGTGTTGTGTTTTGTAAAAAGTGTTATGAAATTGAAAACTGAGTTGAAGGCCGAGAATTAGTGTATGGTTTTGCAGATTTGTTGTGTGGTTCTACTGTCTGAGTGTCAGGTTTCAGAAATTGTGTGACAAGTGAAGATTTTGTGTGTAAGCAGTTGAAAAACTGTAAAATTGTACCTGTGGATCATAGTCCAGAAGGTCAAACACTGTAAGAAAAACAATTTTAAAAAACGAAAAATGTAGTGGTAAAGCACCTGTGAAAATTCAGTACAGACTTTTCAGAGTGAATCCATGAAATTATCAAAATTTTGAATACAGAATAGTGAATATTTCTGTTAAGTGCTTATATAATTATTTTAATTGAAGAATTTGAATTTACTATTGGTTAATTACTTCCTTGACAGTCTCTGTTGTAATAAACACCAATCCACAGCAGATTTTATTTTAAATATGACCACACAGTGTGACCACAAGATAATCATTGCTGGATTAGCCTCTGGTTTGACGTCAGTGTGGGTTTTAACTGGTCTAAATACACTGGTAAGGATGTAAATTGTGGTGCTGCAGGTTTGTCTGTGATGCACCTAATGAAACTGTTTCAAAAGGAACTTCTTTTCAAAACACTCCCCCTCATAATCTGAGTGCTAAAGTTGACTTCTTTCCAAGCTCTGTTCTTATTCTTATTCTTTAATGTACAAGCTATTGCTATAGTAAAAGCTAAGAATAAAAACAGAAAAGAGACACGTATTAAAATGAGTAAATAAAGTGTTCAAAGCACATATTCTTATTTAACTTTGTGTTGCAGCTTTGAACAGAATGCTACATTGTCTTTAAACATAAATAGAACAGGAATAGAACAGAATAGAAATAATAGGAAATATATGAATGATTTTGCCTGCTTTCCTGAATGGAATTATTAACCTTCATGGGCATGTTTCCTCATTTTGAATGAGCATGCAAAACAGATGCATTTCCATGGATGCTTATTTAACAAACAAATACTTATAAAGAAAACAAGACACTAATTTGCAAGTGTGTTCCCTAACAATTAATCTTTTTAAAATCTTGACTTTTATCAAACTAAATTTATGTTAAAATTCTGATGAAAACATATATACAAATTACATTTTACATTTACATTTAGTCATTTAGCTGATGCTTTTCTCCAAAGCGACTTACAAATGAGAGTAGTAGAAGCAGTGGAATCAACATGAGTACAATACATTACTCAGTACAATACAATACAATACAAATTAATGGTGGTACATTTAATATTATGCTTTTAATTAACTTATAATCATTATACACTTTTAATCTGTCTTTTCATAACATTACGCAACTGTCCAGATTAATGTTTTTCACAACAGCCAAATGATGAAGCTCAGTGATTTCACCTCATGCTGAATAAACATGGTCAGTTTGTGTTACCACATATTACCATAGTAATATGTGGGTTAGATGAGCTAGATGGGGTAGTGGTCAGATTAACGGGGGAACATAAGCACATCACCAGGGGTTTCAAACAACAAATGAAAGAAAATATATAATGTATTTTATATTAGTGTTAACATATGAGAATATACTATTTCACCTTAAACTGAGTGCATATATAATCAGTGTATTTCAATAAACAAAAAGTTCATTTGAATTGTGTCTATATGTACCACACAATTTGAAAGCTTGAATTACAATCACATGAATATCTGCCACCTGGTATTCAACATTCAAAAACAGCAAAACTTATTTCTGGAAGTAGACTACTGCAGGTTTAAACATGAAAATGATTTATCTAAATCAGCCACCAATGACAATCTAACCAAACATAGTTGGACAAGGCAGGCATGCAGCTCTGAGATACATTTGCTAGCCAAATCTCAATGGAAAGTCTTAAGCTATGACTATTGTGTGCCAACGTATCCAAGTGACCTATGGACTTGGAGATTGTAAAATGCAAATGTAAAAGAGAGCTTTGTAAATTTGCTTTCGCCAGCCCCACTGCATTCGTCAGCTTTCCCAAATTCTCATTCAACACCCCCTTTCACTCAAGAAACTGGTTCTTCACAGGGAACATGTTGTTATGACAGATAGCATTGCTTAAAACTTGCTGATCCTCTCTTTTAAAATGCAGATTGTAAGGTCAGTATTTATTTATTTTTGTTCATGTCCATATATTATTTTGTCTATTATTAAAGTACAGCGGTTAAATAAGATATTAAGGTTATGCTGTTAAAAAAAAAAAAAAAAAAAAGTCTCATATTACAATATATATACTCTCATCTTGCAATATCATTTCGGTGTTCATAGAATATTCTGTTTACCAAATCATTTTAATTGTCACACTGTAAAAAAGAATTGTTGGTTTAACTTCAAAAAGTTAAGTTACCTGGTTGCCTTAAAATTTAGAGTTCATTGAAATTAAAAATTTTAGTTAATACAGTGAAGGTGATTGGTTTAATCAACAGAAACTCAATATATTATGTTATCTGAAACACATTCATTTGACAAAAAAAAATGCTGTGATACATTTATAATATATTTATATATATTTAGAAATGTATAATTTTTGTTGGCACTATAGATCTTTTTTCAGTTTCAGTGACAATAATTGAAAGAAAATGTCGCTTGTGAATGTATTTAGCTGGTGTTTTGAGCTTTTGGTGAAGTTGTTTTTTGTGGTTTGGTGCAGTTTATTAAGTGAGAAATGATGTGACCCCAGAGGACAGTTTATAGTACTATACTATAGTTAGAATTTGAATAATAGATATTTGTCCAAACAATTTCACTAAGGTGCAGAGAAAGGTTTCACTTTTAAGTTTCTTTTAAAGCATACGTTTTGACTGTCTTTTAAAAGATCTCTAAATCCCTAATAGGATCAAGACACTGTCTGGTGCAGGAATGATCCTTTTTGCTGCACTATTCATTTTTAGCCAGGTAAATTCATATACAAGGCAATATACAAGATAACAGATTTTATTCTAAGTAAAACAAATAGTAATCACCTGACTGCCACATATTGTATAACTACCCTCAAAATGAATATTTCCACTGATCTGACTGATGATCATGGCATTGAATTAATTTTTAAACACCTAGTCACGCTAATTCATTTAAATATATTGTCTATGCTGTACAATATTTTTTATCACATAAGAATCCCATTCTTGTCATTATGCATCATGATTATTTGTTTACTAAAAAAGCAGAAGCAGAACAAAAGTACTGACTATCTTCTTTTGTTACCCAACAGACTTCACGTGTAGGTAAGTTTTCATTTCACCAGAGAGAGTCCTTTCCACACACACACACACACACACACAACATTAAAATCCAGAAACTATATAGAGTTACATCACACATAAATAATGCATGCAGCAAATTTATAATTTTACATTTTATGTTTTCAGGGTCCACAGATGTGACCCATTGGGCAGAGGTCATGATTGAGGGGAATAAAACCTTAAATGTTGCAGTCCATCTGCCTGGACTTATAGGAACCGTTCTAGATACAGCAGGGGTAACTATCACAAATGCTGAAATTGCAGCAGGTAAGATATCTTTTTGATGTAGATTTTATTAAGTTTTAATAAAGTCTATTTGTATGTGAAATGTTTAGTATCATTAAACCAGTCTGCCAGATTACATTTCAAAACAGAATAAATATGCTGTAAAGTCATTATGATATATCTGTTATTGTAGAGTGTGAGATAATTGGCCAAAATACAACATGCTGGTGTGGACCAGACTATGTTTGGAGCAATCTTGTGTGTGAGTCTGTAAATATATGTTGCAACGTGGATAAATGTGTGGCAAATATATCATACTTCACGCCTCTGTGTCTGCCCAAAGTGAACGGTAAGTTGTCAAAAATAGCACAAATTTAAGTTAAAGTCAGTTTATAATTTTAACGAGTGCACCTCTGGACAGTATTTATGATTGTTTCACTGCTGTGATCCTTATAGTTTCACTCATTGGCATGCTCACTGGTAGCCCCGCAACAGTCGATGACATGGTACGTGTGCATTTCCACATTTGAGAAATGATTACTCTTTTTGAAATGTATATGCAAGCAGCTGCAAAAATTAATAGTATAAGGGATAACGTACAGTCAGCCGGTTCTTATAGGGCCCCACGTTGGGATTTTTTTTTTTTTTTGCACTAATACCTGATCCACTGACTGTACATTATCCCGCTTACTCACCAAATAAATAAATGTAAATGTTTAATTGTGTTTAAATGTTTAGTCTAAATGTTCTTTTGAGATTAAATCTGTTAAATTCGTTTTTAGGCTATAATTCTACCTATGCCATCTTAAGGCTTCCTCTATGAATAAAATGTACTACAATGTACAAAACAATCGGCCTGGCAACAAAATAACCATTGCATCAGTATCGATTATAGATACCAAGCTCGTGTACTTGTACTCGTACTCGTAAAAATACCCCCGTTACCAAAGACCGGTACCTCGCGTGACGTAACTGACGCTGAATGACACAGACCAGAGGCGCTCTCTCTTTCTTGCGCGCGATCCCAGTTCTCTCAGATAGCGCGCGATCAGTTCTCCTTGTGCCTGAATGGTCAAATGCACACATAGTTGTCAAAATGTCCATCGTGTGGAGTATCTCACGTAAATACAGTCGGTTATTATGGCTTAAGTCGACGTAAACATTTGGGTGAAAACAGGATATGTGTCAGTATCCATTGATTCGGTTTTAAAGGGATTGTAGCCTATTTGTAGATATTTATCATTAATGTTAATAAAACAACAACATATGTTTAATAAATGTATACATGGTAAATAAACCTACTGTATCTAAAAAAAAAAAAACAAGTTTATTTAATTTGTATCTCTATAGTATTTGTTGTATTGTTTGTACTTTCTGTTATTTAAGTTTGTGACAAGCACATGAAAATTACTTTTTTCACTAGAGTAACAATAAAGAAGCTGTCCTACATTCATTAGTCTCACTGTGTTGTGCTTGAAAAACTGCAACATCACCAAAAGAGAGAGAGAGAGAGAAATTAATAAATGTATAGGCATCCGTATCAGCGAGTACCAGAAAAAAAAGTATCGGTACTCCTACTCGGCCCTTAAAAAATGGTATGGGTGCATCCCTAATTATTAGTGATGGCCGCTTTCAAAACACTACTGCTTGAAGACATTTAAAAATCTTTTCTTTGGTTCGGAGCTTGTGTCGAAGTCACGTGATTTTAGCAAATGAGGCTTCATTATGTCATACTGTTCGAACTTTGGTTTCAAAACCAATTTGGATGGTTCGCCATTTAGTTACTGTTTTAAGCTGCCTTCACGTGCTATTGGAATTATAGTAAATAGTAAAAAAAAAAAAATATATGGACGACGCATCACGCACCTTCACTTTTTTTCCATTGTAGTAACGGAAGCCGCCATTGTGTCTATATGGCGCTGACATCTTGTGTCTCGAGTCCGCGCAGAGTGAACTTGAAACCCGAGTCTGCGCGGTAGTGAGCACGAAGTGGAGCCGCGATATCAGAACAACTCATTATTTCGGTGTGAAATAAACAGTTACGGAAATTAAAGTTAAAGTTCCAGTCACCTCGCGAAGATCCAGAAAAAAGTCTTAGTGACTACTTCACTCGGAGAAGTTGTCAATTTCAGCTGTCAATCATGACGTCACACCCCCGTTTTTATAGCATCAAATAACTAACTAAAACCAAACTTATTTAAAGAACGAACACTTGAACTAACACCAGCGTGATGATAACTGCCTAATATGACAAATTGTCTTTGGGAAAAAAAATATTTGAAGTGTAATTTAATTGTTTAGTTTGTCTCACGTCCCAATGGAATTCATGGAGAGGGCGGGGTTTATGACCTATCCTGCTTCCAGCTACCTGGGGGCAATCGAGACGTTTTGGCTTCACTTTTCAGCAGAGCCGTTAAATATTATGATGTTATATATATATATATATATATATATATATATATATATATATATATATATATATATATATATATATATATATATATATATATATATATATATATATATATATATATATATGACTCCTGTGGCACGCTGATCAGTGTATGATATCAAAGTTGTGAGAGCGATTTGAAAGCCTACGGAGCTTAATTTACAGTAATTACGGCATGGCGTGAATGTAACATTTAATTATTTGTAGGTTACATTTCATAGCTAGATACTCGTTCGTGAAAATATTTGCAGTTGGTTTCTAAACGGGGCCATTACATATTTGGCCTTTGGTTTTCGTTACATTTAGGCCTACACAGTTTTGACCAGCCTGTGTTGTTTCGAGTGATTCGTTTTGCTGGTACACTTAAATCTACCGCTAGATGGCGCTATGAACTTGACAGAATCAAATATTCCAGAGAGCCTTGTAATAAAGCATTATGTAACCCTAGAAATGCAAAGCAGCTATTTATTCAGTTATGACAAATCTCTTACTCATCATTCTAACCCATTTTCTTTTCAGCTGCTGAAAGCTTTTAATGTGCTAAATGCCTTCAACTCATTGACTATGCAAGGCACCCAGTGAGATATTTTTCTTATCATTTTTATTTAATTTTTTGAAAGTAAATCAAGTAATAATAAACACTCAAAATATTCTATTATTTTCATTTCTTCATTTGATAACATCTACAATCGTTTTTGTAACCAAGAAGCTCATGTTTCCCCTTATTTGTCACACAGTTTAACAGGGTCATATACATACACTCACAATTTCACAGTGTCTCTCAGTGCTGTGTTTTCCACCTCCAAAGTTCAAAGCATAATTTCTACATTGTTGACGGATCCAAACATTTACAGTCTCAATGTTAAGTCTCTAGGTAAAACCCTGCAACCACACCAATGTTTTCATCACTTGTTCTGTCTATCCATTCCTACCAATCTTTTCACCATCACAGTATTATCATTTACAGGAATGGTATACATAGAGGCACCTACAGAAAAAGTGTGTTATAATTCAAGACAACAGCTGAATTGTACCAGTATAGAGGCTATGAGCAAGTGTGTGTGGCAGATGTCCAGAGACGAAGACATGTCGTTGATTCTGGGACCAGGGAGTGAAGTAATGCTGTCAGATACTTGTACAAAAATGTCAACAGTCACGCTTCTGAAGACAAATGGATACTGGTCAGGTGTGTTGTTCAATGCAATCATGAGTGAAACAGGGTTACATTTACATTATTTTGACTTTTTTCATTTTTTGATATTCCAGGAACATACAGCTGCCTTTTTGTCACCGGGAACATAGCTCACATGGCCATGGCACCTATTCAAATTGCACTGCTGCCAGAAGTCATTAATGTGACAAGCAATCCACAAACTACAGATTGCTCTGAAGCATCATCCGCCAAGGTTACCATCTCATGTTCCATCGAGAACAGTACTGAAACCTACAGAGCCCGGCTAAAACTAGGAAGTATGGAAAATACTGCACCAATTAAAGAAGGTAAGGCTGTAATTATATTATCTTTATGTTATATTATCTATAATTATATATAAATCTCTCGTTTGATAGCACACAAAGCTGACTTTTATCTTTCAAATTACATAAAGTCTATACTTAGAATATAAAAAGATATACTTGACAGGTTTATAATCAAGCAATCTTAGCTCCTCATTTGTGAAGTGTAAGCAAATCTGGCTTGCAGTGGCCCAAATGTATTTAGACATGTGTAAAGCTTTTAAATTAATGAACGTCTTTTCATTAGATAACAAAATATTAAAGTAAGAGATATTTACATATTATTTTTTAAAGATTATTACATATTATTAAAAAAAAAACATCAAAAAGACTTTTGTACAGTTTATAGGCTATACTGTACGAAAAAAAGGTTTTGGACACTTGATGGTTGTCAAACTTGAACATTCAAATTTGATAAACTACATTTACAATAATCTAATTTAATGAAATTTTGGAGTGTGTCCACATACATTTGTTTATATTGCATTTATCTATAACCTGCTAACACAGATAAAAATGTTACCGATGTTTTACAGAACACAATGGTATAATCAAGTATACAGCAGACTTCAATGTTAATTGTCTGGCAGAAGACAAACCAAGTTCACTTGAGGCCAGCTGCACGTTAGAGAACACTTTGAATCAGCTGCAAAATCGCTCATTAAAAGTACCAATCATTTACCGTAAGTACTGAAAGTCATGTTCTACTAATGCCAATGTATGCCATTCTACAAAACCCCTTGGAGACTGGTAATGTAAAAAACTAATGTTTGGATGATCTTTTTTTTAGCCAGTGACCAGTTTTGTGTAGAGGAAGTAATTGAAGAGAGAAGATGGCCAAAAACAAAGAATAATGAAACAGCTGTTATAGATTGTATTGCATCAGGGAGACAGGGCACAATGAAACGCAAATGCACTGGAAAAAAATGGGGTGAAGAAATCTCTCTGTGTGTTAAAACAGTCCTGAATAATGTAGCTTTGCAAGCAAAGGTATGCAAATCTAGAAGACCTGACTGATGCTGAGTGACCTGAAAACTTAAAGACATGGCATGTGAAAATGTCTCATTTTTATCTCACTCCAGGATTTTGAAAAAGGACTTGGAGCGACACAAGAGGGCGCTCAGCTAATCTTCCAGAGTTTGAAAAATAACACATCTGAAGACAGCGAAAACAGTTTTGGTGATGTCAAAACTGCAGTTACTGTTTTCCAAACTATGAAACAGGCATCAGTAAACATGCCACTAGGCGAGAACCTTCTTGGAGTAAGTATTTCAATTATTTCACTCACTTTTGACAGCTCACTTATTAAATAAGTATATTATATAATGAAGAAAATTAGATACTTTTTATTACTAGAATTATTCACACACACACACACACACATATATATATATATATATATATATATATATATATATATATATATATACATCTTATACATCTTCAGGTTCTGATCATGTTAAAGTCTGAAATGCAACTCAAGCTCTAACATAAACAAAATGGTTGTATACTTTGAGATATTTGCCGTTACAGTACAAAATCTGTTCTCTTTGAAGGATTTCATCGAATCAGCCAGCAGCATGTTGAACGTAACCTGGAACGTGGGAGATGAAGAAGAGAGCGGTGCACTGGCCTCACAATATCTGTCATCCGTAGAAGACCTTGTAAAAAGCATCAGAATAAACACCAGTGAGGGCTACAACTCCTCAAACATTCAGCTTCAGATCTGCCGAAACGGCACCACTTGCAACAAAACCGTTTTCAACGTGGAAGTTGAGCTGAACACAACAGCAGATCTGGTGAAAACAGTTGGATTACAGAGCTTGGCCAACCGCCTGCCAAAATTGGGTTATGAGAATGCAGAGTTTTCTAGCATAGTCGTATCCAGCACAGTCGAGAACAACACTCAGCCTTCGGTGAACATTAGACTGGCTTTTCAAAATGATAAGGGCAGCAGTGCCAAGATACAATGTGTGTTTTGGAACGTCTCGGAGCAGAGATGGTCAGACAAGGGTTGCGATTACGTTCAAGGTCCCGGGAACATCACATACTGTGAATGCAACCATCTCACCTCCTTCTCCATACTCATGTCCAAGCATTCAGTAAGCATGCCTTTTCTAGATCAGCTCACGTACGTCGGACTGGGAGTCTCCATATGCTCTCTCATCATCTACATCATCATTGAGTGTTTGGTCTGGGGCGCCGTAGTTAAATCCAGCCTTTCCCACTTCCGGCACACTGCTCTCCTCAACATCTCTCTGTGTCTGCTTTTGGCTGACTGCAGCTTCTTAGCTTCCTCTTTCCCATCAATCCTAAATGAAACTTTGTGCCTTGTTTTGGTGGTGGCGAAGCATTACTTCTTCCTGGCAATGTTCTTTTGGATGCTGTGTCTGAGCGTCATGTTGGTCCACCAGCTCATTTTCGTCTTCAGCCACATTGGGAAAAAGATGTACATGATCCTCGGATTCACCATTGGCTATGTTTGTCCAACAGTGACTGTGGCGGTTACATACGTGTACTACGACCAAGCATCTGACATCCAGTATTACAGCCCGAAAACGTGCTGGCTTACCTATCAGTCAGCCATGCAAGGATCCATCCACGCATTTCTCTTTCCAGTTGGGACCATCGTGCTGGTGAACATGGCTTCCATGATAGTGGTCATTGCAACAGTTTTAAAGCCGTCTGGAGCTGAGACCAACAAAAAGGGGGACAAAGATGCAGCAAAAAGCATAATCAAAGTGATTATCTTCCTCACACCTATTTTTGGTGGGACTTGGATTCTGGGGCTTTTCGTGTTTCTGATGGACGACTTTACACAGTTTATTACATACTTCGTGCATTACATGTTCACCATAGTCAACTCCCTACAGGTTCCTATCTCTTCATGAAAATTATAACACTTTAAATAGTACAACAAATATTTTGAATCATTTATATCTTATGCCTCTGTATCATTTATACTTTTTAGGGCTTCTTCATCTTGTTGACAGGATGTTTTGCAGAAAAAAGGGTATGCATTGTTATTGGCATTAAATATGTTTAGTATACTTAGGACCACGGACACTGACATATTTACTTTTTTTTTTTTTTCTTCAGGTCCGAGATGAAATATTGAAAATAGTTCTGGGGGTAAGTTCTGAGGAAACTTTTTTTTTTTTATGCCATGCTACAGCAAAATTAGGGGGAAAAAATAATTTTTAATGTTGAAATAAAAATATTTAAAATAACTGTGACATATAACATTATGATTCCCCCAGAAATCAGGAAAAGATCAAGGAACAGCAACATCCATTGCAAAATAAAAGATCCATACAAGTAAATGCACACAAGGTATGTTTTGGATACAGCCTAATTCACTTGTTTGATTTACAAGTCAAATGCGCTTTTATTTATATAGCTTTTTATGCAATAAAGATGGTTTTAATAAAGCAGCTTCACAGTAATAAATAGGAAAATAATGTTAATGTTGCAAAATTCATCAGCGGTGAAACAACTTCAATTTTAACTTCAGCTGAATTTAGATCAAATGTTGATTCAGTTCAGTTCAATAACAGTGTCAGTGTTGCAAAGTTTATCGATTATGAAATGACTTCAAAGGCAGCTCAATGACTTGAAGACAAAAAAAATTCTTTAATAAAATTTCTGTTTTTGATTTGTATTGCAGAAGGAGCATGTAAAACATTATGGGACATTGATCCATCTCTGAACCCACAGCAGAAACCAAAGAGGAGAGGGAGCACAACTGTTTGGTGAAGACCTAAAAATACTTTTTGTAAAGACGTAACATATTTGAATCAAAGTATAGGCTGTGGTTGTGCCTTTTTACTTACTGCATAAACGTAGGATCAAACCAAGAGAAACAAGAAATATAATATGTTTGTGTTTTTAAAAGAACAATATAAGTGCTGCTGTATATATGTAGCAATTACCTATTGTTTTCTACCCTGATTGTTGTTGTCTTTAATTTAATTCTCTCTAAATGCACTGTAAAATGTGGTCACTTATCTTGTAATCTTATTAGTTTTAGCTCTGCTTCTAATTTGCAAAACATATGAAACTATGACATCAATTTCTATGTGGTATTTAGTCATTCTGACAAAATATCTGATGAAGGAAAGATTTTTTTTTCTCTCTTGTTAGACATATTTCCTTGTTTCTTGTAAAGGGATATGGAAAAAAGAGAGATGAGATTGTTAATAACACATTTTATTATGAATAAAAAATGTTGAGCACAATATTGTAAGATGATTCATCAATAAAATACTTTGCTTATCATAAAGTGGTTATTCAGATGTCAAATATGATGAAATAGGTTTAGTTCTGCCTGTAGATCACAGCTATAATGGCAACAGTAAGAGCTATGGTTCCTGCAGCACCACCGATCAAAACTCCCAGAATTCCTCCATCAATGTGCTGTTTTTCACAAGTGTCTCCTGTGTAGATAATGGCCTGTCCAGAGACACACCTGCAAATGACATATAACTGTCACCATGTAAGCCACACAAACACAAGCAATTTTTTTTATTCTTAAACAACAAACTGTGGATTTATAATTAAACAAGCTGAGATAATGGTCAGATCTATGTGCTCTAACCTGCATGCTGCTTTCCCCTGATGTATGACACATTCTCCTCCATTACGGCAGGGGTTTGGCTGACATGGGTCGCTGATCGCTCGTGGCACCCGGACTTTTGGGCTCTCGAAGTTTTCTTCTGCAGACTGGGGGTTGCTTGAGAGTTCAAGCTTGGTTGGAACTTCAGATTTTACAAGATGTGACAAATCTGGTGGTTGAAGAAAAACACACTTTTAACAATTAACATAAATATATTTATCCCAATAGCTGTACATATACTATATATAGTGATGGGTGCAACAGTTGTGCATGATCAAAATTACCATCAAAATTAACAGTGATGATCAGGTCATCGTTCTTGAGGAAGTCCCGCCTATGGAGCTGATCGTGTGAGATGAAAGTACCCCAGCCAAACTCTGGACCTCTGTAGCAAAAGCAGCTTTCGTCCCATTCTCCAACTGTAGATGGTTTACTCCACTGCATGTCAGCATCTAAGTAAGTGATTTAATGGGTTTCATTAAATCTTTCATAATTCCTTGATGCTGCAAAGTAAAATCAAAGTGAGATGTATGGATGGATGGAACGATTAATAAAATGATAGATAGATAGATTGATTGAACAATAAATAAAATGACTGAGAGACAGACAGATTGATTGATTGATAGTAGTGACATGTGAAGGCCAAGTATGAATTTGTCCTCTGTATTTGACCCATTCAAGTAAGTGCACACACTTTAGGAGTAGTGAGTGAACACACACACTGTAAACCGTGAACACACACCCAGAACAATGGGCAGCCATTTTGTTTTGGCACGTGGAGTGTGATTGGGGGTTAGGTCCCTTGCTCAAGGGCACCTCAGCCATTTCCTGCTGATATTGAGAATCAAACCCACAACCTTTAGGTTACCAGTCTGACTCTCTAATCATTAGGCCACAACTGCCCACAATGAATCAATTGCCCACTGATTAATTGATTAATTGATTGATTGATTGATTGATTGATTGATTGATTGATTGATTGATTGATTGATTGAATGAATGAATGAACTATATATAGATACATAGATTGATCGATTGAGTGACGCACGCACCAGTGGTGAAGCTTCTGCTGTTAGACATTTGAAGCGTTTTGTCTGGATTTTGATCCACAGCCGTAACCGTGACCTGCCGATTCGCTGCAGGCCATTCTAATACTGCATCATTCTCACCAGTGAAAAGGTGAAAGGTGATCCCAACAAACTCTTCAGAGGAGTTTATCCTGCCATTTGGATAAACATTAATTCCATAAGCGTAACCATCAGAGTTGTAAAAACGAGCACTCTGAACTCTGTGACCATGTGGGATAGTATTAAGAAGGTTGGTGAAGTTCTGAATCCTCCAGACAGCATTTGGGCATGCTGTCTCAGTTAAAGTAATGTCATCTATAAAGATCCCTCCTGATGTATTGCTGGAGCCCACAATACCCTGGAAGAAGTACCGGAACTTTTCCTCAACATTTAGAGGGACGTGTGCAATCTTCCATGACTCATCCCCATCCCCTGAAGAAATCAAAGAGGTGCACAGTATTCAATATATAATACATAATCATAGTATCTATAATGTGTTGGTGATATCAGAAGAGATATTTTGAGTCAATTGTCTTTTTGTCAAGTCAAATCAATAGTTTACACATTGTTTTAAAAGCAGCATTATAGAAAAACAGCTTAGATTAGAGCTGGGAATTAATATAGTAATATATTGCATCTAAATGGAAAAAAACAGACAGTTGAGATTTGCTATATAATATATCGCTATATGTGAGTGTACATACAGGAACGTCTGGCCGTAACTGACCTGTGATTGTGTGAACTTTCCTGACTTTGCGAACAGTGCCAGTTCCATCATCCCTTCTGACCCAAATAATGAGCTGGTCATCAGAGCCTCGACTCATCCTGTAGAAGAACTCAAGGCACTGCTGCTTTCTCTTGGGGTA
The DNA here is from genome assembly GCA_037101425.1 of Elopichthys bambusa. Classification (NCBI taxonomy): domain Eukaryota; kingdom Metazoa; phylum Chordata; class Actinopteri; order Cypriniformes; family Xenocyprididae; genus Elopichthys; species Elopichthys bambusa. The sequence goes on along the minus strand of CM074445.1, from coordinate 22,370,007 downwards.
AAGAATCCGTGACTCCAACAAAGCACTGTGTCCCACAGACTTGTTAGTGGCGTCAAACTTCATAAAATAGCCTGCATCTATTAACATTAAAACATTGTTTATGCAAAATGGCTTTTAATGGCTTTTACAAAATACATTTGGATTTTTAATATATTGAATATTGTTGTAAAATGAGGAAATACTAACTAGTTTACTAATACAGACGAGAATTTATTGAAATTGCAAGAAAAACTTGTGATAGTCTTGGAGATATCAGTTAGATATTGTTGAATCCTGACAATACTTTATTCTATAAACAAATGTGTTCAACTGAAATTGTTAAAGTGACCCTTACCTCTGCAATGTCCTCCAAGTGTGTGATCATTTACATCTGTAGAGCTCAAAGTGTGGACCCAGTCAGCATCATCTTCATCATTCTGAATCATTCCACAAATGTTGTTCTGCTCAAAGGCACATTGATCCAGGAGAGTGTGGGTTGCAGCTGAAAGAAACCAAGTCGATATGGCAATACTGCAAGTATGGAATGTTTACTTTTTATTTGTTTTTCATGCACAAAATATGTCAAGTATTATTTGTAATATTTGTAAAAGGGAGTTGAACATCATAACTTACTGCATTCATACATGCGATTCAGTCTTTCCAGATCAAGAGCACTGAAGTCTAAGCGCTGTCCTATTACATTATTGAAGGCAGGGATGGTGGTGGTTATGGTGGGAATATTAGGGTCCTTGTTGAAAGACAGAGGCCTGTAGTGCATGATGGACTCATAATCATAGGGCGTGTTCAAATCGGTTATAAAATCATCTTCATACTTATTGAAATTGTGCTCCTTTCCTGCACAAATGTGGATGACAAAAGAAAAGCCCAGGCCCAGGCCTTATTTTATTATTTTTGCAATGCAACGCGCAAATTTGCATGAGCTATGAGCAACCAAACTACGAAAAGGGAGATTTATGTTGCATATTTAAATGCAAATAACCTGGAATGATTTGATCCCACCAGATTTGAACATAGTCATCTCTGTCTGAGCGAGATTGCTCATGGTAGAAACCCAGTGCATGGAGAAGTTCATGTTCTACGATGGCCTTGGTGTCACATCTGTCTCCTATGGAGACATTCTGCCCCGTCTTTAAATCTCCCACAAATGACCAACATCTGTACCAATGGCAAAACAAAGAGATATGTAATATTGAAAATGTGGCTTTATTAATATTCTGATTTTCCTGACATATTAGACAGGGCTTCCCAGAGTTTCCCAAAAGCACAGTGATTGGTGCCAATGGTTCTACGATCTACTTAGGCTTACGATGCTTTTGGGAAAAGCCGCCCATGTTGAACTTTACTTACCCATCCAGCTTTGTGAAAGAAATATAGGTGCTCTCTCCTTCATAGGGCTTAAAGTCCACACAAGACTTGAGACGATACATTTCAAATGCTTGAAGGATCACTCCTTTTGCATTAAGATCTAAGCAAGTGAAGCTATATGAATATTCTCATCCTGGAATCATTTTGTTGATTTTGCATTAGAAAATAATAAATGATCTCACCCAAACTATCTGTGAGTATGTATGGAATGGGAAACTCCCATCTTGCTTTTTCATCCAATATTGCATTTCTTCGTGGCTAAGATAAGAGTTAATTTTAGTAATTAAAATACTGAACAGGAAATACGATGAAATAAAAACAAAAGGTAGTATAGATTTGTATAATGGACTTTTGTTTTAAAAAGAAAGACTTACATCTCCAGCAATATCTCCTTCAAACAAATCTCTCTGGGAATCTGAAATGTTTAGGTTAAATAGATAAATTCAGATATGATATTTTTTCTTATTAAACTGACAGATATTATAATACAATTGTATTGCATATAAAACACTTAATATGCTTATATGGCAAACTGTTTGCTTTTTTACAAATTCATTTTTACTGACCTAAATTGATTTCAAGAATGTCTTCCCGTAATTCACCTGCATCTGCATCCTTGCCTAATATTTAGTAAAGCATAAAAACGTGTAAGCAACTCTATGAATACTATAAGAAAAAATTAAAATTAAAATCATTTAAATGTCTAAAATGTTGTACCATATTGTGTTGGAAGGGCAAACACCTGCAAGGTAGATTGATTATAGATTAGATTAATACATTTTCATACATTTAACTATAGCTCAAAATGTCAAGAAGTTTTTACATTTAAAAAATAGTAAAAATAATGAAGTCTGAAATACCTTGAGCGTAAGAAGTACTATGAAGAGAATGATTCTCCACACAGAGTCCATGTTAACTCCAGGAGATGACAAGAGGGTTTAGCGCACTTATACAAACATACCAATAAAATCAGAATTGGAGTAGAACTTTGATCTGAGAAGCAAAGACAATTACCAGATGAAGTAACACACGTGGATGGACCAGTTAGTTAGTGGCCTGTCATGTGTATTGTGAAGTGTCTGCCTGCATCAGCACTTCTATACTGTATCTGCCTTCTATCTTTATTTTTTGCTTCTTTATCTTGTTTATCTTTATCATTCTTTATGACAACAGTATCAGGAGTTAAATTCATCAGAATGGATATATTTATATTGTGACTAAAGAGAGTTGCTCATAACATCTGATTTGATTCAGACTTATTTAGACTATTATTAGACTATTAGACTATTTTTATTGTATTTACTGGGCAACGCTAAAAACTGAAATCTTGAATCTTGAAAACTGAAACACACATTGATTAAGCTTGACATGTTGTTAAAAAAAAAGAAGCCATAACATGTTCCTGTACTGAAATTATTATAGTAGAATTTATTTGGTGACCCATTTTTTGTTTAAAGTCCGCATGGAACAGAAGTTGCAATAGTCTTTTCTTAACTTTTGTGACATATATCTGAGAGAAGCAGCTTCTTAGAAAAACAAAATGTAGGGTGTGAAAAGTCATCAGCGATGAGGTCGTTGCAAGTGGAATAGGAAATTATTTTGATTAAAGATAATGAGTGCACATTAAAAAAAAAAAAAAAAATAAAAATAAAAAAAATAATAATTATGATGTGTACAACTAAATCATTTATAAAAAATACTGCAATATTCCAAAACAAAGAAACAAAAACAAGAATTGATTATTTTGATTTCATAGTGACTTTAAAAGACAAATTCTTATGTGTAAATGGACTTTTTGATATCTGATTTGCAAACTCAAAATAAAAGATAAGAGGAACAGTGTTACATGTTTACTGCAGGACAAGATGTGGCAATGAGTTTAACCTCAGCACTGCAACATAAGTGAATACAGTCATAACAGGGAGATTTAAGATAAGATTAAGATATTATCACATTTTAACAGTAAAGGGCATACAGAAAACTAACACAGTTTCAAGTGCATGCAGGCGTATCACTTCCGATGCCAGTGCAATGTGCAACAAGATATTCACCATTATTCACTGTAATAAAATGATGTTTGAAAAGAGTTTAACTTGAGACTTTATTGGGAATGTTTAAAAAGTAAGAGTACAGAGTAAGTATATCAAACACACTTTTGTAGCACAGAATTACTATCATAATTCCATTTTTAAAATGTTTAGATGACGTTCTCCACAATGCACACAGCTTTCACTCTTCAGACTTTAAAGAGTGAGACCTGTTTTGAGAGATAAAAAAGTCAATTCTCTCATACAATTTCACAAATGTATCATACTGTATGTCATTTAAACAACTGATTATTTCTTAATTAGTTACTGGTGGATCAAAAGGAGATGTAGTTAAAGGATTAGTTCACTTTTAAATAAAATTTACCTGATAATTTACTCATCCCCAATTCATCCAAGATGTTAATGTCTTTCTTTCTTCAGTCGAAAAGAAATTAAGGTTTTTGATGAAAACATTCCAGGATTATTCTCCTTATAATGGACTTCAATGGCCTCCAAACGGTTGAAGGTCAAAATTATAGTTTCAGTGCAGCTTCAAAGGGCTTTAAACGATACCAGACAAGGAATAAGGGTCTTATCTAGCTAAACAATCCGTCATTTTCGAAAAAAAAAATGTAAATGTATATGCTTTATATAAACAAATGATCACTTTCCAAATGCTTCCGCCAAAACCGTACTTTCGTATTCTTCAAAAAGCTTACGCTGTATGTCCTACCCCTTCCCTATTCAACTTACGGAACGAACGCAGCACCAGTTACTTTTTTTCCGTAAGTAGAATAGGGAAGGCGTAGGACATACAGCATAAGCATAAGTACGGTTTTGGCCGAAGCACTTGGAAGGCGATCACATTTACATTTTTTTTTTAAATGACCAATCTTTTCGCTAGATAAGACCCTTATTCCTCGTCTGGTATCATTTAAAGCCCTTTGAAGCTGCACTGAAACTATAATTTTGACCTTCAACCGTTTGGAGGCCATTGAAGTCCATTATAAGGAGAATAATCCTGGAATATTTTCATCAAAAACCTTAATTTCTTTTCGACTGAAGAAAGAAAGACATTAACATCTTGAATGACATGGGGGTGAGTAAATTATCAGGAAAATTTTATTTGAACGTGAACTAATCCTTTAAACCAAAAAGCTTGGTAACACTTTATTTCGATAGTCCACTTTAGATATTTTAGCATTGCAACTGCATGTAAACTAACAGTCATTATTAGCAGATTGTCTGCTTAATATCTGCTAACATTTTATGTTGATGTTCCCCAGCAGACATTCTACTAACTATAAGTAACTTTGCAAGTACATCTCAACTTATTCTACTAACCCTAAAAGTCTACTTTACTCTAATGAGAGTTTGTTGATGTGTACAGTAGCAAATTAATGAGATTTAGTTGACATGTAGTTGCAAAGTTACTTATATTTAGTACAATGTCTAAAGTGGACTATCGAAATATAGTGTAACCTTTTGGTCTGAAAGAATAAAACTGCTGTATTTATAGTTAATGAGCTGACTTACAGACTTAGCGGCCTCAATTCTTTGGTGCAACCGGAACTTCACTTTTTATCAGGCTTGTTAAGTCTTTAAAGAGACAAATAAAGCAAAACTATTAGACAATAACATTATTAATGTCTAAGACAGAATGTGCTACTCAGTGTGAACGTACCCTCAAAGTCAACAAAGATGATGAGGTCATCATTTTTCAGGTAATTGCGTCTGCGCAAATCGTAGTGTTTTATGAAAGTTCTCCATCCCATTGACTCTCCTCGATAACACTGGCAGCTTGAGTCAAAGGTCCCAACCTTTCTTGGATTGTCCCATATTAGTTGGTCTCCACTGACTAAAGAACAGGAAAACAAACCAAAAAAAAAAAAGTTTTACACACACATATGCACTGGGCTATAAAATCACAATAGAAGCCATCATACCAGTCATGACATACCTGTAGTCAGATCAGTGGTGAGGCTACGAGCAGAGGACATCCTCAGCTTAATGTCTGGATCCTGGTCCATCACCACTATGGTAGCCTGGCGGTTCACAGCAGGCCACTGCATCACAATGTCATTGTCACCACTGGCCAGATGGAAATACAGACCAGTGTAGTTGCCTGTGTAATCGGAGTAGCCAGACAGTGGCCGTACTTGAACACCATAACCGTAACCCTCAGGACTGTAGAAACGAGGGCTGGTCAGCACGGTGTTGTAGTCGGCTGTTTCCAGGATGCTCGAGAAGTTCTGGATGCGCCAGACAGCGGCTGGGCAGTGCGTCTCTGTCAGGCTGATGTCATCAATGAATATGCCTCCTCCAGAGTTGGTAGGGTCTCCTTTCACCGCCTGGAAGGCATAGCGGAATTTTGCCCCTATTTGCATTGATACATGCGCAATCTTCCATGTTTTGTCTTCATCAGCTGAGTAAGAAAAGCCTTTTGTTATCACCACATTCATTTTATGATAAAGGATTACGCAAAGAATCATTTAAGGGATAATAAATGATTACGTATATTATTATGATTATTATACAGTTACTCATTAAATGAATATATGAACGTGTACCTAAATTATTTTACAATCTTACATGTATAATATCTTAAAGCTTTCCTGCAGTTTACAGCAATGCCATAGAAGAACCATTCTTTCAGTGAACAGTTCTTAAAAGAACCATTTTTTTCTTAGTGTGAAGAACATTTCAAAAATCTAAAGAACCTTTTGTGGAATGGAAAGGTTTTAAGAGCTACTAGTCATTCAAAAGGGAAAACATTTACCCCAGATTGTATGCAGTTTCTTTAATTTTCGCACGGTTCCTGCGCCATCATCCATCTTGGCCCAAATCACTAGCCTGTCCTTTAAACTCCCTGTCATTTTGTAGAAAAACTGGAGGCATTGCAGCTTCCTCTTAGGATATAGGATGCGGGATTCAAGGAGAGCGGATTGTTCTGCATTTCCAGTGGAGGTGTCAATGTGCATAGTATATCCTAAATCTAAAAATCACAAGGCAAAAAAAAAAAAAAAAGAAGTTATTTTAATTGGCCAAACTGCAGCCACAATGGAAAAATATCTATTTCAGGCAATGGAGATTTGTAACCTCTGCATAGTCCACCGAGAGTATGATCCTCGGAGCCAGGAGAGCTCTTAAGATGAACCCAATCACCATCGTCAGTCAAACTCTGCACCATCCCACAAATGTTTATGTTTTCAAAAGCACACTGGTCCAGCAGGGTAAGAGAAGAGGCTGAAGAAAATAAATAATAAATAACAATATACTGTATATATATCATATGAGTTAATATTAATATTATTAACCTACAGCAGTTGTACATTCGATTCAGTCTGACAACATCCATCTCACTAAAGTCCAGGTACTGCCCTATGATGTTGAAGAACTCTGGGATGTTGGTCGTGATGGTAGGAATACTGGGGTCTTTGTTGAAAGCAAATGGACGATAATGCATGACAGACTCGTAGTCATATGGCGTATTTAGATCTGTGACAAAACTGTCATCATATTTGTTGAAGTTATGCTCCATGCCTAGAAACGATAAATAAAAGTCACATGCAAAACTGTAAGAGTGAGTGATGAACATTAAAATAGACAGAAAATAATGCAAACCAAATGAACTAACCTTCAGTGACCTGATCTAGCCAGATCTTCACATAGTCATCTCGATCCTGGCGAGACTGCGTATGGTAAAAGCCGAGGGCATGCAGCAGTTCATGCTCAATCACAGCCTTGTGGTCACAGCCTGACCCCAGAGAAAGCACCTGCCCGTTCTGTAGATCTCCAACATAAGACCAGCACCTGCCGCAATTACAAGTCCTGTTAGTGTGATTTCCTTTGTTTTATAATATACGATAAGTGTTGTCTGATGGCTGACTCTCATTTATAGGCTGAACACTATCATTAGAATGCTACAAAGGTTTGTTATTTTGTTTATTTAGCAAAGCTTATTATTATCATGGTAACACTTTACAATAAGGTTCATTAGTTAACATGAACTAATAATGAACTGCACTTATATAGCATTTATTAATCTTTGTCAATGTTAATTTCAACATTTATTAATACATTTTTAAAATCTTGTTAACATTAGTTAACGCACTGTGAATTAACATGAACAATAAACAACCGTATTAAAGGAAGATTAGTAAATATAATAACAAATGTGTTGCTCATCGTTAGTTCATGTTAGTTAATACATTAACTAATGTTTAACTAATGAACCTTATTGTAAAGTGTTACCATTATCATATACACACCTTATCAGGTCCAGATGAACTAATTTTGTGGCAAAATCAAGTGTGGACCTGCTCATGCTCATAAATATGCTGATGTTATAACAGAAATATTTATTTGCAATGTTTGGCTGCACACATACCCATCTCTTTTCTCAAATTTGATGTATGTCTTCTCTCCCTCATAGGGTTTGAAATCAACACATGATTTTAGACGGTACATTTCAAATGCCTGATGGATAGCACCTTTTGCATTAAGGTCTGTGTAAAAGGGGGATAATTTATACATGAAGAAAATCAGTATTGTAAAAACACAAATTAGTCAGTTTTTGTTTTTGTACGATTTTGGAAACAACTAAATATCACCTACCCAGGCTGTCAGATAGAATGTATGGAATAGGGAACTTCCACCTGTATGCTGTGTCAATAAGACCAACTCGGCCAGGCTGTAAAGGGATGTAGGTTTTAATAGACGTTTTTTTAAATCAACAATAGATACTGATAGATATTATTAAGAAGATTTCAGCATGTGCAACAAAGCTGATTTGATTGTGCACTTACAGGTAGGGCTATGTCTCCCTCAATCAGCCGGGTTTTTGCTCCTGACAAACAAGTTAAAAGAAATTATTTAGTAAAAAAAAATTATTAATTTGTTCAATATTTTGCAAATTAATCAAACTCAAAGTATTACTTTGAATATACAGAAGCATTAAAATGAACTTTGTTGCCTCTTTGTATTGTAATATAATGTATAAAAGTTGCTTCAAGTTACCAAGATTGATGAAAGGGTTGAAATCTGGTTCATCTTCAACCTCTGTAGAATACATAGTGTTATACATTTATTTAGATGAATCAAATAAAAATGTATAACTTACAGTAATTCATTAAAATCATTCTTCTTACCATGAATACGAGTTGAAACCGGAATCTGTAAGTCATGGCAGGAATAGGGTTAATCCCAATGCATTTAGAGATAGCAATCACTAGATATCCAGATAAGTGCATATAGATACCAAAGCCTGTTAAAGTAGCCTATAATATTATAAAGGGTAAATTATAAATAATGAAAATCACTCACAGCATGAAGTACTGCAGCCAGCACTGAAAAGATGAGCAGCTTCGGTAAAAGCATATTGACAGCATGTGAGGTACAAGATATTACCATCACTATATAAAGAGAACTTTAACCTTTGACCATGTTTATTGGAACAATGGATTTGAAGTTGTTTCATTACGGACAGTAGTTTTGATAATCCAAAGTACACTTGTCTCTTATAATGCAGTTTACAGACCTTATGCAACCCAATGCAGCCCAACATGTTTAATAACAGCTCAAAACAATCCTTAATCTAGTAAATGTTTCTAATTAATATGTACTAAATGAAAACAAAAAACAACTGGGCTATTTAAAAAGTGCAGAAAACTGAGGTTCTACAGGCCTATTATCCCAGATAGCAACTTTGTGCCAGCACTTTGGGCCAGATCTGGCCCACATTTGCCACGCATGGTATGATGATCTGGGCCATATGTTGCGTGGAATGGTGGCACTCCAGTTTGCCAGATCTGAGCCACAAGCAGGCCATGGCAACGCCACATGTCAGCCAAGAGCAAAGAAATAAACCAGAACTGGACCTTATCTGAGACACAAAATCTTTATATATTATTTATAGAATCATCTTAGCATTAACAAGCCTGTTAACAAGCAGAATCACTGAAGGAAAGAAGAGACAAACAGAAACACAAGAGCTACAACTGACTTCAGCCACAGCCTTAGATGAAATAAATCTCTCCAGGACTCAGCAGAGGAGGATTAAACATTTTCAAAAAACAGCACTACAGCTTCACATATTACTAACCAGATTGACTTTTTATTTCTGTCAATCATCTACAGAAGTTCTTATTGAGAATTAACAGAAGTTTAACGCTCATGTTTGTTTCATTTGATGGTGATTGGTGTTTCCATTAGTTAGGCTCTTAACTCTTATAATATGTTTGTTTTCTCTGGCTGCTTTGACAGTGTGTTTGTCAAACACATCTGCAGTAGCAATGAATGCTGAAATGAGATCAAATGAAGATTTTTAGCTTTTGATGGTTTTACAATCGTTGTGAAATAGCCTGAATCACTGATGCTGTTTGAAAATAATAATTGTATGCCATAAATACATTTAAATTACAAACCCTGTTTTACAACATCAAGAGATAACATTGTATTGCAGAAATCAGTTGATTGAAGATAAAGACCAAGAGCAGAAACCAATAAACTACAATAACAAACACAGATATGAGCAATTAGTGTATGAATCTCAACAATGGTGACAACAAAATATTGAGACAATCAGATCAACTCTGGACATCACAAAAACATACTAAAAGACAAAACAACAGCAAAAAATGAAAGCAAATAGTTGGAAATAAAGAAAATAATAGGACAATTCAGCTGCATAATTTATTCATGCTGTGATGCGTGCTGGGAGTTTTGTACTATTGTTCCCAGCATGCATTGCGGCATGACACTTTTGATTGTCACCTTTGTTGTGATTCTTGATGTCTTTGTGTCATCTTAGAATAATTATGTTTTTTTTTTTTTATCTTCTAACTGATTTCTGCAATATAACGTAGTTTCATGTTGCAGTAACACAGGGTTTGTAATGTAAATGTATTAATTTCACAACACAATTATTAGATACAAATGACATCAGTTACTCAGACTATTTCATGATGATTATAAAACAATCAATAGCTAATTTAACATCTGTACAAAGATCAGATCTGCTAGCCAACTTTAGAATCTCCAGAATGCTTTTAACCTCCCCGAACTGTGCATATAAATCACAAATCAGCTCCGGCAAGTCCGGGACCAATTGCCCCATGGCACCTTTGTTATCTCATTGAAGAAACACAGAAGATATGCCCACCAGCTCCAGGGACTTCAAAGAGTCACCCTGGTAGGGCTAAGGGCCATGTAGTCACAGACACCAGGTACAACCCCAATACACACCACACACAAACATACAGACACACGCAAACACACATGGAGTTTGTATGTACATGCTTTTCATGCTTTAATTCAAGTATAAACTGTATCTCCCCTTTTATGTATTTGCCATCTGACAAGTTTGGTCTCATCGTAAAGCTGTCGTTATGCCCTAACTGAAAATGTATGTCACATTACTGTAAAATGTATTCTTCTATTTGTAATGGTATTTTGAAGAAAATGTACTCAGATCTGACACGTCATAAACCATGCAAATTAGGTCATAAATGGAGACAAAGAAAAAAAGTTTGCCCGACAAAATTGCACCCTCATCATTGGCTGATGTACCCAAGGAGGCGTGCTGGTCTGTTGTCCTTAAAACACAATGACACGCATCTCTTCGTTGCACAAGTTTTTCTTTTGTCAACCCTTCGTCATGCTTCATCACCTAGGAGACGGACTCTCTCTCTTCTTTATTTTCTTTAAAACGCAGAAGAACGCATCCGCCTGGAAAAGGACCAATCGCCAAACTATGTGTACGGAAACTCCTACAGACAGGAGAGCAACCACAGTACCTGAACTAATGCAATTACCAAACAATTTCTTTCCATGTGCTTTAAGCTCTGTGTAAACTGAATTTCCTTGCTTGCTCTCAAAGGTTTTAACTGTTTGTAATTTTGCCATTTCTGTGATCACCTCTGCTTTCTTGACTTTACATTAGTTTTATTCTATGTATGTTTTCGTGTTGTATTTTAGTCATATATTCGTAGTTCGTATCTATTAAATACATTATATTCATGCTCGATTGTTTCTGCTGCTCATTCAGAAAACCAAGTCAATTTTACGTTTGATTCTGCAAACTGCTTTACGGTTTAATGCTAGAGGGAAGTTAATTCTCTTGGCCAGAGAACTTCCTATTATAATAGTCTATGAGAAAACGGATGGTTTGCTGGACAAACTAGGATAATCTTTCTCAAACAACTCTTAAACTAGAACAAGGCATATATGTAATTAATTCACAATATATGTGCATAATTTCCTTTTGGGTCAATCTATATTATAATTAATCAAAACACGCTATGATCTGATTATATATATATTTCACCCATGATTTGAGCTAATCGACTAATTATCATCATCTGATCACATTTTGTTTTTCTTTGCTGCTACAAAAGTGTTCAACAAACATATTATAAGAGTTCAGAGCCCAACTAACTTAAATACTAATCACCATTATGGTGACTTTAATTTTTTTTAAAAAGTTTTACTTAAACCCCTGTTCATTCTCAATAACACCTTCTGTAGATTTATAACAGAAATAAATTCAGTGGTTAATAATAAGTTAAGCTAGTAACTATAAAAACGTGAATCTGTGAAAACGGTGACAGCATACATATGTGTGTTACGCATTTAGCCGATCCACCTTATTTTTCCACGAACGTGCAAGACTTTCTATTTATTAGCCACTATAGAATAATAACAAAAAAATATCAAAGGGCAATTAACATTAACACTTCAAGTGTCAAACTGCACTAAAGCCAATACTGACCACCATAATGGTAACTGAAATTATGTCAGTCTGTTTAGTCAAAAGTTAAGCTGGTAATGCTGTTTGTGGAGTTGTTTAATCATCCTCTGCTGAGATCTTTAAAGATTTAATTCATGAAATAAGACTTGGTACGGCATATTTATAAATTTATTGAATATAAGCCAGTGGTCCCAAACTCAGTTGCTGGAGGCCCACAGCCCTGCAGAGTTTAGCTCCAATTCACACCTGCTTGGACTATTCTAATAATCCTGAAGACCTTGATTAGCTGTATCAGGTGTGTTTGATTAGAGTTAGAGCAAAACTGTATAGAGCTGTGAGTCTCCATGAGTTGAGTTTGAAAACACTGATATAAGCAGTACATACAGCAATTTAACTAGGAACTATTTTGTGAATTTTAACATTATATAGGTTTTACATATTTAGTTAACAGTAGTACAAGAACACTTGCATGTATTGATCCACTCAACAATAAACCAATCATACACTTTCATGTCTTAATAACATATGTTTGTAAGTACCACAGGCTCTACTCTTCAGCACAATGGTAGCCCCAAAAACTCAGACATTCCAGAAATAATAGAACATTAAACACTGACAGATCACCCCCTATGTTAATATTGAGCAAAACACATGAAATAACACTTCATTTCAACCCTTCAACCCTGACCCTTCCTTTATCAGTTGCTTCTGATTGATAAAGGAAGGGAACTAGAAATCTGCTGTAACTCATTGATTCTGTGAATGGTGTACATTCATTTACATTTATATGGGAACATGTATGTGCAATATATATGCACAATAAAGGATAAAACTTTATGAATTTTACATATAATGCTATTTTGTCTTCATGTGTAAATATTGTATCAATATATAGCCATACATGGTCAATGTATATATTGCAGTACATACAAAATATACAAAATATAAGCACTAGTTTCCCATATGTGTAAATGTATTATGTAATATATCACATTATATTTTGCAGTATATTGCCATATACTCTTGCTACGTAAGAGGGTCTGTGGTTGGAAAGATGCTTAAGAAGCCCTGGCCTGCAGCGGTCAACCTGAAGCTTTCACCTGCACACCCACTGAAGCTAAGCAGGGAGACCTCCTGGGAGACTGGGTAACTGCAGGAAGAGGTGTTAGAGAGGCCAGCAGGTCTGATCAGCCTGTGGCCTGAGTGGGTCCTAACGCCCCCGTACAGTCACCATAAACTGTACTGAATAAAGGGTTAACATAAACCCCAGAAAATAAGGGGTGTAACCCTGGGGCAAAAATAATCCTACCAGTGGCGTTTGTGATGTGAAACTAAGTAAGTAGCTAACCAACTACCTGGTATGTGATGTAATGTAGGGATCAGTGGCGTGTACAGACCTCCACGAGGGCAGGGGTGCCCCGCGTTCCCATTTCTCCCCCCTTGGAACGAAAAAAAAAAATTATAAATTAAATGAAAACCTTCTTTCTGAAATGGAGGTTAAGTGAGTTTGTTAACATGGTACCATGGTAACTTACTCTGTGAACCTAACCTGTTCAGGAGAAGGTTTTCTTCGATTTACCCAGAGTTTCTTTCGGTCTCATACCCCTTTTCAAAGAGCAAGCGATGTTTAAATAGATACAAGATTTGAATTCCTTCATTCATTCATGCTGCAAAAATGCTTTTCTTAATTAGTATTTTTGTCTTATTTAAAGTACAAATATCTAAAATGTATTATGTCAAGATGCATTTTCTATATAAGAAAATTATATAAGATATTTAGTCTTGTTTCCTGTGGGAGGAATATAAATTAAGTGCATTTTACTTAAGTAAAATGATCTGCCAGTGTGTTAATAAAAATATTCTTAATGCAAACGGAGAACAAGATGATTCAGAGTGTCTATTACTAAATGCACAAACAAACAAATAAAACCAACCATCAATGAGATCTCATAACCGAACAAAACAGACACTGAAAACGGACCGTCATTGAAATCTCATCACAAAACAAAACCAACAGTTTGAATAGTTTCAAACTCAACTGTCATTGAAATCTCATAAAAAAAAACCCATCATTGAAATGTCTTAATGGAACAAAACCAACCATCACTGAGATCCCACACCTGAACAAAACTGACCACCATTGAGATCTCGCAATTGAACAAAAAATCTTGTAAAAGAAAAAAAAAAAAAAAAAGAGATTGTCATTGAGATCTCACAACTGGACAAAACCGACCATCATTGAGATATCGTAACCGAACAAAACCGACCATTATACAAATTTCATACAAAAGAACAAAACCAACTGTGATTAAAATCTTGTTTGCTAACAAAAATCGACTGCCTTTGAAATCTTATGAAAGAACAAAGAAACAAAACCGACCATCACTGAAATCTTGTAAACGAAAGAAAAAAGAAAAAAAGATCGCCATTGAAATCTTGTAAAGGAGCAAAACCAACTGTCACTGAAATCTTACAGTAAAACAAAACTGATCAGAAGATTAGAAGGGGGAGAAAAAAAATACCCACGGAAATTGTTTTAAGATGACACACTATAAGACCAAGAATCAGCACATGAATCTCAACAAAGGTGACAATCAAAAGTGTCATGCCGCAATGCATGCTGGGTACAATAGGACAAAACTCCCAGCATGCATCACAGCATGAATAAATTATGCTGCTGAATTGTCGTTATTTTCTTTAATTCTTACTATTTGCTTTTATGTTTGCTGTGGTTTTTGTTCTGTCTTTTAGTATCTTTTTGTAAGAGTTGATCTGATTATCTAAATATTTTGTTGTCACCATTGTTGAGATTTGTACAGATTGCTCATATCTGTGTTTATTATAGCTTTTTTTTTTTTTTACCTTCAGTCTTCTAACTGATTTCTGTAATACAGTGTGATTTCATGTAGTAGTAAAATAGTCTTTTTTTTTTATTCAAATGTATTAATGGTACAACACAATTATTACGTTTAAATGACATCAGTGATTTACAGTGATTATAAAACCATCAATAGATAAAAATCTTCATCTGATCTCATTTCATCTTTCTTTGCTACTGCAGATGTGTTTGACAAACACACTGTCACAGCAACCAGAGAAAACAAACATATTATAAGAGTTAAGAGCCTAACTAATGGAAACACCAATCACCATTATGGTGACTTCAAATGAAACAAGCATGAGTGTTAAACTTCAGTTAATTCTCAATAAGAACTTCTGTAGATGATTGACAGAAATAAAGTCAATCTGGTTAGTAATATGTGAAGCTGTAATGTTTGTGGGGCTGTTTAATCATCCTCTGCTGAGACCTATAGAGATTTAATGTCTTTTATCTTTAGTTGATTTCATCTAAAAACCTAAAGTCAGCTAAAGTCAGTTGTAGCTCTTGTGTTTCTGTTTATCTCTTCTTTCCTTCAGTGATTCTGCTTGTTAACAGGCTTGTTAATGCTAAGATGATTCTATAAATAATATATAAAGATTTTGTGTCTCAGTTCTGGTTTATTTCTTTGCTCTTGTGTGACATGTGGCATTGCTATGGCCTGCCTGTGGCTCAGATCTGGCAAACTGGAGTGATCTGCCCAAGTGCCATCATTCCACGCCACATGTGGCCCAGATCATCATACCACGCATGGCACGCAGAGCTGGCACAAAGTTGCTATCTGAAGATAGTCAAATCAGTGTGTGGTAAAATGTTGGCAAGACACTGTTAACACTGTTAAATGC
This sequence comes from Elopichthys bambusa, assembly GCA_037101425.1. NCBI lineage: Eukaryota > Metazoa > Chordata > Actinopteri > Cypriniformes > Xenocyprididae > Elopichthys > Elopichthys bambusa. The sequence continues at coordinate 22,354,143 of CM074445.1, read as the reverse complement.
AAAATAGGCAAAATAATTTAAATTCATTTAAGCAACACATGATGTATAAACTAAGTAGTTTCATATGGAGTATAAAAAGGCTTGTTCGAGATGCATCGGACCTGCGCAGACTGATCGGCGTATGACATCAAAGTACCACGAGAATGATTCAAAAGCATAAGGAGTCATATGCTCTCCAATATATTATAATAGTCTATGAGAAAACGGATGGTTTGCTGGACAAACTAGGATAGTCTTTCTCAAACAACTCTTAAACTAGAACTAGGCATATATGTAATTAATTCACAATATATGTGCATAATTCCCTTTTTGGTCAATCTATATTATAATTAATTATAATCACCCATGATTTGAGCTAATTGATTAAACACCTGTAATTCACTACACTAATTATCATCATCTGATCACATTTTGTTTTACTTTGCTGCTACAAATGTGTTCGACAAACATATTATAAGAGTTAAGAGCCCAACTAACGTAAATACTAATCACCATTATGGTGACTTTAAAATTTAAAAAAAAGTTTTACTTAAACCCCTGTTCATTCTCAAAAACACCTTCTGTAGATTTCTAACAGAAATGAAGTCAGTGGTTAGTAATAAGTTAAGCTGGTAACGGTAAAAACAAGAATCTGTGAAAACAGTGACAGCACACATATGCGTATTACGCGTTTAGCCTAACCACCTTATTTTTCAACGCAGAAATAAGATGTTTCCCGCAAACGCGACTTCCTATTTATTAACCACTATAGAATAATAACAAGAAAAACATCAAAGGGCAACTCGTGTTAACAATTCAAGTGTCAAACTGCACTAAAGCCAGTACTGACCACCATAATGGTAACTGAAATTACGTCAGTCTGTTTAGTCAAAAGTGAAGATTTAATTCATGAAATAAGACTTGGTACGGCATATTTATAAATTTATTGAACATAAGCCAGTGGTCCCAAACTCAGTTGCTGGAGGCTTACAGCCCTGCAGAGTTCAGCTCCAACTCACACCTGCTTGGACTACTCTAATAATCCTGAAGACCTTGATTAGCTGTATCAGGTGTGTTTGATTAGAGTTAGAGCAAAACTGTGTAGAGCTGTGAATCCATCCATTCAACATTAAACCAACCATATACTTTCATGTCTTAATAACATATGTTTGTAAGTACCACAGGCTCTACTCTTCAGCACAATGGTAACCCCAAAACTCAGACATTCCAGAAATAATAGAACATTAAACACTAACAGATCACCCCCTATGTTAATATTGAGCAAAACACATGAAATAACACTTCATTTCAACATTGACCCTTCCTTTATCAGTTGCTTCTGATTGATAAAGGAAGGGAACTAGAAATCTGCTGTAACTCATTGATTCTGTGAATGGTGTTCATTCATTTACATTTATATGGGAACATGTATGTGCAATATATATGCACAATAAAGGATAAAACTTTATGAATTTTACATATAATGCTATTTTGTCTTCATGTGTAAATATTGTATCAATATATAGCCATACATGGTCAATGTATATATTGCAGTACATACAAAATATGCTAAATATAAGCACTAGTTTCCCATATGTGTAAATGTATTATGTAATATATCACATTATATTTTGCAGTATATTCCCATATATTCTTGCTACGTAAGAAGGTCTGTGGTTGGAAAGATGCTTAAGAAGCCCTGGCCTGCAGCGGTCAACCTGAAGCTTTCACCTGCACACCCACTAAAGCTAAGCAGGGAGACCTCCTGGGAGACTGGGTAACTGCAGGAAGAGGTGTTAGAGAGGCCAGCAGGTCTGATCAGCCTGTGGCCTGAGTGGGTCCTAACGCCCCAGTACAGTCGCCATAAACTGTACTGTATAAAGGGTTAACATAAACCCCAGAAAATAAGGGGTGTAACCCTGGGGTGACACCCCAAATGATATAGTACTTTATTTAGTTCTTACAACTTACATGGAAGCACTCTATTTTTTCATTACTATATTTAAGTAATAGTAATATTGTGAAACATTATTACAATTTAAAATAATGGTTTTCGATTTCTATTTATTTCTGTAATGCAAAGCTGAATTTTAATCAGCCATTACTCCAGTCTTTAGTGTCAAATGATCCTTCAGAAATCATTCTAACATGCTGATTTATTATCAGTGTTGTGCTGCTTAATATTTTTTGGAACCTGTGATATTTTTTTTCAGGATTCATTGATCTTTTCTAACAATATAAGCCTTTACTATCACTTGTTATCAGTTTAACACATCCTTACTGAATGAAATTATTAACTTTGCTTTCAAAAAAGTAAGAAAAAAATGACTGACACCAAACTTTTGAACAGTAGTGTATATTGTTACAAAATGGTTCAGTTTTGGAAAGGTTATATATTGTTACAAAACATTTTTAACTGCAGAATGTTTTCAATACACAACATGTTTTAAATTTATGCCTGTAACCTGTGCAGTATGAACCGCTCCAAACTAGACTAGAACCCCGGTCGTTTGAAACACCACGGTGGTGAGCTGGTGAACACCGGGTCAGAACAGTGTAAATGCAACAAAAACTCAGGCCAAACATGCATGAAAACACCTTTTACAAAAAAAAAAAACTTCATTCATTCACGCTGCAAAAATGCTTTTCTTAATTAGTATTTTTGTCTCATTTAAAGTACAAATATCTAAAATGTATTAGGTCAAGATGCATTTTCTATATAAAAAAATTATATAAGATAATTTAGTCTTGTTTCCTGTGGGAGGAATATAAATTAAGTGCATTTTACTTAAGTAAAATGATCTGCCAGTGTGTTAATAAAAATATTCTTAATGCAAACGGAGAACAAGATGATTCAGAGTGTCTATTACTAAATGCACAAACAAACAAATAAAACCAACCATCAATGAGATCTCATAACCGAACAAAACAGACACCGAAAACGGACCGTCATTGAAAACAAAACCAACAGTTTGAATAGTTTCAAACTCGACTGTCATTGAAATCTCATAATAATAATCATTTTTTGGGTCAATGAGATTCCCACAACTAAACAAAACTGACCATCATTGAAATCTTGTAACAGAACAAATCTGACTATCATCGTAATAGAACAAAACCAACTGTCATTAAAATCTGGTAAAAGAACGAAACATACCGTATTGAGATTTCGTAACTGAACGAAACTGACTGCCAATGAAATCTCGTAACCGAACAAAACAGACACAGAAAACTGACCGTCATTGAAATCTCGTCACAAAACAAAACCAACAGTTTGAATAGTTTCAAACTCGACTGTCTTTGAAATCTCATAACGAAAAAAAAACCCATCATTGAAATGTCTTAATGGAACAAAACCAACCGTCACTGAGATCCCACACCTGAACAAAACTGACCACCATTGAGATCTCGCAATTGAGCAAAATCTACAGTCACTGAAATCTTGTAAAAGAAAAAAAAGAAAAGAAAAAAGAGACTGTCATTAAGATCTTGTAAAGGAACGAAACCGACCATCATTGAGATCTCACAACTGGACAAAACCAACTATCGTTGAGATATCGTAACCGAACAAAATCGACCATTATATAAATCTCGTACAAAAGAACAAAACCAACTGTGATTAAAATCTTGTTTACTAACAAAATCAACTGCCTTTGAAATCTTGTGAAAGAACAAAGAAACAAAACCGACCATCACTGAAATCTTGTAAACGAAAGAAAAAAGAAAAAGAAAAAAAGATCACCATTGAAATCTTGTAAAGGAGCAAAACCAACTGTCACTGAAATCTTACAGTAAAACAAAACTGATCAGAAGATTAGAAGGGGGAAAAAAAAAAAATACCCACGGAAATTGTTTTAAGATGACACACTATAAGACCAAGAATCAGCACATGAATCTCAACAAAGGTGACAATCAAAAGTGTCATGCCGCAATGCATGCTGGGTACAATAGGACAAAACTCCCAGCATGCATCACAGCATGAATAAATTATGCAGCTGAATTGTCGTTATTTTCTTTAATTCTTACTATTTGCTTTTATGTTTGCTGTGGTTTTTGTTCTGTCTTTTAGTATCTTTTTGTGAGAGTTGATCTGATTATCTGAATATTTTGTTGTCACCATTGTTGAGATTTGTACAGATTGCTCATATCTGTGTTTATTATAGTTTTTTTCTTACCTTCAGTCTTCTAACTGATTTCTGTAATACAGTGATTTCATGTAGTAGTAAAATAGTTTTTTTTTTCATTCAAATGTATTAATGGTACAACACAATTATTACGTTTAAATGACATCAGTGACTCACAGTGATTATAAAGCCATCAATAGTTAAAAATCTTCATCTGATTTCATTTACTCTTTCTTTGCTACTGCAGATGTGTTTGACAAACACACTGTCACAGCAACCAGAGAAAACAAACATATTATAAGAGTTAAGAGCCTAACTAATGGAAACACCAGTCACCATTATGGTGACTTCAAATGAAACAAGCATGAGTGTTAAACTTCAGTTAATTCTCAATAAGAACTTCTGTAGATGATTGACAGAAATAAAGTCAATCTGGTTAGTAATATGTGAAGCTGTAATGTTTGTGGGGCTGTTTAATCATCCTCTGCTGAGACCTATAGAGATTTAATGTCTTTTATCTTTAGTTGATTTCATCTAAAAACCTAAAGTCAGCTAAAGTCAGTTGTAGCTCTTGTGTTTCTGTTTGTCTCTTCTTTCCTTCAGTGATTCTGCTTGTTAACAGGCTTGTTAAAGCTAAGAGCCCAACTAACGTAAATACTAATCACCATTATGGTGACTTTAAAATTTAAAAAAAAGTTTTACTTAAACCCCTGTTCATTCTCAAAAACACCTTCTGTAGATTTCTAACAGAAATGAAGTCAGTGGTTAGTAATAAGTTAAGCTGGTAACGGTAAAAACAAGAATCTGTGAAAACAGTGACAGCACACATATGCGTATTACGCGTTTAGCCTAACCACCTTATTTTTCAACGCAGATATAAGATGTTTCCCGCAAACGCGACTTCCTATTTATTAACCACTATAGAATAATAACAAGAAAAACATCAAAGGGCAACTCGTGTTAACAATTCAAGTGTCAAACTGCACTAAAGCCAGTACTGACCACCATAATGGTAACTGAAATTACATCAGTCTGTTTAGTCAAAAGTGAAGATTTAATTCATGAAATAAGACTTGGTACGGCATATTTATAAATTTATTGAACATAAGCCAGTGGTCCCAAACTCAGTTGCTGGAGGCTTACAGCCCTGCAGAGTTCAGCTCCAACTCACACCTGCTTGGACTACTCTAATAATCCTGAAGACCTTGATTAGCTGTATCAGGTGTGTTTGATTAGAGTTAGAGCAAAACTGTGTAGAGCTGTGAATCCATCCATTCAACATTAAACCAACCATATACTTTCATGTCTTAATAACATATGTTTGTAAGTACCACAGGCTCTACTCTTCAGCACAATGGTAACCCCAAATCTCGTAACCGAACAAAACAGACACAGAAAACTGACCGTCATTGAAATCTCGTCACAAAACAAAACCAACAGTTTGAATAGTTTCAAACTCGACTGTCATTGAAATCTCATAACGAAAAAAAAAACCATCATTGAAATGTCTTAATGGAACAAAACCAACCGTCACTGAGATCCCACACCTGAACAAAACTGACCGCCAGTGAGATCTCGCAATTGAGCAAAATCTACAATCACTGAAATCTTGTAAAAGAAAAAAGAAAAGAAAAAAGAGACTGTCATTAAGATCTTGTAAAGGAACGAAACCGACCATCATTGAGATCTCACAACTGGACAAAACCAACTATCGTTGAGATATCGTAACCGAACAAAATCGACCATTATATAAATCTCGTACAAAAGAACAAAACCAACTGTGATTAAAATCTTGTTTACTAACAAAATCAACTGCCTTTGAAATCTCGTGAAAGAACAAAGAAACAAAACCGACCATCACTGAAATCTTGTAAACGAAAGAAAAAAGAAAAAGAAAAAAAGATCGCCATTGAAATCTTGTAAAGGAGCAAAACCAACTGTCACTGAAATCTTACAGTAAAACAAAACTGATCAGAAGATTAGAAGGGGGAGGAAAAAAAATACCCACGGAAATTGTTTTAAGATGACACACTATAAGACCAAGAATCAGCACATGAATCTCAACAAAGGTGACAATCAAAAGTGTCATGCCGCAATGCATGCTGGGTACAATAGGACAAAACTCCCAGCATGCATCACAGCATGAATAAATTATGCAGCTGAATTGTCGTTATTTTCTTTAATTCTTACTATTTGCTTTTATGTTTGCTGTGGTTTTTGTTCTGTCTTTTAGTATCTTTTTGTGAGAGTTGATCTGATTATCTGAATATTTTGTTGTCACCATTGTTGAGATTTGTACAGATTGCTCATATCTGTGTTTATTATAGTTTTTTTCTTACCTTCAGTCTTCTAACTGATTTCTGTAATACAGTGATTTCATGTAGTAGTAAAATAGTTTTTTTTTTTCATTCAAATGTATTAATGGTACAACACAATTATTACGTTTAAATGACATCAGTGACTCACAGTGATTATAAAGCCATCAATAGTTAAAAATCTTCATCTGATTTCATTTACTCTTTCTTTGCTACTGCAGATGTGTTTGACAAACACACTGTCACAGCAACCAGAGAAAACAAACATATTATAAGAGTTAAGAGCCTAACTAATGGAAACACCAGTCACCATTATGGTGACTTCAAATGAAACAAGCATGAGTGTTAAACTTCAGTTAATTCTCAATAAGAACTTCTGTAGATGATTGACAGAAATAAAGTCAATCTGGTTAGTAATATGTGAAGCTGTAATGTTTGTGGGGCTGTTTAATCATCCTCTGCTGAGACCTATAGAGATTTAATGTCTTTTATCTTTAGTTGATTTCATCTAAAAACCTAAAGTCAGCTAAAGTCAGTTGTAGCTCTTGTGTTTCTGTTTGTCTCTTCTTTCCTTCAGTGATTCTGCTTGTTAACAGGCTTGTTAAAGCTAAGAGCCCAACTAACGTAAATACTAATCACCATTATGGTGACTTTAAAATTTAAAAAAAAGTTTTACTTAAACCCCTGTTCATTCTCAAAAACACCTTCTGTAGATTTCTAACAGAAATGAAGTCAGTGGTTAGTAATAAGTTAAGCTGGTAACGGTAAAAACAAGAATCTGTGAAAACAGTGACAGCACACATATGCGTATTACGCGTTTAGCCTAACCACCTTATTTTTCAACGCAGAAATAAGATGTTTCCCGCAAACGCGACTTCCTATTTATTAACCACTATAGAATAATAACAAGAAAAACATCAAAGGGCAACTCGTGTTAACAATTCAAGTGTCAAACTGCACTAAAGCCAGTACTGACCACCATAATGGTAACTGAAATTACATCAGTCTGTTTAGTCAAAAGTGAAGATTTAATTCATGAAATAAGACTTGGTACGGCATATTTATAAATTTATTGAACATAAGCCAGTGGTCCCAAACTCAGTTGCTGGAGGCTTACAGCCCTGCAGAGTTCAGCTCCAACTCACACCTGCTTGGACTACTCTAATAATCCTGAAGACCTTGATTAGCTGTATCAGGTGTGTTTGATTAGAGTTAGAGCAAAACTATGTAGAGCTGTGAATCCATCCATTCAACATTAAACCAACCATATACTTTCATGTCTTAATAACATATGTTTGTAAGTACCACAGGCTCTACTCTTCAGCACAATGGTAACCCCAAATCTCGTAACCGAACAAAACAGACACAGAAAACTGACCGTCATTGAAATCTCGTCACAAAACAAAACCAACAGTTTGAATAGTTTCAAACTCGACTGTCATTGAAATCTCATAACGAAAAAAAAAACCATCATTGAAATGTCTTAATGGAACAAAACCAACCGTCACTGAGATCCCACACCTGAACAAAACTGACCGCCAGTGAGATCTCGCAATTGAGCAAAATCTACAATCACTGAAATCTTGTAAAAGAAAAAAGAAAAGAAAAAAGAGACTGTCATTAAGATCTTGTAAAGGAACGAAACCGACCATCATTGAGATCTCACAACTGGACAAAACCAACTATCGCTGAGATATCGTAACCGAACAAAATCGACCATTATATAAATCTCGTACAAAAGAACAAAACCAACTGTGATTAAAATCTTGTTTACTAACAAAATCAACTGCCTTTGAAATCTCGTGAAAGAACAAAGAAACAAAACCGACCATCACTGAAATCTTGTAAACGAAAGAAAAAAGAAAAAGAAAAAAAGATCGCCATTGAAATCTTGTAAAGGAGCAAAACCAACTGTCACTGAAATCTTACAGTAAAACAAAACTGATCAGAAGATTAGAAGGGGGAGAAAAAAAATACCCACGGAAATTGTTTTAAGATGACACACTATAAGACCAAGAATCAGCACATGAATCTCAACAAAGGTGACAATCAAAAGTGTCATGCCGCAATGCATGCTGGGTACAATAGGACAAAACTCCCAGCATGCATCACAGCATGAATAAATTATGCAGCTGAATTGTCGTTATTTTCTTTAATTCTTACTATTTGCTTTTATGTTTGCTGTGGTTTTTGTTCTGTCTTTTAGTATCTTTTTGTGAGAGTTGATCTGATTATCTGAATATTTTGTTGTCACCATTGTTGAGATTTGTACAGATTGCTCATATCTGTGTTTATTATAGTTTTTTTCTTACCTTCAGTCTTCTAACTGATTTCTGTAATACAGTGATTTCATGTAGTAGTAAAATAGTTTTTTTTTTTTTTTCATTCAAATGTATTAATGGTACAACACAATTATTACGTTTAAATGACATCAGTGACTCACAGTGATTATAAAGCCATCAATAGTTAAAAATCTTCATCTGATTTCATTTACTCTTTCTTTGCTACTGCAGATGTGTTTGACAAACACACTGTCACAGCAACCAGAGAAAACAAACATATTATAAGAGTTAAGAGCCTAACTAATGGAAACACCAGTCACCATTATGGTGACTTCAAATGAAACAAGCATGAGTGTTAAACTTCAGTTAATTCTCAATAAGAACTTCTGTAGATGATTGACAGAAATAAAGTCAATCTGGTTAGTAATATGTGAAGCTGTAATGTTTGTGGGGCTGTTTAATCATCCTCTGCTGAGACCTATAGAGATTTAATGTCTTTTATCTTTAGTTGATTTCATCTAAAAACCTAAAGTCAGCTAAAGTCAGTTGTAGCTCTTGTGTTTCTGTTTGTCTCTTCTTTCCTTCAGTGATTCTGCTTGTTAACAGGCTTGTTAAAGCTAAGATGATTCTATAAATAATATATAAAGATTTTGTGTCTCAGATAAGGCCCAGTTCTGGTTTATTTCTTTGCTCTTGTGTGACATGTGGCATTACTATGGCCTGCTTGTGGCTCAGATCTGGCAAACAGGAGTGATCTGCCCAAGTGCCACATGTGGCCCAGATCATCATACGACGCATGGCACGCAGAGCTGGCACAAAGTTGCTATCTGAAGATAGTCAAATCAATGTGGGGTAAAATGTTGGCAAGACACTGTTAGTTTCATATGGAGTATAAAAAGGCTTGTTCGAGATGCATCGGACCTGTGCAGACTGATTGGCGTATGACATCAAAGTACCGCGAGAATGATTCAAAAGCATAAGGAGTCATATGCTCTCCAATCGCTCTTGCGGCACTTTGATGCTGATCGGTCTGCGCAGCACTGATGCATCTTGAACAAGCCTAATGATTTTGGATTCATCACAGCAAGGTAAGAGATTCAGTTAAAGGGACAGTTCACTCAAAAATGAAAATTATATCATCATTTACTTATCCTCAAGTTGTACCAAACCTGTATGAATTTCTTTCTTCTGCTGAACACAAAAGAAAATAATTTGAAAAACGTGGGTAACCAAACAGTTGATGCAGAGTGTGGACCCTATTGACTTCCACAGAATGGAAAAATTAATACTTTGGAAGACAGTGGGGACCATCAACTGTTTGGTTACCCATATTCTTCAAAATATCTTCTTTTGTGTTCAGCAGAAGAAAGAAATTCATACAGGTTTGGTACCCCTGTTGAAAAAAACAGCATATGCTAGTTAGGTATGTTTTGAAGCATGGCAGCTGGTTTATGCTGGTTTAAGATGGTCCTGAGCTGGAGCTAGTTGCTTAAGGCCAGTTTAGGACCAGCACTTGACCAACTAAGGACCAGCATAAACCACCTCAAACCAGCTGCCATGCTTCAAGACATACCTAACCAGCATATGCTGGTTTTCCCAACAGGGAAAACTTGAAGGTGAGCAAGTGATGAAAAAATTTTCAATTTTGGGTGAACTATCCCTTTAATACTGTCAACTTCGTCAGATTCGTTCACTTGCCCGCATTCCAAAACATCGTCTTTTATTAAAATGAAACTGACTGTCATGATGAACTGAACGAACATGCCTGCTGTTGTTCAGTCTAACTCCTTATTCACGAAATAGTGACTCGTTTGTTTATTGACTAGAATCCACAGTTTATTGCGTTTTTTTTCTTCCACAAACCAGCTGTTTCGCCGGTCCGAATCTTGTTCAGGCTCTGAAAAAAAAAAAAAAGATTCTTAAAATCTGAACTGAACAGATAAAGGGGGCGTGTTCGTTTAATAAGTCCAACCAATGAAATGCTGCGTCACTACCCACACTCGAATGCTATTGGCTTATGCTATTGGCTTAGTCCGTCTTCGAAGGCAGGAAAGCAGGCATTTAATTTTCAATGCGAATCGCTCTTTCGACGAATCAATCACTTGACAGATTTGTTCAAAAACACTTTCACAAACTGATCCAAAGTCAGCATGATCTGTGACTCATTTCACACATGTGTCGAGTCGCGGTCAGGATGAGGCTCCGCCTGCTCAGCGGGCACTTTAGCTGACGCTCAATGTAGCCCTTATAACGTCGATGTATTCTGTCGGCTCGTTCAGCTGGCTCTAGTCAAGAAGATATATGAGTGGTCAAAATCAACGTCGGGTAAGTCATTACAAATTAGATTTATAGGTGGTTCGGTACTTTGAAATAGCAGTGCTACCTGTTATGCTAACTGTAAATTTAAACAAGCTTGTTGTGTAACTGGTTTCGCTGCTTTGATAGATACTTCCTATTACGTCACTGACTTTTCATAATTTTTTTTGCATATTTTTCTGTGTAAGACCAGCGCTTTAACAGCTTTTCATTATAGTTATGTAAACCGCAACAATGTGGGAAGTAGCTATTACACTGACAAGCACAATGAACTCACATGAGTTGAGAGTACTTCTCTAAGAGACCAGATGACTGCAGTATCCATGTATCCAGATGACTAATAAACCAAAACGTGGTTATTTACAGAAGTGTGTTAACTAAAAGGACCAAGAATAGTGTCAACTGAGCGAGTCAGCAGGCTTGTTTTTAAAATGTCGTGACATGAAAACTTGAGATAGTGTGGTTCTTGTTTTTCAGGTTTAAAATTTATGCCAAAGTGGAACTGGTTGGGTGTTTTCGCAATGGGTAATTCAAGTGGGCACAACAATACTATGACTATCCCGCCAGGAAAAGGACCCCACCAAGTGGGATGCTCAGACCTGATGGTGGGCCACACAGTACATGTAAGTGTGCACTTGAATTGTGTGTACATAAATTGTATGTTATTATCACATAATAATAATAAAAAAAAATTCTTCAAGGGTACGTTCTTGAGACTGTACTATCCCTGCCAAGCATCCGAGAATCCTCAGCTGCCAGACTGGGTCCCGTGCAGAGAGTATTTCAATGGCCTCGCAGATTTTATGAAGATGAACAGAACACTGAGTGAAAGAATTTTCAACTACCTCTTTGGTAAACATTTTTTTTTGTATAGGTTTTTTAGTACTGAGCCTTTTGAAAATGTCATTTTTGTTGTGTCACATAGGCAGGCCACTTCCTGACACTTTGAGGTGTGGTTAAAACATGTTTTATGTATGTTTGTTCACATTAGGGTCTTGTAAAATCCCAGCCGCCTGGAATGCATCATTTAAACCAGACGGGAAATATCCTGTAATTATCTTTTCTCATGGACTGGGAGCTTTTAGGTATGATTGGTTTGAAGATTTAGGTTCAAACATGATCTCAATCCTTGATGCAGTATTTTACATTCCCCCTGTGTTTTTGTGTGTTGTATGTTCAGGTCATTGTATTCAGCCATATGTGTTGAACTGGCGTCGCAGGGCTTCATTGTTGCTGCCGTGGAGCACAGGTGCTTGCTTTCAGATGCAATTATTATTAGCTGTAAAAGCTTTTTTGCTTTCCAATGGACCAGTATGAGGAGATAAGAGATATCTTCTAACCACAAACTGACATGATCATAATTACAGTTCGGAAACTCTCCTTGCCCTGTGTCACTGAAAGGTTTTGTATGTTGTAATAGTCAAAGTGTGTGAGGAGTGTGCAAACAATAGTATAAACTAGGTCATCACATTCTTAACAGTGTTTACCGGTGGACTGACACACAACACAGGACTAACAGCAGGGACGGTGACACAAGGCAGTGTGTGTTATTAAAATGGGATTGGAATTCAAATTAGTGTAAAGAAGCGTTAATTATTAAATCAGAATGGCACAATACTGTGTAGTATTGAAGTTTTAGGAAACCGTAACAGTAAGTTAGATTGATGATGTGTGTTAAATCTTATTATTTAACTTGAAATTTTATTTTGCTTCTTTAAAACACTCTTGTGTAAAATTCTCAAGATCAATTATGGATTTTAAATGAATATTTTATTAAATGAAGACTGAAAATCAGCTAGTGATGGGACATTTACCATGTGTTGTCTTTGGCCTGCTGTTTTTCTTTCACTAAAATATCTTTTAAATTACAGGGATGAATCTGCTTCAGCAACATTTTACTTCAGAGAACACACTGAGCCAGCAACAAAAAGACATCCATCATGTGACATCGCCAAGCCTGTGTCTGATCATCTGGAGGAGGTTTGGATGTACTACAGGTCGCTGAAACCAGGCGAGAATGAGTTTCCTCTAAGAAACAAGCAAGTGAGAAAGTCTCGGTACTCATCTGATATTTAAAACACAGACTTTCTATGCTAGTCAGTCCTAGTTTGATTTTGCAGCCCAAAATTACAGAATTTGCAGTTTTTTTTTAAATTGCAGCGATGTTTTTGTGTTTTGCATTGAAAACCCACTAATAATTATTATGCATTTATGTAATTAGTATTAGTGACAACTGTGCTTGTTTATCCATATCTACTGAAATACATGTCTGTGTTCCATCACACAAATGAATCAAATGTCCTTTATGTTTCAGGTAAAGCAAAGAGCAGATGAATGCATCAGAGCCTTGGATATCCTCTTTGACATCAATTCAGGAAAGTCAGTGGAGAACGTCTTACAGTGCAACTTTGATCTGTCAACAATGGAGGTGAATATTACAAAAAAATAAAACTCCTGTGAACAAAAACATAAAACTGCTCGATCATATTGCACAATACTTTTTTTAGTATAGTATTGTAAATAAGTCATGGAGAGCTGGTGATAATTAGCCTTTCTGCATTTTAGAATTCCATGGACCTGTGTAGAATAGCGGTAATGGGACATTCTTTCGGAGGCGCGACAGTGATCGAATGTTTGTGCAAGGATGTCAAATTCAAGTATGTTTTGTGCTGACTGGCATGTCCAATACTTGTCACGACACGACTATGTGTTACAAGATCTTGTGGGTAGATAATTAGCATATTTAGCAGGCTGTTTGAAAAACGAATCTTTCAGTCAATGCGGTTGGCCTTTTTTTTTATCCTTTACACTGATGTCTATGAAAACATCTGCAAGTTTTGTTTTTTAGCATTTTCACACATACTCCCACACAACTTGAAATCTTGCGATGCACTCTAAATAACCTTAATTTCATGGGGAAAAAAAAGAAGTTAATAAAAACATTATTAGCATTAAATTCAGAGATGATTTTTTTTTTTTTAGGAATAAATTACTTCCAATCATTAGTCAAGAAGACACAATTACTTGATAAACAACTAATTATAGTAATGTTATTAGTGCCATGTAGCTTGTAAAGAGAGATTGAAAAACAAAATAATCATCCTCGCATCAATGTTGCTTCTTAGGTGTGGCGTGGCACTGGACACCTGGATGTTTCCCCTGGATGAGGAGATCTTCCCAGGAGTGAAGCAGCCAATCTTTTTTATTAACTCTGAAAAATTCCAGTGGATTGGGAATATCATCCGAATGAAGAAGCTGGACTCTGCCATCATTCCCAGAAAAATGATAACAATCAAGTCCGTAATTTGTTTTTTGAAGTATGCTTGTAATTCAGTTGGAAAAATGTGCTTCATTTAATTGTGCTTTACAATGTTTTGGCAGGGGGACAGTCCACCAGAGCTTCCCAGATTTCACATTTCTTACTGGGAACTGGATTGGAAGGCTCATGAAGCTCAAAGGAGAGATTGATCCACATATAGCCTTGGATCTTTCCAACAAAGCAACTTTGGCTTTTCTTCAACGCCATTTAAGTGAGTTATTTACATTTTTCAGTATGAATGGTTCAGTGTGTTTCAGCTCTTTCTATTCCCTTGAGGGTCAGTGAGATTTAAGAAAAAAAGAAAACATGCAAGGATGCATTAAGTTGTCATTAAAAAAGACATTACATAGGAATGAATAACATTTTAAACTATATGAAAATAGAAAACTGTAATTTAAAATTTTTAATAGTATTTCATAGTTCTGCATTTCGATCAAATCAATGCAGCCTTTTTGAGCATTTTTTAAAAAAAAAATATTTAAAATTGACCCTATACTTCTAAAAGGTAATGTACATAATACTGTAATCTTGTTTTTTTGCAATATTTAATTTCTAACTTTATTTTCCAGCTCTGGACAGAGACTTCAATAAATGGGATCCTTTAATTGATGGAAAAGATGACAACTTGATTCAAGGAACCAATATTGTTATACCACAATCATCTATTTAATCGAATAACATGAAATGTGTATCAGTTCAGTGATTTTGTAATGTTGCAAATGCACATATGACAAATAGAATCAGAAGGTTACATGAGGAAAGGCAAATCTATTTTTGAAATTTCATAAAGGAGACTAAATATTGACTGCTGTGTACAAGTACGATTGAATTTGCACTATGGATTGGACAGTGATCTTATGTAAATTACATTGACTATTTCTTCAAACAGGGCAAAACTACAAACTCTACAGGATGACTTATGGAAGGTACCAGCTATACTTTGCAAAACAATGAACACTTCACTGTCCTGTTATGTGCCTTAATTTTTATGGTTATGTAAAGCAGAGGTTTTTATATCAATGCAATGCTTTCAATCACTTCTGTAGCCGACTTTACAAGGACACAGTTAGCAGATAACCAATATTTATATATGGTATATATTAATATAAATACCATACTGTGAAATGTATTCCTCATTGCCCATTTGTGTTGCCCTATATTGAGGACAATTTTAACAAGATCTGTAACTAAAACCTGTGATTTCCTGATTTTTATGTCATTGAAATCAATTTTTACACTACTAATCTCTGGGGTTTTTAAAAAAGCTATTCTGTAGGATTTCAATCTCTTTCTTGATTCCAGTACAGCCAGTATGCACAAGTTTCTTATGTATTTGTTTATTAAACAATATTTTACCTCTGGTATTTGTTTTTATTTTCACTTATACAAAAAATCTGAAATAACATCGTTAAGAAATGTTCATATAAGTGCTGCACACAAAGGGTGCATATTTATTAAAGGAAAATTCAACCAGTTACCACGATGCAGCAAACTGCTTTTCCTATTTTTAACTATTAAGAGCATCTGAACAAATAACAAAATCCTCGGACAAAAGTACAATTTGAAAATAGTTTAAGGAATCCAATAAAGGAACACAATGAAAGGCTATGTAATAAATGGGGGGGGGGGACCAAAAAAAAAAAAAACCAGCCTTCATATCTGCAACAAGAAATCAGTGAACAGTAATGGAAGGTGAAAACTACAGCTCTACTCTATGAACAAGCAGCAGTGCTTACTGTAGCTACTATACTGTTGATGGTATCAAATAGAAAAAAATACAATACAAATTTAAATGTAACTAACAAAAACACATGCACATAAAAAAGCAACTCTTAAGGTACAATGTTTACATTAGTCACGTTTCGGTTTTTCTTTTTCACTCTCTGGCTCACATACTTCTGCCTGGGATTCTTACAAAACACCAACAAAAATGACATCGTCGTCAGATGTGTCCTCAACTTTCAAGGTCAGATGAGTGACTTGTGAATCCTCCAAGTTGGTACAATCAGATGCATTTGACCTTTCTTGTAAGCCTGTGAAAGAAAACTGCCATCAGTTGACAGCTCAACCAGAAATTGTCTTATTACTTAAAAGAAAAACATTAGGACTCTTCATGACACTCTAAATGCATACTTAAATTACTTACATGAAGATGCTTCAGCATCAGGATGGATTTCTGTGACCATCACATCTCCCTGAAGCTGAAGTATTCGAAGGAAGGAAATATTTAATAAAAAAAAAATTAAAAAAAATAAAAACTAACTCAAATGTTTGTTGTTCAAGAATTAACAAACTTATAATACCGTGCCATCAGATGCTGTGTCAGACTCTGCGCCATCATCACTGGTCAGAACAATAAGATCTTCAGCAACACCTACTTAAAAAAAGTCCATTGTTTCTGTTAGAATGCTAAACATCCATTCTATATTTGTTAAAATAGAAACACTTTACATTAAACTATTTTTAATCGAATATGGTATTCAAACATGACATACAATTAAACTCCTCCAGTAAGGCATCCGCTTCAAGCTCAGTCTCGCATGCATCCTGTGCCTGCAAAAACATGAAAGGAATTTAGTTTCAGCCACTGGGTAGAATAGGTTTTTAAAAAGATAAACAAGAGTAAAGACAAAACACCTTATTATGGGGAGCAACATCAAGGAAATCCATCAGTAAATCCACTCCGGTACTCATCTTGGCACCATCTTCTAAACAGACATTTAAAAAAAAAAAGAAAAAAAAGGAACAGTCAACTACTCTTCCATTCAGATAAAACATGCACACACAAAAAAATCTTTATTACAAAGTATAAAGGGTGACCTCTCTCCTGCTCTCCAGCTGAAGTATTCAAGTCATCTTGGGAGTAATCCTGTTCAGACTGGAGTACAAATATATTTAAAGGGATAGTTCACACAAAATTAAAAAATTGCTGTCAGTTTACTCACCCTGAGGCCAAATGTAGGTGACTTTTTTCTTCAGTAAAACAGTAAAGAAGATTTTTAGCTAAAACCATGGTACTTGGTGATTCATATAATGCAAGTCAACAGCTAGGGTCACTCTGATAGCCAAAAAAAACAATACAAGCAAAAGAAAATTAATACCTGTGGCTCCTGATACATAATATTCTTATGAAGCGGAACAATTGGTCTGTACAAGAAACTGAACAGTATTTACAACAACATTACCTGTAATACACAGCCTCGGCAAACGGTCCCAAGCGTGTTAACGACAGTTGCGAGCTTCCCGTCACATAATTGCATATGTGCGAGAGCAAACACACAAACTGATGCTGTGTTTGTTTATAATAGAGGGCGCATGTGTTGTATTGTTCATCAAAATTGTGCTTATCCTTGATGCAGCAACCTTTAAGAAGGGGAAAAAAAAAGAAAAAAAAAAGTTTGCGTGATCTCAAATCGCAAAAATGGACTAAACAGATTTGCAAAATTCGAGCTCCCACGCATGAGTCGTTACGCGACAGGAAGTAAAGTGAGCGTGTTCATGACAGTCAGGACCGTTTGCCGAGGCTGTGTATTACAGGTAATGTTCAGTTTCTTGCACAGACCGATTGTTTTGCTTCATAAGACCTCAATGTATTGTCAGAAGCCTCGGGTATTAATTTTGTTTTGCCGGTATTTTGTTTTTTGACTATCAAAGTGATGGTAACCATTGATTTGCATTATGAGTCACCAAGGACCACGGTTTCAGTTAAAAATCTTCTTTACTGCTCTGCTGAAGAAGAATTATTAATTTGTTCCCTCGATTTACTAAAACGTGCACACAATTTACTATTTCATTCCCTCGATTTACTACAACAGACACGATTTACTATTTCTTTCCCTCGATTTACTACAACGTGCATGATTTACTATTTCATTCCCTCGATTTACTACAACGTAGACACGATTTACTATTTCGTTCCCTCGATTTACTACAACGTAGACACGATTTACTATTTCGTTCCCTCGATTTACAAACAACGTAGACACGATTTACTATTTCGTTCCCTCGATTTACTACAACGTGCATGATTTACTATTTCGTTCCCTCGATTTACTACAACGTAGACACGATTTACTATTTCTTTCCCTCGATTTACTACAACGTGCATGATTTACTATTTCTTTCCCTCGATTTACTACAACGTACACACGATTTACTATTTCTTTCCCTCGATTTACTACAACGTACACACGATTTACTATTTCTTTCTCTCGATTTACTACAACGTGCATGATTTACCATTTCTTTCCCTCGATTTACTACAACGTACACACGATTTACTATTTCTTTCCCTCGATTTACTACAACGTGCATGATTTACCATTTCGTTCCCTCGATTTATTACAATGTGCGCACGATTTACGATTTTGTTCAATTTTACATTTAAATTTTCTTGCATGTTATGTGCGGGACTTCGTATGGATGGCCTGAGGGTGAATAAATTAACAGCAAATGTTCATTTCTGGTTGAACCATCCCTTTAAGATGAGTGGTTTTATAAGATTTTTTTATTTTTATTAAAGTAGTTCATCTCAAGTCTTATATCTTAATATGTGTACTTACACTCAGTACTTGAACAAGTGCACCTTCTCCCAACGCATCTTCAACTTTTAAAAAAAAAAAGTCTTGAAATGCATTCAGATCTAAGATAAATCAAAACTTTCATTCTGTCTTACCATATAAATAAATCTATTAAATCTGCACTTTATTACAAAATGAATATAAGAATTATTTTATGCAAACAGACATTATACAAACCATAAAACATTCATAGAATAATTGTACAATGCACTTCATAATAACTAAGGTCCCAATACTTTTTAATAAATAGGTACATCAAGCAAGCTTACTTACCCTCAGAATCTTCCACCAAAACAACAGAACAGGACTCACACGCCTTGTCTTGAGGCTGCATTTATTTACATGAAAACTTGAGACACTGCAAACTATCTGATTACGGTCAGTCAGTTTTTGATTGGTAAAACAGCATCACACTGTACCTGGTCTGAAAGCTCATCACCTGGATCCATCTGGTGAATGAGAGTTTCCTCTTCACCTTGACATATTAAAAATGCTATTTTGAACTAAATTTTGCAATAAATTTGGAATTCAATTATTTACACCATAGTATAAATAGTAATGCAAGTATATAGCTTTTTCTTCCCTTACGTAGTGGTATTTGATGCAATAATTCTGTACATATGTATATAAACTATTACCATTTGGTTCTTCAGACTGTAAAGCGACTGTAGTTCCAAATTCTGCATCTTCCGCCTGATGTAAACCGAGATATTAATTAAATTTCTTCATGTTCTGTTCCCAACTGCTGTAAACATTCTACTAATCACAATTAAACACATTTACCTTTGAAACACTGTTCTTCAGTGAGGTACATATTCCCTTGGTTAGATCTTGAAAAGTTACAATTTCAGGGGAAAATGTTCAGAAGAATGGGGGAAATAAGAGGTAGAGTACAATGACAATGAGAAGTATTGTGCCCTCTATTTTTTCCCTTTAAAAAAGATAGATAAAATATAATACATACCACTTGAAACTGCAGTTTCAATGCTTGAAGTCTGCAATTAAAACACTGGATGAGTAAATTATTCTACTAACAAACACAAAAGAAGTAGATTCCAGCGTTTCACACCTGCAATGGCTTCTCTGGCAGAATTTCAAAGATGTTGAGTGGATCTACTACCACCTCAGAATCATGTTCCACAAGCAAAACCTGAAAAATAGACAAAAATAAAACTAGTCTGAAGAGGAATTTGAAGTTAGACAAGACAAAAAGGACAGATTTCTTTACCAGAAAAGCAACAAGGGCAGCTCTTAAAGGGATAGTTCACCCAAAAATGAAAATTCTTCCATTAATTACTCATTCTCATGTCGTTCCAAACCTGTAAGACTTTTGTTCTTCTTCGGAATGCAAATAAAGATTTTTTTGATGAACTCAGAGATTTGTCCCTCCATAAAAAAAAAAAAACTAATCCATATGAATTGCGTTGTTTAGTCTAAACTTTCTGAAGAGACTTGATCGCTTTATATAATGAACAGATTTAATTTAGGCTTTTATTTGCATTTTCGGGTGAACTAACCCTTTAAAACAAACATTTGTGAATTTGAAGAGAAGGATATACTCACCAGTGCAGCATCTTCAGAAGCTTTTAAAATTCGTGCTGTGCACCAATTCCTTCTTACATGAGACCAGATCACACATTCTGACCCAACAGGCTTCTTCTCTGTCGATCGCCTCAAATATCCCAAGTCTTTTTAAAAAAATAAAAAAAAAAGGGGGGGGGGGGACCTTTTGCATAAAGTGAACACTGAATCTTTAAAAGTTGTACCACAAAATGTGTCACATGCAGACTTACCTGACTGAATGATCTCATATGACTGTGAATTTGGTTCCTCAACAATGCATAACTGAGAATCAGTGTTATTCATCAAGAAGCTATCTATATTCTCTGCGGAAATACTAGATGTTGCTCCCTCAGAGTGTTGTGGCAAAACTACAGGAAAAGGTGTTGGGTCAACATCTGTCTCTTCAGCAAAGGCATGCTGGTTTGTTGTGTCGGACAAACTTGCAGAACCTGAAACATGTTGATCATTTGTGATGCATGTGGTATCCAGGTTATCTTGGGCTTCAGAAGGCACTATACTCAAAGTATCAGGTGAGGAAACATTTTCAGTAGTCATCTCAAGTGGGCCACCCTGTGCTTCATTTCCAGCTTCTGTATTTGTCAAATCAAGCTGCTCTTGTTCAGAAAGTTGCATTTCGAGAACTGAGGTGCATGTTTCGTTGTCAACATGGTCAGTGTCCGCATTAAGGGTAACTTCAGAGTCAATATCAACTTCAGCAGCCACAGAGTCATTGGCAGACAACTGTTCTGCTCTACTTGAGAGTTGAACTGATGGAGTTTCTGGACTTTGACTTCTCCAATAGCTTCTCATGGCATCATTGATGACAACACCATTACAACTCAGCTTGACGAAGTGTGGTGTTTCAGAGTTCCCCATTATCTCAACAGTGATATTTAAAAGCTTGTCATTAACTAGATCAAAGAAAGCATCATCTGCCTTTTCATCCCAGAAACCCTTGGAAAGATCAAAACCTTCAAGCTGACATTTAAATGCCTGAGGAGGCACATCTGATAACTCGGGTGGAAGTGCTTTGACGTCACCCATATTGACTTTTGATTCATTTCCATAGTCTACAAAGGTAATGGAGAGTGTGTCAAGGTCCCTAGATGTTACTTTAGCTCGATACCACAAATTGTCTTCAGTGAAGAGTGCAATGCAAGCACTTCCAACTGGCACAGGGTCCTCTCTCAAAGTTTTTTCTGATGCATTTCCAGCATTCTGTAAAGCAACTGAAATTCCTTGAAGTTTGTCCATTGCTGCATATTGGCACCAGAATAGCTGAGGGCCCTTGATAAATGAGGTGTATCCAATGATCATTTGACCAGCTGATACATCAGCGTTCTTGTAACGGGTACAGACCTTGATATCAGACGTCTGATGCTTGACACCTGTAGTCGAAAGCTCAACTGTTGGTGTAACTTCATGCCTGCTGGTAGATCCCAACACTACACCATTAACATCAAGTTTCACTTCCCACACGGTCCCTGACATTTTAACGAACGTGCACATGACCTTTTCAATGTTTTGATCAATTACTTGTTTGAAGTTGGGTGCAAGTTCTTGGTCTGCACTGTCAACATTTAGTTTATGTACAGAGCAGTGGATGCTGTACCTAGGAAATGAAGCAAATGACTGATCAAGACGACATATTTTTGAGGCAGAAATCACAGCCGTGTTTCCAAAGTCAACAAATTCAATGTCGATTTGGTCAATGTTTTTTCGTACTGCGGCACGATACCAAGAGTTATCATCAGGAAACATTGCACAGACCAAGTCTCCCTCACGAATGTCACTAGAATCAATGTTTGCGCACCTTGACTGGTCAGCATTCAACTTCTCTACAAGTGAGTAAATGTCATCCTCATCTGCTGCTAACTGAACAAAAAAGCTACAAGGGCTATTGCAATGAGAGATGAATACCTCAGCTTCTAGACCTGGTTCTATTAATTTCACTGGGAGCACAGATTCTCTGAGAAGAGCCTGGGACTTTGGTTTAACACCATCAGTTTTGTCAGATGGACAAGGGCGACGAACAACAGCTCTATCACTGGACTTTCTTTGTGGTTCATGTTGCTTCTGGGAATTATTGAATGTCCCAAAATCTCTTGTTGGTTCTGGTCTACCATCTTTATGGAATCCCCACTTGCTTCCTGGCTGTTTTGATTCAACAACATTTCCTCGTTGTGCTGCATGACTTTCCCAGGATTGTGGAACTAGAACTGTGGGATCTCTCTTTAGACCACTGAAACTTTCCTTTGCAAGTGCTGCAGGAGCTTGTGCACTTTGGTTCTTTGAACCATATCCTTTGAATGGGCTTGGTTCATTTCTATGGATTTCATTGTGAAACTTCTGTCTGATCAGTGCATTCACTTGAGTTTTTCCCTCATAAAGTTCTACCATGAGCTTTCCTCCAGGTTCTTTTGCCACGATCAAAGCAGTAAAAAAATTACTGTCTGCAAAATTCTGAAACCAATTTTCCACTTCACATGGCACATTTTCAGGCATATCTGACAGCCCACATTCAATTGCCTGCACTGGAACAGACATAATCTCTCCTGCTTCAATTGGAACTGGCAGCAAGTCCGATTTAGCGACTTCCAATGTGTCGCCGTAATCCACAAAATTGATAACCATTGACGGTTTTGAAGACTTTATCTGGCCTCTGTACCAAAGTCCATCTGTGTATTTTGCAAAGCAAACAGTTCCAAAAGTCTGAGGACACTTGGTTACCACTAGCTGACGGCATAGAGAGTTGACCTTGTCTACAAGGTTCTCAATCTCATCTGAATTCCTGGCAAGATGGCAAAAGAACTGATTGACACTTTTCACACAGGTGACACTCATTTCCTCTTCACATCCAGTCTTGACTCCGTGTGTGGAATAATAGTAGGTGTCCAGGCGAAAGGGTGGAAGAGGAGCTCTCTTAGAGGGTGCACGATCAGCTAGGCGTCTCTGAACAAGGAGATTGCAAATGCTTTGGAATGGGGTCTCCAAGTCCACCACATTGAACACAACTTTCTGGGAATCATACATTACAGCAAAAATGGTGCATTTCAAAGGCACATTCTTGGACGCTGCTGTATCAACAAACTCTTGAAACTGCAATGTGGCTTCAGGGCTCCAGTCTAAAGCTGAGTGGGAAACCGGGTGGATCAGGTTATATAAACTACATCGAAAGGCTTGTCCTTTCATCTTCAAAAATGCTGGACTGATCTTTCGAAGATCTTCAATGGCAACCTTCTTTGTCTGCCCATAATCAACAAACAAGACATCAACATGAGGCGTTTGGTGCTTTTGAATGACCAAGGCTCTGTACCATATCCTAGTTTCAGGATGACGAGCAACACAAGCTGCTTCCAAAGGTGGCTGAAATTCACTGTGAGCATAGAAACGCTGAATATCTTGCATTAGCACTTCTAAGCATGCAGCATTTCTGGCTTTTTGACACCAGAAGTCATTTGGACTCTCAATGTAGGATACGGTTACCTCCAGTGAACTTCCAATCGGAAACAAGTATTCCTTGAAAACAGATGCACTTTCCGCCACAGCAGAAGAACTGGAAGGCGTCTCAGGTCGAGCGCTTGTCAAGAACATGCCAGGTGTGTGTGTGGTTTTTAAACCACAAGATCTTACAGCAGAATTATCCACAATGCTCTTTTCACTTTCTGCAAAATTTGCATTGCACAACAACTTGCTCACATCATTCTCTCCATCTAAACTCGGGTCCACTAACTGAACCATGTGAGTGTCTTGATGCTTGTCTTGTACGTGCAAATCAAGTACTTTGTCTTCGACAAGTTTCGAAAAGAACAACGTAGCCCTCTCATCCCAGTGTTTCAGTCTGGATTTAATGCCATGGAGAGAGCACTTTACCGCCACAGCTGGCAGCTGCTGGAATCTCAGAGGCAATTGTCGGAGATTGAAAAAATCAACAAGTTCTATGTTGCCGTAGTCGAGGAAGTAAACTTCTGCTTTCTTGTCAATTACCTTATAGACAGCCGCTCTATAGAACACATCATCTTGGGCTTTAGCTGCACAGAGAAGACCGACAACAGGTTTTCTTATCAATCCTTCAGTGTTTGATGGATCATTGTACAGATCTCCAAGGCCATTCATTAGCTGATTGAATTCATCGGCGTAACGCTGAGTTTGAATCCAAAATTTTCCAGGGCTGTCAACGTACTGCACAACAGCCATGTGTGAAGTGTTAGGTGAGAGATTTTCTGTGAAAAACACTGGTTTGTTCTCTTTAAGGTCAGAGTAGGTTGTGTCAATGTGTGTGATCTCAGTTGTCTCCAAAACCTTGCTCTTTTGAGATGATTGGCTCTTCTGAACAGTGAAATCTGCAAGGGTCATATCAGAGTCCAGTGAATATTTCTGTTTCAGTTCAAACAATTTGTTGATGTTTGTGTTCTCCTCTCCATAAAGTGTGACATAGTGAACACCTTCAGAAAGGCTTTGATACTGAAACTTGGCAATCACTGTGCGGTTGAGCAGGAGAGATTTCAGGTAATCAATCTGTGAAGCTGTCCAACCAACACCTCTGTCGACTATTCCATGAAGGGAGCACACATAAGTTACAACGGGCATCCTGAAAAATTCAGAGGCAAGAGGCCTGACATTCTCAACTTGTACAAACTGTTTCTTCCCATAATCCACCTGCAAAACCTCAACCACATCGTTGGCAGACATGACCTGCTGCAGCACCGAACGATACCACTTGCCATCACTTCCTCTGGATGCACACGGGCTGCCCAAATTCTCAGTTTTTGCAAATTTACCTCCAACTCTTCCCTCGTAATGCTGAGTTATCTGTTCGGTTAACTTCTTCAGCTCCTGAGAGAAAACCTTAAGCTGGCAGAATATTCTAAATGGACTTGTTACTTCTGTGACCATGACAGTCTCAACAGTATCAGTTTGCAGCTCTGGATACATGTAGGCCTGCTGCTTCTCCATTTGCTCAATGATCTCAACTGGTTTGTGCCTAATGGAAGAAGTTCTTTGAGGTTCTCCAGTTCCATTGTTGGCCTGCAAAGATCTTGCAACAAACTCCTTGAAACGATCGCTGTACAATTTTTTTGCAAAACCCATTTCAAACATCTGTCTGGACAGACAAGGAATGTCAAGAAGGAATGTTCGATGAGGCACAAGAACATCTTGAACTGAAGCATTGACTCTTCGACCACAGAAGGTCTTCATGAACTCTAAGGCCATTGCCGACCATTTGTTTTCAGGAGACAGTGGTAACACATTGGCAAGAACACAGAATTCAACTTCAGGGGGAAGATAGAAAAAGTCACTTTTCCCCCATGCAAGCGTGTTAACGGTGGCACACAGTGTTCTGCCTTCATCAATTAAAAACACGCTGTAATCTTCAGTGTCTCTTGAAACTATACGGGCTCTGTACCATGTTTCATACACTCGTACGAGGCACAAGTCACCAGGGTTTCCATCTGATTCACAGAAACCCTCTCTGGGGTATTGGATCTCCTTTTTCAGCTGCTGATAAGCAAACTTCCGGTCTTGGTCAAAATTTCCCCAAAACTCTACCAGAACACATGATGGGTTCAGATTAACTCTGGTAATAAGTACAGGTACATGTGAACCTGTTGATGGGAGCCCCGGTATAGAACACATTGTGATTCCCTCCGTGACTCACTCACTCTCGTGTTTAGGTGTATCTAGAAAGAGAGGGGAAAAGTGAAATGTATTAATACTAGTCCATAATTAAGGCTTATATTTAGAATCAGAGGTGAAGTCCAGAAGGAAGAAAAAAAAAAGAAAAAAAGGCTAGACCTATAGTCTAACATTACTCTGTAGTTTTGTATATAGTTGGACTAAATGGACACATTTTCCAAACAAATGCCAAGATTTTAGATTAAAAATGGAGCAAAATGCATAAAGGAAATTGTATGGCCATTTCACCATTTTTAAAGATCACCTTTTAAACAATAGTCTTGCACTGTGACTACTGAATTAAGAAAAACTTTACATTTAATTGATAAGAGGACATACAAACTGCATTTAAGAATTTAATATAATATAATAATTATAAATATAAAAATTATTACTTTTTACAAATGTTTAGTAGATATAGTAAATAAAGTCACATTGCTGTTACCGACAATTGGCTGTTACAATTTTATTTAAGATTATGCATGTTACCATCTCATCAAACTACTTTTTCTTTGGACAGTCACATTCAACAATTTCAATGAACAAAATACACAGTAATTCAATTTGGGTGTTTATTTTCATGCTGTTCACAGAATAGGCCAAGCAGTTCACTAGGTTGAATTGAGTAAAGTGCCAGCTTTTTATCACACTATTCATTCAACATCACAAGATCTTCTTTAAAGGATTTTGATAACTGATTCTCAAGGTTATGTTAAAAACAGCTGTGTGGGGGACAGGACAGTGCGCGATTAAAATACAAGTTGGAAGAAGCATTTAGCTGACGTTTTATCTAGGAACACTTCATACTGTATTTTTATGGACCACAGAACTTCACACGAGATAATACGCAACCTTAACCCCCCCAGTTAACCTCAAGGCACCAACTACAGCAATTTCACATTAACAGTATAACGTTAAAAGTAACATAAAATGAAATTTGGAAAGGTTTCAAATTTTGGAAGGGGTCTTTCAGTTGACTTCTCACAGGTGAGATCTGTGAGATTACAGGTAACAGGTGCAGCCTCTGATTACCAACACAAGAAATAAACAAGTAAAATAAAATGAAGTGGCATTCCATATAGGATCATTAATAGATTGATAATCAGCATTTTACATCGCTATTGATACGGTTGCGTCAATAAAGTGTCAGGTCTGACAGGGTCGTTAGCAAAAGACAGCGTGGATAAATAAAATAAACTGGCAAACAAGTTAACTGGACAAGTCCGGCACTAGCACAACAACAACAACAAAAAACTACTTTTACAGTCAAATGTATGACTTAAAAAAAATTATCCCTCAACAAGTAAATTAGAATAAATAAACTCAGTAATAAACCATCCATAGTCGTGACTTTCCTCGCCGTTGTGCCAATGGCTAAAACGCGACAAAATAATGTCGACAAATGTTGGTCGTTTTGATTAGCACACATTTAACAGATATAACCAACAAAACACTCACCACTTTAGAGTAGATTCCGCTTTTATTTCACTGTTGACCGACGACATCTTGTCTTCTTGTCAACTGTCGAGTCGGATTAAACGCACGCGAACCGAAACATGGATTTTCACCCCGTGACCCTTAAATTAGTTATAGCGAACAACTAAGATTAAGTTATGCAAAAATCAGGGAAAGCATACTATTTCTACAAACGATGTTCAAACAGAGAAATTAAGAGATACATAGATACCAGTATGGCTTTCGCGCCTCGTTCTCGCGCTTTCAGCTGATTGGCTCATTTATGGTCAGACGGAAATGCATTAAAAATGGAGGCAACCATATTTAATGAGGTTTATTTCCGAATAACCCAACGCAATATATTGAATAATAATACTGGATTACAAAAAATATATAGATTGGTTTACTTCAAATACATTAAAATATTGTATAAAAATATTTTCATTTGAAAAATAGGGGGCTGTATTAAGTTTTTTTTTTAACTCGATCTCATAAAGAAACTTTGTTATTGCATATGCAATAATTAATTTTTTTTGTTTTTTGCAATTAAGAGACAAAACTATCAACGACTAGCATTATCTTCAAATAAAGTAATATACATTATGTTGTTATATGCAATATTTTATTTACCATAATGTCATTATATTTATTTTAATTTGTAAACACTAGCTGATTAGATTTTAAACTCTGGAACTGTGTTAATAAAATGTGCAAATAAGACACCAGGCAGTTATATTAAAAAGGAAATCACTGATTTAATAAAACAAATGCTGATGAACACATGCCATTTTATTCAATATTAACAGAACTCACAGAAAAAGAAATCAATATATAACAAGACTTGAGAAAAACTACTGAACACTGTTGAATGAAAAAAAAAAAAAAAAATCATTACACTTAAAGGGGTGAAAAGGAGATGGGTGCAAGGTGGGAAAAACAACAACAGAAATAAAACAAGTATGATGACTATTTCGGTGGGTCTGTGTTTATCCCGTACTTCTCTTTGAGAAGCTTCAGCTGCTCCTCCTTTTTCTTTGTGTCCATTTTTTGGAAAGCCTTGGGAAAAGACAAACAGAGGTAACATTAAACTTGTATCACATTCTCATTGCTATTAACATGTTAATAATGGAATAGTTACTAGTTAGACAATATCAATTTTATAGAAAGGAACAGTTTGGACATTCTGCATAATATCCGTCTTTGTGTTCCCTAGAAGAAAAATATCAGTAAAAATATAGTGTTTGAAACAGAAATGAGGATATATAAATGACTTAATTCATTTATGTATCCTCATGGGTAAACTACAAATGTAACAATCATTGAAACACGAAAACATTATGAAATTCACACAAATTCATACAAGTTAGTAATTAAAAAAGTTTTGTGGAATTGCACAAAATTGAGAAGCCGCACAGCATCAAAAAAAAAAAAAAAAAAAAAGTGTTTTATTTCTATTGACTTTGTTTCTTATAATTACATTTTTTTATTATTTAACTACGCTTTTTTTTTTTTTATAAATGTATGAAAGCCCTGCAGTTCCTTCCCAAACCCTAATTAGGGAAACCCTGTCGTAACGTAATGCAATGTGTAATGCAGTGTCTTCTAAATTTTTATCAATAGGCTAACAAGATTATACTATTCAAATCGGTATAAACATGTTAGGTCAAAAGAAATCTAAAAGTAATCAAAAAGCAGTCAGATTATATTACCTAAAATGTAAAACGTAACTACAATTTTTATCATGCAAGTTGTGTTCTGTAATAGACTACAATTTGTAAGCAATCTACCCAGCATTGTGATTGAATCAAAGGCAAAAACAGTTAAACTCACCCTGTTTGCATTATAGTACAATACAACTAAGTATCTGTTGCAGACGTTGAATCCAGAAAGATGATCACAGGCATTTTTTGCATCAAAGATATCTTCATATACGACATAGGCTGTTCCTCTCGTCTCTGGTGTGTTCCCACTAAAAGAACCACAGAACAATCAGTTTCTCTACTTACAAATATAAATATGATTAATGACACACAATAAGTACTTCTTTTATATGAAAGTGTCTGTTAAAGGGATAGTTCACCCAAAAATGAAAATATTCAGTTATTTACTCATCCTCATGTCATTCCAAACCCATTAGACTTTCATTCATCTTCAGAACACAAATGAAGATCTTTTGATGATATCTGAGAGCTTTCTATCCCTCTATAGACAGCTACGCAACTACTACTTTGACGCTTTAAAAACTTCATAAAGAGATCGTAAAAATAATCCAGTGGTTTAGTTCAAATTTTCTAAAGAGACTATCGCTTTATATGATGAACAGATTTAATTTAGGCTTTTATTCACATATAAACTTTGATCAGCGAACATAAACAAGAGCTTAATCGAACCTGCTTCACGCCAGAACAAACCTCTTCCTGAAGCACAAACGTGCTGCTTAACACATGAGAATGAACCTCATTGGCTCTCGCATGCATCAAGGAAACATGATTGAGCCTCCGTTTACTATAACTGATATGTGTGTTGATGAATGTCTGTATGTGAATAAAAGTCTAAATTCAATCTGTTCATCTGTGTTTCGAAGATGAACAAAAGTCTTACGGGTTTGGAACAATATGAGGGTGAATAATTAATGACAGAATTTTAATTTTTGGGTGAACTAACCCTTTAAGGATATTGGTATGTTAAGAAATAAATTGATACTCACACTCTGATTTGACGAATTGGGCCATACTTTCCAAAGATGTCATACATCTCCTCTGCAGTGATCTTGTATGGAAGGTTACGTATATACAATATCCTGTTCACCTCTGGAGGTAAACGAATCTGAAACATGACACCAAATAGGAACATTGAGATTGACATACGTGGAAAGTTATAGCTTCATATCATTAACACAGACCACGCCACCATTTAAAGAATTTGAACACCCACAAGTGCTTTGAGTACGTTTCAAACTGAATTTATGAATTCCCACATGTACGTAACATGGTAAATATTTTAGCTACTTTTTTATATTAAAAGAAAGAACTAGAGCTCTAAATGTTCAATCGTATAAAAACAAAATTACGGTATATATATGTATATCATAGCACTATCAATAGCGCTTACTTGTTTGTCTTAGAGATAAATGATCACGTTTATACCAGGAAAAAAAACAATAAACATCCATCTTGAATGTGCCGCTTAGCCACTTGAGGGCCAAACTGTAAATACGACGATTATATAAACGTTTGAACCAAAGCTGGACTTACATTCGCTCGTTTAGCTGCTTGCATCGCCATGGTTTGATCTTTTTAAAGGAAACAAAAACTTAAACTTTGAGAACACTAGTTCTGTAGCAGCTAGCACAAGCTAAGTAGCTGCGCACTTTGCAGCGTTTGATCGCGCAGTGTGATGACGTTCTTCCGGGAAGGCTGCGGCTAGGTTCCTTTGAGGTGACGTCAAGCCTCGATTCTGCTCCTGTAACTTTATCACGTTCGCTTCTCTTTGTACCCTTTCAAATGAAAAAGCTATTACAGTAGCCACATTCTTCAATGAGCTAAGTGTCCTATAGCTCTCTACTACCCCTTGCAAGAACTTATTTTTTCTAAAAAATGTTGTTCTTTTTAATTATTTACTTAAATATTATTTTCTTGTTTTCCTCCCTTGCCTTTCATGCATTTATATTTAAGACTTCATCGCTGTTACATTGTAATTTGCAACTATGTCTGCCCTTTGAGAATTGTAAATTGTTAATATTGTTTGTTTAATGCCTGTTTTGTATGTATATTTATTTGTAATAATATTATTATCATATTAGATACAAAGTTGCTCTTTTTGTGCTGCCCCACTTCATTTTTTGGTCATTGTCTTTATACGCAGTTTGATTAGATTGATTATTGGTCTATTACACATATTTGGGTTGTGTTGTTTGGTTTCTATAAGATAAAGATATCGAGCAATATATCCATCTTCCAAAACAAAACTCCAAAGCTCTTACGATGGTAAACAAATTTATTTTGTTAAAGAATGCAGTATATTTTGTATTTTTTTTAAATCATATTTATTTTGTTTAGTTTTATGTAGGCTTACTATTTTAAGTCATTTTTCATTTATGTACATTTGCATTTGTTCTTTATTCATAGGCTATAGCCTATACTTTTTTTGTGATACCATATCATTTTAATAAACAGCACGGAACAATACATCCAGTTGAGCAGCCAATAAGCTATGTAATAAACCACACACACACAAAAATCAGCTTGAATATTTAGTAGCTCGTGTCCTTCGAATTCAACACTCTGCTGCCATCTGGCGGATCTCTTCTGTTATCACAGTTCATCAGGATTTGCAGTCCAGAATGATATTGGTCATTTCTGTTATGCAAGAATTTCCATGCCCCCATCATGTATTGGGTGAAATAATAAACTTTTTAAAATTGTATGTATTTTTTCTTATATTATAATATCAAAATAATAATTTTACTACTTTGAGTGGTGCTATCCACAGGCACTTCTATGAAACACTGACAATTTGTCAAGAAGCATCCCAGGTGCTTCTGGATTTTTCACTTTTTCTTATTAAAATTATAGCGTTTCATAAACATTTTTCACAAGTATATTCATTTTAAAAGTCTCCAAACTGCATAAAAGTTACTCAAATTGGTCCCGATCTGTGCAGATTAACAAGTTATATCGTAAGTGCAAGTAATACATTTCAGTATCTAGATATTAATGACCAAACTCCTTTCAAATCAAACGCTGACATTGAGAAAACATCCCATATACTTTTTTATTAGTTTAAACCACAACACAAGGAGTAGTGCAGCCATGGCATCAGGGGCACAATACATGCTACATGTACAAAATAACTTTTAAATTGGAAAAGTTTGCCATTGCATGAATTTGGTGCGGTGCCTACATAGGTAAACATTACAATGACAAAGGTTATGCTTGTGTAAAGCGCACTGGCAGAATGTACTTTCAAATGGAGCACAGAAATGTGCTTATTTAGAAATCGAGATTTAAAAAGTAATAACTTCAGGGTTAACCTTTAAAACCATTAGTTGGAGTTCTCCTTTAAGAGCAGCGTGTAAAAAGTATGAATAAATACAGTCTTGGACATTTCAGCTGTCAAGAACAAGTTGGGAGTTCAAACAGATACATGTTCGAGGCAAAATCTTCTTTAAACCTAATGACACAACTCAAAAATGATCTTCATAAATTCATTCCATGCTCGGGCCCCACATAAATCTGCACACTGATATGCAATTTATCTCATTTGATGACATTCTGAAGTGCATTCTGAAAATGCACAGCTTGTAGGTTTAATATAAGGATATTTTTAATGGCATAATATTTCAACCAAGAGAATTAATGTATGGTTTCAGTGGTGGAATTATTCTCACCGATTACATTCGGCCACATTAAACCCCCCCTCACATGTGATGTACATGCTAGACATAGAAGATGTAGTAAACTAGCCTTTTCCCATCAATGCATCACAAATGCACATCTAGTGTGGCACGTTTGAAGATCTTCGCAAAACCAATGAATTATCCATCTAATTCTATTGCACACCTTACATTTCAATAGCTGTTTTTTCTTTTAAATAAGGCTTATTATCATTCTTTATGCAGGATGCAAATGAGGGAAATACTCTTAAGGCAAACCTAATGGCATGCAAATAAACTACATTTATATTCACCAACAGTACAAGCACATTTGAAGGGAAAAGTTCGATGGACACGAGTTTATCTTTTTGTCCATCCAGACGAATGGGTAAATCCTGAACAGTTACAATAACCATAAGAATCAGTTCGGTTGACATTACGCAGTATATGGTACACATAGCTAGCATCAGTACAATAAATAGTAGCTCGATTTAATACAGCACATCAATGATGCGCAAGCTCCAGTGGATTCAGAAGGTACTTTGCACACTCTTCACATTTTGGCAGTTAATTTCGACAACTCAATATGTATGTATATTAATATTCATATAATTCTATTTGTGCGTGGCATGGTCTGTGTGTGTGTATGCATTTGCAATGTATGTGTTTGTGTGGGTGCGTATGTGAAATTCGTTAGCAAAGAACATTCTCATGCACACAAGTGTTTCAAACACAGGAAGCGGATTCATTGAAAGGTAGTCCAAGCAACTTTTTTTTTTATCAGTGGAAATAGCTGCAAACTGAATGGAACATTAATCATTTATGCAGTCCCTGGCTCTTTTTTTCCCCTCGCTCATTTTTGCAGGTCACACTGCAGCAGTAATACAATGGACGGGTCACTCTTTGCTGCTTCTTTGAACTCTTCCAATGAGATCTGGTCGTCATTATTCTTATCCATCTTACTGAAGATTTTGTCGACCCGCTGCTCGGGCGTCAGGCCGTCCTCGTTCATCTTCATCATGATAACAGTCCCCACCATCTTGTAGATTGCCTTGGAATGAGGAAGACAAAACAATTTAGATTATAATCTAAGAGTCAGAGACACATTGGACAGTGGCAACATGAGTCAATACCGCTGCATTTCCTGTCCACTCTCTCTCTCTGGCCATGAGGGGGCGACTCACTCCACATCAAACAGTGGTTCTCAAACTTTTTGACTCCTAGGCTCCCCATTGTCCACAACAATGTTTGAAGGCTCCAGTTGTTTATGATTCTCTGAGAACTTTCTGTCCCTCCATAGACAGCTACACGACTAACACTTTGACGCTTCAAAAAGTTCATAAAGAGATTGTAAAACTAATCCATATGAATGAAGAGACACGATCGCTTTATATGATGAACAGTTTGAATTTAGGCTTTATTCACATATAAACATTCATCAACTCACACATCAGTTGTGGTAAATA
Organism: Elopichthys bambusa; assembly: GCA_037101425.1. Lineage (NCBI taxonomy): Eukaryota > Metazoa > Chordata > Actinopteri > Cypriniformes > Xenocyprididae > Elopichthys > Elopichthys bambusa. Next base: position 22,319,694 of record CM074445.1, on the reverse strand, counting down.
GAAGCTCAAGCATGTTTGGGAGAACCAATGAGGTTCATTCTTGTGTGTTACGCAGCACATTTGAGCTTCCAGAAGAGGTTTGTTCTCACGTATGAAGCAGGTTTGGTTGAGCTTTTGTTTATGTTCAGTGATAAATGTTTATATGTGAATAAAAGCCTAAATTAAATCTGTTCATCATATAAAGCAATCAAGTCTCTTCAGAAAGTTTGGACTAACCCATTCAATTCATATGGATTAGTTTTACAATCTTTATGAACTTTTTGAAGTGTCAAAGTGGTAGTCATGTAGCTGTCTATGGAGGGACAGAAAGCTCTCAGATTGCATCAAAAAGATTTACATTTGTGTTCTGAAGATGAACGAAAGTCTAACGGGTTTGAAACAACATGAGGATGAGTAACTGATGATAGAACTTTCATTTTTGGGTAAACTATCCCTTTAAAATGAAAACAAAACAAGCGTGAAAATATACCAAAACAATTAAAAATCAAAATCATCCCCTCAACATTTTTTTTTCTTCTTTGAATAACCAAGATTCCCAAAGTCTTGAAGAACATGGATATATGAGGTAGCCTAATTTTAAAAGTGTAAAAGTGTGAAATTCATTTTCATGGTCTCTAGACTTGGAAAAATCATGTAAATTAATTCAACGTTTTTTTAGTTATACCATGCTGTAAAATATTTTATCCAATACAAATTGTGAGTAAAAAAAACCTTTAATCCTTATCCAGTAAAGCATGAAAACTGGAAAAGTCAGTGGCAGTGGGCCTTTGAATATTGTTGTGGACAGTGGGGCTGACAACCACTGATATAAAAAAAAAAATTCTTATATGACTTAAATTTTAATTTAGTTTGATCATCCTTCATTGCTTTATGCAAGAACAGACTGAATCGAGTACCTCAATGATCTCAAGCATCTCAACTCGTGTGATTTTGCCGTCTCCATCCAGGTCGTACATGTTAAAGGCCCAGTTAAGTTTCTGTTCGAAGCTGCCTCGTGATGTGATGGACAGGGCACAGATGAACTCTCTGAAGTCAATGGTGCCGTCTCCATTCTTGTCGAAGGTTCTGAAAGCGTGCTGAGCAAACTTTGAGGCATCACCATAAGGGAAAAACTAAAAAAGAGGGAAAACAATGCAATGAATCAAAGTATAATCAATATTGTTTTAATTGTTAATCTAAGTATATGGGTTTTTCTGTCCTAACATTCACTTTCAATCTTGATAGTCTTTTGAAAAATGCCTTTAAAAAAACAAAAGCCTCATTGTTAATGACAAAAAAAAAAAAATCAAAATTAATTTCAAGCTAACTCTCAATTTTAAAGTCCCTGAGCTTGACCAAAGCATATTCCTGAAAGTCTCATTTGCGACTGGTAAGATTTTATTTTATTTTATTGATCAAAAGTGACAGTAAAGACATTTAAAATGCTCCAAAAATAAATTTATTTTTTTTATTCATCAAAGAATCCTGAAAAAAAAAAAAAAAAAAAAAAAAATCATGGTTTCCACAAAAATATTAGGCAGTTTTCAATATAATAATAAATCACATTTTAAAATATATTCAAATAGATCACAGTTATTTTAAATTGTAATAATATTTCACAGTATCTTTTTCTGTACTTTTGACCAAATAAATGCAGCCTTAGTGAGCATGAGAGACTTGTTTCAAAAACATTTAAAAAATCTTTCTGACCCCAAATTTTTTAACAGTAGCATATGTCCTTTAATTACACAAGTAAATTCATTAAAAGCAGGTTAAAAAAAGGTACTGAATCACAGCAATGACCTCAATACTGTTATTTCTGTTGAGGAGAAATGCTCATCTTTATATCTTCATTTTAGTGCTGCAGGGCTTTTTAACTGTCATTTTGTTGCATCAAGCTGAAACAACAGGAACTTCACAGACACCACTATGAATGCAGGAGATCTTAGTGGTTGGTGGGTGAGTGTATGTGTGTGTGTGTGTGTTAACTAAGGCCATCAACACCCAGCGCAGTGCAGAAAAGGGCTGCAATGCGGACGTGAGCTGTGTAGTCGGTCTGTGCCACTACAAGAGCAGCACACAGCTCCTCTTTGAAGGGGGGCATCATTCCCCTTCTAATACTGTTACCCTCTCAGTGACTGAGGGCAAAAATTACATTCACTCGTTCCCAATACAGTCCCAGCCAAAGCATGATTTGTCACCTATTGTGCCAAAAACACCACTGATTTCCAATCTAATGAGAAACAGGGGGAGATAAAGGGTTTTCAAGCTGGTGCCAAGATCCAGAAACTCAAATAAAGATTTATAGGCACCACTGACAACAGATAATATATGATGTTTTCTAACCCAAAAAGGGAAATGCAAGTATACATGCAAAAACAATAGCTGAGAATTGCAATTTTATCACTAGATATTTGAGAAGCCAGTGTAAATGTTTTTAAACGTTACCTAACCTCACATTTGAGTTATCTGCCTGCTAAATATTAAACGATGGAATCACTGGAGTGTGACGGCAGGGCTGAACTAAGCTAATAATAAATTCTAAGCACTTAGGAACAGATGCCATGCTCAAATGAGATTCTCATAGTTTGCACCAAATGAGAGAAAAGAGTGTGTGATTGTGTACCAAATGTGCCCGCAACAGCAAATCTTGAAATCACCTACATTGAGGGGAGCTGTCAATGGCCCTCGTGAGAAAATGGCTTAATAAACATACTAAATAATGTCTTTATATCATTATAAATATGCAGAAAGGTTTGTGTGTGTTTAGGGATTGTGATATGTTATAGAAAATGTCATTAGTTCGGTATAAAAAATGAAAGTCAATGGAAATTCCCCATCATGATAGTAAAGAAATGCATGTCAGGCAGGTTCAAGATGGATTATGATGGAGTTGAATATCTTATATTATTCTATAGAAGCAGCTGAGATGTTGTGCAGGAGGAGGCAGCTTTCCCATAATGCATTTTGACTTTACACTCTTCTTAGAGGACAAGAGGGTCCAAATATCATCACATATCATGTTTATGGTAAACATGTTCTTGTAAGATACATTTATGTTTATTTGGTTATGTGGAGGGGGGGGGGGGGGGGGGATATACAAATGCTAAAAGATTGTGTAAAACAATGTATTATTGAGCACTAAATGCTAAAAAAAACTTGCATGAAAGCTGATTGAAACTAATAAAAACCCTCACAGCACAGCAAAGAATTTTTTTTTTCTTAATCAGTATTTTTTACATATATGTAAATATTTTAATACAAAATAAGCAAATTGCATAAAATAATAAGACTTGTTTTTTAATAATATACCATAATTTAATGTAATTGTTTAATTTAATGTATTTTATATATTTATTTATGATATATTATGTATATACATATGTATATATACATTTAAAATTTCATTATTTAGGCATAAATGTAACAAAGATTATACACCTCAAAAAATTAGATTTGCCATTTTGGTAACAATAAAGCTTAATTGAAGATACGTTCTCTATAAACAAGTCTTAATACCTCATGCAGTTTTTCTTCTCTAGTAAATTTATCTGGTTTTAAAGATGTTTAAATATTTGTACTGGAAAGCAAGACAAAAATACTGACCTAAATATTTAAGTCCTGACAAAGATAGTTAAGTCAACAGTTTTTTGAAGTGTAAACCAAACTAACATTCTAGCATGAGATACAGTGTATCTGATACACTTTGCACAGCACATATACTTGAACAAAAGACACCAACCCACAAACCACAGTGGTCTCTGATTTCATCAGAACCCAGGCAGCCCAAAATAAAACAAAATCATATGATCGAACACAGCGCCACCCTGTGAAGATGCAGTGTGCTCACATATATCAAAGAGCTGACACACTGTCAAACTCCTCCAGAAAGCAGAAGCCCTCTGGGAAAGCTCAGGTCTGGTCATAAGCCCCTGCCAGACTGGCACTGGGTGGAGAAGAGAGAGCTGAGACAGGAAGTAATGCACACTGTGATGTACCCTGCACACATGCAAAATGATTCTCTCATGGGGTTGGCCCTTCTGCTCCATATGGCCTTGCCCTTCACCAAAGTAGAGGACAGCAAAAGAAAACAAACAAAGTGCAAGTCATGAAGAACTGGAGAGCTGCTGCTGGGCTGCGCGACCCCCTCCATAAGTTCTTCCGTGCGAATCTGGCAGGTTATGAAATGTTTTGTTATGTAAAAGAGAGACGTTTTTTTTATAACTATCTAGGGCAAGGCTATGTGAAATTTGAGAATTTCACATTACATTAATATTCTTCTTTTGACTTTGTTTTGGATCCAAGCACAATCTGAATGTAGAAATAGATCTCTTCACATGTATATAAGATCTTTTAAGGGATGTGTTATCACATGGGAATGCCACCTGATCAAGATCCAAGTATCTGTTATTTTCTGATGAGTTCATAAAGGAGAAAAAAAAAAAGTAATTTTCCATATTCAAGACAATGCAGAATATCATACCAGCTTATTTGTGTTTTTTATAATCTCATTTTACAGTAGATTGGTTGCATTAAAGAAAACTAAAATGACCATTCTGCCACCATTTACTCACTCAGTCATGTCCTTCCAACCCTATATTATTTTCTTTCTTCTGTAAAACACAAAAGGGGATGTTTGACAGGCTGTCTGATTTGTTTTTGTTTTTTTCCATATAAGGAAAGTGGATGGTAATTTATACTAGTTGCCAAGTTCCAAAAAGGACCATAAAAATAAAGAATCATACAATTTGTGTGTAATATACACTACTGTTAAAAAGTTTGAATACTTTTATTCAGCAAGGGTGCTTTAAATTGATCAAAAGTGATAGTTAAGAATTTTATAATGTTACAAATTTTTATTTTTTCAAATAAATGCTTGAACATTTTTTATTCATCAAAGAATCAAAAAAAAAAAATGTACCACAGTTTCCACAAAATATTAAGCAGCACAATCGTTTCAACACTGGTAATATTAAGAAATGTTCCTTGAGCACAAAATCAACATTTCTGAAGGATCATGTGACTCTGAAGACTAGACAAATTCAGCTTTGCACAGAAGATACATTACATTACAAATATATGAAAATAGACCATTTTAAATGTTAATATTTCATAATATAACTGTTTTTACTGTATTTTTGATCACATAAATGCTGCCTTTGTGAGCACAAGAGACTTCTTTCAAAAACATTAAAACATCTTACCAACCCAAATATAGGAAATGGTATTAGTGTACACTTTGAGCTTGACAGTATAAATCTCCATCTACTTTTGATGTACAGAGCAGCTCAGAAATGTTCCTAACATCTCCTGTGTTTCACAGAAAAAAGAAATTATAAAAATAATTTAAAACTCTGAAGGACAGTTGTTAAAATAATGACAACTGTGAGACCATTTATTCCAGGAGAATAAACTGCTCTAGAGAAGAGGGGTGTGTCTTAAGGCGGGTGCACACTGTGTGATTTTGGCCACGATTTGGTCGTCTGAGACAAATTTTGAGAATCCTAAAAGATTCCTATAATCCTAGGCAAAAATCTGCAGCCTTTGATCGCTAGTTTGACATGTTCACCGACAGCCAATTAATGACTGTTGCGATCAAATTTTACCTCAGAGGAAATTCTGGCAGTGTCAGAAGATTTGGCCCACAATCCTGCAGTGTGACTTCTCCTACGACAAACGTCAAATTGTCTTCGTTTTTTAAGATAAGCCGTGATCAAAATGAACACTGGAGATTTCTTTGTTAGCCACTATTTCAGTCCCGCGTGTAATGCAGCTCACTGTCACCGAATGTGTGTGGGTTGATGATGTAAAACTCTGTACAAATTTTCAAGTGCACGTCCGATTTTAACACGTCTTGACTTTCATACAGTCGGACATATAGGACAGCTGAGATCCCACAGTGTGACATGAGGATCATGTTCGTACAATCTGGCAAGCGACAATCGTAAAGGACTATTATAAATCGCACAGTGTGCACCCGCCTTTAGTGGTTAAAGATCTGGGCTGGTAACTGATACATTGTGGGTTTGAACTCTGATTCATAAGCTACCAGCAATGTGCCCACGAGTAAGACAAACTGCTCCAGGTTGAGTGTCTCTGTAGAAAATAAATTGTGTAAGTCACTTTGGATAAATGGATCTGCTAACTAAATAAATGTTAATGAGTGAGAAGAGGAAAATAAAAGGTGAGAAAGACTCCCGGTGAAAATACAAGGGTGAGAGAGACAACCTGCCCTCACACAGCTGTTAAACTGATATAGGGTTTGACTGTGAGGCAAACTGCACGACCACAGAAATGCCCTGCAGAGTCCAGCCGCTAAATACCTGTGTAATCCTGATGCCAGCCATAGCCATATCTGAGACAGTCTACATCATCCCTGTCACACTGCTCTTAATGCAGGCCATTTAACAGTGCAAAAGTCATAGATTTTTTCTCCAGGTGCAGGCTAGGATATCAGAGTACCTGAACCCATTAAACGTGCACAAACAACAGTGGAATGAATGAAGCGTCATTCGTCTAATAAAACTTAATTTGACAGATGCTTTTAGAAAACATTCAAGAGATTCAATATTGTTAAATATAATCAAAATCTGTTTGAAACTATTTGACTAATCTGAATCTGAAATTCGATAAAGATTATATTTAACAACGTTGAATTATTAGTGATTTTTAAATATACAGTTTATATATATATATATATATATATATATATATATATATATACACACTGAACAAAATTATAAATTATTGCACAGGTGTGCCTTAGGCTGGCCACAATTAAAGGCCACTCTAAAATGTGCAGTTTTATCACACAGCACAATGTGCAATTGGCATGCTGACTGCAGGAATGTCAACCAGAGCTGTTGCCCGTGAATTGAATGTTCATTTCTCTACCATAAGCCGTCTCCAAAGGCGTTTCAGAGAATTTGGCAGTACATCCAACCGACCTCACAACCGCAGCCCACGTGTAACCACACCAGCCCAGGACCTCCACATCCAACATCTTCACCTCCAAGATCGTCTGAGACCAGCCACCCGGACAGCTGCTGCAACAATCGGTTTGCATAATCAAAAAATTTCTGCACAAACTGTCAGAAACCAACTCAGGGAAGCTCATCTGCATGCTCGTCGTCCTCATCGGGGTCTCGACCTGACTGCAGTTCGGCATCGTAACGGACTTGAGTGGGCAAATGCTCACATTCGATGGCGTCTGGCACTTTGGAGAGGTGTTCTCTTCATGGATGAATCCCGGTTTTCACTGTACAGGGCAGATGGCAGACAGCGTGTATGGTGTCGTGTGGGTGAGCAGTTTGCTGATGTCAATGTTGTGGATCGAGTGGCCCATGGTGGCGGTGGGGTTATGGTATGGGCAGGTGTATGTTATGGACAACGAACACAGGTGCATTTTATTGATGGCGTTTTGAATGCACAGAGATACCGTGACGAGATCCTGAGGCCCATTGTTGTGCCATTCATCCACGACCATAACCTCATGTTGCAGCATGATAATGCACGGCCCCATGTTGCAAGGATCTGTACACATGTTCCATTCCTGGAAGCTGAAAACATCCCAGTTCTAGCATGGCCAGCATACTCACCGGACATGTCACCCATTGAGCATGTTTGGGATGCACTGGATCGGCGTATACGACAGCGTGTTCTAGTTCCTGCCAATATCCAGCAACTTCGCACAGCCATTGAAGAAGAGTGGACCAACATTCCACAAGCCACAATCAACAACCTGATCAACTGTATGCGAAGGAGATGTGTTGCACTGCGAGAGGCAAATGGGGGTCACACCAGATACTGACTGGTTTTCAGACCCCCCAATACAGTAAAACTGCACATTTTAGAGTGGCCTTTTATTGTGGCCAGCCTAAGGCACACCTGTGCAATAATCATGCTGTCTAATTAGCATCTTGATATGCCACACCTGTGAGGTGGATGGATTATCTCGGCAAAGGAGAAGTGCTCACTAACACAGATTTAGACAATATTTGAGAGAAATAGGCCTTTTGTGTACATAGAAAAAGTCTTAGATCTTTGAGTTCAGCTCATGAAAAATGGGGGCAAAAACAAAAGTGTTGCGTTTATAATTTTGTTCAGTGTGTGTGTGTATATATACATATATATATATATATATATATATATATATATACACCATAGACTGTAAAGAAATATGGATGTAGTGTCCGTGACGTCACCCGTAGATTTCTGAAGAGCTTTTTTGAAGTGAAAATGAGGCCGCTGACATCTTAGCTGCACGTCACTGCACGTCACTCCCGGATAACTGAAAATGGGCAAAGAGGTGGGACATGGTTGGAACTGAGGTGCTGAAACCACGCCCACCGAGTCTTTTGTAAGATATAGATGCTCCAACACCAGTAATTAATTTGTGTCGGGTGTGCAAATAACAACACGAAAAATCAAACGGGACTTCATACCTTTATAATGAAATAGCGATCGCGAGATCAATCCAATTGGGTAAAATGTCCATGATTGTCCATTGCAAAACAAAAAACTTTTTGTCCACAAAAGCATTAAATCCATGAAATATTGATATATTATCCATTGTTTGCATCACATTTCTTCAGAACGATCTGCTCTCTATCATCATTATTCAAGAAATGATGCAACCTGAGCAGCGTTTATAATGTAAAAGTGTATATGATCGTATATTGGACTCTCACAAACAAATGAGCCCACGTCCAAAGTATAATTTTTCAAAATAGTGCATCAGTTTTAGTTATAATATCCAAGCAGTGCTGTCGGAGTTTAATATTCTCCCGCCACTGTCGTTGTAGTAAATCTCACAAACAAAACTTTGAGCCAATGCCACGATCCAACAACGTGTGCTCTGTTTATCTTCTGCATGCCTGCACATCTACACAGATGCACATCTGTCTCAAGTCTCAACTATTAACGCAGCAAGCCATATTATTTTATAGTTGTATAAAATATTCCAGAAAAAAAGCACAAATATGGCTGAGATGCCAAATTCAACGGCTGGAATTAGCTGAGGTGACGGCTCACAGACAGCAGCAGCGGCAATCTACCTGTCACTAAAGTGACCACGCCCTTAATTATGCAGAACTTTAAGGCTTAATAAAATTTAAACGGATGAGTTATAAAAAAATTCACCCGCCTCAGAGTTGTCATGAAGGGAAAAATTAGCAGTATAGACCAAAACCACAATTTGATCCAGGCTGTAAACATGTTTTTTTCTGCTGTAAACTTGGCCATTTTAACATGGGGCTCAATGAGATTCTGTTCGCTTTTGCAGCCTGTCGATAAATTGCAGTTTAAATCACTTCCGTATTGGCTTCACGAGAAACTGTGGAAGATTGCCGCTTGATATATATACAGACATATATATGTAAATACTTTTTAATTATATATATCATTTTATTTCTAATTTTTATTTTCTAACTTTATATATATATTTTAATTTCTTTTTAAAACCACTTATATATATACACTTTTTTTCTTCTTAAGATTTTTTATTTTTTACAAAATTGTATCTATTTTATTATTCATTTATTGATTATCGGTCATACCAAGAAAACAATTAGCGACTTATCGGTATTGGCCAGAATTTTAATATCTATGTATAATCAACCTCACTAATTGACTACTTCAACCATTATGACTCTTATCTTGAATTTATCACCATGAGCATGGCATTGCTAGTGCTACACTCTACTATTTGAGTTACAGGAACTTTAAGGAAGTTCCTGTAGGACAGCACTGCAGGGTAGAAGTGCAAGTGCTCGGCTAGAAAAACAGATTCAGATTCCTCTGCTTGCCATCAAGACATGTACCAAAAGCACATTCCTACAATATCTAAGTCACCATGCCAGCTGTCATCACTGTCATCACACATATAAACCTCCACAGTGAGCAACGGAGAGACAGCTGTTGAGGGCTCAGCGTGCAGTTCAAATGAACCGGCTTCTACAGCAGGTCTGACCTCAGTGGTGATAATACTAACTGGGTGGATGGTAATGCCTGTGCTGGAAAACTGCCATATCTCTCAATAGAACACACATACAGTACCTAAACACTGCATACTGGGCAACATAATTAGACACCTAGCTGCAAGACTGTGGCAGCACTCATTTTGAGTACTTGTATCATAATCAATAAGTTCTGTCTATTTATTTGAGCTGATTAATTCTTCATCAGAATAGCTTTTATAGATACCTGCAATGTGCACTGTCTCAAGACCCTTTACTAACGACTATCCTGATTTGGTCACTACAAGTCAGTTATAAGAGCCCTATACTAAGGAATCGGACACTGGTAAAACATCTACTATATTTTAATGAAATAGTGACGATATGTTACTTTAAAAAATATTATTTAATCAAAATGGGATTCTAATTTTGAAATGCAATTTTTCGGCATCAATTACGGCATCTACCAGCAGGGGGTAACAGTGCCATGCTAACCAGCCAAACATTAACCCTTTAAACGCAACAAACACTAAAAGGCTTAATATGACCATATAAAAAAAAAGACAATAACCATTAAAATGCAATGTTTGTTTTAGTCTCATTTTTAGTATTATTTATATACTATTATAGAAGTTATCTCTAAATGTATCCTTTGTCATTGAAAATATTAGAGCTAAGACTAAGACCTAAAACAAAAACATACCTTTTTAACAGAAAAAAGAAACACTTCACCTTTAAAGATTAAAAATTATCCACTTTGTCACAGAACATTATACTTCACAACACAAGAAATGTACCAAGAAAATTAATTACACATCACTGGTTCTCATCTACACCTCCATACAAGAACATTTTAAAAGCCTTTTTCTTCCTTTGCAGCAAAGTGCTTCTCTTCAAGCACATGAATCATGAATAAACAATGTCCCATAATTTATGCAACCTTGCCTTTCCTCCCAACATACACAAGTTACTTCACAACAGGCCAAGGAAAGCGCTCAGAAGGTGAATGCCACAACGACATGATGTCATCCTCCTGCAGAGAAAATGAGTGAAGTTAAAAAACTCCCCGATTCAGCAAAAGACAGTGCGCCATCTGTACTACGTTTAAATTAGCATGATAACGAGCATCACTAAGCTCAGATATAGATTATGTAAACTGATGGTGGCATGCTGTTCTGGGTTTGCGCTGCTTTTACACTCGAGTTGGAGCTAAAAAATCAAATTCAAGCTCTTCAAATCAACTGTATACCTATTGAATTGCTAATCACTGTCTAATTAGCCTAGGAATGATTGAGTAGTAATGACATGCTTTGGCAATAAATGTCTAATTAGCCATTTCCAGGACATAATGCACATAATTCACATAGGGATATTTCATGCAAATGATCAAATAAACAATTTGCATTTCTCCTAAGATGACTTTTATTTTTTTCTTCGCAGTCTATAAAGTTTTCGGTTTGGTTCTCAAAGCCATGTTTGAATTGCCTGGGGAGGTTCATATTGGCATGGCAATTGCAATGTCATGTCATGCGAGTCATGATACAGATTAACCCAGTGGTTTGATCTGGATTTCCTCAGTTTGTTGTAGCTGCACTGTAATGCTTGATGAGATTAGTGTGCTTGATGTGTGCAAGTGGTGCAACTATGAGAACTGCATTGCCAGTGGCCAAAAGATCCACTGTCAACTCTAAAGCAACATAACAGTCATTGCGTAAGTTTTGCCTCTTTGTCGCCATCTCTGTTTGAAACCTGAAATTGCAGTTATTTGCAGAATTATCATCTTTACATGGGTTGTGCATCGGCACGGCTCCTCAGGGCGGATGAATCTAATGTTTTGAGGAGAATGTGTGGCTGTCAGTCACCACACCGGTGGATACTGTACTTCGGAATCACAGATTGTAGTCTTGGAAGTATGACCAAAATAAGAATTTTCACCAGAAAATGTCATCTGAACAAGTAAATAACAAAACTGCCACTTTTGTTCTGACCAACTGAGAAAAAAGGCATTAACAACAAATCGTGCTACCAATGATGATTAAATCTAACGATCACTTAGCTCATATCACATCAAACTGTGTAAATTATTATTACTGTTATACTTTGTTCTCAAATAGTTAATGCTAACAACATCAGCATTGCGTGACTACATGTATTTAGTGTGTATTAGCGTTACCTGTAGATTTTAATTTCTGTACAGTCTATTCTTTAACGTTAATCATACCATACAATCCGCCATCAAAATGTTAAGTTTAATCATTCCAGCTGCTGTGAGAAAAGGCTATAAATGATCCGTCACCTACAGCATCCTCACATGCGAATATAACAGACTCATTCTTCATGTAAACAGATGTGACGTACTGACGCAAAGACGAATGACAGCATGCTCAAATTTTTCCCGCGGAAGCCTACCAGTACCAGTTGTGAATCGGGCTAAGGTAAGGAGATAGTTTTGAATACTGGCTGGTTATGTACTTGCTTAAAAATTGATTTTGGATAATTTTTTACAAAAGTTACGGACTGCAGCTTTAATGAAATTTAATAGATTTCTGTCCCTCCATTGACAGCCTAAGCAACTATTTTATGAAGCGACACAAGTGCTTTGTTTGCACAAAAAAAAAACAAAAAACAATTTATCACTTTATTTACAAAATATTAATCTCTGACATGCGTTCACACAACAACGTCTGCTCACATGAATGTGCGTCAGAGATTAATATTTTGTAAATAAAGTGGTAAATTGTGTTTTTTGTGCAAACAAATCACTCCTGTCACTTCATGAAATTAAGGTTAATCTACTGTAGTCACATGGATTACTTTTATGATGCCTTTACTGCCTTTCTGGGGCTTGAAAGTGGTAGTTGCGTAGGCTGTCAATGGAGGGACAGAAAGCTCTTGGATTACACTAAAAAAGATCTTCATTTGTGTTCTGCAGATGAACAAATGTCTTACAGGTTTGGAATGACATAAGGGTGAGTAATTAATGACAGAATTTTCTTTTTTGAAATGAAAATTTGAAAATTGAAGGACCCTAACCCCTTTAAGGAAGCGCTGAATAATTAGGCTGGCAGTTAGACAGAGTGCAATGATTCATTCTAATGTGTTTGCTGCTTAAGAAACTCTTATTATTATCACCTTAAAAACAGCTGTGCTGCTTAATATTTCTGTGGAAACTGTGATGCTTTTTTTTTTTAGGATTCTTTGATGAATAAAAGGTCAAAAGAACAACATTTTTATTTGAAATAAAAATTTTGTAACATTTTAAATGTCTTTACTGTCACTCTTAATCAATTTATGGTGTCCTTGCTGAATAATGGCACTGCTTTTCCCCTCATCTTTTTTATAAAATTAAGAATACAGAAAGAAAATGCACCAAATGACAAAACGATTGTACGAAAAAATGTCATTCTTAGCTTGCCTTTCACCTCAGTGGTTTTGCTTTACTTTCAGATGCAAAAGATTAAAAAAGCACTACAAACTCCATCATTATCAGTAAGTTTTGCAAGCTACAACATACATCTAAACATTTGATTATATAGCTGCATGCTGTAGCCAGTCCAAACTAGCCTTTCCGTCTAATACATTCTTCCCATTTGTATGATATGGTCTATCAAAGCGGCTACAGATAGCCCTTAGGCTTCTGAAGTGCAATGCATTTCAACAAGCAGATAATAAGGTCTCAAAGGAGCAGGACTAAGTTAACGTAATGTCCTAAGAAGGCGGGTTAGCGCCACAAACAGAGCTGACTTCACTAACACAGGTCATGGATAATCACCCTCCCCTCTGCACTACTGATTGAATTATATGGGCAATGTGCCCAAGGGATAATTGAGCTTAGCTGGCACAACCCTTCCATTACTACAACAGTCCCCAATAGCACTATGAAAACACTTTTTATTCCTAACCGTTCACTTCGGATCCGATTCTGAATGGGAAGAAAAAACAAACCGTTTATTTATTGTCATGAACGGTCAGGGTTGATTTAAAGGCCAATACAGATGCAGTGCCGCTGCAATGCAATTTCCTTAATTTTCCGGAAATGACAGATTTGCTGACATTTCTTAGAACTGCTTTTCTTTTCAGTGCAATCAAGCTTAATTTAAAACTGAGGACTCGATAAGGTCGGCATTTGTAATGAGAGTTCAATCAATGGCCCACAGAACAGTTCTGCTTCAGTGAACATTGGCAAATAAAATCAAGAAAAATTAAGCAAATTCATGCTAATACTATTTGAGTTGTTGCCTCCTTACATTGTGTTGACCATTTACCTTCTGAGTTTACCATATTTGACATGCCACTACAATTTAAACTTTAAACTTTTATTTTGGGTAAACTATACATGATACAGCCACGATATCCACAATACATATTGTTGCATTTTCGTATTGTGATATATTGTGACACAATATACTGTTGCACCCCTATATTTATTAAACTCTACTATTCCATCTGCCCTGTAACAGAGTGGTTACAGTGAAGTGGTTAAAGTTATGGCCTACATTCTGAGCTCAGTGGGAGTGACCTTTGACATGGAGAAAGCCATTGTGCCCCTGAGCAAGGCATTTAACCCCAGGTGAATATGTCAGATAAAATAAAATAGGAATCATCCAGAGTAATAGGGTGGTACAAGCACTCTTTCACATGTCTGCCTAATCAAAAAACCCTCCTCTGAATGATGCATGATGCACTCCCATCCCGAATGACCATAGATCACAGGCAAGCACAGTACTCTGCTGGTGAGAGACCTTGAGGTGACATTGGGAGGAGAAACACTGGGCTGCTGTAGTGACCCATGGCTAATCAAGAGAACCATCAGAGCATTTTCCACCCAGCCCTTGCACGTCACATGAAGTCACATGGGGCAAGGCTGCGGTCAACACGCAAACACATATGTTAGCCTTAAAGTGATGGTAAAGAAGAGCTCCTCCAATAGATGCAATGCAATGTGTTTGTTTGCCCCAGCCCCCAGCCCCCATTCCCTGAGCCATTGCATTCTTCATTCCACAAATCAGAGAATGCCAATCTAGTCAGCAAAATAAGTAGTAAATAAAACAAAATAATAAAACCCATAATAGGTCATAAATGTACAATTCGATTTTTTACATAGTACACCTCAATCTGCACACTGAACTCGAGGGACACAACCAAACTAGAACACTCCCAAATGAAGCTGTTTACACTGTGGCGCCATCAAAACATTGTTCATTGTTCTGTGCCCTGATATAGCAACACTGGCTCAACCAATGGTGTGAGTTTGGGGTGGGAATATCTGTTTGACTTACCAATGGAATACAGAGGGAAGACAGGTTCAGAAAACCTGATTGATGCCTTATTTTTGCAATTTAGTTTGGTGATGCTAGCAACAAAAAAAACATATTTCACCCTAAAAATACTGTAAAAGTAAATACAATTAGTTAGACATGTACTAATTAACTTTAATTACTGCTCCTGCAGTAACCTCTGTCCCTGTGCATGCCACTGATACACTTGTTACGCATAATGGCTGCATCCGAAAGCTTAAAAATGCTGCCTTCGAAGGATGCATTCCAAGGTAGGAATGCATTAAGGCACATCCGAATCCAGTGTTAGCTTCACTTCCTGTTTCCTGAGATAGCTTCATCTGATCGATTTTTGAAGGCAGCATAGATGTATCCTTCACTGCCTTTGATATACCACAATCCTCTGCATTCCATTCTGTGACAGCTAAGCTAAAAAATAAAGATGGCATCTGAAAGTTACGGTTGGTGGTCAGTTTGTGTGTAAAGGTACGTTTTTGGTCAACGTTTTTGACTTTTGATGGCATTTATAGCGAGAAATGTATATTGTAATAATGAAATATTTGCTTAGTTATCACCAAAGCTTGCTGTACTTTGCTGTAGATTATTAAACCGTTACAATGACTGTCCAAAATCAGTTTTGTGGTGTACTTTCATGCGCAAACACTGCTTACAAAGTCACTGCTTGATAAGGTAGTGAGGCACATGTCAGCAAGTTTTTGGACGCATCCAATGACTCAAGAGCATCACTTTCTTGATATTATGTTCACTCTGCAAAATTAAGTACACTGCCATTTTCTAAAAGTTGAAAAGCTAAACTAATCCACTAACATTAAAGCATATTGCTTTTTAAAGAGTCATTGACTGCTTTGCAAGTCTAACAAATATTCTTTTGATAGTGTAATTCCAAAACACTTCAATAGTTTAAAAAAAAAACATTATTATGATTATTGTCATTATTAAATACATGCGAATAAATGTAAATCAACTGATAGACTAAATTAAATGTCTTATCAAAAACAAGGCTTTGTGATAATGATTCTAGAAATATTAAAAATGGTACTTCATATTATAAGGCTTGTTATCCCTGATAGGTCATCTTACAAGATCTGTGGATGGGGAATAAGATGGCGTCCTATTGATCGCAGGGAGGCAATTTGTCTCCTTCACAAAGACAACCTTGTGTGACACTAAGATCCTCCATCTTATCCACAAAGCTATCATTAAGCAAAATGGATACTTCAATAAATCCAGAGTACATAGGTCATTTATTACTGCATCCCGACACAAGGGACGATTCCACCCGTCTGCTACTGTACTTAAACACACATGAACTGTTGTACTCCCTCACCTGCCACATCTCAACTGTGACATATAGGATCCTTTTGGATGGTTTTACTTTGTTACTGCATGTAATCTGATTTTGCAGCAAAAACCATGAATCAGTCCACTTTCTTCACACATCAGACCAGCATCTATCACAAAAAAGCACTGGTGATGCCATAATAAAAAGCCAAATTTCCTCTTGTTCTGGTATGTAGCCTTGACCTCATGAATGAATTTTCTGTACTCAGTATTCGAGTCTACATTTGACAGATAATCTAATTAATCACAAGGAGGAATGAAAAATTCCCATGACACAGTTAAAGTAACATCCTATTTAAAGTGAATCCTATTCTTCACTGTTATAAATTAAGCACTAGAAACTCCAGAAGCCTGCTTTGATTTTTCTGGTTTCTTTGTACATATAAAACAAGTGCAAAGGAAAACAGGTTCAGACAGCCTATCCATGTTTTTCATGCTCAGCATGGGAAATAAAAGTGCACAAGATCATTCGCTAATTTTAGAAAATCATCTGATAGTGACTACAATTGGAGTCAACTTCAATGATGCGCCAGCTTGTATAAGGTGGTGTGTGTTTTCATGTGTGTGTGTGTGTTTGACTGTGTGTTTGATTGATGTAAAGGGGCAAAGACAACCATAAAATAACTTAAAATCTCCATTAAATGTCTGGGGTGAACTAACCCTTTAATTAAATTACATTTAAATTACAAAAAAACAAAATAATGACTTTTCAACAATATCTAGTAATGGCCGAAGCTTTAGGAATCTTTTGTTTTGAATCAGTGGTTCAGATAGTCAAAGTCACGTGATTTCAGTAAACAAGGCTTCGTTACATCACAAGTGTTTCAAAATTTCAATGGTTCACGTGACTTTGGCAGTTTGATACGTGCTCCGAACCACTGATTCGAAACTAAAGATTCGTAAAGCTTCGAAGCAGTGATTTGAAGTCGGCCATCACTAGGTATTGCTGAAAAGTCGTTATTTTGTTTTTTTGGCACACAAAAAGTATTCTCATCACTTTTTAATATTAAGGTTGAACCACTGTAGTCACATGAAATGTTTTAAATATGTTTTGAGTACCTTTCTGGGCAAATTATCTCACTGTCAACAGAGGGTAGAACGACATGAGGGTGAGTAATTAATGACAGAAATTTCATTTTTGGGTGAACTAACCCTTTAACATTAACTAACAATAATCTTTAATAATGTTAGTTAAGAAAAAAACAACCATTCATTGTTAGTTCATTGTCCTTTAAATAATACTAAAAGACTTTGATTTAAAAAAAAAAATGTATTAGTAAATCTTGAAATGTACATTAACTAAGATTAATAAATGCTTTAGAAGCATTTTTCATTGTTAGTTCATGTTAACGAAGGGAACCTTATTGTAAAGTGTTATCTTTACACTAGCATAGGTGATTTCAAAGATATTAGACTGGTATTAAAAAAGATTAACACATTCAAGTGATAAAGAAACCTTCACATTTTCATCCATCAAATGAAAGAAAGAAATCTTCACGTTTGCCCAATATTTAACGTTAAGATGTCTAGCCACATCATTGTCTATGCCACACCAGGGCCGCAAACCAGACATCACCCTGTCATTCCACATTCATGTGCTGTGAGATCAGATCTGGGCCGATGTTCGATCCACCACAGCCCTCCGTTTGGCCAAACAATCAAGGTCTGAGCTGAGGGTGATGTAACAAACTGCTGTCAAACAGGAGCACGTTGGAATCCTCTGCTAAAGCTAATGTCGCTTGCATACCACCATCCCCCTTCTACTCAAAACATTTGCTGTCAAATTTTTGTGTCCAACCAACCACCACATCACTGTGTATGTTATCTTTTCAACTGCCATTTAGATTTGAACATGTGCCATTCAAGTGGTTCATTTGGCACAAACCTAAAGTCCATTACACAGCACCTCATCACTGTATATATAGTATTAACATCTGAAACCACAGCAAACAATCAAACCCCAGGAGACACAGGGATTACTTTACTGACACCATGTACACCCATCACCTTTGGATACTATTGGCAGATTAATCACAGAGGTGTTTCACAGTGTTCAGCCGCAAGGTTAATAATTTCCCATGTACTGTAGTTAGTGTGGCACTATTAGAGAATGAAACGATATGCACTAGGTATTGAGTAAATGCTATAAATAGAAATGTGAACTTTGCCACATATTGTCTCTTTAAATAGCCAGGCATTTTCATGACACCGTGTTCTATTCCATTGTTTAGATTGTTACACATAAGGAATAATGTACAGACAGCCGTTCAAACCCAGTAAACCTGTACAGTACACCTGTTTTCAACATTGATAATAAGAAATGTTTCTTGAGCAGCAAATCAGCCTATTAGAATGATTTCTGAAGGATCATGTGACACCTAAGACTGGAGTAATGGCTGCTGAAAATTCAGCTTTGCCATGCCAAAAATATATTACATTATAATAAAACCGTTTTTTTAAATTGTAACAATATTTCACAATAATACTGTTTTGCTGTATTCATTTTCAGATCCCAAACTTTTTAATGTTAGTGAGTATATATATTATTATTATTTGCAATTAAGCTTCCTCTCATCCAGCTCTTTGTGTCTCATACTGGTTCCTTTTCCTTCTGACCACTCACTATTGTCCAATCAGAATTAAGTATTCAAGAGAGTTTTACAAACACAAAAGGCACAATGATAAAGTTTGTTTATTAAATGTTCATATATTGGGTCACTCCCATATCAGGACACCCTTTGATGCTTGTTTTACCTGCAACTGGCTGGTGGTTTTCTATACATTAACCAGTAGCAATAGGTATGACCACACAATTTTATTCCAGTTCATAATCTGTCCTGTATGTCTATTGTTTAGGCTGCACTACTTAACAGTTGGCATATTTATGCAATCCACACCATCTAACCCCAAAGACAATTACAAACTGTATCAAATGTCTGCAGATAACAGAGCTCAGAGAATGATTCATTTATCCATAGGACTGATCTCATCCCCAGTCTAGTCTGGCAACCTATTATTGAAAAAGGATGAATCATTGAAAAAAAGATACTAAATTTAGCAACCATATGGCTTCCACAAAAAACCTGGAAGCTTGGTCCATACAAAGCATGCTCATTTCTGGGCACATATTATTGCCTCTGTACCATATAGAGGAGCTCAGATTATTGCCTCTACATCTATAGAAAACTTTCATTGGTACTGAGACACTTTAAATAAGGGCTGCACATTATTGGAAAAAACTGACACTGCAATATTTTACTGCGATATATATTGCGATATGAAAAAAATTCACCAGATGACTTGAATAACTTTATTTGGAAAAAAATAATAATTCTAGGATGATTGGGGTGATTTTGTAGGTGAGTGAATATGCATAGAAAATAATGAACAAATGACAAGCATAGATAAATATAATAGAACAAAGATACAAATGAAATATAGTGTTTTATATTTTTCAGGTAAGTTTAACAGTATTCAGGTACAGAAATTAAATAATCAAATGTACAATAACACTGCATAGTCTTAACTGTTTAAATGAAATATAATGAATCTGTGTTAAAACTACAAAAGTGATTTTTCTCTTTGTCTTTTTTGTTGTTTGATTAACATTCACGACACAGAAAGCAGCAGGAATATTATGCTGCTGTCACTTTAAGACCAAATGAGTGGATCCAAAATACTGTTACACATCTGGTTTTCTTTCTCAATTGTTTAGTTAACCTAAGCCATAAGCAACTGTGTTTACAGGGATACTCTATGTTTTACGTGCATTTTGATAATCTTTTGTCTGTTTGTGTCCATTCAGGCACAAATAGATGCGGAAGAGGACGGCAATCAGTGTTAAGTGCATCTGGGCGGCTCTGTGTGTGTGTGTTCTTGTATACATGGTTTATGAGAACACAAATGTGTATAAGGACATGGGTATTACAACGTAAACACTGTTTATGTAAACCAAATGGCTTAAAAAACACACTAAACTGTGGTTTTTTGAAATTCAAAAAATGCAGACAGTTTCCTGTGATGGGTAGGTTTAGGGGTAATGTAGAGGGGTAGAATATACAGTTTGTACAGTATAAAAACCATTATGCCTATGGAGAGTCACCGTAAACCACATATACAAGTATGTGTGTGTGTGTGTGCGCGTTCAGAATTGAGTTCTCTTTCACGTCTTTGTGTGCTCAAATGGTTTAAAATCACTTGAATGTTTAAACTGACCTAAAACACATTCAAATGATAAACTTTCATTGTATGATTGTCAAACTTTGCAATTAATCTGAGAAGCACGTGTTTAGAACCATGGTGTCTGGTCTCTACGGATTAACAATCCCCACAAGACATCGCACATTCTGTGCTGTGACTATCGCGGATACGCACATTGCGATATCGATGCTAAAACTATATATCGTGCAGCCCTACTTTAATTACCTTAAACCTAATTAGTGGTAAGGAGAAAAGCTTGTCAGGAAGTAGCCTAGAATTCATTCTAAATAAAATATCTATAAAATATTTGAAAACATCTGATGATAATGATAATAATAATCCATATAAATCCATGAAAATAAAAATAGTGTTATATTATATTATACTTTCAGAAATTAATATTTAAATAATTCTACAACAATAAACAACATATATATATATATATATATATATATATATATATATATATATATACACATACATATATATTACCATGTACACAAAAAACTCATGCCACGTTAATTCAATTAAAAAGCAATTAAGATGATTCACCACTGACCACAGCCAATCACAAAACACCTTTCAGTGTCCCTATATACCACGAGCGGTGTAGTGCCACACGTTGGGTTTTCATGTTTTTATGGGGACATTCCATAGACATAATGATTTTACTGTAAAAACTGTATATTCTATCCCCTAACCTTAAACCTACTCATCACAGAAAACTTTCAGCATTTTTAGATTTTCAAAAAACATCAATTTGTTTGATTTATAAGCTTTTTTCTTTATAGGGACCAAAAAATGTCCCCACAAGGAAAGGATTTTGGATATTGCCATCTTTGTAGGAACATTTTGTCCCCATAATGTAGTGTATACCTGAACCACACACACTCACATACAAACAATCATCCAGTCCGCAGGAACTCAGCACCCAGGTTATCCATTTCCTCTCACTTGGATTTTAATAAAACTCTCTCATTGATATCCTTTTGCTGAAAAAAACGCTAACCCTGATCACTAAAAGGCTTGGCCTACAGCAGGTTTCCATTCTTTCTTTTCATTTCGAGCCAATTCAAAGCATTGTGGTCTCTGAGCAGAGCTGTGAGAACTGTAATTATTTATTCTGGCTGTTAGTAGATGATGTAAATGATCTTGCATAATGTCTTTACATAATTCATATTCATATTAAGCAGCAGGTAGTGTCATGTTATAATTGGAGCTGCAAGGTTGTACAATAGATACACTCTTGTGTTATGTGCAGCAAAATGTTTCCTTGCCAAAAAGTCGAAACTGAAATATATAACCTCATAAATCTAAATAAAGAGAGTAAAACATGCCACAACAATAACTATTTGTGCTTGACATTCCATAAAGAATCCAGTCATATGAATAGCGTAGCCCTGGAGATCTAAATTGAGTTTGGTGCCAGTTATACATCAGACTATCCAACTAAATGACTCAGAGGGCTCTTCCATTCGCTTGTAAATCACATGGCACATCTGATGCACTCCTCTATGACCTCTTCAGTCTGGAGCAAGACCAACAAAAAGCCAGCACATGTAGAGAAATGTATCACAGAGCGACTAGGGTCTCTACCTTAACATACAGCTGCTGGAACTCATCCAGGTTGAGTCGGCCACTTGGGCAATCCTTCAGGAAGCCTTTGTACCACTGTTTGAGTTCGTGTTCGTTAAATTCTGTGTTCTTCACCAGGTCCTCCATTACCTCAGGGGTCAGCTTGCTGTTCTGTTTCCCCATGGTGTCTGCAAGGAACAGAAATATAAAATAGCTGTGATCTCACTTTGCCTGGAGCTGTAATTCATTTTAACTGCAGAAATTGTATAAACTTTGTTCTACAAAAAGACCATACTACCGTTTATACCACCCACATATACTACTATTCAAACTTTTGGGGTTGGTAATATTTGGTAAGATGAAAGAATACTCTTATGCTCACCAAGGCTGCATTTATTTGATCAAATACAGTAAAACTCCAAGATACTATTATAATTGTTCTCTAATTGAATATATTTCAAAATGTAATTTATTCCTGTTATGGCGAAGCTGAATTTTCAGCATTATTATTCTAGTCTTCAGTGTCACATGATCCTTCATAAATCATTCTGATATGCTGATCTGATGCACAAGAAACAATTCATATTATTATCAATGTTGAAAAGAGTTGTGCTGCTTAATATTTTTGTGTGATACTTTTTTCAGGATTTTTTGATGAATAGAAATTGCAAAAGAACAGCATTTTTGTAAAATAGAAAGATTTTGTAACAATGTAAAACAGTAGTGTGAATATAAACACTAGGTTTAAAACCTTACAAAATTCAGAGAAAATCATTTTCATAATCGCCTTTGAAATCAAACTTAGAATGGACCATAAATGTGTTTAAATAAGTGCCAGGTCAAGGAGGAGTCCAGATCCTCCCAGAGTTTTTCTTCATTTTAAACATCCTATGGAATCTTTCCTTAACATTGTTGCCTTTGGCTTTCTCACTGGGGCACAATTCTTTGTAAAACTGCTTTAGAATATATATATATATATATATATATATTATATATATATATATATATATATATATATATATATATATATAGTACTATACAAATTGAATTTGAGAAAATGGGATTTTAAGTCATTTTGCTAAGCGCACACACTAATATACTAAATGTACATGGGTGGAAATACTCATTTCATAATTAATAACATGGCTAAAATAAGACTATGCAAGCCGTGCAGTTGAATAAATATGATGGCTTGAGTGAGTCATTGTGGATTATATCATTTCATGCTGGCTAAATACATTTAAAGAAGGCTTAAATCATTGGGACAAACACACTCTGACCAAACATCTGAGACCATCAGTGAAAATGCTTCTGTTGCAGATTTTTTCCTTGAAATATCCTGTAAAATGTGATGTTCTATAATTTGAAGGTGTTAGCACAGAGAAAATGAGAAAGCAAAGCACCTAAAGAACGTTCCAGAATATAACTGTCTGTACATAATATCTCACTAAGGATGAGAGCATCTTCATAAGAAATCCTTATTTCAGCTTATAATTATTATTAAAAATGTGCCTGTGCTTTTGGAGGATGCGTATGTCCGGTTTCACAGAAAAGGTTTAAATCTAGTCACAGACGAAAATGCATGTTGGAGCTTTTTTAACTGAAAGTAACTTGTACTGACATATCTTAAAGGGGTGATATAATGCCATTTTTACAAGATGTAAAATAAGTCTCTGATGTCCCCAGAGTGTGTATGTGAAGTTTTAGCTCAAAATACCCCACAGATCATTTCTTATAACATGTTAAATTTGTGAGCAGTTTTTGTGTGTGTCCCTTTAAATGCAAATGAGCTTCTGCTCCTAATCAGAGGGCGGGGTTTCAAGAGCTTGTGTTAGCACAGTGTTAGCAGCGCCGATTACCTGACGATAGACATGTGCCGATATTCGGTAATGCGATATAATCACGATAATGTATATGCATGATATCGTTATCGTGGGCACTTCAAAATACCATAAATAATCATTTATTACCAATTATTAAAACATTTTATAATGCATTTAAGAATACTTTTTACCATCAACCTTATAAAATGCACAACACCGCTGTATGCTGGGACACATGCTCAGATTTAAACAAGCCCAACATGCATGAGAAGCACATGGCGGAATGGGTGACGCGCTGAATGAAAGTGCACGTTCACTTTCTGACAGCAGAGGGCGCTGATGGAACAGCAGAATGCAGCGGTTACCCCAGAAACCCTGCAAACAAAGCAACTGCTCTAGTGAAGTTTTTAAAATGCTTCAAACAGCCATTCATTTTTTTGTAACCTCAATGTTGTTCATCACAGCACCAAATACTTAATACTTAAAGACGTAATAGGCTATTTATTTTAAAACTTAAACATTTTTATATTTTAATGTGGACTACAACATGCCCTAATGATTGAAAATGTTCTGATTATTTGTTATTGTTCAGTAAAACTTTGAGACATACGGCTTCATTAGTTAACATGTTAATTCATCATTACCAAACTGACAATGAAAAATACTTATAAAGCATTAATTATTCTTAGTTAATGTTAATTTCTTAGTTACTGTTTAATAACATTACTAAAATCAAAAGAACTTATTTAATGGACCTGAGATAAAACTAACAATGATCAGTTGTATTTCTTAACTAACATTAATCAAAAATAATACTTTCTGTAACAAATGTAGCTATTGCTCAATCTTAGTTAATGCATTAAATAATGAGACCTTATTGTAAAGTGTTACCTGTTGTTCTTTATAGCCTAATTCTTTTGCACTTTAATCTGTTTGAAAATGTTACTTTACTATATTTTTTGTGTATTGTATTATTGTATTTAAACATTCAGAGTTATTTTTGTTATTACAAAAAGAGTTCTTAAACCTGTTATACTATGACAACACTTTTTTTGCAACTTATTTCAATTGTGATAATACCGTATACAGTGATAAACGCTTCAGCGATTAAATCACAACATGAAATCTGATACCGTCACATGCCTACCTCACGAAGACTCACAGAAAACTGTTCAGCCTTTTATGTTCAAATGACTCAAGAAGAAGTAACAACAGGGGCACCGCTAGCAATTTTGGGCCCTATGAAAGAATTTGAGGTCGGGGCCCCTACTGCACCAAACATACAAGTCAGCCTAGCTATCCAAAATCTTTGTCTGTAATTTAATAATAATGGCCTATTACTTTTGCTATTGCTTTTGACCACTAGTATTTAGTCAGAGACCTCCCATGGCTGTAGCTAGCACTAGCAGATAGAAAAATACAGTACAGTAATCAAATATTAAATGTGGTCTTCATGAGTTTAAAAAGCTGGCAGGATGATGTTTTCCCCTCTTTTCATCAGTCATTTTAGTGCCTGTTTTAGATCATGTTCAACTTTCTCCGTAGTGTAAAAGCTCAGAACGCGCAATGTATACAATTAATTAATAGACTGATGATTCTATGTTTCGGTCTGGGTGTTCGGAGTACCGGCAACATGTGACAAGCACTTACCACTTCGAGCACATACTGTTACTACTAATAAAACATATCTCTGGGGGCCCCCAAAAGTGCATGGCCCTTAGAATTGTCCTAACTTACCCCCCTTAGCGGCACCCCTCAGTGACAACATGTAGAATGCAACAGGACGTTTCTGAATGGTTAGTTGCTTAATTTATGTATCTGATGTGAGATATCTTAAAGTCATCGATTAGCATATTCTGTCATGATAATCTATAAATCGCTCGTGTGGGAACTGTTGTAAGATGCCTACAGAGCCAGAGAATATATGCTGCATGAAGATAGAACAGGTATAGTTTAGTTTAATTACGGTTATACCTTATGTTGTCATCTTGCTTTTATGACATACTATTGCATTTGTGTTATGTACTGTATTGCAATAACATGGCCTCACCCCTTTGTTGTGTGTCCTCGGGGGCAGGGTTTATGTAAATTTTAGGGTTAGTGATGTCACCAACCCGGGAAGAAGCTCGTTGTAGTCCCTACCAGCCATTTGTTGTAGTCCTTAAACAGAGAATTCTTTAAAAGAAAATATCTCCCTTTGCTTCGAGCATCGTAACTTTGCAGACGTTGTTTATGCTCTAACAGCAACATTAAAAAAGTGAAACCATAATCAACCACCCCTTTAAAATATGTCAGTGCCATTGTTTTTTTCTCAAGATGCACACCAATAATGTTTTTTCTAAGGCATATTTTAAAAAGTTACTTAAATGTCCTAATTGAACTAAGGCCTAATCCTGGCTTAATCTAAACCCTGTCTGTGAAACAAAGGCTGTATGTTTTATCCCGCAGCCCTTTTCCCCTAGATGGCTGTCACACACAGTGTGTGCGTTACTGTCAGGGAAATGGGATAATTAAACAAAGCATCATTCACATAATTACCAAAAGGTCATCAAATCCTAAGCTTCAATCTGACATTTACAGGGGTTTTTTTCCGCAAATCGAAAAAGCTGATCCTTCCGTTACATTAATATTGGATACGATGAAAGCACAGAGGGACATACAGAGAGAGACAGAAAGCAGGGTAGCAGTGCTGCGGATGAAATGCTGAGTAATTCTGCTGCTTTTTAATTTGTTCACCACTACTAAATCATAGAGATGAGCTTTCATCACTCTCATCGAGGCTCACGTAAATACTAGATGAGAACATTGCACTTCAAAGTTCATTACAATTAATTTTCAGTCTGAGACTGACAAACGAGCAGCGATGCTGACGATAATGAGCGCTAATTTAATTTCCCACACAACAGCATTTTATTGTCAAGCAAATGGCTGAGTTAAGGACATACATCTTGACTGTTCTCTAAAGACAAGGATGTAGAAAACTACATTTTATACATGGTGAAAATGAGGCCACCAACCCATGCATCAGATTGAGAGCCGTGAGCTTTTAATGGCAGGAGCATAACCCTTCCTGATCCGCAGAGTGCATTGGAGACCCCGTTTCCTTGGGGAATACCGTTCTTTATGAGGGATCCACCCATGAGAAAAAGCACAGCATAGCAAATTCAGAGTGCTAAAAACAGCTGCCCCCGAAACGAAATGAATCAGCGATAATGCATCATCGTATATAGCCCGTTCCCTCTTTGTGAATGTGATTTATGATTTCAAACTAATTAGATGATCAGCATCATTCCTAATTGAATCCTCCTCCAGCTGATCCCTTCATTGTTAAAGATTTACATGATTTCTGTCAAGCCAATGATACTATAATTGGTCAACAGGAATGGTAAAAATCCTTTGTTCTCCTCATTTCAAAGATTTTATATATAGACAATATTTCTGCCATTTAAGTATGGAATAGTTTACTTGCAAATGAAAATTCAATCATCATTTACTCACCCTGATGTCATGTGATTGTGAACATCATATGACTTTCTTCTGAAATTTCAGTCGCACACAAATCTATCATATGGGTTTGTCCTTTTTGGAGTTTTACAGCCCCTGGTCACCATCCATTTTCGCTGTATAGAAAAGAGCAGCTTCATGAAAGAAAAAGTCATATGGTTTTGAAATGACATGGGTAAATGATGACAGAACGTTCATTATTGGTTGGATGGTTTGTCTAAAGAGATAGTTCACCCAAAATTGCAAATTCTATCATTTACTCACCTCTTGTCGTTCCAAACCTGTATAACTTTGTCTCTTTTCTGAGGAACGTAAAAAAAGATATTTTGAGGTTGTTGTTTTTTTTCATACATTGGAACTGTTTGATTACTAACATTTTTTTAAATGTCTTCTTTTTATGTTCCACCAAATAAAGAAAGTGATGCAAGTCTGGAACAACATAAAGGTGAGTAAATGATGAAATAATATTCATTTATGGGTGAACTATCCCTTTAAATTTAGACACCCACCAGTCTAAGCAGTCTAAATTTGTGGTTACTTTCCATAAACTCTTCAGAGGGTTGTTTCCATGTGGCACAACGATCAGAAATAACTACAGAAATTGCAAACTCAGTAATAATTTCGAAATCCTACTGTTGAGTCTTTTTAAGAGCACTCTAGCGACTAGTTTTATGAGCAGGCATAAGAATCTTTTGTCTCAGGGTTGTAAAAATTGTCCTTGTTTGACAAAACTAGACTCACTTAATTTTCAAAAGCTTTAAAGACCAATTTAAACTTTTAGCATTTAATTTGCCCAGTATAAATAATATGCAAAAATGAGATATTGCTACTTGTTGCATCATTATTGGTGAATTCTGAACAATAAGGTCCATCTGTACATGAAGCTCTGATCTACTGATGCTGTTGAAAAGAATTGGTCACTGCAGGTTATAAAAGGAACCGAAGAGCCTGTCTACCTAAAAAGCAATAGTCCACTCCATTTTCCATTTAGGCTGCATCAGTGCTATTTCTGCTGCAACAGGAGACCAGAGAGAATACTCTGTCCCCTGTGACTAAAACATGCAGGTTGAATCGATCTTTTAAAATGATTTTGCCTTTTCACGCGACACTGCTGTAATGCAGATAGATTAAACTGATCTTTGCCGTACACAAAGACTAGCAGCGGTGCATTCAAAGTAGTAGCGACGAGGTAGAACACAAGCCATATTCTGATCTGATTTGAAATAGTGCTGTGTATATGCTGAGCTCATCTTATGTTTGTACGAAGCTGTGTTATGAATGATCAACACAACAATGTTGTACAAGCACTCGTGTCACCTAAGAACTGACTAGCAGGCATTATGATGACTATGCAAACTGAGACCTGTCCAGAGATCAAAAGACGTTTTAAACCCTGAGTCGACTCATCACAACTGTGTTCACATCCACACAAGCCTGACAGATTATGTCACATGTGAATTTAGCTAGCCAAGTGATTTAGCACGTCCAGCTTATTCGGAAAGTCACATTATATAACAAACATCATTCATTACTTTACAGCATGACCTTGAGACTGTAAAATTATGGGTGGTTGATATTTCACTATGCTCTTATTTCTGCTCTTGTACATTATAGCTGCATTGATCCTGCAGTGTATAAGAAGCTATATTAGTAGTGAGGAAGTCGATTTAAGTCATTTTTGAAATCTGAACTATACATATAGCAACAACACAGCATTATGACATCCCCCCAGTCCAAAAATCCTAAAGTAATCTTGTTGGAATTTCATAATCATAACTTGGAATCAAATCTAGCCTAAGTCACGTCAATAGGAATCCATCATAACACAAAACAAAAACTTGATATTTTAGAACAAATAGTAGCCTATAAGACAATTATGATTACCAAAAGGATAAACTGCCCCGTAGGACAATAAAAATTAATTTTCAGAATTTTTCCATTGGCTTTGGGTTTTCTCTAACTGTCCAGAAGAAAACCGTTATACAAGCAGAGTTCTGATAAAGATGACACAATATCCAACTAACACTCGCATAAGAATCAAAGAATGGATTGTATTTGATTCTTATTTCATCCTTTTAGAATCCTCTGAGGTTGGTTCAAACTTACAAAACAATTCCGAAAGGAATCCAGTTCACATTCTTTTGGGATTTTTGACTACCTAATCTGTCAAAATGCATGCAAAACAAATGATATGCACCAACCTGTGCGGACAAATACATTTCTCACCGAGCCCTATGACAGTGTAGATAGCTATGACACACAGCTGTTTCAGACATGTACACCTGGGGCCATTGTCAACCAATGTCCATTTATTTGACATAGCAAGCTCACATTTTTTTTTACATTTTTTATTTTTTTAACTTTACTACTGTGTCCTCTGGTCCTCCTTTGGTTGTTTTACCTCATGGCATTTGTAAAATCAACAGACAATGATGCATATAAATGTTATAATATAATACTCTTATAATATATAACAAAGTGGTTTACAGGGTGAGGAGTTATGAGAAAGTATTCTGAAATATCATAACCATGCACATTACATCCTCTGTGATTTATCAATGCATTGCAATGCTTGCAGGTAGCCAAGATGAGCCAGCTCAACCATCGTCACGTCAATCGATAACGACTTTCTAAAGGTTTCTTATTCCAGCCAAAACACATAGTAATAGATGGGCTTACCGAAAAGGAGAGCCAAAAGGAGGTCTGACGTTTCCTGCTTCGGGCGACTGTAAAAGGTAAACGCGATGGAAGTGCTCACTAATCTGCTGACAGCTGCGGTGAGGTTTCTTTGGGGTGAAAGGAGAGGCGCAGCGATTACTGCAGCGAGGACAGTCCACGCGCAGCGCTCGAGGTGATGTGACGCTATAGAGATACAATAGAGCGCAGCCAGCGTCGGTCTGTGTTCATCACCACCAACCTATCTCGTGTTTTCCCACTGCTCCGCGAGCTTTGCTGTGGTGTGTGCTCTTTTGAGTGTGCGCAAATTGTGCCTTCTCGCTCTGACTGAACTCGGATAGAGCAATGATAGAAAATGACATAAGCAAGTCAGCAAGTAGATATGAAAGTCTTCGAGATTCACGCATTCCACCTTTTGTTATTTCTATTATTTATTTATTTATTTATTTATTTATTTTTTAACAGCCTAAGTGTGACTTGGCTTTCATGGGGGTCCGTTTTTAAAAATGATGATCACAAGAATACACAAACGTCAACTAGACTAATTCGTATTAGGCCTGTGAAATATAAATGTAAAAGGTCCGGTCACATCAGCAAAATTTCGCGGTCAAAAAAAAAAAATTCAAACAAAGCAACATTCTGTTGGCCAAAGTTTCAACCTTCATATACTTAAAAAACATTTAAAAATGAATTTCAGGTGCAAGAAAATACATTTCCAATCTTACAGACGACAATGCAAATGTGGGTGAAAGAAAGCCTTGCGATCAAAACTCCATTCCATTAGATGTTAGAAGAATTTTAAACACTTGCAGAAAAAAAAAAAGAAAGAAAAAAAAAACCATGAATTTGCCCATATTTTCCACATTGACCAATTTTGTTCACATGATCTTCCCAAAAAATACAGTGATCATGGCACTTGATCCCCAGCCTTTATTGGAAACACCCTCACAAATGTGTATTTTAATCTATTATTTATTAATTACTTTATTTATTCATTTGTTTATTTGTAATTTAATGTCAGTGTAATATGGCGTTTAAATGCACATCAAATAAAAATAAATAGATGAATAAAATCGCTAGATGTACGATGTTAATAACTGATGTAATTTGAATAGGAAACCACTAGCAGCGCATGCGCGTCACTTTGATCTGTAACGGTCGTCAGTCAACTGAGAGTTCTGGGAAGAAAAGGTGAGTTATAACTTTATTTTTAGTCATCATTTTTCACATATAATGTTAATTGCTACTTTGGATGTATAATGTTTTGTATTGTCAAGATTTTTTTTAACTTTATTTGTCCATTTAATGCCCTGCTTGTTTTATTTACTCACCTGAGGAGACGCACTACATTTCAGCTGTAGAGTGTTTGGGAGACCGTGCCGCTTGCTATTGTTGATGGACGATGCTCACGTGATCCTGTCACTGATAGTGGAGCCTGTAAGTTTTTTTATTTAAATGTTTTGCTAAACTTGTTAATTTGGCACACGTTATTCGCTCGTTATTAGTGTTAAGGCATAGGCTGGTTTGTCATTAATGGCGTTTCATTCTCTCAAATTTTCTATAATTTTTTTAATATAGCCTAGGTTATATAATACTGTAGTTTTTGCTCACTTTCTGCTGAATGACGAGCTGTTTTCGATGAACCAGTTGAGCCAGTGATTCAATAAGTGGCTTGTAACAAAAGATGCTTATTTGTCACCACCTACAGGTTTACATGCGTCATTCATTACAGTATGTATTTTTTATTTTCAAAGCAGAAGCGGTTTGTGCAACAGCAACAAGGTGAGAATGATCATGAGACACTTTAAGAAGTAGAATAATTTTTTTAAATTATATAATTATTTTATTTGTGTAATCTATGATTTAATATGTTCTCTGCACTTGTGTCTTTGTTAATATCTGTTTCTGTCTGTCTGGAACAGGTGCGGGTCCAAACCCATCTGTCAGGACGTTTCTTTGTCCACATGCTGTCCGCCACACCAGCCCAACAATTGTAATATTTCTGTAACACTTTATACAAAACAGCTGCACGGTAATAAACATGGAAGTAACTAGGGGTGTAAATCGTACGGTTTATCACGATTCGATTACAATATCGATTCTCATAGCCAGCGATACAATATTTTACCTCAAAAAGTTCTGCGATAGGATTACGATACGATTTGATTTGATCAATATTTCGATATTATGAGCCTATTTTACAAAACCAGTTACATTTTTATTAACTCAGAACTGCAACCAAAATATATAACAAACATTTATTTCAAAATTTCACCTGAACCCTGATTGGGGTTGACATTAACAAATAAAAAATTCACACAGTAATATAATGACAGCTTATGACATGATAACAGTCAAGAACGTATTTTAGTTCTGTGCTAAAATGTGTAATGTCAAAAAACTGATAAACAAGGAATATATATATATATATATATACACACACACACACACAAAATTAAAAGACATTTATTTTAAATGTATAGTGTAGCTTTTTAATGAAGCAACAACATATTATAGGTAGGACAAGACAGGCTATTAATATTTTTTTTATTGTGCAAATTTATTATAAAGGCTCCAGTACAGAACATTACAAAGCACATCCCGTGTGCAGAATGATGCGCTTGAAGCAACACAGAGTCACAGCGCACGACGCTCCTACGCAGCAGTTTATTGAGCATTTTCTTTTAACAGTTTTAAATTTCAGTTACTGTGTGTGTGAAGAACGATACATAGCGCTCTGTACTCCAGTTTTGTGCTCTAACAGACACTGTTTGAGATGTGTGCATGCTGCTTTTTGCAAGGCTTTAAATATGAGCACATTTTCGTAAAGATTCAGCACTGGCCCGATGTGAACTGTCACTGTCCCGAGCGTGTTTCACAAGTTCTGAAAGGTAGTTTAAACGAGAATGCATGCGTCGGCGATAATGCATAGACTGATATTGTGTTAAATGTGGAGAGTGTTAAAACAAAGGTGCCTCTATAAATAGCCCACAGGTATTGATTTTTTACGTGTGGCATCAATGCATCGTATCATTAGACATTAGATTGATGTATCGATCTATATCGATGTATTGTTACACCCCTAGAAGTAACAGAATTCAAAAGACTGTAGAAATTCAAAAGTTGAATTTAAATATAAAGGCCAAATTACAGATTTTTTTTTTTTTTTTTTTCTGGCTAAGAAAAATAAAGCTTTTGTTTCTTAATACTACAAAAAGGGATACTTCACCCAAAAATGAAAATACTCTTAGAATATGACTTTCTTTCAAATGATGATTTTTAGAAAATAATCCATCTCTTGTAGTGTAACAAATTTACCATAATAGTATCACTTCAGAAGAAATTGATTCGTCAACTGAGGTCATAAGGATTACCATCATGTTCACTTTGTTTGGTTTTTGACCTTCTTGCGTGAACTCACAGAGATGGATTATTTTTCTTAAAATCTGTTTGTGTTCCACAGAAAAAGAGAATGTCATAATCATCTGGAACATTATATGAGGGTAAGTAAATGATGAGATCATTTCTGTTTTTGGGTGGATTATCCCTTTAAGTTAAATTAGCTTAAATGAATGTGCCTTTGTGATATTCCACTATCCCTTTATTTGTAAAAGTGAAAATGCAATGCAGAAGTGTAAAGAAAAGCTAATTCGACCTCTCCTCAATCATCAGTTTCTTTACTGTACTGTCCAAAAATATGCCCATTAAATATCTTTAAAATCCAGTATACCTGTAATTGTTTTAGTTCCAGTGTAAACAAAAATATCAGGAAATCCAAAACTAGTCAGAAGACAGTGCATGCCCTCTATATCTGTACAGATGTTCAGTTATTGTGTTTTTTCTTTTGTAGGAGCAAAGAGCAAAACTGACAGTGGTGGAGAGCCCTTGACGAGGAAACCAAGGCAGCCATATAGGTAAGTCAATACTTGGTGAAAGGAAAATTCACTAGAAACATTTAGTTTAGTAAACTAACCCTTTGTTTCACTGTGCATAGGCTACTTTTACCAAACAAAACTTTAGACATAACACAATTTAGACAATATTATGAGGCATTTAAAGTGTCAGTTTTTCACCCAATGACCTAAGCTTTCACTTGCACCAAAAGTCAATTTGGTGCAAACAACAGTTTAGGTCATTGGGTATAAAACAGACGGAGATATAACAAAGAAAGAAAATTGTGCCAACTGAAGGGGGTGGATTTACAATCCCTCTTCTTGTATTATACAACGAATTGGAAATCATAGTTTTCTTGAAACCAGTGAATCTATTCTGATCCTATTTATGACACAGGCAATGTCTGTATTTGGTATCTGAGAGGTGACTGAGGGTCTGACCCATGTCACCATGCCAAAGGAATAGTCTCCAGTAGAATTCAACAGTGTCCCAGATGAGAAGAGTCCGTCCTGAAATTTATAACACACCTGTGTGACCCTTACATATATAGAACAAAGTGTGTCAAAGATAATGTCTCACTTGCACAAAGAACAGAATACCATGTTCGGATGCTGATAGAATTATCTGTACTGATAACCTATCAAAACTGTTAGATATTATGTCAACTGATTATCCGTATGACTATAATGTTTCTGTATCCTAAGTTAGTTCAAGGCTGGATTCTCTTGCTCATTTTCTAGGGCCTATGGCAGTGTGGAGAACATTGTCTTCAGTAAACTCTGTCAGCTGATTGAAGTTCAATTTTGACTCCTGGTCTTCATTGAGCATATCAGTCTCTTTATGTGGTCTAACTGTAATCCCCCTACACAACAAACACCAGTAGACTACAATAATATTGACCCTGCCACATTTCACATCTGAATTTAGCTATGATCTATTTTTCAACATTACAGGACAGGTACTGTATCTGAGGACAAACAGAAGCAATGAATCTTTTTCTCTAGGATGTGGTATGTGGCATGATATGTGGCATATGGTTCCTAAAGCACTAACACTATTGTGGTCTAATATAGTGTCTCATGACAGTTTCAGTTTCCATTAAAGTTGTTTGCCTACCTCTTCCTCCTGCCCACCATCAGAGTGATAGACGATGTGAAGAAGTCGAATGTTATGAGGCAGTTAGCAGATTTTCCACTCTTTCAGCTGCATCTATAGGGTGTTGTTTGTCATTTGCACATTTGTTGAAGTCAGCGCCATGGTTAAAGATTTTCTCCCACTGCAGGCATCAATAAGAATAGCTATAGGCATGAGGGACAGTCACCGACCTGTTAAAGTACAAAGTGAAAACTTGTTGTGAAACCACCCAATTCTAAAGCATTCTGTGACCCACCTACTGAGAATAAAAGTGTCAAATGTGACAGATGAGAAAAGAAAAGTGAAAAATTAGCTCTGTGGTGTGCTATTATTTGATGGAAAGTCTGACAGAAATAAAATGGTAGATTTGAGACCATCTTTCTTATAAAAATGTTTTGTTTTATGCACCAAAACTAGGTTTAAATTCATCCACTTTAATGGA
Source organism: Elopichthys bambusa (assembly GCA_037101425.1). Taxonomy (NCBI): domain Eukaryota; kingdom Metazoa; phylum Chordata; class Actinopteri; order Cypriniformes; family Xenocyprididae; genus Elopichthys; species Elopichthys bambusa. The sequence goes on along the minus strand of CM074445.1, from coordinate 22,283,873 downwards.
GGTATCTTAAAAATGTCATGAATAATTTATGGATAGTTCTGTGTGAAATCAGAATGATCATACAGTATCTCACAAAAGTGAGTACACCCCTCACATTTCAGCAACCATTTTATTATATATTCTCAAGGACAATACTATAGAAATGAAAATTGGATATACTTTAGAGTAGTTAATGTGCAGCTTGTATAGCAGTATAGATTTACTATCCTCTAAAAATAAGTCAACATACAGCCATGATTGTCTAAATAACTGGCAACAAAAGTGAGTACACCCTAAGTGAACATGTCAAAACTGTGTCCAAAGTGTCAATATTTTGTGTGAGCACCATTGTTATTTAGCACTGCCTTAATCCTCCTGGGCATGGAAATCACCAGAGCTGCATAGGTTATTACTGGGATCCTCTTCAACACCTCCATAATGACATCACAGAGCTGCTGGATGTTAGACACATGGCGCTTCTCCACCTTCCGCTTGAGGATGCCCCACAGGTGCTCAATAGGGTTCAGGTCTGGAGACATACTTGGCCACTCCATCACCTTCACCTTCAGCTTCCTCAGCAAGGCAGTTGTCATCTTGGCGGTGTGTTTGGGGTCATTATCATGCCGTTTGGCCCAGTTTCTTAAGGGAGGGCATCATGTTCTGCTTCAGAATGTCACAGTACATGTTGGAATCCATGTTTCCCTCAATGAAGTGCAGTTCCCCAGTCCCAGCAGCACTCATGCAGCTCCAGAACATGATGCTACCACCACCATGGTTGACTGTAGGCAAGACCCAATTTTTTTGGTACTCCTCACCAGGGCGTCGCCACATATGCTGGACACCATCTGAGCCAAACAAGTTTATCGTAGTCTCATCAGACCACAGGACATGGTTCCAGTAATTCATGCTCTTTGACAGGTTGTCTTCAGCAAACTGTTTGCGGGCTTTCTTGTGAGGCAGCTTCAGAAGAGGCTTCCTTCTGGGACGACAGCCATGCAAACCGACTTGTTGCAGTGTGCGGCGTATAATCTGAGCACTGACAAGCTGACCTCCTGCTTCTGCAACCTCTAATGCAATGCTGGCATCCGTCTTTTTTTTGAAGCCAGCTTCTGGACCTGATGCATAGGACTCAACTTCTTTGATCAACCCTTGCGAGGCCTGTTCCAAATGGAACCTGTCTTGAAAACCTCTCTCTACGACCCTGGCTACTGTGCTGTAACTCAGTTTCATGGTGTTACCGAACTTCTTATAGCCTAGGCCATCTTTGTGGAGAGCAACAATTCTAATTCTCAAATCCTCAGAGAGTTCTTTGCCATGAGGTGCCATGTTGAACATTCAGTGGTCAGTATGAGAGAATTGTACTTAAAGCACCACATTTTATACAAGATACACAAATTTGTATGGTCCTATCAAGCAGACAAAAACATGAACATGATGAATAGGACATGTAGCTTTGCATGGTTAAATGACGTACAGCTGTTATCACGTAGGGTGTACTCACGGTTGTTGCCAGCTATTTTGACAATAATGGCCATATATTGAGTTATTTTAAGAGGACAGTAAATCTATACTGCTATACAAGCAGCACATTGACTACTCTAAAAAGTTTCATTTCTATAGTATTGTCCCTTGAGAAGATATACTAAAATGGTTGCTGAAATGTGAGGGGTGTACTCACTTTTGTGAGATACTGTATAACTCTATTACACCTCCTGCAGTTTTACATTGTATTAAAGAGAGAGACTGAAATCATTTTCTTTGATGCATTGCATCCTGTCAAAATGTGCTGTTATTTCATCGTCCTAGTTGTCTTTAAAATTCATAAAATACAAGTGACTTGTTACTGGGTGTTAAAGCAAAATGCAAACTGTACTAACACCATGCTAATAAATTCAGTATCACATGGCAGAAAATGAAGAACAGCTCCTGTATACCAAAGAATCACTCTGTAAATCACTTCCATTCTGCTAGTAGCTAGACAAAAAGTCCTTGTGCATCATTTGAACATCAGTACATGTAAACATCCAAAGCATCCTCATGCAATCACATCAAATGCCGCTGGGTCACTGCAAATCACAAAGCTTTGATGACTGATTCCACTTGTGAAAAATTCCTGCTGAGAGCTTACAGTGCAAGTGAGGAGCCTGGCAAGTGCAAAGGTTTGTCATGGCAGGAATGAAGAAGGGATTTAGTCTATTATAATCAGAATCAGAGCTGTGGGAATGAATCAAGGGGTTATCCAGACCTCACTGATCAGCCAGCCTCAAATTGACGTCTTTTTTATAGCACAATGAATCCTACAGCAGAATACACACCCAGGCAGGGTGAAAAAGGACAGTGCTGCCAAATTTGACAGTCGTTTTGAAAAGAAATGCTAAAACCTTGGATTGAGAAACAAAGACGTTAATAAGAACTGAAGAGTAATATGGAAATTGCAGCAAGCAGGGTTATGCAAAATTCAGAATTGGCTCTGTTTCGATTCATGAGTTAATTGGCCAAACCTTAGGAATAATGGGAAAAAGTTATTTTACTAAATACGATGAAATATATTAATTAAATGCAAACTTAAATGCGTTGGATTGCATGTATTGCACATCATTTTACTAATTTCCGCAGATTTTGTGCTTACGACAAAAGTGTGTGCACATAAAGCCACCCCTTAGTACTACATTGATTTCTTTTTTGCTGCTTATTGCGCTTAAACAGTCAAATACACACAAAATAATGTCAAAATGCTGGTCATGGCGAGTATTTGCGTAAACACAGTCAGTTATGCTTTAAGTGAACGTAAACAGCTGAGGAAGAAAAAGCATGTGTAACAGTATAATGTGTCCGTGCATCAGGTCTTAAAGTGACAGCAGCCTAATATACCTACTGTTAAATTATGAGATAATATTAAAAACGGAGTGTCTATTTACACTAAGTGCAAATAGCGTCCCTTGTTGGCACACGCTATTTACACTAGCTCTACCTACCAATATCTGGTTGGGCCACTCAAGTTTTAAAAAAAGACACAAAATTCAACGTCTTCAGTGGCACAGCAGTAGTGAGTAAGGCTCGCAGACCTGGCTTTTAACGTGGTTTCGAATCCGCCTTTTGCAAAGCACGCATTTATCTTCAATAAAAATAATGTTCTAAAAGTGGAAATAAACTGTGAACAAGTGCTTAATAATATTAAAAGTGTTTACAAACAATGTCACTCCACTGTTTGTAATTGCTACAGCCAAATCCAATGATATTCAGTGCAAGAGCACTCTTGCTCATATAACAATGGCAAACTAACACTATCATATTGGCAACAAACACAACCCTACAGCAATTTGATGCATACACTTTGAATCCTGTTGAGGGAATTATAGAGAAATGACGATATGTCAGCTTTGATAAAACCTGACGCCTGCTATTCAACCACTCAAGTAGGTAACAGTCTCCAAAGACAGCTGTTGCAAGATTAGTGAATGTGAAGATGTCACAGAGAGAATACTGATGCTACAAAGACTTGATAGAATGGAGAGGTCAGAGGAGAATAGAACACATGGCATCTGGGGTTGAGATTTGGCATTCAAAAAATGGGATTCATACAGACCACATGAAATCATGAATTAAGACTACAGGGTACCTTAGTAAAATTCAACATGTAGACGATTATGATGCTCTGTTATTACTAGAAAAACATGGTGGCACAAGGGTGGCTGCTGACTCAAGCAGAGCGGAGGCGATCCATCATATGGAATTCTCCTAAGGCCTGTGGAGAGTTTTGATGTTAGTGGAGAGGCACAGACTAATCCAGACCCAGCAGGTGTGGAGGCGGAGGACACCGACCCATGTGGCTCAGGTCTACATTATTACAAAAACTGAAATGCATTTGAATTAATAAAAAGAAAATGAGAAATTTTTACAGTTGATTTACATTTTACAGATTGTTACTAATACAGTGAACAAACTGAAAACATCCTCATTAAATGCAAACTGAAGATGTCCAACAGCATTGCTTTTAATATTGGTAATGGATAAATCTATTGAATGCAAAACCACCAGCCATTGTGAGTATTATTAGTCTAATGGTTAAAGTCAAAGGTTAAAGTTTCGACAGGAATGGCAACCCATAAACCTTAGGGTTACTGAGACCCAATTTCTTTCAGGTTGGTCCAGAGGGACTGTCAGTATAATTAACTTACCACTAGTTTCTTTGGTAAAATGCTTCTAGTACATAATATATAACATTTGGCATTTCTTTCTCATTTCATTAATTTTTTTTTTTAGGCCCATTAGGGGGGAAAAGTGCCAGTGGTGACTTTTCTGCAAAATGATATTACATTAATTCTTGACCTATACTTTCAAAGTGAAATGTCCAGTAAATAGTGCTAAAAGATAAAATAAATTGTTTCTTTTTTATTGTTTCAATGATGTTTTATGAACAAAGTTCGGGAGGAGCATGTTCAGATTATATTCTCAATCAGCATGAGTGGAGGCTTATATATATAGCCGACTTACCTCTGTTCCACAATAGTTTTTTTCCAGCATTCCTCGTCTACCTCAAATCCTCACTCTTGATTATTCCTATCCCAGCAAAGTAGGGGGTGGGGGGGTGTAGCGCTCTAGGTTCAGGCCAAATTCCGAGCTCGGAGCCCTCTCCTCAGACAGCACGCTAAATATGCATATTTTATACTACACTATATTGCCAAAAGTATTGGGACACCCCTCCGAATCATTGAATTCAGGTGTTCCAATCACTTCCATGGCCACAGGTGTATAAAATCAAGCACCTAGGTATGCAGACGTCTACAAACATTTGTGAAAGAATGGGTCACTCTCAGGAGCTCAGTGAATTCAAGCGCGATATCGTGATAGGTTGTCACCTGTGCAATAAGTCCATTCGTGAAATTTCCTCACTACTAAATACTCCACAGTCAACTGTTACTGGTATCATAACAAAGTTGAAGCAATTGGGAACAACAGCAACTCGGCCACGAAGCGGTAGGCCATGTAAAATCACAAAGCGGGGTCAGCACATGCTGAGGCACACAGTGCGCAGAAGTCACCAACTTTCTGCAGAGTCAATAGCTACAGACCTCCAAACTTCTTGTGGCCTTCAGATTAGCAAAAGAATAGTGCGCAGAGAGCTTCATGAAATGGGTTTCCATGGCCGAGCAGCTGCATCCAAGCCTTACATCACCAAGTGCAATGCAAATCATCGGATGCAGTGTTGTAAAGCACGCCACCACTGAACTCTAGAGCAGTGGAGAGGTGTTCTCTGGAGTGACGAATCACACTTCTCTGTCTGGCAATCCGATGGACGACTCTGGGTTTGGTGGTTGCCAGGAGAACGGTACTTGCCTGACTGCATTGTGCCAAATGTAAGTTTGGTTGAGGGGGGATTATGGTGTGGGGTTGTTTTTCAGGGGTTGGGCTTGGCCCCTTAGTTCCAGTGAAAGGAACTCTTAATGCTTCAGCAATAACTATTAGCCAGTCAAATATTGCATTGCATTGCAGTCCAGAGTAATTAGTCACATGGCATTTACAGCACAGGTAATTGGCTAAAAATAAAAAATGGAAGTGGATACTTTCCAGATTCAAAACCCATTTCAGATATCAACAAAGAGTTTATCCATGCTGAGGATGTGGGGGAAATTGTAGTCAATTGAAACTGACAATTCTGAATGATATAATTTAATTGTGTTAAATATACGTCTATAGAAGTTATTAGATGAAATTAGTTTCTAGCTTTATGATGAGCATTAAAGCTGTCACAATCAGGTCTTCACTTTGGTTTTAAGTTCTTATAGATTACACCCACTGTAGAAAATACATTTGCTGTTGTGAATCATTGGAGAGAAGCCACTAAGAAATGCATTGGCAGAACATTCCTTAGACAGGAGCAAGAACATGAAACTTCAGTGCTATTTAAGTAAGGACCTATTCGTTTTGTGCCAACTACAAGACGGACCACAGTGGTTTAATATCACTTAAAGTTTTTCTCTTGATTGCTTCACATTTGCTGAAAGGTAACTGCTTGCATAATGTCATTCAACAAATTGAGATAATTTGCATATGGGTTAAAGTGCTACATTGCCTCTTCGCATTCGAACAAATAGGACCACTGCAAATGACAAGTATGTGTATGTGCTTTATTGTTGGGTTTTCGATCAAGGTTTTATTCATAATTCACCTAAATTATGAATAAAATAAAAATCTGGTGCATCTCATGTCATATTCACTTAGAAAGCCTATTCATTATTAGAGGAATAACAGTGCCAGGGTGCTGGTGATATTCAATGATACAACCCCTGCTAGATGACAGAGAGTATGCGACCCGGATTTCATTAATGGTCTCATTTGGTTTATCTAAAATCAATAAACTGCCTCTGTAACATGAAAGAGACACATCACTGATGGGACGTGGAGACATCAAAGTTTCCCACCGAGCCAGAAGGTATCCCCATCCTTTTGAAGTTCTTAAAAAATGATGAGTCGTTCTCCACGCAGATGCTTCTCTGTGTCATTCATTTGCAGATATAATGAGGCCCAGTAATTATTTAATGTGGTTATTCAACATAGAAGATCAATGAAGTTGGTTTGTTTTTATTTAGTCTCAGCCTAAGACGTCACGCCCACGGACCGCTGGCTGTTGCACAAGGCACACAAAATGTAAAACACTTCAGGAGTTTTGAAGTTGTCATCTGATTGATTGAATTCTCCAGGATTTCCAGGATACGTGTGTATCGCTTTCTTTAACAGTCCACCTGCCCTGGAAACAAAGCCGTTGTGATGCCAAACCCCCTTATGGAAAAAGAAAGTCATCGTGTTTACAACTGTGACAGTGAGCACTTATCAGGATCTAAATGCTGGATTTTCAAAAGTAAGTTTGCGTCTTCGTTGTTGCAGTAAACTTGCACAACCTTCTTGAATTAATAATTTATTAGATGCATGCTATTCCGTTATCGTAGGCATGTCAACCTTACATTTTCAAGCCCCTAAAGATGACACGGAACAAAACAAACTGTGATTGTGTCAGTCAGACGTCCTTTTGGCGGTCCTTTCCAATGAAAGATGCGATGAAGTCCAGACCTGTCTGGCCAGTCTGAAAGTCTGGCTACAAAAGACTTGTTTCTATTTGGAGACTTTGGAAAACAACATGAATAAATTATATGGAAAAAATCTTTGTGGTAAGCAGCTCAGCAAGTGAGGGAGAAAGTGTTGACTGCAATCTAGTAGATTGCAGCTTGTTGCACTGATGATCTAGTAGTGTAAGACAGTATTGTTGTTTTTATCGTAACCATTACAACTAAAACTTAAAAAATAGTTTTTAATAAAGTTTTTAAAAAAGGTGAAAAAATTAAAAATATAAATATTAGATGAAAAACAACAAATTACATTTTTGAAATGTTGCCTTGGCAATTAACTGCATGGTGAAGTACTAAAATTACTAACTGAAATAAAACTATTTAGAAACATTTAATAAAACCAAGTAATATGAATGAGAAAAGCACAACTAAAAATGAAACAAATAAAAATATAATACAAATGAAAGCCAATTCAAAATATTAATAAAAACTATAATAGTATATAAATATTACTAAAATAACACTGCTGTTTGGAGGCCAATATAACCTAAACTTCTCTGGGCTCTTTCAAATATGATATATCTTACATTACGAATAATTTAATCAGAGAAAAGTGATCTCAGGGAGGAAGAGAGTGGTTTAGAGTTTTTGTACAAAGTAAGTATTAAATGCAAAAAAGAGGATCATAACACAGCATAATTTGTATTAATGAAACCTGTGAGTGCAACAGGCTCTGTTAAAGCACAAAATGTGGGAGTCAGATAATTACAGATTTGCTACTTTGCAAGACCTCTGCAATTACCATAAAGGCAAAATGTTCCACGGATTTTACCAGACGTTTCCAAATGCTGAATTAGGATTACATGTACAAACACAGTGTAAAACTACTTCCATAATAAGTACTTTGTAACTTGCCAGTGTTCTTGTTTTTACTGTTTGGTGGAATATTGAAATATGAGTGATGAATGCCTTCACTCAGTAGCCAAGCCTCTCTGTAGGAATGTGTACAGGCTTTTCTCTTAGAGAGGAAATGGATCATTAATGTGAGTGTCTATAAGCCAGATGTGTCCATGCCATTTCTCATAAAAAGTTGTCAATTATGGCTGTGGGGCTCAGGGCCGAGACATTAAGCCACGCCTTCAACAAACATAAACTATCACCAGCACTAAACGTCCTTTATATTTTAAGTGTATATGTTCTAATTTTATTTTACATGTATTTCTTTCATTTTAAGTTTGATTCATTTTGCAGCATGTGAATGACTGCGAATGATACCAGCTCTGCACATAAACCCCAGATGTGTCATCTGGCATTATCAGATGCAGTTTATCTCAGGGGAGCACCTCTCAAACACACCGTTCATTCAATCAAAAATTGATGGAGTAATGATTCAAAAGCATTTCTAAGCTGCTGAACCACCTGGAGGGATTTCTCTGAAAACAATCAGACATTGTAATAGATCATTTTAATGCATCTGGCTCTGTTGCAGTTTTAGCTGTATCTAATAAATTTAACGACAGAAAGGTGGAGGCACGCAGAGACTGATTAGATGAAATACTACTTGTTGTAAGGCCTGAGAATACATCAGAGGGTCAAATAAAAACCACTTTTATTTGGCTTTGAGGCAGGAGCATGTTACTTTATGAGACTTTTGTGAGCAAAATAATATTAATATCTAGCATATTAACATCAAAGAACTAACAACTACATCTAGAGAAAAATCTCTGGTGCTGCATTTCTCAAAAGCATTCTGAGCTAAGTTGATCGTAGAGACCACTGGTGGCAATGGTTCTACGATCTACTTAAGCTTATGATGCTTTTGGGAAATGCAGCCCTAGTCTTTTACAGATAAAAGGGTGGAAATCTATCCGTTTTCTGATATTAACTTCAGAGTATAAGTGGCTCGCTAATCTGCTGCAGTTCATGAAGATGAGATGTACTGTAGTACTTAATGCAGCTGGTGCCACTCCAAATACTGACCGCTAATTTTGATATTCTTAAATCTACGGACATTAATCATGTCCAGTTGGCAAAAGCGGTTTTCTACTTGCAGTACATGCATGTTATAGCTGGGTCTCTGAGGGCATGATGTGTACCGGGTATATTTTTATTCCTGAAGGCAGGTGGGACTGCTGAGAATGTATATTGATCTGGAAGTAATTCAAATTCCCCACAAATCCTGTTTCACTGTGTAATGCAGACTTCAGGATTTACTCTCCTGTCAGCAGCACAGGATGGATCTGGAATGAAATGGCCTGTAGAAATATACAATGCAGTGATTTGTGACCTTTGTGATCTGTGTTTAAAGTAGCTGGTTTTAACCCAGCAACCTAGACATAGATAATAGTAAGTCATATGAATGCATAAATAACCATTAATATTTGTAAATGTATGTTTAACCCTCAGAGATCCAATTATTGATATTAATATATATTGTAAAGGATATATTTATATATTGTTAAGAATATATTATACTAAGAAGCCACTGGTCATGATACTCATTCTGCATATGTTTTTGGAAAATAAGAAACATTTGGGGAAAAAAGATAAAGTTTCAGTATATAAGAAAACAAACTTGTAAAAAAAATTTTTGGAATATTTATCTATGATTAATTGAATAGGCTCTTGGTCAAAATTATTGACCACTATTGCACACAGTTGCATTTTATGGAACATTTGCAACATTCTTATATTTATGCAATTTTATATTATATATATATATATATATATATATATGCAATTTTATATTATTATTATTATTATTTTTTGCTAAATTTGATCCAAAACAGTCAATAATGGTGGTCAGTGCATGTTCCTGGCAATATGTTGTTATACAATAATTACAAGCTGATGTTGTATATGTAGTTTTAACCCATATATAGTATTAAAAAAAAAAAACATGTATTTAAGATTAAATATCCTAATCAACTCATAATAATGTGGATCTCTTTTGGATCATTTTGCCACGTTTTTGAAGCAAACCTACTAAGGGTACAAGTGTATGAGCAACAGCGAAAGAGAGAGAGAGAGATTCATATAAGGAACTTGCCATCAACAGAGTTCTCACAGTAGATATGACAAAGTTATGCAAGTTTTATCATGAGAGACTTATAGCGAGAGCTTTGGGTCTGGAGGGCTGTGGCTGTATTGTGAACTGAAAGGGAGTCTTGAAGCGTGAGGGATTACCCCTCCCTTCCATGTCACAGGCATGGAGGCAATGAGCACTGCAATGCAGCAAAATAAATCCAGAGAATCAGTTTAGAATGTCTGATTGCGTGACTGCAACACACAATGTGTAGTTGTGATTGTGTAGTAATGCAATCTCAATAATTGTTCTATATATTCCTGAGTAAATTATCCCATGAACCAAACCTGCAACCTCTGTTTTAGCATCCCACATCTGTAACCACTATACCGCCACACAGAAGTGGCTGAAGACTATGAGCTGCAGCCTGAGGTGTTGTATAATGTCACTAATTTCTAAAGAATTAATAGTTTGTCTTATGTCTGTGTCATTACATAAAGACACTATGATGTTCCCAAAAACTAAATAATTGCATTTTATATTGTCACTGTATTAAAGCCAAAGCAAATATAAAATAATACTATTTGAGACACATTTATATGTGGAATATTCCTTGCATTAAGCAAAAAGAAAAAGAAAAAAAAAGTATATTTCAGTCAGGAATAGAGGCTCTGAGCAATAGTTATTTGGCAGCAGACTTCGCTCTGAAGGGTTCAGATTCTGAGCTGTCCACAAGCAAACCCTGCTAAGGTTTGAACCCCCCCGAAGCCTAAAGCAATTAACCAGAAATTTATAAGAAACCGTTACATAATTCCACACGGAAGTAATACAAGTACTGTAATGAGTTTGAAAAAGACTGAGCAACAATAACCTGGATAGATAGATATATCTCCATGGACAAGCACCTAAATTCATGCGTTTGCATAAGGAGTTGGGAATGGAGGATGGGTGAGGCAAGTGAGTGTACAGATGAACATATATGTCTTGCTTAATTGGTAGTAGGAAAAGTTACGGATCAACTGAGCGTCAGCTGATGGCTGGCTGTCATGCCATGGTCTGCCGGAATTACGCTTGAGCTCCATTCAGAACAAAACATTGACAAGTCATCGTAATGTATAATAATGTCACAATGTTGTACACTGTTTGACACTAATATTCAAGTTAACAACAGGTAAATAATTCTCATAAGTCATAAGGACAAAAATATAATAAATATAATAATGGTATTTTGCTTTATTATATTTATTATGTTTTTGTCCTTATGACTTATGAGAATTATTTACCTGTTACTATCAGTAAAAAAAAAAAAATCTTTAGATCTTCTTGCTTTGGATGGGATGGGATATGGATGGATGGGATGGGGGATGGGATATGGGATGTGGGATATGGGATATGGGATGGATGGGGTGGGATATGGGATGGATGGGATGCGATATGGGATGGATGGGATGCGATGGGATATGGAATATGGGATGGAAGGGATTGATGGATGGAGAGAATAGGATGGGATGGATGGACGGAGAGAATGGGATGGATGGGTGGATGGATGGATGGATGTATGGGATGGGATGGATGGATAGACAGACGAAGAGAATGGGATGAATGGATGGATGGACGGACGGACGGAGAGAATGGGATGGATGGATGGATGGTGCCTGAGACTAAATTAAAGGCTAAAAAATTTATATGGTTCCCCCTGTGGTGAAAATCAAGTTTTTAGTGTTGTTTACATGTCTGGTGTTTTTAATATGCTTTAAGACAAACCATGTGCAAATTCATAAGTCAACACGATTGCTGAGTATTAAAACTGCAGTAAACCAAAGACAGTCTTAAACCAGTGGTTTGAAATCGCTGGTGTTTCTGACGTCACAAACTACCTTGTAACCAATCACATCAACGTGCCGGCAGGCTTTAGTATATTATTAACTGACCACACAAGGGAGTCTCAAAAGAAGGTTATCCCGGTATATTTTTCTGTTGATATGAAAAATCAGGTAGATTTAGCAATATGGCAGGTGTATGATGCATATTACGATGTTATGATGAACTATATGCCTTTCTCCACTTACGTTCTGAGTTGTTCAAAGCGTTTCTAAGGATACTGATTATTAGGAGGCAGCTGTCTGAATCGTGAATGTGAACATGGTTTGTGTAACATTAGCAACATATTATTAGCTGTTTGATAACGTAGTCAAGCAAAATGCTAATCATATTACCGTTATGTGTCCGACGTTGTAAAAAGTGATACCATTGTGCAGCGTTTACCTCAGTAAGTTGACTGAGTGGATCTCGTCTGAGCTTGTGCGAGTGAGTGGAGGTGGGGATAATTATCATATTCATAGATCCATGTATATAAAATGTAGAGTTACATTCAAGCTGTTTTGAGGCATTAAGATTTTTTTTTTCACAGGAAAAAACATTTAAATACATAATTTTGGTGATAAAAGATTAGTTTTAAGGGATAAAATTATTGAAGGGGGACCTTAAGTTAGATTTTAAAGTAGCGAGGCAACACTAACTGGGGACAATGTTGTCCTTATGGGCCCCTTCTCTGTCTGTACCACTCTGCCTAATCAAGGTAGTGCATCCTATATTTGAACATGCACGCACTGTTAGCATATGTTTGTTAAACCCAGAGCTCTGCTATGTTTCTTTCTAAAGCAGTTGACGCAAACAGAACATTTCTGGCATCGAGAAACAGCCGGAGCAGGAAAGCATCGGCTTGTTTGGTGACCTCCGTGGGTTGGGGTCAAATCGTTGATGCGCGCTGCATAGTCAGTGCTTTCTGCTCTTTCTGTTTGTATGCCAGCAACCATCTGGGGACGAAGATAAAAACTCAGGTTCATCATGGTGGGCAGCTCATCAACCTTAAAAATCTCTTAAAAATTCATGAAAAGATGAATTATTTAGCTTGAAGCAAGAATAATGATACATACCGTACCATTTTTAATTACTATTTCAATTTTAGTGTAATGACTTGATTATGTCCTTCTATGATAAATCAGAGATCTAGGACACTACTAAAACAGGTTTGCTTAGGGTTTGAGCCTTAGAGATTTAGGGGTATATTTGATAAACATAAGCTCCTGAGCAAGATAGTCAAGAATGACTGAGTGGCGTATTAGACCAAATATCACACGCACACACACAGGAAAATTGTATCAAATTATCTAGTGTGGGCTGACTGAAGACCTATTGCTATGGTAACAGACCATGCATCACATTCTCTGAAACCATTTGCTTACTTCCCTGCACTGTCACACCGGCGCTGTCAGGGAACGAGGCCTGCCCCATGAATATGCATGAGACACCACCTGTCCACACCGCCAACTAAGCACCATGGCTGCAATATCCTGTGGATGCATCACACTCATAATTAGCATCATCACTCCCCTCGCAACAAACATGACTGACAAAGACCAGGACTCTGTCACAGCGAGGCCAGAAGCCTGCTTTACCTTTTACTGCTGTAATTAAACAGCAGCACTTGATGCATGTATATGGAATAGATTAAAATGCAAGCAGATGTCTTAGCATAGCAAGGACTTGGGAAAGAAATCTAAATCGAGAGAATCTGTTCCTCTTTTAATCTCTTCTATGATGGTACATGATATTATTGGTTGACTGTGTGCCCTGAGGCCCGTCCACTGTGGAAGACAGGTGTAAACTAAACAGTTGTCTGAGTTAAACTCCAACAAAACAATTCTGAAGCAGCTGTCAAAGCACAGGGTGTTTTTTTCTGCTCAAACTGGTGTAGTAAACTGTAAAGTAAGCCAAGTAAGACATGGTTCTGCATCAATATATTTTCTTGATCCTGGAACAACATTCCTGTTAGAAAATGTAGTCCTAACCCTATCCCTACCCCTAAACCTAACCCTAACTTATTAAAATCAGAGAAAATGATAGGTGAATAACACTGATATAGAAGTACCTAGCCCTGGCTGTAAGCCTAAAAATGACCCTCAGAACTGATGGGATGTTGATTCAGGAACATGTTTGTAACACAGTTCGTAGATACGGGAAGAATGAGGCGGGAACCGGCGAACATTCAAACATAACTTTAATATATAAAATAAACAAAGAACAAGATGAAAGTAATGCCGGTAGACCCTCACGGATGTCTTCCGGCCACACAAACATAATAAAACCATAAAATAAATCCAGGCCTGGTCCTCTCTCATTGTTCACTGTCGTCGCTCCCCTTTCATGCTTCCGGAGCTCCTCTGTGAGAGATTCGACACCGGTGCAACGCGCAGCTGACGTTCGTTAACACTCGTGCCACCGGCCTCGCGCAGTTGCCTCACGGCTCTCGCCCGCCCTGCTCATCCCAATGTTGTACTTGGTGAAAACACGGTGACCACAGTTTACCAAACCAATTTGAGCAGAACAAATCACAATGTGCTTTGACACTTTGACACTGTAAACTGTTCACTCATATTTCACATATTTCAACATATAACTGCTGACATATTTGTACAAAATTCAAAATGGCAATGGTTTTGTATGGTGTGGTATTGGCTACCAAGAGCACTGAAATTCAAGAGACACTACTTTAAAATTAATAAAAAAATATATTACTTTAAAATAAATATAAAATATATAACTTAAGAAAAAAATCGCCATGAAACAGTTTTTGATTCCAGTGAAAATTCACAATTTTCAGATACAGAAATTTTAAAAAGTAATCAAATGTAAAATACCACTGCATAGTCTTTACTGTTTAAATTAAACATAGATTAATCCTTATTAAAGTTACAAAAGTTATTCAGTCAAGGGCAGTTGTCTTTTGTTGTTTGAACATTAACGACAGACGGCAACAGGTATATATTTGGCTGCTGTCACTTTAAGAGCTAATGCACAGATCCTGATATACATAGTCAGTTTCTTAACTGACTATGTTTACGAGGATACTTTTTTCAATACGTGCATTTTTTTAAGCGCATGAAAGAGAGTTCAATTCAATATTCGTGCACTGTCTTGAGACCTGAATTTCTGGGCAAACACAGCGAGTAACAAATTGAATTCCCTTTCGCATCTTCTTGCATTTAAATGTTTCAATTGGCAAGGCTTAAACTTTCGTAAAGATGCAGCACTGGCCCATCTGTCCCGAGTGTTGTTCATGTTGTCACAACATTGCATTGCTAGAATTCATAAAAATATTACCGGCCAACTGGTGATTGACACGGTTTTACTCGTATTTGGCGCTTGGCAATTGTTCATTTTAGGCCCTGACCGCACATATATCAATTACTAGAGATGCACCGATCGATCGGCCAGGTATCGGAATCGGCCGATTTTACTCATGATCAGCCCGGATCGGTGATCGGTGATTCCCGCAGGTTTCGCGCTCACACCAAAAGCATGCGCACCACTGATCTATATTAATGGAGCAGACAAGCTACTCTCAGTCTGAAACAGAGACAGAAGTCAAACAGAGTCACAACAAGTACTAAAATGAGTAGTTTACTGCGCTTAAATGGTCAAATACACACAAAATTATGTCAAAATGCCCGTCTTGGCGATTATTCAGATAAACACAGTCAGTTTTGGATTGTTAAATAGCTAAGAAAGAGAATGCATGTTGTGTAACAGTATTGGGTCCGTTCATAAACTCTTAAAGGGACAGCAGTCCAATATTCCTGCTCATGTTATTTAAAGAACAAAAAACAAAGAAAATCACTTTCTGCTCTTGACTGAATACGTTTCATAACTTTAATGGTAAGAATAAATCTGTATTTAATATTTACAATAAAGAATACAGACATTAAGGTAACCAATGTAAAATAACACTGAATGTGTTATTTTACATTTGATTGCTTTAATTTCTGTAGTATTTCTTACCTGAATAAAAACCTACTTAACCTGAAAAACTTAGTTTTATAGCTCTCTTTGTTCTATTGCATTTATTTGTGCTGTTGTTTGCAATTTTTTAATTTGTTCTTATTTTATTACTGACTTTTACCTTGTTTTTTTTTTTTTGTTTTTTTTATGAAAATAAAACTTTGCGTTGAAGAAAAGTAGATTTTTGCATTATAGTTCTTAGAAACTATATTTTTCCGGAATCGGCAGATCACACTAACAGAAAAATCGGAACTCTGAATCGGCCAAGAAAATTGCAGTCGGTGCATCTCTATCAATTACAATAATTGATGACTTTTGTTAAACCACCACTTTTGCTAAACTGACCCCTGAACTGCTGAACTGTAAAATCTGGGTGCTGAAACCAAACTGGTGTGGATTAGTGCTTTAGAAGGACAAGTACACAAACAAGTACACAAATGTTCTTACCCTTTCTGGTGATGAATGACAGTTGTGCCACACATATACACAAGGGAAAACACCCTCAGTCAATATTCATCTTCACAGCCCTGGAAGAAAAGCATCATCATGTAGAGCATTAAACCTTCATTAAACTTTTAGCTCATTCCCATCTCAGAGTCATTGCTGGGAGATGTTGGGCAAGACGAGTGTCCAGTAAGAGAAGTTCTCCTGTGGCAATATGTTCTGATGCTCAACAACATCAGCTCTGCCAAAGAATCTCTCCCTGACACTGATTTCAAGTCTATCTTTTAGAAGCCTTTTTAATATACTGGATGTGGACAGAAGGTTACACTTAATGCCAATCAATTTGTGAGCAGAAGCCAAGTCTAAGACTGTTCAATAATCACATAAGAGGCTTTCTGGACTTAAAATGATTACAGAAGTACACTGTAAAAAAAAAAGATACGAAGATACTTAAAGCTTAATTTTAGTTCCTTGGGGGACAGGAACCTCTGGAGAAACTCTCTGCACCTTTTCAGGGTGCCTCAAAAATCCTATTGTGTACTCAAGAAACTTCAATTGACACTGCTGTATGTCAATGTCAACTTTATTTATATGACACCATTATAAAAAACAATGATTGACCAATCTGCTGTAAAATGTTTAAGGACAACCAATAAATAAAATCATATACAAAATAACACACTACAAACATAAAACTAAAACAAGATCAACAACTACACAATAAATCAACAATGATTAAACACCAGAGAAACTAGATTTTTTTTAAAAGCTTTGTTTTAAAACTACGATGTAAGAGCAGTTAACTTTAGCAGTTTTCGGTGCAGCAACGGCAAAAGCACGATCACCTCTCAATATTGCTCTCTCTCTCTTTCTCTCTCTCTCTATATATATTTTGTAAGCTCCTCAGAAAACTGACCTTTTCAATAGGAAGCCTAAATATTCTCTGGTTTCAACCTCAAATGGTGCCTCGAGTCTCTTTTCATTTTTACAGTGTAAGACCAAATGTATTCTGTCAGCGTTCTTGTGCCATTTTTATCTCAATGCAAGATTTTTGTGGACCTCCAAAGCGAAATAAGAGCTATTTATTTCAAAGGCTTAGCTGAAAAAAAAAAAAAAAAAAAAAAGAATCATTAATCAGTCCTGAATTTATAATAAATTCACACAACACATCTGAGACGACAAGTGTAACAAAACTTGTTCTCCATAAAAAGATGAATTTGAAACTCTAAGGGTGCCTGGTTTAATCCATATTAGCAGCTTAAAGGCACACGTTCCATCTCTTATGGTCTGTCAAATTCCTTGTTTCATTATTAAACATGCAGATTCTTTCCCTACAGCCAACACACGTCAACAGAGCCCTTTAAAAAACATCTCATATATCTGCCTACTCTTAAAAGAGCTGAAAAGTGTATTAGCACCCTTCCATGTCTCATGCAATATATTAGATTAAAACTACATAACTCCAATGAAAAAAAAGATGAATTTATCCATGTTTTGCATTTCTTTGGCGCTATAAATACATGGCTGTTCTGATGGCATTAAAATCTGTCCAGTTATTGACCATTCTGTGGCATTTATCAAGCAAATTGAAATGCAGTCAGCCCACAATCAACAGCCTTGCACTAAACATGACGTATGTGGAGTCTTCCACAAGGACAAACCAGGGGCAATCCCTTATATGATCTACTGTAGCCATGGCAACAAAACACTTGCAGTTATGTATGGTAATTTCAAATGCCAATAGAGGCTGTCAAATGGCGTTCACACCAGCGACTATGCAGGATGATTAGCAATACGTTTGGATGGCTCCCACAATATTAATGCGACTCTCTGAGGAAACTTTGTGAGGCTGGCATCAATAGGGAGGTTAATTCTTTCATTAAATGGCATAAATTCACAGACTGAAGTTCACACATTATATCCAAAAAAGGTCACATCACCGAAATGCATCTTTAAAATATAAGCTATACTACTTTTCAACCACACAGGATCTCAAATACAGGTCTCCTAAACACTAAACAAATTCTTAAGCAAAGAGTGATGAGCAAAGATATTGCCACAGTGCTTCCTCCACATTAAGCTGTGAAATAAAAGGATTTTAACAACAAACATGTGCTTTAAAGGGTTAGTTCACCAAAAAATGAAAGTTCTGTCATTAATTACTCACCCTCGTGTCGTTTCACACCCTTAAGATCTTCGTTCATCTTCTGAACACAAATTAAGGTATTTTTGATAAAATCTGATGGCTCAGTGAGGCCTTGCATTAACAGCAAGATAATTAACACTTTCAAATGCTACTAAAGACGTATTTAAAACAGTTCATGTGGCAACAGTGGTTCAGCCTTAATGTTACGAAGTGACGAAAATACTTTTTGTGCACCAAAAAAAAAAAAAAAAAAAAAAAGACTTTATTCAACAATATCTAGTGATGGGCGATTTCAAAACACTACTTCATAAGGCTTCGAAACTTTACAAATCTTCTGTTTCGAATCAGTGGTTCAGAGCTTGTATCAAACTGCTAAAGTCACATGATTTCAGTAAACGAAGCTTTGTTACATCATAAACGTTTTGAAATTTCAATGGTTCACATGATTTGGGCAGTTTGATATGCGCTCCGAACCACTGATTCGAAACAAAAGATTCATAAAGCTTTGACGCTTCATGAAGCAGTGTTTTGAAATCGCCCATCACTGAATATTGTTGAATGAAGTCGTTATTTCGTTTTTTGGCACACAATAAGTATTCTCGTTGCTTCATAACATTAAGGTTGAACCACTGTAGTCACATGAACTGTTTTAAATATGTCTTTAGTAACTTTCTGGGCGTTTGAAAGTGTTAATTATCTTGATGCCCATGCAGGCCTCACTGAGCCATTGAATTTTATCAAAAATATTTTAATTTGTGTTCCAAAGATGAACAAAGGTCTTACAGGTGTGAAACGACATGAGGGTGAGTAATTAATGACAGAAATTTCATTTTTGGGTGAACTAACCCTTTAAGTGACTTTTTTTTTATTGTAAAAATAGTGAACAACAGTGACAGTCATAAAGCATTAAAGCATTACAATATGCTCATAATACATCACTGCATTGCAGCATATGGCATTGCAATTGTGTAGTTTACACAAAGTTGCAACAATTATATGAAGAACTGAAAGCTGCAGGAATATTTAGCATTTCGCTAAAGATCTAAGCTTTAAAGGGTTAGTTCACCCAAAAATGAAAATAATGTCATTTATTACTCACCCTCATGTCTTTCTACACCCATAAGGCCTTTGTTTATCTTCAGAACACAAATTAAGTTATTTTTGATTAAATCCGATGGCTAAGTGAGGCCTCTATAAACAGCAATGTCATTGAACTTCTCAAGATCCAGAAAGGTACTCAAAACATATTTAAAACAGTTCATGTGAGTTCAGTGGTTCAATCTTAATATTATAAAGCGGCGAGAAAACTTTTTGTGCTCCAAAAATTTTTTTTTTTAAAAATCGACTTTTCAACAATATCTAGTGATGGCCGATTTCGAAACACTGAATCCTTTGTTTCGAATCAGTGATTGAGAGTGCCAAAGTCACGTGATTTCACCAGTTTGGCATTTTGACACGCGATCCAAATCACTGATTCACAGAATTTTAATAGCACAGCTATTGTGTGAAAGGCGACTGGGTTCAATTCACTTGGCAATATGCTATTTCTGAGTCACAGCCAAATGGTATTGGGGAAGAGTTCTAATAATATCTATGCAAAGCGCACTCTATTCAATTCCACAGCTGTGCGGCCGCTGCCCTGGTCATTATTATGGGATCACAATACCATCTGAGCGTCCTACAAAAATTCTCATTTTACATTTGGCTAGCTGCGATTTGTCTTTTTCTTCCTCTCTATCTGTTCTCTCTTTGCCTAACAGTTTTTGCTGCTAAGGATATGCAAATGAAAGCGCATACATTCCCTTTGAATCTTGAGCAATCACATATCTATGGATAATCTTTGGTATGGGAAAACTCACTGAAATAAGCCAGCAATGTGTGAGAGTGAATGTTAATTATTAAGCAGCTTTCCGCACAATCACAGTTTTCCTGCAAAAGATTTAATTTTAATTCTACACAGCTCAGGATAACTGATAATGAAAATATTTACAGGTAAGTTAGGCATTACAGACCTCCTTAATAAATTCTCACTGGTGCTGAGGAGAGATAAATGATGGAGTTCATGGTCAGTGTATTTTGGAAAATTATTACTCTATGATTTCATTAGACTGCTAACTGTTAGTCTGTTTTTAACTTGATATTTCTGCCCTGGCAATTCATGAAGCACTGAACTTTTAAAGGTGCTATGTTAAAAAAAAAAAGAAACCACATGTCGAGCACTCCAGGGCAGAGGAGGTTAACGTGAACCACTCTGCCCTTGCTCTCCTGATGTGAACTCACGTGTTGATGCAGTAGCTGTGATTTGTGAGGGCAGGCATACTATAAAAAAAAAGAAAAAAAAAAGCATGTCATCAAAGCCCCATTCAAGTCAAAAAAGATCATAAAATGTTAATTCAATTATTTTATTCGGTCCGAATGAAATAATACAATTTTTTTGACATACCCTCGCGCACCCTGTTCGCGCAGACATCATATGTCATCAGCGCACCTCATGCTATGCAGAGTTTATACAGACAGACCTCAGTTACGGAGCACTGCAAACAAACAGCAGCCACCTTTTACAGTTCCTAGAGAATCAAAACAACAAACTTATGCTGTTCACGCAATAACTACCATAATTAAGAGATGGCAACCCGTGACGTTCTAACCGGAGCTGTTCACATCCTCAGACTCGGAATTATACTTTTCCAGTATCAACACCGGAATGAATCTGCAGCAGTCAGGCACAAGCTCTCTAAGTTGTTTACGTTCGTTATTATTGTAATGTTATGTGCTTTGAGACATGAGGTAGTTTAACGCCATCTCTTGTGACGCTTTGCCGAGAGCAGCTGTGTGTGTGTCTGTCTGTGTGCGTTCATGTGTTTTGGAGGAGGCGTGGCTTTTGACGGCGATTTGCAGGTGGGGTGGGATTGTATGCTTTCAATGCTAGCAGGCTAATGTTAGCATTTCCCAGGTCACCTGCTGCAACTTTAATGCATGCACATTCTAAACAAAAGAAAAAAAAGATCTGCCTTTTTACTTCTATTACTATAGCTACCACATTGAGTGTTACAATTTCTCCTATTCATATGTCTAAAAGTGAACTTTTGATCCTACTTTAGATTTAGTCATTTTTTAGATTGGGGGTCAAAAAGACCAAAAAGCTGATCAAAGGAGAGATGAGCAGGAACTTTTAATGAGGTTGGATTTTGTATAATTTAACAAGACAGTGTACAAATAATGAGCACCACAATATTAATTCTCTACACACACAAACACCTTGTACATCCTGTATAGAAATGGCTCCACATTTTTTATGATTCTCCCATACTTTATCATATGATTAAGAAAATCAAGCTTCCCTGGTTCAGACTAATGCAGTAGTTTTTGTTTTTTACCAGAAAAACGTGCATTGGATAAGTCTAGTGCAGTGGTTCCCAAACCTGTCCTGGAGGATCCCCAGCACTGCACATCTCTCATCTAACACACCTGATTCAACTCATCAGCTCATTAGTAGAGACTGCAAGACCTGAAGTAGGTGTGTCAGATAAGGGTGACATGCAAAATGTGCAGTGCTAGGGGTCCTTCAGGACAGGTGTGGGAACCACTGGTCTAGAGCCATTGAATATCGATCAGTTTGCCCATCAATTGCCTATAAATCAGTCACCAGGCACATGAATATAAACCTGAGAGCATGTAACATCTTCTGTTAATCTTCATGTAGCGGTAACTAATGGATGATTTCTCTCTACTTACAGGACTGAAACAGTAATGATTATTGTATCTGCATGTTTCTCATAATTCTGAAGATTATACTTTGAATTGTATAGCAAGAGGAGAGTTTCTCATTTGTCTGCAATGAATTTTGATGAGGCATGGATATTAGTAATTTTAAGTCATAGCATCAATTCATGTCAAATATAGTTTTAATGGTGTGACCCTACATTGCCTTTAACAATGATTGTGGTAAAGAATGCCTTGAATAGAAAGTGTGTAGCTTTCATTCTATTGTCTAAATGGAAAAAAGATAAAGGGCGAATTCACTAAAAAGTCGATTTTTATCTTATTTTACTAACCACACACAACTTGACTAGCAAGATCAGAAATTGGGCCATCCAGATTGTGTTCAGTAATAAATTTACATTTGCACCATTACCTGATTTGCATAATTTATTTAGCTAACAGGGTGCTAAAACAATACAAAAATGTGTTCAAATAAAAATCAGTGAGCACAATTCATCCATTCTTTATATGGTTCCCACAATGAGTTTAAGCAAAATATTTGTTCTTTACTTTCAAGCTTGATTCTTGCAGCTTACTTTTTTCTTTTTTTTTTTTTTGGCTCAGGAAACATCTCAGTCTAATCTATTGCTCTACTGGTTGGGCATATTAAGCTCTCGGGTTCATAAAAGGTGTTTGTAACTGGAGTATAATTTTGTCTTCAGAATCCCTGACAGGGTTTTTTAAGCTCCACCATGAGAGAGAAGGTCTATAAAATAGTTTTAAAAAAACATAAGATGGCATTTCCAAAGCATTTTCAGTAACACTTTACATTTACAACTAACAATGAATAGTACATAATAATAATAGACTACATGCTCTTTTACTAATACATTTTAGCAAGTTGCATTAATTAACAATGAAAAATAGTTTTTAGTAGTTTTCATTGTTAGTTTATGACACATAACGTAAAAAGTAACCCTTAGTGTTAATTTGTTTCAAAAGCAAAGCCACTAAAGCCACATCACTGGAAGCCACTAAAAAAAGCACTATACAGCTCATTAAGTAAAATTCTATGGAGCTGCTGAATGACTGAAATAGACAGGGCCGCAGTGGCAGGGCAGTTTTTCCAGATCCTGCACTTGGAGATATTTTGGGATCATGATGCGATATTGATTGCTGGCAGGGTGAAAGCTGATTGGTTGGCAGGCTGGACACTCATTGATCTATGGGTCTTGTTTGGGTGCTTGAGTTATGGGCTTCGGAAGGTCCTGAGGCTTTGGGTTTTTCATCCTCTAACTGAGTACATGCTCCATAAAATTTAAAATCATTATCTTTTCTCTCTTTTTTGAGATAGATAATGAAAATTGGAAAATTGGTGACTGAACAAAATTACATTTATACAAAATATGGAGAAGAAAAAAAAGAAGTTTTGAAGGTTTTTTTTAAATAGCAACAACCAAAAACAATATAACAACAGATCAGTTTTCTGGTATTTTAAGTAATGACAGAGTCCTCTGCGAATAATTAACAGCGCACAGGCTTACTCCAAACTACTACAGAGTTTGAATGTTGGATAAAAAGGCCCAGATGGCAAAGCCCTTGCTCTTTGGAGGCCAGGGGCCAATCATCCAGCGTTTGTCAGGGTCAAAGAAACAGACTGTGCCCATGACAGAAGTCAGGGTCAGCATTTCCCCTCTCTTCCCTTATTGCTCTCTGACATTCTCTGAATTATTTGTGCAGGACGCTCATGGCAAAACAAATTTTTGCCTTAGTCTGCAGACACAAAACAACCCACAAAAACAATAATTTGATGGTCATCTCAGGATACTTTGCTATTTATAGAACTTGCTCCATTTCCCAGAGCCCTTTGTCCCATCCTATATTTACTCCTGTTTACTGTCTATCATGTTGATATTACAGTACCATGCTTAGGCCTCTGAACATCACGATTTTTCTTCTGTTAATGGTGTCAGTCTATAAAATCTTAGAATGCAACTGATGGAGTCTTGGCTCAGATATGATTTTTTGAAGACAAATTAATTAAGAAATTAATTAGCAATTAACTTTAGTCTACAATCTAGTTGTACAAACAACAGTTAGCCTATAATATGGGTTATGAATGAACTAAAAGTTAAATATAAATATATCTAGCTCTATTGGAAAAAGAGAGAAATTATTAAATAAATCTGGAAACTTCAGCTATTATATATATATATATATATATATATATATATATATATATATATATATATATATATATATATATATATATATATATATATATATATATATATATATATATATATATAGCTGAATCATGCCATTCTCTTGATTACAGCAAGGAAATGCAGCTTTTATTCAAACTATCCAGGGACATTTTTGGCTTGAACAAAATGATAATCCTAAGGAAAAACAGGGAGTAAGAGCATATAACCCATATCTTGGCACCAATATAGCAAGCCTTCTTATTTAGGATTGATTTTAAAATCCTTTTTTAGTTTAGTGCCTAAAGCCATTTCATCGTGCCACAGTAATTGCCTTCCTAGATGGACCTTTATATCTTAAAATGAAAAGACTACAAAATGTTCCAAAAAGAAAGTATGATGAGAAAGCTTTCACATTTTACTGAAAAATATTTTTAAAAATATTTTGTCCTTTGCATTTGAAGTTCTTCAATATGGCTTTTGATATCATTTATTATAAGATCTTTGTTATTGTTTTGTTATTCGTGACAATTGCTATATATGATGCTCATATTTTGCTATGCTTTTATTCAAATGAAAATGATACTCATTTTAGTGTCCTGAACCAACTTTTTAGGGCTTTTCTTGTTCTGTAAAATGTGTGGGAAGACCTTCTTGCAATAAAACAAGCTTTCCAATTTATATGTCAAAAAAAAAAAAAAAAAGACGAGTACTTTCTATTGGAGATAAATATACAGTGGTACCAATTAGGGCTGGGCGGTATATCGAGTTTGTACGATATATCGATATATTTTTGTATATGATACGATACAGAATGAGGCAATACCGTTTATATCAATATACAATATCGATATCAATATCGTTTTATACGATCGCATCTGAAAAAACAGCGGTGGATGTTGCAGAGTACAGCGGTGGGGGGGGGGGGGGGGGGGGGGGGGGCTTGCCCCGTCAGATGCTTTGAGTCTGACAGATTTATGTGCTGACACATACTTACGCCGTTTAATGCGTTTGTGATGTGGTGTTTTCTTCAGCGCCTAACTTACATTTCACAGGTATATTCTCCATCTGTAAATGTTAGAAAGTCATACAAATATTTCAATTTTGCTCTCAGGAGTGGACGAGCCTTCTGCTAGCGAATCTCCTCTTAAACTTTATAGACTTCCGTGAACAAGCGCCACCGTGCACATTCGCGCCAAACAGACGGAGCGCAATGGACCCTTTTTTCACAGACTGTGATGATGCGTTTTAACGGTCATCAATATCGTAAATAAAAATAAAAAAAAATAATATAAGGTTTTTTATATTTTAGTATTATATTATCTTTGCATAAAATTACAAAAATCTAGTTAACATAGCTGTGAGGGTGTTTCTAATACAGCAGCTATGGGAGTGACAGTAAAAATGACATCTTTCTCTCTTCTGACTGCCATTATCAATCGCTCTCTATATTTTCCCCCCTCTTTTTGAAAGTTGTGAAAACACTATTTTGGAGTTTTTCTTTTGCTATGTGAGCAAATGGAAACACAAAAAAATATATTTAATGTATTCTCTTATTTACCGCTATAGAATTTTACCCAACTATATGACGACTTCCGCTTCTGAGAAACCCGGAAATGTGAAAAGGGTATATAGAGTAGGATCGCCATAATTCTGACTAAATATACATTTTGCTAAAATGTTTGTTGTTGAACAATAAATGTGCCATATGTAGAATTTTAAACCTACAAATAAGTGTATTTTTATGACTGCAGTAACTGTAAAGTGACTATTTGGGGTAGCTTATCAAAATAGCCTAATATAGCTAATCGATCAGTCGGTGCTTTTGTTTTATTTTCATTTTTAGTTTAACTTCTGCTTTATAAAGCATTATTTTTATTTTTAGATTGTAATGTTAGCCTACAATGTTAGAATGTAATGTAATGTTCCCTTTTTTGCACATATAGTGTGCCAGACTATATGCTTACATTCACTATATTTGTTTTAAAAGCCTTCAATGTTTGTAGGACATTAGGTAGGATGTTAAATTAAGATTTCTTTTTTTTTTTTTTAATAAATACAGATTTTTTTTTTTTTTTTTTTTTGCTTATTGTGTATTCATTCATTATGATATATTCTTGTCAGTTCTTTTTACTGAAACCTTAAAATACATTTTGACACAGGAATGTTTTTTAAAATATTACTGTAACATGACACAATCACACAACTCCATCAGTGCACAAGGCAAAATCCAAACACAGAAGGTACAGTATCTCAGAAAAGTAAATGGTTACAGTGTGAGTGTAATTCTGACCTCCTACCGCTATATCCAGACAAGAAACCAAACACACGTGGTTTGAAAGCTCAAGTGTTCCCTCACAGATGGGAAAAACTACAAAAGAAGAAAAACTTCACGTCTGACCTTGCCCTTGTTCAATAATGCACGGAAACACAACATCAGTACAACAGTAATCCGTTCACTGAGACCTCAAGGTCCTGCTCCTGTCTGAGAGGATTTGTAAGTTGGAGCCTCCACTCTGCTCAGAGAGTTGCTCAGGGAGACGATTAGAATTCCCAAAGAGAAAGAGAAGCACAACAAACCCACTGCAGGGTGATGAGGATAATTAGAGCACACAGAGAAACAGCTTTAAAAATATTAACCACAATCTATCCAAAATTATTTCACTTTCCTATTTGACTATTGGTTTAATTAAAGGATTAGTTCACCCAAAAATGAAAATTCTGTCATTAATTACCCTTATGTTGTTCCACACCTATAAGACCTTTGTTCATCTTCGGAACACAAATTGAGATATATTTGATGAAATCTGAGAGGTATATGACTTACAGGTGTGGAACAACATGAGGGTGAGTAATTAATGACAGAATTTTCATTAAAACTAACCCTTTAAAGCAGATGCCTTACAACTTAATTGTAAAAAATATCCATGATTTTACAAGATTTAACAATAACTTTACGTGTATATATTTTTATAGTAGAGTAGAATATTGTATTGAGTAACATTACAGTAAGATAGACTATTGTATTTATTGTGAAATCAATCCAGGCTAGGTTGTTTTCTGCTAAAACGCAACAAATTACTGCACAAAAATAACCATATCACAATGCATTACAGCTTTAATCGTTTTTCCATTTAAAGTCACCACTATGGTGATTAGTATTCACTTTGTCTGGGAACTTGGACTTTATTTACTTTTAATTCAATTACTTTCCTCCCAGTCAGTGTAATACTGTTACAGAACACAACTGATTGCCCTGTGTTACATGGAAAGATAATCTAATTTTAGTGATTGATTCTAGTCTGATCATAACCTGCAATCTAAATATGTGCCAATATTATATGTTACAGAACATAATAAATCATATAATCTTTCACAAACTGCCATTGTGAGCTCATTGGCTTCCATCACAGGCTAACTTTTAGTATGAATTCACAACTGGACACACACATATATCAACACTTGACACTAAACTCAACAATGGTGACAGACGTTTAGATTGGAAATGTTAAAAAGAAACAAATAAGAGTAATTAAAAAAACTACAGCAGCGCATTGTTTCTACATCAGTTTCCTGCTCACTGTGAAATACGGAATAATATAGAAAAGGTTTACACAACTACTGTACAAATTAGCCAGGAATTTAATTGATGTAAAGCAACAGAAATCTTTGGTTGCTTTTCATGTTGTATTTCTAAAGCAGCAATAATAATGTCCCCTACCAAAAGGAAATGCACTTAATTGTATTGAATGTGCTTGTAGTGTACTTCAAAACTTAAAAGTATTTAAAAAAAATAATAAAATAAAATAAACTTTAGCTACATGTAATAATATTAATCAAGTAAACAGCTGCTAAAGTACACTTTTATTAATTAATTTTTTTAATTTACAGTACATTTTAAATTATTGTTTTGAGAGTACACTTTCATGACTTTATTATCACATGTACACTTTGTAATATCAAATTAAAAGTTTTACTTTTAAGTACATGAACACACTAAAGCACATGTAAAGTACTTGATTGTAATCTGTAGTGTGTTATTCAATATTACATATCAAGTTTAAATGTACTAAATTGTAATTTCATAATTATCAATGTGTAATTTCAAATATATTTAAATACATGATGTACAAGTATTAACAGAAATGACATTTTAGTTTTCCCATACATTTTTGTCAGTATATGTTGTAGTTAAAGGTTAAAGTGAGGTTAAAGCATACTTCTTTAACCACATTTCAAAGACAGAAATGTAATGAAATTAAATATAAAGATAAACTTAAGTCCTACTTAAGTGGGTCAAAAAAGCACTAAAGTACAGCTATAGTATTTATTATACATTTTTATTTGTGACTAACACATAATAAATAACCTTTTTAAAAGTATGCTAAACTATACTTCTTTTGCACAAAGGTTTGTTTACTTTTCTATCTGTGAACATATTGAGGAGTCCAGCCCAATTCAAATGAAGTTTAGCTGACAAAATTTGTAGTCTGTGACTATGGTGGGCAAGCTAAGCTGGGCCTGGTTCATGGTTGTCCATTAATGAGACAACCTAATACTTCAAACAGAATTAATGCAGAATTCTCTGGCAAGGGAAATGCATGGACTGCTCTGATGATATTTATGTGACATTCTTTATGCGTACACCCTTTTAGACCATACCAAATCAAAAAAACAAAATGGGCAGCCAAGGTGTATGCACTCCATCTTAGTCAGGAAATCAAATGGAATCTGGACTGGCGTATGGTCACCTGCCAGCAGTATTAAATCAAATGGCACAGCAATTCTACAGAAGCCCAATTTCTCTTAATATTAAAGTTGGAATAGTTCTATAAAAAATGGGTAAAAACACATTTCAGATGACTAAAAGACACAAACAGTGGAATTCACTGTTGTAAATGTACCACTGTCGTAATTACAGTGGATAGCTGTACACATTTGTTGGCATCCACTTTTGGGTGGGGTTCCACTGGTAAAATTCACTTTCCAGGGGCTAAATATCATATTATTTGGGGTCACTTCAACCCGTGGACATAAAAAACAACCCACGGCAACGGTGTTAAAGTGGTCCAATTCCACGGGAAAACAGCAGACTTGGCGACACAGTATGCTGGTGTGATGTACTGTATGACGTAAAGCAATCTGCCCTTTTCACAGGATTTTGTACCTGCTAACCAAACTACATACTCCCAGAACAGAAGTTTGGGGGAGCATGGGAAAGAAACCTTATTAGAAGTTAGTGTCCCATCTGAATAATTTTGAAACTGATATTTCTAAGTTAAAAAAAAAGTTGCTTTAAAGGGATAGTTAAAAAATTATTCTGTCATTATTTACTTACCCTCATGTTATTTTCCAAACGTGCATGAGAAAATGTCTATGTAAATTGTGTCCATATACAAAGAAAGTCCAGTGTTGAAATAAAGTCATACAGGTTTAGAATAACATGAGGGTGTGTAAATGATGACCGTATTTTTTAGGCGAACTATTACTTTAACTCTCAAAAAAATGTATTTGGGAGTTGGCTTGAGACATTTATTTTTGTGATTTATCATCAGTATGAGCCCCCATGGGTGTGTTACAAACAGCAATCTTAATTTCCATATGTCAGGTTTTAAGATACAACATGTTGTCATTAAGAATCACCTGCTTTTGAACATTTAGCGCTCAGTCTGTCTGACTCAACAGGATCCATGTGATAACATCTATTATCAGTGTTGCTGAGAAAGCAGGAAAAAATGCTCCGGGTTGGGCCTGCCCTTGTCCGTTCTGCTACTCAGTTCATTAAAACCCTGACAACCTGGCAGTTCCCACTTTCCCATCAGGTATCAGCGAACCAAGCCAGGGCCATGCTGAGAACAACAAAACACAACACCAGCGGATACCCGCTCATACACACGCAACCGTACGCCCATGCCATCTGTTTGCAAAAGAATTAGAGCCTCCATAGCTCAAAACCAAACTCAGGAGCTTTTAATACATATTCATGATATCAGTCACCTGTCTGGTGAAGACTGCAGTGGCAGAGAGGTGTAGAGGTTCACGGAGGCACATGATTCAACACGCTGTTCATTTTTACAATCATTAAAACTCCCTGTGCAATAAATAAATAATCATACGCCTACACGCACACACAAAAACAAACCAAAAAGTACCAAGGTATCCTTTTGAAGTACCTTGGAATACAATGTGAATGCCATAGCACATAAATGTAATCGTTAATTAATGCCATTGTATTGAAGTATTGCTATCTGATGATGACCCCTATAGTACTTTTTTAATGGGAAAAATAATATAATAGTGCAAAAACAAACTAAACCTTAACTATCTCCAAAATAAATCACAGTGGATTCCTTGCTTGGACACCAGAAGTCAATGTCAAAAAGCTCTCTATTGAAACCAGCACACATTGCTCCATTCAGCCTAAAGTGGATTGTTTAAACACCCAGAAGACAGTAGATGCTATTCCTGTATTATTGTCAACAATATAGAGACTTCAGGAATGGTATTCAACTTTTTACTGCCAAGTGCTCATGGGAGCCTGAATTCCCACTGTTGAACAATTCATCTAACAGCTTGCTTGCTGTGTCGTGCCCAAAGGTTTGGTATTAATGTTTAATTTGTAAACAGAGACCAAAATGTAACGTTTGCAGAGGGTTATGTAAGGTAACTTTGAGCTTAATTAATTAATTAATTAATTAATTAAAGGTTAATATTTTAATGGCATTGCATGGCCATTATACTACTGAATCAAATCTTATGATAATTCTGTACTAATGTATCAAACATTATTCATCGCTCTCGTCTCAAACTATATCAGTTATTCATTTTTCATGTGTGATCTTTATATCAATTCATCAAGCTTGCCTTTCTAAATAAGTGAATAAAAGCTTTGTGCACTGGGAAATTATGAAAATTCCGTTCTGCATATCATACCATCACCAACCCACTCAAATAATAATTGCATAATGCGAACAATCAATAGAGCACAACACTGGCCCCAAAAAACAAGGAAAACGTACAAGAATGTTTAGAAGACTTTAAATTGACTTATGAGTTATGAACTATTCATCATAATAGAATGATTTTAAGTACTTCTAATCAGTAACTTATAATTGACTGGTTTTATATAACAACATTTACACTTATATAAACATACTTTGAAAATCTTTTAAAAAGACCTTTAAGCAGATTTTAAAACACTAGCCATCATACACTTGCAGACTTTGAAAATGGATACAGAGAAAAACTGGGTAATTGGGTATTGTACACTAAACGACTGAAGATCACACACTACCAGACTCAAATCGTTGAGAACACAACAAACTGCAAAAACAAGCCCCTTGTTGCTAGGAGACACATGACAAACAAAAACAACATGTGTTCTATTTATTTATATATATATATATATATTTTGTGTGTGTGTGTGAAATTTGTCAACTATGGCTGCCTAAAATGTGCAAACATGCTCTGACTTCGACTAACTGCGACTCTTATAAACTGTACATCGGGGTAAAATCTGTGCAAAAATTCGTATTCCAGCTTTTAGACCTTTTTTTCCTTCGTTTTGCTGTAATCATGGTGACCAAGCAATACCTGTAAACCAGTAGCAAAGTAAACAAGCCAAGTAGGCTTGCCTCTGTTTTCAAGCATGTTGAAGCTGCCATTTTCCTCCACCAACGTCGCTTTTTGATGTTATTCTCCGTCTTCATATTCCCTTATAAAACGGATAGTTCCGGCTCTTGATTCTGATTGGTTAAGCCGCGTTCGAAGCCGTTGTTAAATTCCCGAAAACATACAGCTGACCGCATTACATAAGTATCGCTGCGCCACTGAATATGTATGTTGTTGTGTCAGTCTTAGCAACGTAAATATATGTTTGTTCTCTATTGATTTTGTTCACTGAAGCTGCATTGTGTAGAGGAATATTGTGAGAGAGATATAGTGTATTACCTGCATTCAAATTTAGCATTTTCCTTCAGGTCAGTCCTATGTTCATCATATAAATCCGTTTGAATGCGATCCTTTTAACAGTTAATGGGTTTCCCCGTGCCCTGCTGACGCTGACAGTGCTAGTCAAAGCATTTGTCATGTGCTTCTTATTCCGTGTTCACAACAAGTTTCAATATAAAAGTCTTTGCAACTGAGTGGCTCGCTCATAAAGACAATCTTTGCTGCCATCTAATGGCGTAATAATGTAACTTCTGTTGCTGTTCACGGTCAGGGACTATTTTTTTTCCAGCGGAAGGAAGCTTTACTTCATGAAAGTTGCACTGATACATATTTTGTATTGTGTGGTAACCGTTTTATAAAAGCAATAAGCCCCATGAAGCTGTGGTTTACAGTGAATTTATAACAGCTGATTGGATTATATATATATATATTTATATATATATATACACACACACACACACACATTTATGTATTTATTTGTGTATTTTTACAGGGTACTTTTTTATTTTATTTTTACACACACTATGCTGTATATATATATATATATATATATATATATAGGTCCACTGCAAAAATAACATCATACAGGTACATGAGTGTGAGTGAATAATGACCGAATTTTCATTTTCGAATGAACAAATTCTTTTACCTCAGTGGCAGGTCTGTTTTGAAAGGTTTCTACTTTATCATTAAAAAGAGTTTCTCTCTGTTAAGTTTATGGTTCTGCTGAGGTTGAACTGGCTGAAAGATCATGCTTAATGCCCCTTGATGTTCCCGGGTTCCTCATGCCCACAGGTGCAGGAGCTACACAGGCAAGTAAAATGAGATGAGACAGGATAGAGGGAGGAAAAGAGGAGTGGGGAGGGAGAGAGCTACTGTCAGGAGAGTAAAAAGGGGAGCTGTGAGGGAGAGGCTAAAGATAGTGAGAGGGGGAAGGGAGGGAGGAGAGAGTGACTGAAGAAAAGATAGCAGGATGCTGCAAGAGAGGAGATGGGAAGCTATGAAAGGAGAGGGGAAGAGGTATCAACAGAAGGGAGTAAATGGGGGTAGGGCACAGTAGAAAGACACAGAGAATGAACAGAATACACAACAGAGTGAACAAACAACCAAAAAAAGAGCAGAGAGAGGGGGAAGCCCTACATGTCTGCTGGGGAAATTGCAGTGGTGAGGATTTATTGCCTCAAGATTAATTGGGTTCAACCCGCGCTCAGAGAAAATCCATTGAAGTCAGCAGTGTGAGGCTACAGCAGCTTCCATTCACTGTGCATTGTGCAGGCATGAGGAAGAGATTTTTCAGACAAACACCAGCTCTTAGAAAACAATAAGAAATTTCATTCATGCTAATGTGTAAAATTACTGAAACAACGGCTTATTTTAACAGTCTGATGCTATTAACAATACCATTTCCGGTCCTTAAATCTGATTGGCTGAGAGAATGCTAATGCAGTGCAATGACAATGAGGTTTATAACTGTTTATATCACTCCCCCTGTCTCTGTTCACAACATTTCTTGCTTTGTAAACAAATCATGCTTTGGTAAATCATAATTATGACATTGAAATTATAACTTATGTAAGAAGTGCAGTGAAAGCCTATGGATTTCCACCACATGAGGAAAAAATCACGATTTTGTAAATCGTAATTATAACAAACAGTTAAAATTATAAGATAGAAAGTCATAATTGTGACATTCTGTCATAATTATGACAATTTTTTTATAATTAGGACTTTTTATGTTATAACACATAATTATACTCTTGATTTATGTCAGAATTATAGCTGTTTATATCATAATTTTGACTTTTTTGTCTCATAATTATGACTACCTCATAACTTTGACTCTTTGTCATAATTGACTTTTTCTTTCGGTTTCACAGACAAGGCTTAAGCCTAGTCCCAGACTAAAATGCATGTTTGAGCTGGTTTAACTGAAAGCAACTTGTATGGACATATTTTAAAATATGTCAGTGCCTTTTTGTCTTAAGAAGCACACCAGTAATGTTTATAAAAGTTAATTAAATGTCCTAATTAAACTACAGCCTAATCCTGGCTTAGTCTAAACCCTGTCTGTAAAACCAGGCCACTATGACAAAATTATGACTTAGTACACTATATTGCCAAAAGTATTGGGACACCTTCAGATTAGCTCAAGAACAGTGTATAGAGAGCTTCATGGAATGGGTTTTCATGGCCGAGCAGCCAAGCCTTACATTACCAAGTGCAATGCAAAGCGTCGGATGCAGTGTTGTAAAGCACACCGCCACTGGACTCTAGAGCAGTGGAGATGTGTTCTCTGGAGTGACAAATCACACTTCTCTGTCTGGCAATCTGATGGACGAGTCTGGGTTTGGCAGTTGCCAGGAGAACGGTATTTGCCTGACTGCATTGTGCCAAGTGTAAAGTTTGGTGGAGGGGGGATTATGGTGTGGGGTTGTTTTTCAGGGGTTGGGCTTGGCCCCTTAGTTCCAGTGAAAGGAACTCTTAATGCTTCAGCATACCAAGACATTTTGGACAATTTCATGCTCCCAACTTTGTGGGAACAGTTCGGCCCCTTCCTGTTCCAACATGACTGCACACCCGTGCACAAAGCAAGGTCCATAAAGACATGGATGAGCGAGTTTGGTGTGGAGGAACTTGACTGGCCTGCACAGAGTCCTGACCTCAACCCGATAGAACCCATCCCAAAACTTTTGGCAATATAGTATATGTCATATTTATGACATATTAACCAAAGCACGTTTTTCTCCTTATGTAGTAGAAATGGGTTTCTATAATATGCAAAGTAGAAGTGATTTTACTTTTTATTTAAAGTGTCTTTTCTGCTGGTGTCATACAGTAAAATCCATGCCAAATTTTATCTGAAACATATTTTACTGTATATTAACTTTATTTCTTGAACCATGCTTGTAATTTTAGGGGTAAGAGGGTTGCAAACTAAGACAAAAAAAAAAAAAAAAAATGTGGTCAGTTGGCTCAAATATTTGCAATCAGCACTCTTGTTTGTCCAATACAGCTTAATTATATAATGCCATGTAAAAGGTAGCTTAATATGTTTTGTCTGGCTATCATTAGAAAATATAGGAATATTATATGATAAAAAATAGCCCTGAATTTATTTGTGTAATTGCATAGAGATAATTGTGCAGTTTTGGCACATACTGCAGGAGACATATACACAAATATGCACTGGCCTTTCAGTGCGTCTCTCTGAGCAAAATTATTTTGTCTCTCATGGTAGGACAGAGAGATGACTTGGATCATTTCAGACAGGGATTCCTGGCACAGAGCTGTGTGTGCGTTTATCATGGTATTTCCCCTTAACCGCTACACTACCCCCACACACACACTTCTCCTTCCGCCCTATTGCAGTACGTCTCCCTGACACACACCAGCATTCAGAAACCCACACTGCAGAACACGAACATCTGGTGCTGCATACCAATGACAGAGAACTGTGGGACAAGGCTAGGCCCATCCCTTCCACTGCAGTCAGCTGCAGGGACTTATACACCCAGCAGAGACCGCAGTTTAGAGATAAACCCATTCCATCGGATTGTACTGCTATGATGTGGATAACAACAAATAATTTATCATGCCTCAATATGCTATAATGGCCGTAATACAGTTATTATGCTCGCAAAATGAATCAGTACAACATGACAAATTTGAAATTCCCCATGCATTTGAAAAATGATGCGTCATTCCCCTCAGGAAACACACATGATGGGACCAAAGCCACTGCAAGACAAAAAAAAAAAAATAAAAAAATTGTGGTTTATGTCTGTTTGTGACTGACAATTGCAGCTAAAAACTGACCTTGAATCAGATGGTGATCTTGGAGGCGGTTGACGTTGTGCGTCAATAAAATGATCCCACTCATTTTCGCAGGAGCCTACAGTTATAATCTGTCCTTTTACACAATTCACTCATAGAGCTGAATGTAAATGTGAAAGTCTTGATTACTCATTCATGATTAACACGTATAGCTATTCATGTGGAATAAGAATGCTCTCTTTCAGGGATTTTTACATCTTTCCGAATGAGAAAGGCTTAAGTGGATTATAAATTAATTTGTCATAATGACCGGATGACTGTACATTATCCCTTATATTACACAACATAAATGCATGGACATGAAATATAGATTTGAGATGAAATTATTTTATAATTACAAAAAAAAAAAAAAAAATAGTCCAGAACACTGCTACAGTATTACAGTAATATTAAAGTCACCATGAAATCAAATGGACAAAATGGACAATTCTTATTTTTTTAGGGAATATTGCAGCAGTTATTATAAATAATTTATCCATGCGCATCCATTTTTTTTTAAATTCATGTGCCCTCATAATCTTTAAACAAAATAACTTCCTCTCCCTCTTGCAACAACATCTATTCTCTTCTCTGATGATGTGTTTACTGGCATGAGGGCAGGGCAACCTGTCACTCACATGACATCACAGCATTGGCAATACACAACCATCCAACAATTCAATCAATTCCCGATGGACAAAAGTCAAAGTCCTGCCCTACATTTTTGTCTTTTTTGAGAAGGTGTTTCACTTGGATATAAGTCACAATAGGAAAGGAAAGACTATTGCGACTTCCATTTCATGCTGGCTTTAAATCTGAAGTCCTCTGAGGTAATTTTCACTGCAATCAATAGCCTAACTGAAATGCATCTAATATCAAGATAAATATCTAAGTCCTGCAGTGTGAAATGTGTTCTTACTGGAAATAACATCAGTGACGAAAGACAGTTGGGTAGAATGAAAAATCACTCATAGTACTTAAGCGGCATTACTGCGTACTGTATATAATATTAGGAAACATCAGGCCGCTGAATTCCATGATTGACCAATCAGAATCGAGCATTCCAGAGCACTTTGTAATGAGCGTCATATCATCAAGCTTAAAGGGATAGTTTACCCAAAAGCCATTCTAGGTGTATATGACAGTCTTCTTACAGACGAACACAGTCGGAGATATATTTGAAAAATATCCTTAGTCCTCCAAGGTTTATAATGGTTGTGAATGAGGGGGCTGCATTTTGAAGTATGCATCCATCCATAAAAAAAAGTAATCCATACGACTCCAGTGGGTTAATAAAGGCTTTCTGAAGTGAAGTGATGCATTTTTGTAAGAAAAATATCCATATTTAAAACTTTATAAATTCAAATAACTAGCTTCCGCCAGACAACCGTACGCAAAATGTGCAAATCGATTTGCGGCGGAACGTGGAGGCGCAGCGGATAGAGCAAAACAAATCAGCGGCCACAGATTATAAGTCTAAAACGAAAATTTTTAAAGAAAAATTTCTGAGGATTTCGATGTAAGAGAAGAGGAGCTTAAATTTGTTGCACAGCCCTATTTGTTTGAACTGCGAGAGGCTTCTAATGGCTCGTTTCCACTGAGCGGTATGGTTCGGTACAGTACAATATGCAATTTTTGCCGCTTCCGTTGTCAAAAGTTGTGAATGGTACCCTAATTCAGAATCGTACCGTACCACTTTTTTGGGACCCTTCCGTTGGGGTACCAAGCATGATAGTACTGTACCAAAAGGGTGGAGCTACACTCTGCAGAACATTCATTGGTTGACAGAGAATCGTTACTTGCGCGTGCTACAAGGTGAATGACAACACAAGAGGCGCCACACAGATGTGGTCCAGGCAAATGTCAGAAGGACTAGCCGAGGTACAGCTGTTCTTGGCGGGGTACATTAGCACTGAGCGCCCGGTGATCACCTGGATCTCACAACTCCGACAACATCAGATCAAATTTTCAAATAGGCGCTATCTTTATAAAAAAAAAACACATATTTGAGCTTTAAACAACTACATCCCCGCCTGAAAAACTTTAAAAACTACATTTTATGACACAATAAAGTCTTTTAAATTACGCAGGTTTTCTCCTCGCTTCTCCGCTATTGACGCTTGCTGGTAGGTGCTGCTGCATGGACGTCTGAACTTTGTGTACTTGGTATTGTGAAACGCTGAATGTTGGTGTGCAGCAAGCAAAGCTTGTCTTCTTCTTGTGACAGACAGCCTCAAGCCGAGAAGCAAAAACAAGATCTGCTGTAACCATTGTTGTTTACGGTGTCGTTTTATTCTTCGCGCGTGAATGACGTCGATCACTACTTTCCGGCTACACCACGCCTATCTAGTAAGGGTACTGTTGAATTTATAAAGTTTTAAATATGGATATTTTTGTTACAAATAATTCATTCACAACCAACCTTGGAGGACTAAGGTTATTTTTAAATATATCTCTAATTGTGTTCGTCTGAAATAAGATAGTTATATACACCTAGGAACCTAGGGTGAGTAAATCATGGGATAATTTTCATTTTTGGGTGAACTAACCTTTTAATGCATTTGCAAATGCAAGCATTGTTATTCTCTTTTGAGTCTTTAAACAGTAAACCGACAAAGCATCCACATGACCTATCTGAGCACATTTATTTAATTTTCAGAAAACAAACACACATCATCTGTAATCAAAATAATTAAACCTGATATAATTCATACATACCTACAACTGTAAGTTATTTCCATGCAATTAAAATAAGACATTCTGCTCTATTTAATTTCGACAGATGCATTGTGGTCCTTTCCCATGAATGGTATTTTCACACAAACACCATGCACCATCTAATTGAGTGATTACATGGCTGTTACTTCTTTTGAAAACAAAGACAAATCAGCGTGGCCTTACTTTGCCAACCACGCAGGGTGCAAGAACACCAATTATCTGGCATTATGTGATGGTTGGCAGCTGTGGTATGAAAAAACCTCAGGAATGTGTGGCAGCAGAATGAAGAAAGCTGTTTGTTTTAATCAAAGGCAAAGAAGGAGGCCCCAAGGTCTCTGTATATGCATCTTGCCAGTTATGCAACTTAATTCAAGATGGAACTGGGTATGTATCATTCATCAAGCCATGGCTTACGTAATACACCACACTTCACATAGAGCGCACAATGAACGCTTTCATGTATATTTCAAAAAAAGGAATCTATTCAGGAGAAGGAGAGAGTTTGTGAGCGAGTTCTACCAAGTTTGATTGAACCTAGAGATCTAGAGGTTTCCTGGCACAAAGAGCTTTAACTTTTGCTTTAAGCTTTTCTATAAACTCTTCAAAAATAAACAAACGAAAACAGAATGAGATACTGACTACAACATCAACTAGATGGGCTGTGCTGCTGAAATAAAGCATACAGTTCTCCATCAAACAATGCAGTGCAGATGCTTGTTATATATATAAATATACATACATACAGGTGCATCTCAATAAATTATTCAAGTATTTTTTGTTGTTGTTTCATTTTGATGATTACAGCTTGCTGCTCATCAAAATAAAAAAATCAGTAGCTTAAATTATTAGAATATTTAATTTTAAATTCTATTAAATTACCATTCTCAGGGTATAAATACTGGGTTTAGGTCAGTAATCCCAACAGCAGTCATGGGGAAGTCTGCTGACTTGACAGTTGTCCAGAAGACGATCATCAAGACCCTCTACAATGGAGGGTAAGCCACAGAGGGTCATTGCTGAAAGAGCTGGCTGTTTGCAGAGTGCAGTGCCAAAGCATATTCATGTAAAGTTGACTGGAAGGAAAAAGTGTGGTAGGAAAAGGTGTACAGGTGAAAGGAATGACCGCAGGCTTGAGAAGATTGTCAGGCGAAGCCGATTTAAGAACTTAGGAGAGCTTCAAAAGGAGTGGACTGAAGCTGGAGTCAGTGCATCAAGAGCCACCGCACACAGATGTCTTCAGAACCACTTCTGAACCAAAGACAACGTCAGAAGCGTCTTACCTGGGATAAGGAGAAAGAGAACTGGACTGTTGCTCAGTGGTCCAAAGTCCTCTTTTCAGATGAAAGTAAATTTTGCATTTCATTTGGAAATCAATGTCCCAGAGTCTGGAGGAAGAGTGGAGAGGCACAGAAACCATGTTGCTTGAAGTCAGTTGTGAAGTTTCCACAGTCAGTGATGATTTTGGGTGCCATGTCATCTGCTGGTGTTGGTCCACTGTGTTTTCTGAAGTCCACAGTCAATGCAGCCATCTACCAGGAAATTTTAGAGCACTTTATGCTTCCTTCTGCTGACAAGCTTTATGGAGATGCTGATTTCATTTTCCAGCAGGATTTGGCACCTGCCCACACTGCCAAAGGTACCAAAAGCTGGTTCAATGACCATGGTGTTACTGTGCTTGACTGGCCATCAAACTCACCAGACCTGAACCCCATAGAGAATCTATGGGGTATTGTCAAGAGGAAGATGAGAGACACCAGACCCAACAATGCAGATGACCTGAAGGCCGCTATCAAAGCAACCTGGGCTTCCATTACACCTGAGCAGTGCCACAGGCTGATTGCCTTCATGCCACGCCGCACTGATGCAGTAATTCATGCAAAAGGAGGCCCAACCAAGTATTGAGTGCATAGAAATGAACATACTTTTCAGAAGCCTGACATTTCTGTTTAAAATATATTTTTTTTATTGATCTTATGAAGTATTCTAATTTTTTGAGATAGTGAATTGGTGGTTTTTTTTTTAAATGTGAGCCAAAATCATCACAATTAAAAGAACTAAAGACTTAAAGTACTTCAGTCTGTGTGCATTGAATTTATTTAATACACGAGTTCCACAATTTGAGTTGAATTACTGAAATAAATGAACTTTTCCACGACATTCTAATTTATTGAGATGCACCTGTGTGTGTGTATATATATATATATATATATATATAATTTGTAAAATAATTTAAATATATAAATGTAATAACTAACTATACATTTAAGGCACCAATTTAAATTAGAGAATGCATGAAGAACACAATACTTTGTGTGATTATAGGAGTTTATTTTGTAGTTGTGGGCAGAAATGGATGGATTGAAACTGTTTGCGGCTTATGCCCAAATACCAAAGCTCTCATCAATGTGCTCTCCCATCCATGGAGAAAACATTTGATCAGCTATTCAAGTTGCTCACATAATCCATATCCCCAGTGGTCGAGCATATGCTGTGAATGTTTAAACATTGTATTCAAAACACTCAAATATCCATTCTTTTCCAATTTCTGCACTGTCACGCCCAACT
This sequence comes from Elopichthys bambusa, assembly GCA_037101425.1. Taxonomy (NCBI): domain Eukaryota; kingdom Metazoa; phylum Chordata; class Actinopteri; order Cypriniformes; family Xenocyprididae; genus Elopichthys; species Elopichthys bambusa. The sequence continues at coordinate 22,242,422 of CM074445.1, read as the reverse complement.
GCTTTCGCATCAGTTAACTCCCTACAGGCAAAAACACTGCATTTGATTTTCTCTGAAACACACAGGGAGAAACGCTATGTCTTTTTCTATGTGAATAGCAGTCTGGTTTCTGCTTATAAAGGGCATTGTAGGATTAATAAAATTGATATCTTATAAGCCTGGTCCAAAGTGTCAAAAATCAAAAGAGCAAAGAGATCTATTGCCAACTGGAAAACCATAAAAACGAGGATCTAACGTGAAAAAAACAAAAAATATGACTTTTCAGTAATTATTGACCATGCTTTTCAATGCAAGAGCCATATTGTCTCAGGCGAATCAGTCTACTTTTGAAACTTTGTTCTAATTACTCAATTGGACAGCATTCAAAAATAGCCAAGAGGGACTAAGAATATTTCAATATGTAATATCTTTAATGTCTTGACATTAAAAAACTGACATTTAAATTTGTTAAGAATGATTCACTTCAAATGCACTAAAAGATACATCTGTTAAGAAGTAATTAATTAACATAATTCTAACATTATTTCATTACAGAATCACAAAACACCACAGATGATTTTTATAATAATTTGGGCAAACAACTGCCTTTAATAAGTAATGATTTAATGGAGGGAAGCAGAACTATTGCAATGTTGCTTGCATACTGAGTTTAGATCCTGTTGGTGACGCCAAGTTTCTGTTCAGAGGCAGCATGACTTCGCAGCGCCGCCATCAGGCTCTGGCATCTGAAAGGATTTTCTTCCTCCATACTGAGACACCTCTCTTGATTGCATAACAATATGGAGCCAGTGGCCACTCTATCAAGAGTGCTGGACCATAAACAATAACAGCATGGTGCATAAACGCCTGCCAGTCTCAGCTGAAGCCATGCAGTCAACAGTGTGCTTGCATGTATAACACTGAAATGCTTTTGGTGACAAAATTTAGCAAAAATGAATTTCAACGGATCTAACAATCGTCAGATTTGAAATTTCCTGAATATTTCGAATAATCATAAAATATGTGGAAATATCACAAATAAAGTCTGCAAACAGAGGAAACAGTGCATACTTGTGTTATGCAGCAACTTAAGGGTAGGGATAGTTTATCTAAAAATGAAAATTCTGTTATCATTTATTCACCCTCATGTCATTCCAAACTTGTATGACTTTCATTCTTCTGTGAAACACAAAAGAAGATATTTGAAGAAAGTTGGTAATCAAACAGTTTTGGTTCCCATTGATTTGTATTGTATATGGACAAAAATATAATGGATGTCAATGGGAACGGAGACTGTTTTCTTAACATTATTCAAAATATCTTCTTTTGTGTTCCACAGAATAATGTCAACAACATTAGGGTAAGTAAATGATGACAGAATTTTCTTCTTTTTTTTTTTAACAGGGACAATGCGGCCTCAAGGCTTTCACCACTGTCATCTCAGCACAAAGCCAATAATTATGTTCTGCCCAGCTGATTGATCGGGACACAAAAGAAGATTGTATTGGCATCGATAACCCTGGAATTCTTTTAGCCTGGGCTATATATGTGTGTGTGTGTGTCTTGCTTTTTTTTTCGAGGTACTAATATGTACCGCTGACATTTGTTAAGGCTCATTTCCCTGTAATTTTATGCGTATCTCGAGGCTCATAATCAGGGAACAGACCTGACGTCACAATAAATATGCAATAAAACACCCCTGGACACACATTACGCACTCACCCACATAAAACCATCCTCATGACGCCTCTCCACCACAGCCTGCACAGTATTTGAGGGGCTGTTGTAAAACTGATTACTTCTAATGTTTCCGGAGATGGAAGGTTTTCAGACCTGATCTAAAGACCAGAGTGAGAGATCACTAAGAAAGATGAAAGTCTCTAATCCCATTTGCTGTAAGAGCTGCATAGATGAGGGCCTGTTTTCATGGCTCTCAGTTCACCCTCTAGCGGCTCTAAGCTGTTAGAAAAACACATTAGCACTTTAACTGGCTAGTCATTCAATACATAAACCAGCATTCAGAGCATTGTCTGAATTTTGTTTGTCAGAACAAGAACGTAAATCATGCAGATATATTTGATAACACAAAGAGAATCAAATGAAATATAGCACATTTGTGCTAGGAAATTCTAGTGATCACCAGTAATTAATATCGAAATGGAAATGCTATTATAAAAGGTAATGACAAAAAAAAAAAAGAAGAAAAAAAAAAAGGGAGTTATGCTCACTGACTCCGTCTGGAGTGATGCTTTCAGCTGTAAAGTGAGAGTAGTGAAACACTGCCATCCAGTGTTGAATCATTATCAGTGTGATATAGGGGCGGTTTCCCGGAGAGAGATTAAGCCTAGTCCTAAAATAAAATGGCCCTTTAAACCAGATTAACAGAAATCTGCTTTCTGTCATGGTTTAAAATAGTCCTAGACTTAGTCTAGTCCAGAGTTTAATAAGCTGATTTCCTGGAGGAATTCTAGAGCTACTCCAGGACTAAATTGAGGCTTAAATTAAACCTACCAGGAGGCAGGTTTAACTTTAGATTAACGTTGCGTTTCAAAGAAGACACATGTATTACTTGGATATATGATTGATATTGATATACACTGTATGTGTGTATATATACACACAGTGGGTACGGAAAGTATTCAGACCCCCTTAAATTTCCTCACTCTTTGTTATATTGCAGCCATTTGCTAAAATCATTTAAGTTCATTTTACCCCCTCATTAATGTACACACAGCACCCCATATTGACAAAAACACAGAATTGTTGACATTTTTGCAGATTTATTAAAAAAGAACTGAAATATCACATGGTCCTAAGTATTCAGACCCTTTGCTCAGTATTTAGTAGAAGCACCTTTTTGATCTAATACAGCCATTAGTCTTTTTGGGAAAGATGCAACAAGTTTTTCACACCTGGATTTGGGGATCCTCTGCCATTCCTCCTTGCAGATCCTCTCCAGTTCTGTCAGGTTGGATGGTAAACGTTGGTGGACAGCCATTTTTAGGTCTCTCCAGAGATGCTCAATTGGCTTTAAGTCAGGGCTCTGGCTGGGCCATTCAAGAACAGTCACGGAGTTGTTGTGAAGCCACTCCTTCGTTATTTTAGCTGTGTGCTTAGGGTCATTGTCTTGTTGGAAGGTAAACCTTTGGCCCAGTCTGAGGTCCTGAGCACTCTGGAGAAGGTTTTCGTCCAGGATATCCCTGTACTTGGCCGCATTCATCTTTCCCTCGATTGCAACCAGTCGTCCTGTCCCTGCAGCTGAAAAACACCCCCACAGCATGATGCTGCCACCACCATGCTTCACTGTTGGGACTGTATTGGACAGGTGATGAGCAGTGCCTGGTTTTCTCCACACATACCGCTTAGAAATAAAGCCAAAAAGTTCTATCTTGGTCTCATCAGACCAGAGAATCTTATTTCTCACCATCTTGGAGTCCTTCAGGTGTTTTTTAGCAAACTCCATGCGGGCTTTCATGTGTCTTGCACTGAGGAGAGGCATCGGTCGGGCCACTCTGCCATAAAGCCCCGACTGGTGGAGGGCTGCAGTGATGGTTGACTTTCTACAGTTTTCTCCCATCTCCCGACTGCATCTCTGGAGCTCAGCCACAGTGATCTTTGGGTTCTTCTTTACCTCTCTCACCAAGGCTCTTCTCCCCCGATAGCTCAGTTTGGCCGGACGGCCAGCTCTAGAAAGGGTTCCGGTCGTCCCAAACGTCTTCCATTTAAGGATTATGGAGGCCACTGTGCTCTTAGGTACCTAAGAGCACAGTGGCCTCCATAATCCTTAAATGGAAGACGTTAAGTGCAGCAGAAATGTTTTTGTAACCTTGGCCAGATCTGTGCCTTGCCACAATTCTGTCTCTGAGCTTTTCAGGCAGTTCCTTTGACCTCATGATTCTCATTTGCTCTGACATGCACTGTGAGCTGTAAGGTCTTATATAGACAGGTGTGTGGCTTTCCTAATCAAGTCCAGTCAGTATAATCAAACACAGCTGGACTCAAATGAAGGTATAGAACCATCTCAAGGATGATCAGAAGAAATGGACAGCACCTGAGTTAAATATGAGTGTCACAGCAAAGGGTCTGAATACTAAGGACCATGTGATATTTCAGTTTTTCTTTTTTAATAAATCTGCAAAAATGTCAACAATTCTGTGTTTTTCTGTCAATATGGGGTGGTGTATGTACATTAATGAGGGGAAAAAAATTAACTTAAATGATTTTAGCAAATGGCTGCAATATAACAGTGAAAAATGTAAGGGGGTCTGAATACTTTCCACACCCACTGTATATATATATATATATATATATATATATATATATATATATAAATTTTTTTTTTTTTTTTGGAGGATCACTTTATTTAAACAATTTATTTTGATTTCACACCATTGTTTCTGGTTCAAATGTGATTGCTTCATGTTAAATTGAGTTGAAATGGTTACTAGAACTCACTTGATGTTTTCATTTTGAAATAACATGTTTCAGTCAAGTAACCCAATCAAACAGGACTTTCACTTCCCATCATGCTTTGCATCGGGCTGAATTGGGAGAGTAAATGTTGAAAAAGTGTTATTTTATGATTTTTTTTTAGAAAGATGAGAATATGGAGAGACTTCTTACTGTTTAATGTTCTATTATGTAAACATTTTTATTATGTTAGTGTCTTTTGGAGATTACCTTTGCGGTGAAGTGTTGAGCTTGTGCTTGGGTTGAGGACCTGCTAACAAGATTTGCCTTTTTTTTTTTTTATAATGAAGCATTCACTATGATTTCTAGACTGCCGACAACAAACATCACGTGTAAATAGTTATGTTTAGTTTGTTGCTATGTAAAGGACAAAACAAAAGGATTGATAATCATAGATGAAATATATATATATAATAATCCTATTTAAACAGAATTCATTACATATTTCCATGTTTTTTTTTTTTTGGATTGCAGTCTTTTTCTGCTGCCATTGTTTTCCTTGGATTTGCTTCTCAGTTCCATGCAATTTTAAGATTTTCTTGGTTCATTCCATGCTTTCTAGGCAACCTCTCTCTTGCTACTTCAGATTAGCACAGTTGGTTTTAAATTAATCTAGTTTATTTTTAATTCAGGACTCTATAGTCCAGATTTTAGTAATCTGTACTTAAACGGTGTTTCAGAAAGCCATTTTTTAAGCCACAATTAACTATTCTAGATTAAGGCCTGGTTTAATTTAAACCCTGTCTGGGAAACCGCCCCATAAAGTTTAACTAATAAAATGACATCTATTTTAAACTGAGAATGAGTTTAATGATTGCAGTACCTGCTCAACCTTATGACTTGTTCAAAAGTTTTGGGGTTTTGAAATAAGTGCCTTATGCTCAACAAGGCTGTTCATTTGTTAAAAATACAGTAAAAACAGCAATATTGAGAGAGAGAGATATATTACAATTTAAAACAACTGTTTACTATTTTAATTTATTTTTAAAATGTAATTTATTCCTGTGATGGCAAAACTAAATTTTCAGCAGCCATTACTCAGTCTTCAGTGTCACATGATCATTCAAAAATTAATTGGTGGTATTAGATTCTTTACCCCAAAATATCTTAGTGACCCCAAACTTTTGAACAGTAGTGCATCTTGTGAATGGAGCTCAAACATGAGCTAAGCTTACCTGAAATATTACAGCAGGTATCAGGACTTCAGACTGCAAATTAGTGGCACACAACCAATCACAATATTTTCTTTTTCCATGTTAGAGAACATTAATCAAAAATATAATCAAAATGTCAATTTTATTTCAGATTTTAAAGCTGTATTGATGAGTATCGAATGTGTTAGAAACAAAGAGGCACAAAGACATGAAGAACACACATCACATAATAACAAAAATAAAAAGCTGACATCTCCAACTTCAGCCAAACCACAGATTTGGGAATAGAGGAAAAAAAAAAAAAAAAAAAAAAAAGGTTACATCACATTATGGTATTTTCCTGAACTGTCTTTTCTTGTCATTTCCGTATTACAAAATACAAAAGCACAACCATCCCAACACACTTTACTCATTCAATATTGACTACACTTTAGCCAATATGATTTCACTGTAACTCACAACCAATGCATCAGCCCCTTTGGTTAACATGATCTTTGTTATTAATTTGAAAACAAAATGGCAAATGATTTTTTTTCATGAATTTTCATAAGGCTGTTTGGTTTTTTTTTTAATTCATTTGTGCTTCTGTCGACAGTATAGGCAATTTGTTTAGAATAAAGGTCTGCTTTCTTTACATTGCAGTAACTTGAAGGGAATGATTATGTAAATACACCCAAGTATTAACATCAAGTCCTTAAATAAATGTAAACATATACATCTTTTGAGGTCAGAATATTGACCCACTTCACTTAAAATCATTACTGAAGCATCGTTCTGATATTTTTTGGAGTGGACTCATCATTCAGGTGTTTTGTGGTGAACCTTTGGAAAAAAAAGAAAAAAAAAGATTAAAAAAATGATTACACAAACCATAGTATCCGTCTTTAAGATCAGGAAGGGAAACTTACTTGAGGGCATTAAGGAGACCTTCAACATTATCTGCTGGCTGATCTTTTAAGACTTTAATGCATCCTTTCATCTAGAGAAAGCATGTATATCACATCATGAGGAAAAAGTCATTTTTTTTTAAAACTCAATCAAATGTGGGAAAAATGTTTTGCTTGATGGAGAAAATATGAGAATGTAGACTTACATCAATTTTTGAGGATTTGTTGAAGGCACCGTTAGGATGCACATGGTCATAGAGGATAATAACCCCCACCATCACCCTCATACAAAACAGAAGTGTATCTTCACTGTTGAATCGACTTGTGTATTCTCTGTTAGCAGAAGAAGAGTTTGTTGCTACAATATACTTCAATCCAGGCATTCCACACCTTCTGACAAATTAATTTCCATGATCTTTCCAGTCATCAATTCTTAATCAATAATAATGAAAAAAGCATACTTGACTGTTAAACAATTGGTGTACAAATGTCTCCAATGAGTCAAAAACATAGCAAAATTTCAGTTAGCTGAGCCCCAATGGGGAAGACCCATGTCCCATTGGAAACCGTTATTAGCCAATAACATCTGCCACCCAAAGAGTTACACAAGCGGTTTCCTTCAGCGGACAGACTGATGTTATCAGTAAGATATTACTGTACACAAGCAGGCACAAATAGAAATGTCTAGACATTGAAATATTTTAAAATCTAATCTGAAATTGCCATGATTTTAGTTGATTTGTTTTTATGGCATCTGATAAGGCATATATGAAATATGCATTATCAGAGGCATATATAAGCAGCAATATTAAAGAAGCAATGGAAGGAACAGATTAAGTACTCACGGTGTCTCCAGCATGACCTTGCAAACACTTGCCATAGTGCTCAGGCAGTCTGTGGTGTTCTCAAGAGGTAATGTCTTATTCTACAGAGAAAAGAATTAAAGGAGTAATTCACACACACATTTCAGTGCATGTATATTGATTATTATACACTACGACCATTCAAAGGTTTGGGATTGGTAAGATTTTGTTTAATGTTTTTGAAAGAAGTCTCTTGTGCTCACCAAGGCTGCATTATTATTTGACCAAATGATTTATTTATTTATTTATATAATGATCCGTCAGAAACCATTCTATTATGGTGCATAAGAGACATTTGTTATTATCAATGTTAAAAACAGTTGTCCTTCTTAAAGTCCTCCTGTGGTGAAAATCAAGTTTTTAATGTTGTCTTTAATGTCTATGTGGTGTTTTTAATATGCTTTAAGACAAACCATGTGCAAATTCATAAGTCAACACCATTGCTGAGTATTTTCTCCTTAAAACTGCAGTGACAAAAAGATGGTCTTAAACCCGCGGTTTGAAATCGCTGGTGCCTGTGACGTCACAAACCAATCACATCAACATGCCGACGGGCTTTAGCATATCATCAACAGCGAACTAGCAGGGATGATGTACATTATGATGTTATGATGAACTATATGCCTTTCTCCACTGACGTTCTGAGTTGTTCAAAGCATTTGTAAGGACAGATTGTTAGAAGGCAGCTGTCTGACTCGGAGATGGCGAATGGGAACATGGTTTGTGTAACATTAGCAACACATTATTAGCTGTTTGATAACAGTCAAGCAAAATGCTAATCATATTAATTACGGTCATGTGTCCGACGTTGTAAAAAGCGATACCATTGTGCAGCGTTTACCTCAGTAAATTGACCGAGTTAATCTCTGAGCTGGCGTGAGCGAGTGGAGGCAGGGTTAATTTGCATATTCATTGATCCGCATATAGCAAATGAGGCAAATTTTGGTGATTAAAGATGAGTTTTAAGGCATAAATTATTGACTACAGGGGGAATTTTAATATTTTTGTGAAAACTCTGAGAAGTTATTTTCAAGATTCTTTGATAAATCCTGAAAGTTCTTTGAAAATAAACAGCATTTATTTGAAAATATAAAAGTCAGCGTAAAAGTTGATCAATTTAAAGCATCTTTGCTGAATAAAAGTATAAAATTCTTTAAAAAAATATTATTGACCACAAACCTTTGAATGGTAGTGCTCTACAGTACTTGTGATGGAAATGAAAGAGCTAAAATTTTGACTGTAGAAAAAGCGAGAGAATGAAGCACAGCAATAGAAGCACAGCAGGCAGTACCTCCGTCACAAAGTTTGTTGTTGCTGTGCTCAGGGTTTTCAGCATAGGTGTGGCTTCAGCATAGAACAGAGACATTCTGTTTGCCATTTCATTATTGACCTCATTTTCAATATCAAGCTTGATAGAGGGGAAAAAATACACATGAATATAAAAATGTACACAGTCCAGTTCACAGAATATTGTACATGTCATGTCATTTTCCTGCACTTACATTCATGTTGTTTAATCTGTTTCGACTGATTGTTCTTCTGTAGTAGCTGAAGTCGTTCTGGATGGCTGGAATTCTCATCTAAACAAATTACACAATTTAATAAGCAATTCCCAGAACAGTGGCAATCAATAGTTTTTTTTTTTTATTCCCCTAATATTCAAATTGGTGCGTGACAAAAGCAGCTGGAACCTTAAGCTCATCAAAGCGGAGGGTGAAATGCAGAATTTCAGCGAACTGTTTAGCAAGGGCCTGCTCCCTCTCCAGGTGCTGAGTGGGAGTGTACGGCGGACATGTCAGAGATTCCAAAAGGCTCTTCAGCGCTTCCTCTACATGGAAGAGAGGAGAGAGAAGATACAAAGCTTACATTACATTTTTACTGATCAAGAAGAAAATATGTGGCTATAGGTAATTATTAGGAGTGTGATTAAAATGTGACGGGATTTCTTGTCGAGGTGAAAAGCGGTCTCACAATATTGCCATAATGGAGTGTGAGGGTAAAATTAGGATAGAATATGCCACCGCTACGTTTACATTAAGCCTCCATTGTCGTTTTGCTTTTTATAGAAATAAAAATTTAATTCAGTTGGATGAAGGTCGCTTCAATCCCATCCAGCTCATCCAACAAGAGCTGCAGAGTCATACGTAGTGCAGCAGGAATCAGAGTTCACTTATCACATGACGAAAGTAAGTGACGAGATAACTGACAAGACTATGGCGGAGGATTCGTTGCACAACAGAGCCTAAGCAACAAATGTCTTATCTTGTAGAATGCGCGCTTGGCACCGCTGCTCCCTATTCACATAGTACACACAATCACGAAAGTGAAAATAAAACGCAAGTACGCATTCAAATGCGAATTCAATACCCCGCATTTTGAAAGTGGCTCCCTGATGCATGCAAATATTACCCAACATGAAAGCTATCTTAAGCTGGGCTGTGTAGTTGTAACCATCTCGTCTCTGTTTGCACTTTGAATATTAAGAGAGTACTTTGGTTATGGCTGCACTTATTGTTTGCACTTTATAACACTAAGAGAAACTGTGTTATTCATTTTTATTTACACTGTTTTTATTTCTATGATCAATTTGTGGAAAGGAGTTCAATTAGGAGGTCAAAAGTTGTAGAAGCTCATAAATCATGTACAGTTCTAAGGTCTGAAGAGACTATGATGAATATGAAATCATACAGGAGAGATGCCAGTCAGGTGAGTTTTTGACAAATCCTTTTACAGTGCTTGAGTATTGTTGTCTTTTAATGCATATGATAATTCATACTCAGAAAGAAATTCATTACAAGATGAAACATTTCAAATGCACCTGCAGACTATTTTCCTAGTCATGTATTTAGTCATTGAGGATTTCTTAAAAATACAGTGTACAAATCTTGTCTCGTCACACCCCTAGTAATTATATATATATATATATATATATATATATAAATAGTGTACCTAATTTCAATGAAAAAGCATAGAACTTCTTTAGGCGGATGACAAGGGGACACACAGAGTTCCATGCCCTCTCCTGAAGGAGCATGTCATTAGGATTCTGTATTGCCTAAAATGACAAATCACATGATTTAACGTGGCATAAGAAATACAACCCACAAAATGCTTTAACTACAACTGACTGACCCACAAAGCAAAATGAGAAATATTATAATCAGACGTACATCTCGTATTTCCTGGCCCGCCCCCTTGTAGGCTTGCAGGCCGGACAGGATGCTCTCTGACTCCTGGAGAACAGCATTCACCTGGTTCCACACCGCTCTCTCACAGTCTGTCGGTTGTGCGTCTGACACAAATAAACTTCATTATGCACTACCAAACACTAGTTAGTACAGGCAATGAATTTTACTGCATTTGATATAATATCAAACCAAGTGGCATCTGCAAACAAATGGATAGAGCTTCTTTTTTTTTTAGCTCTAACTTTACTTCCTTTTCTCCGAATTACAGCCATTTTCATTCTCATTTTTAGTAGATCTGTGACTATGAAGTCATTATTTATTTTATTTTTCTTATTCTCCAGTTCACACAGGTGTCCTAACAGAGTAACCATCACTAAATTTGACAACCACAAAGTGGCCAAATACTTCAAATTTGATCTGCACATTATTTGTTTTAGTTTAAAACATCATGAGCTTCTTCTAGTGAAATGTTTACCTTTTTTTTTTTTTGGTGAAATGTTTTGTCAATTTTCTTTCAAATAAATGACACTTTGTTTGATATTTTGTTATCTAATGTAATGTAACATTCATACATTAAGTTGCAGCTTAAGTGCCCAAATATTTTTTTAAGGGCACTTTATAATCACAACAAAAACACAAAGGTGGCATTTGCATATAAAAAAAATAATTTGCTTTCTTTAAACCAGAGAGACCCAATAATTCAACATTTCACAGAGACGCTCATTTCAAAAGTAATGGTGTATGGGTTATTGCCACTGAAACACAATCAAAAAACAACATCCTGACTCTCTCAAAGCAAGCAAATACTCAGGAAATGTTGAACATTTTGGGTAAAGCTCTTTTCAAAGTTTATAGACAGAAAAACAATCAAAGTCCAATGTTTAGTGTAATATAACTGGGTTTGAGTACATAGTAACACAGGATTTAAACATTTACTCGAAAAGTATACAGAGGGAAAGGACTGAAAGATATGAGATTTCAGAAAGACAAAAACAGACCAGAAAAATATCACAGAACAAGCAGGAGCTGCAAAGAAGAGTAAGGAGATAATTTTAAGAGAATGGATCATGCAACAGACATAGCCATGTTGGATATGGGGTTAGTTACAAATACTGATTGGTAAGTCATGCACATTTAGGCTGCCAACAACAAATCAGATTTTCATAATCTCCTTTGTATTTGCAATCCAAGTTTTTTTTAAATTGAAGACTGTATGTAAAAAGAGATGAGATATGCAAACATGTTGCCCTATCAAACTCATTTGCACAAAGCATTTGCACATGCAAAAGCATTGTGAAGCTCTGTTTTGCTGTTGCGTTGTGAGGAGTAGATTTTCAAGGACAATTCTGACAATAGTACTTGCAAAATGTTAGTAGCTGGAAAAAGTGACAGACACCAGGCCAGGCAAAAGCTCTGCTCACTTTCAAAGTCAAGGAAAAAGTTTGGCCCCTGATCAAGCTCTGTGCAAGTGAGCACTTTTAACAGATTCCCCATTTGGTTTCTGAAACAGAAAAGCAAGAAGAGAAAGAGAAGAAAAAAGGCAGAAAGAGAGAGAAAAAGAGAAAGGTGTTGCATGTCAAAGACAGTAATCAGGATGTCACGCTTAAAGAGTGATTCTCAAGCTCCTACATACAGAATTCCCTCAGCTTGTCATGGTGAACATGGACATCATTCAAAATGGAATCAAAATGGATTTATTTCCTCTCTACTTTGAGCACATTTTTTTCTAGTAAAATCGCAGGACAAGCTTTTAGACAAAGTGTCAGTGCAACTGCATAAACTTTCACCACAAGATAGCAAAGAGGGAAAACTGTCTTATAAGAGCTTTGAGACCATCAGTTCAGCTCCTCCTGCCACTGTTGGGGAAATAGAGTTAAAGAGTCTCGCCAACCCCAGACTCCACCTCTCCTCAAAACTTACTTTCAAAGTCCAGGAAAAAATGTGGATAGTTCTCTATTTCCCTTGTAAGGACTTTTAGAAGATTACCCATTCCAGCGAAACCTAATCAAGATATAATGATGAAAAAACAAAACAAATGAATGAAATATAACTCAAATCACAATAAACAGTAACTTCATTAACAGCATAGCGAGAATGGTGAGAGATGCAATTAGAGCTGTAATATACTACTTGTTTAAAAATGAGTCTTTATGTACTTTTAAACCCACTGTAAATGTTTCTCTTTGTGAGGTTTGGTTAGTGGTAGCTGAAATGCATCTTTACGCACAACTGCCAACCTGCATGGAGAGGTTCTTGAGACTCCAGAGACACCGGCAGCTTCAAATATCTGTTTGCTGCTCAACACTGGCTTTTTTTTTATAGCTGCCCTTTTAATACAATTAATTTTTTTTACAGGAACTTTCCTTAATAAGCCTTTATCTGACCGAGTTCTGCTGTGCTCTAAATCACTAACGATTGATAATTCGATAATCTCTATTCAGTTTTCACACAATACTAGTTGTTTTCATGCCTTTTGCACAACATTGCAACATTTCATGCTTTTCATCTTCAGAAAGATCTTTCTTCCTCTCCATATTGCATGAGAACTGTGACTTGCTTAATAATGTGGAACAACCTCTAAGTAGGGTTTCCATTTACCTAAGTAGACCTGGCAAATTATTTTGTCTGAGATTGATACCAGTTATCTAAAAAGACATGGATAAATAAACAAAAACTTTCTTAAAACACACTTTCTTAGAAAAATAAAAATATTAAAATGTGAATGTTTATTGTACTGAAATCCTACTGATATGTCACTTGCATAATAATTTGTAACGCAGTGTATATGGTGATGATTAGGAGGTCATGATGATGGACAGTGGCCAACAGGCAAATTTGGCCAGGATGCCGGGGTTTAAACCCCTACTCTTTTTTTTTTCTTCAAAGGACATCCTAGGATTTTTAATGACCACAGAGAGTCAGGACCTCGATTTAACATCTCATCCAAAGGACGGTGCCCCCATCAGTGTACTGGGGTGTTAGGACCCACACAGACCACAGGGTGAGCACCCCCTGCTGGCCTCATTAACACCTCTTCCAGCAGTAGCCTAGTCTTCCCAGGAGGTCTCCCATCCAGGTACAGACCAGACTCAACACTGCTTAGCTTCAATGGACAACCAGTTTTGGGCTACAGGATGATATGGCTGCTGACGCTGGCTAATCACCATTGTGACGTATAGAGTAAAATAGCTTCTTGAACGAGAAAAAAAAAAAAAAGTAGGGCAGGGCTTGATTTTGTGAATTGAGATTTGATTGAATCGTCAAGAATGGCTGCGATCTCATGTGATTGACAGGCTGGAGGGGGGGGGGGGGGATTATTGTCATGCCCTCACACTCGTAAATCGCGGGGGGGGGGGGGTCAGGTTGAAACTGAGTTTTGAATGGCCGTGCTATTAAAATTATTTATATATTTCACGTCGGGTGGTCGCAATTACCTGCCAGAATGGAAAAGTTAACAGCTGTCAGTGTCATGAATGTTTTGCAGCGTGAATTCTGACTGACTGGAAAAATAAAGGTAATTTGCATTTGTTATTTTATCTACAGTCGTTAGATCTAGAATTCTGAAGGGAAATAAAGTAGCAGGTAAGATTACATTTATTTGAATGAATGATAAAGAGAGAGCGAGTGAAGGAGAGAGTGCACACAAGAGAGAGACTAGTCTACCCAGTAAAGCTTTTGGTTTATTAAAATAAAAAAAATTTAAAAAACACACGGCATCTCTTTTAAATTAACCGGGCAGAGGTTGAAATTCAGCTGCTGAATGTGTGTGTGTGTGTGCGCGCAATTTCTTTCAAGGAAAAAAAGAGACAAAGTTTCTACCTCAATAATAAAGGCTGCAAATTTTTAGTGCAAGTGCATACGGACACGTCTGCTTCATAATACAACATTAAAGCTACCTTTTATGGTTAATGCGTTGCCCTCGCCGTGTGATGGCTTGGAATTCCAAGGGGAATCGGATATGCGTGTTTAGAGGTAAATGTACGCCCCTGCTCACACTGGTGCACATCAGACTAAAAAATGATGAGGGTGCATAAATAAAAAAAATATGAGCACGGATAAATCATTTATAATAAATGCTGCAATATTCCATTAAAAAAAAATTAATTTTGATTTCTTGGTGACTTTAAAATATATGGCAGTGTCTGTGACTCTTCACTGCTCCAGCAGAGGGAGCAAGTGCACACTATAATAATATCATTATCTGGCATTAGCATTAGTGAATCTCAGCTTCTAACAACAGATGTACAGTAGTGGAGACAAACTTGGCACTTTCATGTATCTAATCTCATCTACGATATTTATTAAATTGGTGGTTGAGCATATATAGCACATATATCAAGTACATTTTTTTTTTTTTTTTTTAAAGTAACATACACAAGTCGGTTTGATCCTTCAGATGCTCTTCTGCGCAAGAGGATGTGAAGACAATACCGTTTCTGCAGTATGTGGTTAACCGCCACACATCAGTGCAGGCGATTCAAACAAGCTTCCTGTCAAACCTAAAGTGCTCCAACCATCGGAACAACCACATTTGCAAAAGCATGAGAAACAGTCACTCTGGTGGCTGTGAAACAAAGCGGGCACAGAACAGTCTGGCCATTTCTAAGCCATGTCTGTGTGAGCGTGCATGTGTGTCCATCACTATGAACCCTATTCATTATACACAGTGAATCATCACAGTACAACATGCACAAACCCAGCACTCTCTGCCCACATACTACATATTAAAAAGCATTACAAATGCATCTAAAAAAACATATGCACACAGGCCTTGACCTGCATTAGTAATGCGGTGACCTTATGTTGTAAAAATGTTGGAGGGGCCTTGGCAGTCATTTGTGCAGTGTAATGAAAACCAATACAGATATTTCACATGTGCTCTCACATGCTTTTGGGAGCCAGTGTGGAGAAAAAAAAGTTAAGGGTGAGGGGGGTACGTGTACGTTTTAAACTGGAGTAACCATTAAAGTTGGTGAGGGAGTGCCAAACAAAACAACTTCATGTTTAAAGAAACTAGAGTAAGAACAAACAGCCTAATTTTAATAATTGGTGCAGAATTTAATTAATGATCTTAGTTTACATTTTAAAACCATAAAGCACATGCCAGCTAGTACTATAACAATGGTTCTTGTCATAGGGTGCAAGTTGTGACAGGTAAAAGAGATTTAAAGAGAGAGTCTTATCAATCCACCAAAAAAATAAAAACTAACATTATTTACTCTCCCTCATGTCATTCCAAACCTTTATGACTTTTTTTCTTCCGCTGAACATAAGATCTTTTGAAGAACATTTTCAACCAAACAACAGAGGAACCCATTGATTTCCATTGTATGGCCAAAAAAAAGATCATTTTTCAAAAGATCTTTTATGTTCCATAGAAGGTTTTGAAGTACAAGACGGTGAGTAGAAGGTGACAGAATTTTAAAGTATATGTTCAGCCCAGCACTGGATGTACATTAATTCTGAAACCCCCATGGCTTCTGGAATTAGATAAAATCAAAAGCGTCTGCAATTAAACCATGTATGCTGCAATTAAAGGCCATGCAAGCAGAACAATAATCCACTTTATCCATGGCTGAAAAGACTTCTGTTAGCCTCTGCCTGCTGAGCAGCTCATAAACAGAGCAGTAAATGAACTTTTGCATCTCGGCTGGGCTTAAACAGAGCTTGGTCTTGCTCAGGTCTTGCATACAGCCGCAATATTAACAATCTCACAAATTACTGGTTTATTCACTTCCTAATGGGGTTCCCACAGTGACCGTGTTTGTGTTTATCAAATCCTCATGTTGCGAGAGGCACCGGCCTACACTACAACACTTCCTCCTTTGTGGAGGCTAAACACCACCACAGCTCTCATTCAGAGTTTACAGCAGTTGTGTTTATTGTAATAACGTTGAGCTGTTTCTAAGCTCATTTGCTTCCACAGAAAGGAAACTGAGGCAAAAGAAGCAGAGCTCATTGAGCCTATAGTGATGCAACTGTAAATCTGATATTGCGGTTATGAACAGGATACCTCTCAATGAAGGTTTATTAGCGTTACCTTTTCTGGAGGAGAATGTATGCTTGCTTTTAGATCATCCACTTGATTCTTGATTCTAAAAATCAAAGCAGAGAAGAAAATCAGTTAAGTTATGTTAAATGAGAAAAAAACCCCACATATTTTGCATCAATCCGACAGCATAAAATGTAAATAGTAATTCAATAGGGTTTTGACGATGGACGATGACAAGAAAACATGAAAACAGCCCTTATTAATGAATTATTAGTAGCCTATTGTAGTGTCTCGGGAGATCGTGCTCATTGTTACATAGCTCTGTGGATATACTGCACTGAAGCGGCAGTTAAAGATATAAACCCAGAATTCAGCGAACGTCAATTAAATTTTTTCTGGTTAATAAATACCTTTAAAGACAATTTTCCTTGGCCATAATGTCAAATAACGAAATTTTATTTCGTTATTTTTCCCTCCTCACGTGCAACCTATTGGAAAGCGCGGATGAATCATTAGTTGGGTTAGTAAAATAACGAAATTATAGGTTTTAAGTAGAAAAAAAAAAATTATGTAAAGAGATATATTCAAATAAAAAAAGTGCTTAAAAGTGCACAACTCTTTTTAAGTGGAAGAAAGCTACTTTTTTTTCTTTCCTTTACGTGCAACTTATTGGAAAGCCCGGATGAGTCATTAGTTGGGAAATAAAATAAATAAAGTAGTAAAGTAAAATAACGAAATTATAGGTTTTAAAGTAGAAAATAGTATTTATGTAAAGAGATATATTAAAATAAAAAGTGCACAACTCTTCTTAAGTGGAAGGAACCTATTGGAAAGCCCGGATGAGTCATTAGTTGGGAAATAAAAAAAAGAAAGTAATAAAGTAAAATAATGAATAATAATTATATAATAATGAAAAATTAAAATAATCTTTTAACCATCGCAATGTTTTACTGTAAACATCGTCAACTGCCAATTTAGGGGACATCGCCCAACCATATAATTTAACATACAAACGGTGTTTCTTACATTACAATCTAGTTGTGACAAATCATCTCACTATAAAAGGTGTATATACTAGTGTTGTCAAAAATATCGATATATCGATATGTATTGATACTGAAGTATCTGAAACAGTTCCAATACTCCATTTCAGCAGTATCGATACACCTATACCAGCTGCGCATTCTTGCCCTCTTCTCTCCGACAGCAAATTGACACCTGACTCATTTCACTCACTCGTCTCATTCGCTATGGATAAATAGTGCTTGTATTGCACATAATTTTAGTCATTCCCGCAGGTTGCACACTCACATCAATAGCGCATACATCACTGAACTATATAAGTGGTGCTCACATAAAGCCACCTCTCAGATAGCTCACGAGTACTTTTGACTTCTTTTTTGTGGCTTATTGTGCTTCAACAGTCAAATACAATTTTTTTTTTTTGTCAAAATACACAAATGCAGAGTATACGTCAAAATGCAGAGTATTTCAGGTAAATACAGTCAGTTTTGGAACTGCTCGCTGCTCTTGACTAAATACCTTTTATAACTTTAAACGTAAGCATTAATTTGAATTTAATTTTTACAATGAAGACTATCCAGTGTTATTTAACATTTGATTACTTTAATTTGTGTAGTATTTCTTACCCGAATACTACTGCTGGACCCACTGTTTACTTGTCTTTTTTTGTAAATTTAGTTCCACGGTTCAAATAAACTCTCCCTATTCTGTGTGTAAGCTATTGCAACAAAATGACAAATTATCAAAAAATTATGAGAAATTATCTATATGACAGTTTTCCCCTGTGGTATTGAATATCAATATTTGTCAAAGTATCATATCGAAGTTGGAAATTGCAGTATCATGACAACACTAGTATATACTGCAGTCTAGTTTGAATGCATTCTCTTGTTGGGGAAACAAGTCACTGCAACAAAGACTGCAATGTGATAGCTAATGATTATAAACAATGACATGAATCAGTGTTTTCAATAAATTTTTATCATGGATAGCTCTGAGAGATTTAAAATGCACTTCACAGCTGTTTCATGTTAACTGGGGGATTAAATTATCTAGATTTCAGCCAAGTGCAACTAATGGCAACCCAAAAACACTGGAGGGCAGGAACCATCAGAGACACTCTCTAAAGAGGCTCATATGCACATGACAGCAATGCATACTGTTTCTACAGCACCTTCCTGTTGGGTCATCGTTGGTTGTTAAAATGAATCTTTCAACACAACACAGACAAATCATAAATGCTTATGTAGCCTACACCTTCAACGACACAGAAAAGGGAAAAAAAAAAAAAAAAAAAAACCAGACCAAGCAATTCATGCAAAGAATGCTCATGACAAAAAAAAAAAAAAAAAAAAAAACTTGTCACAAGTTGTGAAACACCCTTAAACTGCCAAATTAACAATCCATTTGTCAAGGAAAAAGGAAGCTGCCTTCATGATAAAGTCATCTACAAAGCAGGTCTCTATAGAGCTTTCCTGACAAAAGACGGGCTGATATCAACATGTGTTGACCTTTTTCCCTGAGAGGCATGAAATGAGCTTTCTTTCCCCCTTTGTCAGCACACACTGATACTCACGGTCACCCTCCCACCAGACGGCGTTCCGGTTACACGTTCCTTCCTTGATTTTCTTTTGAGGATTAAGATCACTGATCCCAGTTAAAACATCGACCTCTTCTGCCCTCACACATCATAACTGTGCTAATAAACACAGACCTTCTATCTAACAGACAAATAGAGAGATAAAGAACTGCCTCCCTCTGGCTCGACTCCCATCTGTCAGTGTGCATAGTGCTCACACTCCCCTTCCCCCCCCCTCAAACCTGAGGACAGGGCATGAGCAGACCCCACAGGGACTCTGCCATGGAGTCACACACCCTTATATGGGCATACGGCTGCTCAACGCATGAGCCGGATGAGTGGTCTTCCCTTCCCTCCTCAGTCTCTGCACCTTTCTCTCTCTAAAGAAGTCATCACTGTACGCCTGTCTTCTCCATGCTCTGCAAAACCAGTGGAATTTCTGAATGAAAAACACCATGATAGATAAATTCTTCAGTGTTTTTGAATCAACTCCAGATCGGTAACAAAAAGTGCACAGTATATCTTGGTAGGATCTTCTTTAGCCTGCGATGATCTGGGTCAAAGCAGCATGGGGATATTTTATCTGTGGTATTTCCCTCTCAGAAGGTCCAGGTATTGGATTCAGGAAAAGAGAATTCCCAGAGAATAAACATGTTTTTCAGAACTCGCAGTGGAATTTTCCAGTGACCCCAATAACACAATAACATATGCTGAATAGCAGTTATCATTTGAGATTAAACTGAAAGGACGAATCCTGGCTTTCAAATTATCAGCATTCAAATATAATATTTCTGTTCAATTTATGAAATATTAGAATCTCAGCAACAAGCAGAAATTCAAGGATTGCGTAAACATAAAAATGAAATATAAGAGCTGTGAAATATAATCTTTTTTTATGATGCATCGCAATGCTGAAGTGAACGATTCTGCACCGAAGCATAAAAACAAAATGTTTTTTAAAAAAATGTAATTAAGTTATTAAGCGCAATAAGACATGAAAACTATCTCAATGCTTTACTGGCATTGAATGACACACACCCGAAGAACACGCACAGAAATCTGCCTCTCTACACCATGAGATCCTGAATTCAGAGCGGTCAGATACACAGAATTATTTCGAAATATTATTGTTTTGAAATAATAATTTTTAATAACAAAGATAAAATAAAAACTATAGTGAGATTATTAATATAGTAATTATTATTGATAAAAGAACTGGAGGAAAAGATACATTGTTTTGTAATCGAATCATAAGTCAAGTGAAGATTCACACCTCTAGAAATAACATTCCTTCCAGAAAAGCTGGGCTGCCACACACATGCATGCATACGTCTGCCAGGATGCCAGCAATCTCCATGACAACTCCATGACAAGGGCTATTGCACAGCAAAGCACATTTGAGTAACAGATTTCCTCTACGGCAACTGCAGTACGATGAACACTACGTCCTGACCTAGAATCAAAGAGGGAGTGACGTCTGCGTCATTCTTGGCTGAACGTAGCATGGAAGGTTTTTAGATGATCAAAACTAGATCACATTTTTGGATAAGTACATCATAAATTACATCACATGCTTGGCATTAGTTTTTATAAAGTAAAAGGTTTCCTACGTACACAGGAAAAGGAGTTTTAAAGACCCTATGAAATCACAACTGCATGCAGCAGGTTCCGAAAGTAAAAACTCCATTTCCATAGAGAAATTGATTTTAACGACTATAAACCTTTAACCTATTAACTTATAAACCTGTAAAGACAGCCTTACTGTGATTGTTAATAGTTAGCCTGCTTTTTCAACTTAGTTTGAAAAAAATAAATAAATCATGTTTTACAGCAGAATTTGTGGTAAAAACTAGAGATTGACCGATATATTGATTTACCGATATAGTCCCCGATATTTAAGCATTTTACCATAATCGGATATCAGTTTTGTAATATCGGATTTACTGATAAACGCCACCATCTTGTGGGTGTTTTGAGAATTGCGCACAGGATCGCCATTACAGCGCATCTGAGGGGAGACGAGACAACGGCGTGCACAGGTAAAGTATACTTACCTGCTTTGCTGTAATTAGTAAACTCTATTTAACATAACAGCCATTAAAGCACAAATTAGATGTGTTACATAAATGCCTGATATGTAGCTACTTTATGCAGTTTTCTATGCAAGGAGGGAAATAAATAAAATGGTTTGTTTAGTTCAGTGGTGTTGTAATTGTGTCAAAAACAGAAGTATAACAGTAAATAAATATCGGTTCTCGGGCACATAAACACAAATTATCGGTATTGGTATCGGTTCTAAAAAAATCAGTATCGGTTTATCACTAGTAAAAACTACATTACCCATGATGCTGTACAGAAAATTCAGTCTCGATAAGCAAAAACATGCCAAAAGATCTCGTTAGCTCCAGCCACTGCCATGAAGCACTGCAAATGATGTAAGAATCTTAGCTTTGAGGTCTTCTAGGTAGTACTCCAATCTCTTTCAGCAGATATACACATCTAAAATCTTCAGATAAAATGGACCAAAAACATGATGACTCATATAGCAAATAATGTTCATCCATCCCATTTTCAAAAGATTTTCAAATACAATTCAGTTCTTTTTTTTTTTTTTTTTTCCGTCTCAAACAAAAGAAGCTCAAAGACACTGCAAATTACTCAATATCAAGTACTAGACTGAGGAGGAGCTGGGTCCATTTTTAAAAGCATTAGACTCTGACCAGCTGCTAACCTCCAGGACAAAGCTGTTTCACTGCGAGAGGCAGATGGGCTCTTCAAACGACCCAGGCCAAATGACCGACAGCATGAAATATTCAAGCAAACAACTCTCCCAGTTCCCATTCTCACTTGGCTGGCACATATAACAGTCTAACTACAAGTAGACAAGTGTGATTATTTTAATAGTGTCACAGCAATCATAACAGTGCAAGAACATAACATGACATCTGTTGACAAACTGTGGCTGCTGACTAAAAGATAAATTACTTCACTCTTTCTACTTACGTTCAGCAGAGGAATTGTGGTGAAACAGATGGTGATCCGTCCCAAAAACAATGTCCACATCATGAAATTATAGCACCTCTAGGCAATGACTGAACTTTTATATGATGACATTGTTATAGTGAAAAAGGTTTGGTTGTAATCATGAGGCAAGATTCATTTACTTCTATATATTTATGTTTATGATTGATTTGATGTAGGATAGAAGGGAAAAGAGACAAGACTATGTAAAGGTAGGAAAATGTGTCAATTATCCATTCTGCACATCATTAAAGTGTTTTAACCCAGACAAAGGCAACACATCAACCATTCAAGAAGCTCTTAAGAGCCACACCCCTCAGTTCATCCAGAGGTTAAGGTGCATGAAGAGTCAATGAAGTGTAAAACTTCAAAACCACCACAGAAAACAAGTGTAGATGGACAAGAAAAGCTGAAAGAGAAATACAATAGCTTCAGTACAGCAAGTACAAATATTAACCAAGTCTAATTATTCATGTACACATAGCGGTTCTTTTCCCCTCCTGAACTGGTAACATGCCAATGATAACATTTTTAAAATGGGCAGCAGGGGTGTTTTTTTTTTTTTTAAACTGCAAGCAGTAGCAAAAATAGACTGGATGGCTAATCTTACAAGAATGTGATTTTAATGATGGGTCGGTTCAGTGGGATTTGAAGTATGACTGAGGGGTTCCTGTAATCCTGTTTCCTTTAAGAGCACTGTAAACTCACAAGCAGCTCACATAAAACAAACACAAAATGAATGCAAAACTTGCACACACAAAGATTCAAACTGCTGTATCAGCTTTACTATGGTGTAACAAGAAAATTCACAAATATATATTTTCAGGAGCTTATTAAAGGATTCACTTTCAAATGAAAATTACCCCAAGCTTTACTCACCCTCAAGCCATCCTAGGTGTATATAACTTTCTTCTGTCAGATGAACACAATCTGAGAAATATTAATAAATATCCTTACGCATCCAAGCTTTATAATGGCAGTATAAGCATTACCAAAAGCATATGAGCTGAAGAAAGTTTCCATCCACATCCATCCATCATAAACGTGTACTCCACACAGCTCGGGGGGGTTAATAAAGGCCTTCTGAAGCAAAACGATGCATTTGTGTAAAAAAAAAAATAAAATAAAAATAAATAAATCAAATCAATCAATCCATATTTAACAAATTATGAAGTAAAAGATCTAGCTTCTGCCAGAATGCCCTCCATATTCAAGTTACGAAGAAAGTGTAAACTGGCGTTGCATCAGTTACACTTTTTCCATAAGTTGAATAGGGAAGGCATAGGACGTAGCGTAAGCTATTTGAACTGCTGGAG
The DNA here is from genome assembly GCA_037101425.1 of Elopichthys bambusa. Lineage (NCBI taxonomy): Eukaryota > Metazoa > Chordata > Actinopteri > Cypriniformes > Xenocyprididae > Elopichthys > Elopichthys bambusa. Next base: position 22,218,950 of record CM074445.1, on the reverse strand, counting down.
TTTTACACTTTCTTTGTAAGTTGAATATGGAAGGCAGTCTGGCGGAAGCTAGATATTTTACTTCTTTTTTTTTTTTTGTGTTTATGATGGATGGATGTGGATGGAGACACATTCTTCAGCTCATACTCGTTTGGTAATGCTTACTGCTATTTAAAGCTCGGATGCATCCGGATATTTATTAATATTTCTCCGATTGTGTTCATCAGAAAAAAGAATGTAATATACACCTAGGATGGCTTGAGTTGAGGGTGAGTAAAGTTTGGGGTAATTTTCATTTGCAAGTGAACTAATCCTTTAATGGCTCATTATTATTCCATTATTTTGCTTTAACGCGTAATATAAAAGTACTTAATATCTTTGTTTATAACAGATATGAAAATCTTGAAAATCTCAAAATAGAAAATAATAAACTTAACATTTCATGCATAAAGTATTTGATTCTTTTGACAAACCAAATTGTTGATGCAAGGTTTAGTGGTTTGGTGTCATATACACACCAACATTTATTAGACAGGCCATAAATCACACTTTCCATTTGTACCGTCTTTTAGTGAAAAACAAAACGAGTTGCTTCTTGCTGCTGTCATTTTATTTTATTAGTAGACACAGCTAACAAACAGCAGCATGATGTTGATACAATATAGAGTTGGAATATTAAGACATAAAACTGATCTAGAGTCTAAATATTACTGTATGCAATGTGTCAGCTTCACACGCACACACCCTTACACACTCACGTGTAATTAGGGATGGGTACCGAAACCCGGTATTAAATTGGCCCCGGGGCTAAATTATGAAAGACCGGTGTATCGATAAACTCTGACGTTAAAGGTTCTGCTATCGGTACTTGAGAAATTATGAAGAAAATACACGTACATTTATTATTGCTATATAGACATTATCTTGCATTATAATTATCTTGCTATATAGACATTATCTTGCTATATAATTCTATCTCGCCAGAGTCGCCAGCTGTTTCTGTATGCAATAATATTAGGACATTTGTCTATGATGCATTTATGCTTTTCACAATCCAGAAGAGAGATCGCGCTTACGCAGAGGAGCTACAGCACCCACAGCCGCTCACAACATGAAAGCCCTGTTTAACTGTGACGATGGAGGAGAGAACTAAACAACTAAACTTCTGCTTGATCTTTAGGCCTGTGATATTAAACCAATTTTATTTTTGATTTCGATTTTGGCTTCCAATGATCATCAGAAAGGAGATATTTGAGGTAAAACTATTAAAAACCAGCTGCGTTTCGTCTGGCACAGCTGTGTGCGTTCGTTCCTCCCTAAACCCAAACTTAATGTCAGAATCAGCACAATCGGTGATTGTTGTAAAATGCAGTCTTTACTGTCGCTAAATTGCGGTACATGTTTGATTAATATCAACGTTTTAAAACGTTGAAAGCACAATAATCCGTGCAAAAGACGCTGTTCCTCAGGCTGAATTGTGTGTGCACGCCAAATGGATCGCAAACAGACAAACAAATTACACTTTGGGCTTCGGGTGCACTTCTAAACGATGAAACACACAAAAATATGTTAAAATGACCGGCATGGAGAGTGTTTAGCTACTTAAACGCAGTTTATATTGTAAGTGTACATAAACAGCTTGGAGAAAATCCGATGTGTGTTAATATATATTATCTTAAAGTGACAGCAGTCACCTTCTGACGATTGTGCCATCAATGTTAATCAAACAACAAAATGCAAAGAGAAAAATCACTCATGGCTCTTCATCTGAATATAGTTAGCTTTAATAAGCATTAATCTATTAATTTATACTGTGAAAACTATGCAGTGTTATTTTACATTTGGTTACAGATTTCTTTTATGTATTTGTCAGTTTGTTTTACTTTGTTTCTTTGTTCATGTTCTGACTGTATCTTATAGGCCTATAAAACACCAAAAGTGCCTGCACACTATATAATATAAAGCAATGTTAATTCTGCTCTTAAATTGTAAATATATATATATAAATTATACACACACACACCGATAAGAATACCGTTAAAGTACCGGATCGATAAGCAGTAAAAGTAGTAATACCGTTAAAACCTTAACGATACCCATCCCTACGTGTAATGCTACAGAAAACCAGGTGAGAAAGACAGCTTCCTCTGCGATAACATCCCTGGAGAAAAGTAGCAAAGCGACCTTACTTTACAATGTGTGGGAGTTCTTGATCTTTTAATGCTCAGTGCGGTCTGTGAGAAACACCAGAGCAGTGCAGAAAACAGTGATAGAACACCACACAATAAGCTCAGAAGTCTAGCCTACCCAATAACAGTGTAGTAAAAACAGCCATTTCCTGTCGGTCTAAACAACAAGTCCATTTGCTACAAGTGGCTCATCACTAGTGGTTTCTCTCCATTTTGCTGTTGCTGACATAGTATTCATAATGGACAAATATTTACTGACCTCATAAGGGGGCATCTAAACGTAGCCAAAGAAAAATATCAGATACTGTAACAGTTATACTGAGTGAAACAGCAAAATACTTAAATCAATAAATCAATACTTTAGCAACTTGCTTGCACAATTTCTGAAATGAAAAAAAAAATAAACACCACAATACTATTTTGAAAATCAGTACACGCATACTTGTGTAAAGTACATTTCTGCCCTTAAAGCAAACTGCACTCCCAGATGGTGTTTGTGTAAAGCATGCTCATATGGGGAAACTGCTAAAATAGAACATCACACCCCACGCTCAGAGAATGTGTAGCAGACTACAGACAGAACCAAGTGCTGTGGCTCACTTGCACTCAAAACCTTTTAAATCAAAAATTTTATTTGATTAACTGTGCAAGCACATCTGAGTATAAAACACTGGTATACACAAAAACCATGACCATACAAGGGGCTTATGTGGCATAACAAACAAGTAAAAATGTGGACAGAATTGTGGAATCTAGTCATAAAAATGGAATTAACAGTAAAATGTGGAATGTCATGGAATTTGGCAAATTTTGAATGAATAAATCAATAAATCAAGTAGTGCTGTACTGTAATAAAATTGTGATATGGACTAGTATCTGTGAATATTAAAGCACAAAAAGACTGCTATTTAAATACGAAGTCTGCACGTTCTGTGTGAGTGAGTGGCGCAGTTTCATCTACTACACATTCTCAAGCACACGTGACACTCGTCTCACTATAAGAGGACACTTCACCTGAACTTCATCTCCAGAGTCGCTCTAAGAATTCACTTCCCAAACATTTCAGCATTTGGTTTGATAAAAACTATCGTCATATTATATACACACAGAAACTCAGTGGTCTTTATGACAACCAGTCAAAATAAAAGTTTGGTTTAACTTGAAGAAATTGTGACAGAAATACATTATTATTATTACTTCTGTACATTAGTAAAGTTATTAAAACTTCTTTTTAAGGAATGTTTTAATTTTAACAGTAAACCACTTTACTTTACTTTAACAGTAAACCACCAGTACCACCCAAATTCTAAAACATTATTACAAGCTTACTGTTGTGAATCAGGCTAAGGTAAGGAGATAGTTTTGAACACTGGCTGGTTATGTACATGCTCAAAAATTGATTCTAGATCATTTTTAACCAAAAAAGGTTACGGACAGCAGCTTTAAAGTTTTATGAATTCAAGTGATTAGACATGGTTTTTGATTATTTAAATTTAAAGAACCATTAAAGGGTTAGTTCACCCAAAAATCATTTACTCACCCTTATGTTGTTCCAAATTTGTATGAGTTTCTTTCTTCTGTTGAACACAAAAGGAAGATATTTTGAAGAATTTTGGTAACCAAATGGTTTATGGTAGCCATTGACTTCCATAGTAGGAAAAAAAGCTATGGAAGTCAATGGCCACTGTCAACTGTCTGGTTACCAACATTCATCAAAATATCTTCCTTTTGTGTTCAACAGAAGAAAGAAACTCATACAAGTTTGAAACAACATAATGGTGAGTAAATGATGACAGAATTTTCATTTTTGGATTTTCCCTGTAAAACAGAATCCAGAAATATTAAAACAGAAAAGCTGTAATTTGGGAAGGAATAAAATGGATTTCATAGGTGACTATGTTTGTTCTTGCCATGAATACTGTGTCTTCAACTTTACTAGCCATGTCTATTTTAGATAATTACACAACACCCTCACACTGTTTGTCAGAACACCTACACTTCATAGACTCCTAAATTAAATAGCATATAACTTCAAATACGGTCACAAAATTGTATCAAATTCTCAAATAATATGATGTTTTTCAAAGAACTTGCTCCATAATTGCAGTGGAACTTGGTTTTGTAGCAACAAATTGATCCAACAGCTTGCTAACTGCACAGGGTGGTCTAAAGCACAATAAAATATTTAGTGCCAACCCAGTGCAGAAAGGTCAGTGATCCGTGCACAAATGCATTTTGTTTACTTTAAAAAAGCACCCAGCACCTGACCATATCAGATGTGATATTCTGCACCAGAAGACTACAAGCAAAGACCTGTCAAAATAATGAGTTCTTCAACCAAAAAACTTAAAAGTCTAAAAGGCACAAGGTCTGCTCCACCCTGTATAACATAACAGAGACACCACAGGGCGAGACCTCATGGTTTCATCCATTTTTAAAGACTTCTCTGTTGTGACTGTGAAGTATAGCAAACCTAAAATTGGGTTAAGAGAACTGTGCCTCCCTCGGGCTGCAGCAAATGTGACTCGGGCTTGAAGGAGACTGGTTGAATTTTGCCCCTACATGGGCAGTGGTGGGCGGGAAATGTGGCAGGAGGCAGGGCGTCATAAATACTGTCACAATGGTTGCCTTGCTTCCTCTGCCGTAACACTGTGCTCAATGGGGTCATGAGGGGTGGAGCAAAACTTCCAAAACAACGCATCCCATTCAAACACCACATATGAACCTCTGGTCCTAAAAGTATGAATGTTTATAGTGTCTAAAGACATTTAGATCCTACAGATAATGGCTTCTCTTCACTAAAGTAGGCAAAATTTTATCTAGTCAATGTTGGCATTTTGGATTATCGGGCAGAGGAAAGAGCGCGTAAAACACAAAACAGCCTCAGTGCGTAAACCGATGGGGGTTTGGTATTCAGAGGCGACCTCCGCAGCCCATCATAAAACATGTAGGACTTATGAGGCGTACAATTCTTCTTACAATCCGCTTTTGGTCTGAATAGCACTTCTGTTTTGTGATCTTGGCATCTCAAAAGCACTGAGATACAAAGAGCCATGTGGAGAAGAGCCTAATTTAAGCTCGACTGGTTTATCTTACAACTATGGCTGCACAATTAATCGAAATAAAACTAGGTCTGTCACAATAACTACTTTTTGTTGTGCGATATATTGCCCCAGAAATAATTGCGATATGCGATATTATTGTCATTTTAAGACCATTTTATTCCACTGAATATACAATCATAATATAACAGTATAATAATGTAAGTAGGCCTTGTAGAAAAAAAAACGCTTGCAAATGCACAACATTTTTCCATGGAAAAGTGGCCAAGTGGAATGCAAAAACGCGTTTTCTATGAAAACAAACTAGACACTCGCGACCACCGTGTCCTGTGTGAAACTAGCTGTGAGCATGCACCATTTTTATATTTGCAACAGTAGATTGCAGAAACTGAGTGCATTTGCACTTATTCTTCCAAACTGTCTGTAAGAAAAACACTAACAACTCGAATGGTGCATTTTTCCGCCTGTCGATGTCAGCTCTGTGTATGAAGGAGCTGAGCCCTGCTTTCGCCTCGGAGAGCTGACGAGATGACAGAGGCAGCACAATCGGCAAAATGTCGGTGACATTTATTTTTGTGTAAACATAATGGCCAATATATCGCTTCACCAAAAATTATGTCCATATATCGCTCGATAAGTCAATATATCGACTATCGCGACAATAAAACTGTAATTGTGATATGGTTTAGTGCGATTATTAAATCACGAAGGTTGTGATTTAATTAAATGAATATATGCAGAGCGTGAAGAGTGGCACTATGTTATTGTACACAAGTAGCTCAGATCCTGTTTTTTCGATGTTTCAAAGCAGTTCGGTTCGCATTAAATGCTACTAGGGCTGGTCCAAATACCATTTTTTGAGCTTTGAAGCTTCGGTAGTAATCAACACCGAATATTCGAAGCTTCAGAGGGAGGGGGCTGAACATATTCTTCTCTAATAAAGGCAGTGTAATGAGTAGAAATATGGTGTGGCCCCTTTAAGAGCTGCGCGCTCCCGGTTGTACTGTCTGCATTAGAGATCCACCGATACTAAATTTCTCTGCCAATACCGATATCATTCTGAATAATCGGCTATCGGCCGATACCGATAGTTTGGTTTTTCTTAAGAAAAAAAAAAAAAAAAAAACTCTCCCAAATAATGTTGCAAATTATCCAGGGAACCCTCTCATTTGGTACACTACAATATTACAGGTTACAATTAACAGCAGAGGTATTATATTCAGCTGCTGTTTATTTTCAGATATAATAATTACACTCAAATAAAAACTGAAATGTATAAAACTTAGTATCACATAAGGTAGTTTTCATAAGCACTTGTCTTCATGGCAAATTTGTTTTTTTTTAAACAATCGCCCGATGGCCGATAGTGATAATAATAGCTTTTATCGGCCAATACCGATTGTTAGCCGATACATCAGTGCATCCCCACGTATCCCTATTTGCTCCGTACACAACGCGTTACAGCATGAATCTCTGTGTCTATCTGTCTGTTTGCATTTTGATTATGTCGAGAACCGTTCATCCAATCGACTTTACACGTGGCAGGTGTGTTGCTGCAGACCCAAGGGAGTGCAGTGTCACATTTGACGCAATATGGACACACTACACGTGCAGAATTAATAAACTTTTAATAAACTACAGAACAGCGAAATAAATAAACTAGCTGAAAGCAGCGCACCTCACGCAGGCAGGGCATATATGCTTTGAGAACGGACACTGCACTAGTGATATAAAACACAGGTCTGTTAAGAGCAATACTTTTAATAAGGTAGCCTAACATTTTTCTAAAAAACAAGGTTGGGTTCCTTCAACTGTCCATCCTATAAAAAACGGATAGGCTATATAAGATAATTGTAAAAAAAAGAGTATTGTATTTCGCCAGATTTTATAGTGCAAACATTCAAGCGCGTATGAGAACCATTTCGTGAGGGGGATGCCAGGTGTGCGGAAATCCCAAAATTGAAATCGAATACCAACCCACCTAACAAATATTCAAATACATGGGAATGAGTAAATTATCAGAAAATTCTGAAGTGAACTAATCCTGGGCCCCTTGCAGTTTCACCAAAATAAATAAAAATGAATAGATAAATTATTAGTACTGTAATTTTAGTTACACTGTAAAATAAATTGTTATTATTATTATTATTATTATTACTACTGTTCTTAAAGGGTTAGTCCACCCAAAAATGAAAATAATGTCATTTAATAATATATGTCAAATAATGTCATTTATTACTCACCCTCATGTCGTTCTACACCTGTAAGGCCATTCAAAACACTGTTTCGGAGCTTTACAAATCAAATCAATGATTCAGATCTCCTATCAAACGGCTAAACTGCTGAAATCACGTGACTTTGGCGCTCCAAGTCACTGATTCGATTTATAAATCTCCGAAGCAGTGTTTTGAAATCGCCCATTACTATTTTGTTGAAAAGTCGTTATTTTGTTTTTTTTTTGGTGCACAAAAAGTATTCTCGTCGCTTTATAATATTAACATAGAACCACTGAACTTACATGAACTGTTTTAAATATGTTTTTAGTACCTTTAAGGATCTTGAGAGAGGAAATGTCATTGCTTTGAATGCAGAACCTCACTGAGCCATCAGATTTAATTAAAATATCTTAATTTGTGTTCCGAAGATGAATGAAGGTCTTACGGGTGTAGAACGACATGAGGGTGAGTAATAAATGACATTATTTTCATTTTTGGGTGAACTAACCGTTTAAACACTTGATTTTACAGTAAAATAACTAGTTTTTTTTTTATTATTTCAAAAGTTAGATTTTAGATTATATCCCCAAATCATGTAGTCCTACTTACAGAGAAAGGCTGTGGTCTGTAGATGTCGTAACCAGGGCTTGACATTAACTTTTTTGCTCACCAGCCACTGTGGCTAGTGGTTTTCCAAAGTTACTAGCCACTCAGCATTTTCACTGGCCACAATTTTGCTGTTGGGAAATTACATTTTATATGATTAAATTTGACTTTGGCATGCTAAAATGACTTGATTTTGAGTCATTTTACTTGATTAGCTAGATTTAAAACCCTTTTAAACTTTCAAATGCAGATTGACCACCTAAATCAAGACTAGGCCTACATGGTATATCAGCTGGTATATACGGGTGGGCAAGGGGTAATATGAACAGTGGCTAGTGGGAGTGGCTGTCTTACCCGCCACAGCTGAAATCTACCCACATTTGGTGGGTTGCCGAGTGTTAATGTCAAGCTCTGGTCGTAACATACACTTAGGGTGCATTCACACTTGTAGTTCGGTTCGTTTGGTCCGGACCAAAGAAGAAGAAAAAAAAAACATTTAGTCCTGGTCCGATTAATGTTCAGACTGTCAATTTTATTACCGAACCAAAAGATACCCAACCTAAAGGCATAGGGATACATTCACCTGATTGGTCGGATTTTATGACATATTGCCAATTCTGAGACGGAACTTACCGAACATCCAAAACAATGCTGTGTGCTGAGGTAAATGCGCTCGTTGTGCGTGCGTAGCCTGCATATGATAGTATTTTGGCCAGTTGGGAACCCGTGAAGAGCTTATAAAATGTATAAAGGAGTCAAAACAGAGGCAGGAATCCATCCGTCACACACACACAAACGATCTGCTGCGTGGGAGAAGCGCATCTGATGCCCGTGATGTACAAATGTACGACTATGATAAGAAAAACTGTTATGTGTGAGAATCCTGTCATTTTTAGGGTATCATCTTCCGGTTTTTGGTTCGATTACATGTCTTTGGTCCATGTTGCGTTCATATATCATTCGAACTGCACCAGAGTTTGTTTGGAAGCGGACCGAGACCCATCTTTTCAGCGGCCTCAGACTGCTTGTTTGGTGCGCACCAGAGTACGGATGGCAGTGTTCACATATGTTCAAATGAACCGCACTAACAGAGCAATCACACCAGGGTTCGTTTTAATCAAACCAAACATGACAAGTGTGAACGCACCCTTATAAACCTTTGGGCTCATTATGGGCCCATATGTAATTAGCATGACTCTATGGTATGTTGAAACACTACTATCTTAACAAAAGCACTAATTATTCACCCTAGTACACTAGTAGTTGTTGCAAAAAGGGGTTATTAGCTTTGCATCAATTTTAGATTCCTGACTGACTGTATCAAAAAATATCTGGGTCATGGAGGCTTCTTGAACCAATTCATTGTTTCTTGGTGTCATAGGAAAAAAAAACACTTGGTATTTGGCTAATCTTCCATTCCAAATAAATAGATAGCAACAAATAAACAGTAAAGGACCAGGTTACATAAATTTAAACAAGTGAGTCTAAATTAAAGACAGAGAGAGAGAGGAAGAGAGAGAAAGTATCTAAGCTATGATGCATTTCATTCACAGTGCTTTCACAGACTGTTACCATGGACAAAAACATCATAAATCTAACTTCCAGCAGCTGCTCAATTTAATGAAAAAGCAGCATCATTGAGAAGAGCCAGACAACTCTGGCGGCCAAGGTTACTGTCAAGTTCAAATGCCAGCTGAGAAGTCAGGTCTGGTAACACTCCAACTCACAGTAGAGTTATCACCTACACGATCACCTGCAGATAGCAAAACCATGCTTCTGTTCTCAGGAACAACAGTAGGGTACAAGCTTTCACAAACACCCTACTTAACATATTATGTAAAAATATTACCAGTGGTTTCTGTAATCATTACACTTCACATAAGCTACTTTCCCTGTGATTAACCTCAGCGTCAGTGCCTGTCTGACAAACAGGGAGGAAACAAGAAAGTGTAAAACAAGCAGGAAGCTTGTTGAAAGTGAACAACAGAAAACATCACACTAGTCTTTCACAGTACAGTACATCTGATGCAGTGCCACTGCCAACATCCTGTTGAGTGCAACTGACCCGTTCTTGCAAAATTTCAGAATGTAATCAAGAATTTCATTAAGGCTTGGAATACACTGGCACCAGATATGAAAAATAAGACCCAGGCAGACAATTTACCTACTTCACGTCAATATTAGTTCATCATGCATTCTGAGTAGTAGACGAGCAAATCAAATCAGGCTACTGGATTGTTCTGCATTAGTAAAATCTCACAGCTTCAATTTGCTGATAAGGACACACAAATATATGAGTGTTTATTAGAACTCAGAGTTACTAAGCACATTATGAGTCTAACGCCCATTTCACACTGCAAGCTTAAGCGGCGCGTGAGCAGCGCGTGAGCGTAACTACATCGTCACTGCAGCTGCAGAGACGCGTGAGTATTCACACTGGAAGCGTTTGTACAGCGTCACAGCAGCGGTTCGAAGCTGCATATAAAGTGAGCATTTCTTTACAAAGACAGCTATAAATTTGTTTTGGTCATTTATAAACTTGATAGTCTTGAAAGTTTGTTAACATGGGGAGGTGTACAACACGGCGAAAAAAGCCAGCAAACTCGGGTTTGATTTGGGAATGCTGCAGCCTATATATCTCTCTGTGTAATAAATAAAATAATGTTTATATATCATATTTTCTGGCTAGTTTACTTTAGTTTTTTATAATACACCATACTTTAAGCCAAACTGAATAATTTAAAACAAGTTTAAATGGGTAAATCTTCCATAAATTTTTTTGATTCTTAATTTTCTTTACGGCCATATTCAAATTCTTGTTAAAACACATTAGACATGCTTATTCTGTGCATTTTGAACACTTTTTGTGTGAAATTATAGTTATGTTGTCCATCAGAAGTGTATTTTCACTTTAATAGAGCATCAGCAGCGCAGCAAAAATAGACTCGGTGCCGAAACCGCCGCTTCACTGCTGCTTACGCGACGCTCCTGCTTGACGCTTACGCACTGCTCCTGCTGCTGGTGTGAATGCACTCATTGATTAACAAAAACACTGCTTGCGCTTGCAGTGTGAAACCGGCGTAAGAGTCCATCTGCTTCAAGCCAACAAAACCAGTAACTGGATTTACTTGTACAAATGCAATAAGCCAGATGATGTGGAAAGAAAATGATCTTTTTGATCATAAATTAGCATAGTCTATTATAAAAGTACCAGACAACATTAAGCCAACTTTTAAATAATAATAAAGCATTAAATACCAGTAGAGAAGTGGAAATCTCATTTCAACTGAATCTACATTTAATATTGGAAAATATGTATTTTTATAGCGATGCATTAATACTATAATTATGTGCAATAACTATAATTATTTTATGTCATGGTTGATAACCAGTAAATGTCTGATATTATAATTCTCTAATATTTAGTCTAAATAAATTGAAAATAAAACACTAAAAAATAAAATCAATGCTAAAAGTGATTTTACAACATACAAAACATCACAACATAAAAAATAGATATTTATTTTTAGATTTTTATGATTATATTACATTTAACAGTTTTATTCAATTATTAGCATTAGATGATGGAAAATGTATCCTAAAAATATCGTAATCATGTAATCAGCTCTGAAAGCTTGACAAATCATGAGTAGACTAATCCAGTCACACGTAGAAAACCCTGGACAGCGAAAACAACTGAGGGTGCATCCTGTTTTGTCGCTACACATGCATTGCATTGAACAGACAAACGACCTCTGTGGATTAACAAGTGATTTTACACATGCCTTGTTGCCAGCTGGATGAGGCAGCGGAGGCCTTTTGGACGACACACAATGCATTTACACACTGCCAAAATGCTGCACATTCACTACTACCACTTGCATTCCATTTCGCGATCTTTTGCATGCTCTGCCTCACCATGAGATGCCTAACAAAGCCTGAAAAAGAAAAATGACTCGGACTAATCAATTAGCTCCTCAGCAAGGAAGGCTTTGAAAATGAATACAGCACATGTGCGGTTGTAACGCAAACTAATTTAGGCCTAAAATATTCCCACTGTTCAGATGCAGACTGATATATCAGAGAGTATACAAAAAAAGCCTGAGCAAGCAGTCTATAACCTGAAGAGAACAAAAAGGCATTTTAGGCAGTTCTGCATGGGTAATATTACTGTAAGAGGAAGCACTTGTCCACAAAAACTACATTATCATCAATCTTCAGGTTAGGGATGTCAACTTACATAAATTCCCATAATAGATTGTTGTTTAAATGAACGATTAATTCATTATTAACCATAACCACTTAAATCCGAAGCGGGAGGCGCTACCAAGTTATCATGTTACTCAACAACCACTTGCTTAATCAACACAAAATAGGTTTACACTTGTATAAACAGTATACATATGAGCCACGTTTTGACCAAGCGTGCCACACGAGTCCTTAAAAGTGAAGCCAAAGCATCTCGATCAGCTCCGGTGACTGGAAGCAGTATAGGTCATAAACCCCGCCCTCTCCATGAAATGTAATGGGACAGGAGACAAATTAACAATCAAATTACACTTTCCAAAGACAATTTCTGTCATTTTAGGCAGTTTTTATCACGCTGGTGTTAGTTCAAGTGTTCGCTCTTTAAAAAAAGTTTGGCTTTAGTTAGCTATTTGATGCTATAAAAACGGAGGTGTGACCTCATGATTGACAGCTGAGATTGACAACTTCTCCGAGTGAAGTAGTCACTGAGGCGCCAACTGACTTTTTTCTGGATCTTCGCAACGTGACTGGGGCTTTAATTTAATTTCTACATTTCCATAACTGTTTATTTCACACCGACATAATGAGTTGTTCTGAGTTTGAGCGGGACATTGATAGGGTGGCTCCACTTCATGCTCACTACCACGCAGACTCAGGCTCCAAGTTCACTGTGCGCAGACTCAAGACTCAAGATGTCAGTGCCATAATGGCACACTGGTGGCTTCAGTTACTACAATGGAAGAGAGTGAAGGTGCGTCGTCCATTTTTTACAGTCTATGGTCATGACATGCTGATTGGCTAAAGCTATAGGATTTCTGGGATCCAATCACATCGCGATCATGATGCAGTGTTTTCCAACGTCATTTGGAAGTTCAACCAATGGATTCTGGATCTCGAGTGTGGTGGGTGGATGGGATGATGTGTAGTAGAGACCAATCGGACACTGTTTTACAGATGGAGCACGCTTGGATTGGTTTGATCGCTCAGATTGACAGGTCTTGATTTACCATGTGTCATAGAATAGGAGCACACAGCTGAAACAGCGCTGGAAGATCATCACTCATCAACCAGGATATTATTACTTGTTTATTCTATGTACGTTTATTCATAGTTTTCAGTCACGTGACGATCGCAGAGCCCTGGAGGGCAAAACAGCCATGTAACGGCAGCACAAGTAGGGCTGCATAATGTACCGGTACTACGGCAGTATCGCGATACTAAAGCTTCAAAATAAGCTTCAAAATTGATTTTAACATTATAAATGTATGTTTTAATGTACATACCGCTCTCCAGTCAGGGTTGGAAATTTCAAGATATGCCGGCAAAAATGCTCCTGATAGTTCATGACACGAGCAAGAGCGCTGTTTTTGTTTAATTTCTAAATGAATCTGTTTTTGAACAAATTGGGCGAGTCACTGACTCACTAAGCCATTCATAAAACTTTTTTTAAAAAAGTAATTTGCTTTGTTCCTGAATGAATCAGCCATTTTGAACGAATCAGTTCAAGGATTCAGTGACTTGATGTGATTGGTAATAAAAGCCTGTTATTCATTCTCATTAATGAAATTTTTAGAGAAAAATCTGGTCTGTTTTCATGTATTTATGAAAGTTTGGTTCATTTTGTATACTGCATGGTATCGCGATACTACTTGGTATCGTGATACTTCCGCTGGTATCGTAAGACATTTTTATGGGATCGTGACAACCCTAAGCACAAGCCTGCAATTTTCCATCTTAAAAACAAAAATATGTGAACAAGATGCAAGTTTTGGGCACTTGTGATCCATACACAGCACCTCTAGTGATTTCAATCACTAAAAACAATAACGATTAAATTAAGCAAACTTTAACACTAATCAAGGATTTGTTGATCTGAGTTTTGTTTTAAATCGAGTTGTGTTGCACCACTTAATTTTAAACACAGATTAACTACGCAGAAAGACCGTTTTGCAAAAACAATTGTTTTGCCCACCAGGGGGGCGTTCCCCTCAGGGCGTGACGTCACATGAAAACTATCAATTGTGGCATTTACACAAGTAAGTAGTTCTTATGATCAGTAAAATCACTTATTTGGAGGGTTTTTTGGACTCTTGGTTAATTATGTTACGAAATAAAACAGCTAGCCTACCTAATCCATTGCATGGCTTGAAGACATTAATACAGTTTGTGTGTCTGCTGCACGTGTTTTGCGCATGAGCCGCATGCACCTCAAAACTATGCACTTGAATGATGATCTTGCTTAATCGACCATCGATACGTTTTATCAACCATTAATCGATTAATCCTTGGCATTCCTACTTCAGGTGCTTCTCTGCTTTTCTAACCACAATGAAAACTTTGTCAGGATGTGAGACTGGCCAAACTACCCTGAAATAAAATCCCTGTCATTTCAAAGATATCATGCAAAGGCATAGCCAGAGGCTTAACCAGCGCGCAGAGCACTGCAGCTGTCGCCATCCGTCTGGCAGCAGGCAGCATTTTCACAATTGATCTGGGAAAACAATAAATCTAGAAACCCTCTGGCTGTCCAGAGAAGAACAAAAATTAAAGCATTAAAGTAACTGGAAGTATCCCAAAAATTTGGCAACTTGTCAGATTCACTTCAAACTACTGGGGTGTCCTAACTGGCACTCAATCTGTCCCTGTACAGGATCCAGTGGGTGGGATTTTAGCTTCCCAGCTCTCCTGAGTGTCAGTAAAGAAACAGCTGCCATCTCTTGTGTTGACAATAACAACCTGGAGCTTCTCTTCCCCAGCTTAGCACTTTCAAAGAAGCTTTATCTTGAGAAATGCAATTTTATAGGCCAGGGCTACATATTAGGGAAAATCACATTTACTGCATGGCTGGAATGCTAGTATTTTGGAAATTTTGGAAAATAGTCACAATCTTCAACAACAGAAGAAAATGAAAACTATGCAAAAAATGTTTACAAAGTAAAATTATCTTCCATTAGCACTCTTCGTTCAAACTGACCCGAGGCACACTGGTATTACTGGTCATTTTTCAGTAAACTGTACTGGTGATAAATCTTGACAAACTATGTCAGCAGTCTACATCCTTAACAAAATACACATGAATTAGTAATTACTGTGAGATATAATGGTTTTCAAATCCTACTTTCCATTAAAAATCATATACAAACGTGCTTCTGAATAACCAGCAAGCAGATCAACCGCTTGCCGTTAAACCCGTTGCTCGCACGAGACTGCCAAATGACATCTCAATTTAACCGCCAGCGGGTGGGCTTCACTGTAAAGTACAAGTATGCTCGTAAACCAAACAAATGAAAAACGTACACATATTTAGTATAGATACATAATGAATATGTAACATTTTAATGTCCTTTAAAACTGTTGTCGCAGTAACAGCCACCAAAAATGAATCACTGAGGACTACCTTTCTCTTCGATTCTTGTTTCCGTAAAACCACAACTAAAAAGCAAGACAAAACCTGATCTGAAACCAGACTAAGATCTAAAAAAAAAAAAAAAACTTTTTTCTACAGTGACCTGAAGCCACATTTCCTGCGGCTTTGGGGATATTGAGACGTTTGACAGAGAGCAAGAGCTAACGCACTCTTTTGGCTCGCGCGCTGACTATTGTGAATTCAAGTGTATGCAGGAATAAAAGCGTTTCCCCATTATTTAAAAAAAGTAGACTTCTTTAAAAAGTCATATTATACTTACCAATAAATTCCGCAAATATAGTTTTTCCAGGGATTTCGCCTCTGTCAACTCTACCGACTCAACCCTCGGACAGCTCCACCTTACACTTTCCAACTTCAGTTGCAGTCAACTGACTGTACTAGACATCTCAGCAACACAGCCAGCAGCGTGAACACAGCGACAGGCGCTCTGATTCAAAATGGCCGCCCGAGAGTCCAGTTTTCATAATAAAAGTCCTGTTCCAATAGCGTTTATCAGGCACTGGTCATTCAGAGGCTTATGTCTTTGAGTTCTGGACCTGGATGACCCTGCACCTTCAGATTTCCTATTGACATCTTTTTTAGGCTGATTTGAATGAGAAGTTTGGATGCTGGATGAATGGATGGATGATGTTTGGTATTTTTATACATATTTAAAAAGACTGATTATTCTGACAAAAATTATTTAAGATAACTAACGAAAAAATAGAGATTTTTTTTTTTTGTTTGTTTAGATAGTGTAATTGTGTATGCAAACACTGCTCTCTAAAGCTTTACCTGATTAAAAGAGAAATACACAATGAAAATATTTTTTTTTTTACCCAGGACCATTAAGGTCAGTGAAAAAATATGAATACAGCCAGATGAGTACAGTTTAATCAGTTTCATATCAACATGACATAAATGTAATGATTGTTTAATATATTTGTTTTGTTTTTTATTTTCCATGTTAAAGTCACTAATCCGTTTAAAATACAGGTTATATTTGAGAATATAGAGATTGCAATATGATAAACAAAAAAACAAAAACAAAAGACATTTCAACCATTAGCTCACTAAGTTAACGTGAATAAAGATTAAAGGGATAGTTCAGTCAAAAATGAAAATTCTGTCATCATTTACTCACCTTCATGTTGTTCCAAACCTGTATTAATTTTTTTTCTTCTGCTAGAAGAAACAGTTAACAGTAGCCATTAACTTAGCATAGAAAAAAATACTATGGAAGTCAGTGGCTACCGTCAACTGTTTGGTTACCCACATGCTTCAAAATATCTTCTTCTGTTTTAAGCAGAAGAAATTCATACAAGTTTGGATCAACTTGAGGGTGAGTAAATGATAACAGAATTTAATTTTTGGGTGAACTATCCCTTTAATCATTCTGAGCAGACAGGGACATCTAGTGGGCAACAACAAATGTAAGGTACTTGGGGAAGACAAAAATAATAATCATATAAAAAACAATAATATGAATGCATTGTGCTTTGTCTGTCAGCATAAAATTAAGACATTATTATCATTATGACATAATTAAAAACATAATAAATTAACTTTGTATTAATAACTTTGTCGTTCATGTTGCTATCACAACATCATCCAGCAGATGTCTCAAGCTTCATTTGATTCTTCATATATTGGCCTCCTTCATGGCTGTCCTTCAAAAAGAGTCACAGCTGGAACAGAATAATGCTTATTATACCATTTTCTCTAACAAACTTTATTACACTTTTTAAGTGTTATTAATAATTAATGATAATGATTTAAATATTTTTAAAAAATATTTTACATCCTTGGTCTGGTTAACTTAAACATAAAAGGACGATATATTATTTAAGACTGGTATTAAAAGTACATATAGACTTACTTGGTGTGCTTCTATGGGATCTCTGTGATGCACGGAGCCCTTCCTTACTCATTCTGGGCACTGGAGGCCTTACAGGACCAGGACGTATCCCTGCATTCCACTGGGAGGTCTGGGAAAGTCTCTTTATGGAGTCCTTGTTAGTTGGATGTGCTTGTAAATTGTGTGCTGCCCACTGCGGCCTGCTATGATTTTGCTTTCTTGTTGCACTGAGATCCAAGGATAAAAACATCTGGGAAAATATACAAATAAAAGCCTTGATTTCTCTTATATTTCTAATAAAATACCCAGCATATATTATAGCATATAATATAAGGCATATAATATAATGTCTGTTTTCTTTCCCCAGCAACACAGTGCCTTCTTTTGCCTCTGTGCAGCACATTTCCATGATACTCCACATAAAGTCTGTTCAGTATGCATGATGCCTCATGGTTATAGTCTCTAGAGAATTATTTGCATGCATGCTGCTGCTGACTTTAGTGCGAATCAACAGCACAGTCACATGACAATTATACTGGCTTACCAAAGATTTAGCCTTGCGCAGTTTGTATGTTGAGTGAGATGGTGCTTTTGTTGTTTTTTCTTGTCTTGTTGTACTGGAAGAAGCACTTTTTCCCTTTATGAGCCTGTAGCAATAAAGATCGCTTAGCATTTTCTGCTGTAACTGTAATTTTTTTTCAACATGCAGACAACACATTTACAGATCATAAAATCCCTATTATGTAAGTTAAAATTTCAGCGTCATTACTCCAGTCTTCAGTGTCACATGATCCTTCAGAAATCATTCTAATATGCTGATTTGATGCTCAAGAAACATTCCTTATTATCACTAATGCTTAAAACAGTTGTTTCCACTAAAATATTAAGCAGCACAACTGTATTAATAATGTATTAATAATGGAAATGTTTCTGGCTGTCATTTGTGATCAATTTAATGCATTTTGCATGTCTTAAAAAAATCTTTCTGACCCCAAACTTTTGAAAGGTAGTGTATCTATGTGTGTGTAAAACAAAACAGGTTCACTCACATTATTCTTGCATGCTCAACTGGGTCAAAGTTATCCAAGTAGTTAAAGCGTATTATGTCGGTGGGATGCCTGTCTGAGTCTCTCCACGGAGGAAGACCTTTGGCTGATTTCACCAAGCCATTCCCATCTTTACTTTTCCCATGCAGACTCGAGAAGTCAGACTTGAACTCCCTATGGCCGGTCACAGGATGTGACCCCACGATCTCACTGCCAATTACTTTCACCTCAGGAATAATAAAGTCTTCCTTCACAGGCATCTGGAATATGCAAGAGAAAACAAAAATTACACTGATTCCTGCATTTCTCAATGGATATTTCTCTCTTTCTCCACATTATCTTACCTTGGGCCTGCTAATATGAAGCTCCTGCACTGTCTCTATGTAATGCCTCTTCCATACACCTTGTTCAAATGGTGTTGGAGCAAAGCTTATGCACCAGCCTAGTTTCAGACATTTAGGCATCCACAGTTGGTCAAGCTCCACCAAGTTTTTCCAATGCCAGCTCACCTGCAAATGAAAATATTACAGTGATTAGAGAATTGTCAAGCATACAATATAGTTCAAAAGTTTAGGATCAGTAAGATTTTTTTTTTTTTTAAATAATATAATAATTTCATTAAGCACGGATGCACTAAATTGATCATATATATATATATATATATATATATATATATATATGTTACAAAGAAATCTATTTCAAGTAAATGCTGTAAATGCATGTAAAATTTCCACAAAAAATATTAAGCAACAACCATTTTCAACACTGATAATAATATGCATATTAGAATGATTTCTGATCAATTTTGTGACGCTGAAGATTGGAGTAATGGCTGCTGAAAATTTAGTTTTGCCATCACATGAATAAATTATATTTTAAAAATATATTAAAATAGAAAACAGATATTTTAAATTGTAATAATAATATTTCAACTGTGGTACATATAGACATATATAAGTATAAAATATATTTGACTGTACATGTATACAAGTTTTTTTCATTGCATTAAAACATTCATACAATGGCAATAATACATACCTGAGCACATCTACAGAGACTTCGGGGGTCTAGGAATGAAAATATATAGAGGGATATGACCCTGGGAAGGACTCTAGTGAAGTCAAGGGCTTCCTCTGGTACCAAGCTGATCAGAGTCTGTCTGAGATGTTTCAGCTGGTTCACAGAACATCTGGAAAAAAAATCTTGTAGCACCTGTTTCCGCTGGCTGTCTGTCCACTTCTCAAACTGGGGCAAAAAGGAAGAGGGACTGAGCATATATCAACTGAGCAAATATCAAAAACAAGAAAGTGTAAACATTGGATTTTTCTTTTTTTTCTTTTTTTACAGTAAGTGCATGCCTTACCCACTTTCCAAGCAGATTTCTTCTCTCTTCAAAAACCTGTAAAAATGTTTACAGAAATTACCTTTGATATGATATGAAACTATGCTATAACTAATTATCAATGCTACAAATTGAATCTGTATTTCTAATGGAAAACCAAGCAGAAGATCATATATTATAATTTTTGACTGTTGCACGTACATTAGCATTGGAGAGCTGATGATTTAGAGGTGTCCAGGTGCTCAGTTTGGTCTGCATTTTTGTTCTGGGTGCTTGGGGCATCTTTCACTGAAGTTCAGACCTTTGAGATGTAACTCCATCCAATCATACCTGCGTAAACCTCAGTCATATTAGGCACCACAACATCAAGGTCGCTTTATCAGAATTACACTCCCATGTTAAGGTAAACAAATGTGCTGTGATTTTCACACTAGCAACAATAAAATGGCCTAGAAGTACAGTACATCACAGTATAAAAGCCAAGAAATCAAACCTACCATTTGCAGCAATGTCAACCCAAAATACTCATGTTAGCTATTATAACAAAACCATTAAAGGTTTACTGATTCGATATTGATGGTTTTGCGTTTCCTGCTCGGTACAGTTTACCAGTCTCCATAGCAATCTCACTCTCTCTCACTCTGTCCCGCCTCTTTCCAAACACTGGAAATGTCCGATTCGTAAACGGATCGTTGTCGTCGGATCTTTTAAATGAATCAGTTGAAATGGTTCACAAAACCGATACTCTAGACGGTTCTGGTTTCACAGACAGGGCTTAGACTAAGCCAGGATTAGCCCTTAGTTCAGTTAGGGCATTTAAGTAGCTTTTATGAACGTGCCCTAGAAATAAACTTTACTGGTGTGAATCTTGAGACAAAACAATGGCACTGACATATTTTAAGAAAATCAATGCAAGTTGCTTTCAGTTAAACAGCTCAAACATCATTTTAGTCTGGGACCTAACTTAAAGGGATAGTTCACCCAAAAATGAAAATTCTGTCATCATTTACTCACCCTCAAGTTGTTCCAAACCTGTATGAATTTCTTTCTTCTGCTGGACACAAAAGAAGATATTTTGAAGAATGTCTGTAACCAAACAGTTGATGGGCTCCTTTGACTTAAATAGTATTTTTTTTCCAATCTATGGAAGTCAATGGGGTCCATCATACTCTTTAAAATATCTTTATTTTAAAAAGCTTTATCAACACGATATGTGTTTATGAGTTGATTTTAATAAACAGCACTTATTGAAACATGCAAACACTGAATTAATTTTAGTATTGTTTAATGTAAATGCAACATAAATGTAGATGTAAATGAATTTGTTTTATTAGCAGAATCGTGCCTGCAACAAACTATTTGAAACATACAACAAACATCCTTATTACTCGAAAAACGTAGGTATAAAACCATATAAAACAAAACGCCGCGACCACGCGATGACGTAATTGCATAATGACGTAAAAGAATGAATGACTCAGAACCGATTCTTCGAAACGAACTGCCCGAAAGAACCGAATCGCGAAAATGAATCGGACTTCCCACCGCTAAAACACACGCCCATCATTCCGGGCAACCACAAATCAGCAGCGCCAACTTCATTTCATTATAGTGCGGAGACGGTCACCGCTCCCAACATCCCCAGGCCATTGCAACGAAGATATCCGTGGATAAACCAAAGTCATTCTCTTTTTGCCTACTGAATGTGTTTTTTTCACGCTCAATCCAGTGACGTAAGTTCTAATATGCTTTTATATTGAGTGAGAGCAATATTCGTCGCGCGTCATTGTCAAATGCGCGCGCCCGTACAAATCCTCAAAAACCTGCAGAAAGACACTCAGGGCTCGTATTGTTAGAGAAGCGGAGTGGGGTCCCACACGTGAATGGTTTCAACTCGAAAGGTAAGAAGGACTTCTTCTTTTTTTCATCATAATCATAATCAAAATCAATTAGGCACAGGAACATGTTTTAGTAAAAAAAAAAAAAAGAAGAAGAAGAATACACCTCAGGTTACACCAGGCACCTATTTTGAAGAGAGTTTCATTACTGCGAAGCTGCTACACGCCTCCCAATAGATAGGGTCTCATATGTTAATAAAGGAAAGGGCTATCTGTTGTTCGCCTTTATTTAGATTTTTATGAAAAAGCGACAGCATTAATGTTAAATGTTAAAAACAAATAAAAAAGGAATGAAATAAAAATCATATATAATCATTTTAGTACAGGTCATTTGTGATAGTAAAATCCTGGTTCTGCATGATGCCTGTATGATGCCTGTAGCCTATATAGAAAAGGGTTTTTTTTTAGGTGTAAGGTATTTTTACAAAGAGTTAAATGCGTTGAATTAAATAATTATTTTAGAGATGTCAGGCACAAACCGGCATCAAGAACATAATTAAAATAATTCAGCACCATAATTTGTGTGTGTGTAAACCCATGTTCTTACGAACATCACTTTTTGTGCTCTATTGTTGACAATCTTCATGTTCAGCAATCTTAAAACTACATCAACAATAGTTTAACTGTTTTATAGTTATTAAATTCCAGTTAATAAACAATCAATATTTAAGTTTTATCATACAGTGATTTTTTTGATTGATTGTTATTTATGGCTGCAATTATAGTTTAAATAAATCATGGAACATAATTCAGTTCTGAACAGGTTAATACTGAGTTCTGTGTTCCATTCTATTGTTCCTGAGGTTATAATGTTCTATTTTCATTTACACTGACTGAACACATAGTTACATTGAAGTTTCCCTTAGGTAATACACTTATAAAGCATCTTTTATTTGCTGCCACTATAATATGGCAGTGCTTTTGATCATGCAATGTTCACTTTGGAAATCATTTCCCACGCCTTGAGAGATCTCCAGAAGATCTTTCATGTTTGAATAAAGTGTCACACCATTCATGAATAATTAATGTTAGCCTGTTTCAAATTTGACATTTGGTGCTCTTCCTCACACAGATGAAAATTTACATCTCATAAATGCGTGGCAACCCCAGTCATACCCCACACCGGATAATGGACATTAATTGAAAAATTCTGGAACTGTCACAGCAAAAATGGAGAAACATATCCGTGCAATTTCAGTCTCGTGTCAACCAACAGATAATTAATGAAGGAATGGCGGAGCTCAGATTTTCTTGATATAACCGCCCTTTGCAAGTCGCAGCGCATACGGACATGCCATGGATCTCCTTTGGGTTCTATACTCCATGCTGACTGTATGTATGGCCATCAATTTGGAAGCTACTGGGAGCCATAGCATGTTTACCTGTGAGCCTATCACATTAAGGATGTGCCAGGGCCTCTCCTACAATACCACCTTCATGCCCAACCTTCTAAATCACTATGACCAGCAGACCGCTGCTCTCGCCATGGAGGTAAACCACATGACACAGGCTGACTGTTTAAACGATGTGATCAAATTGCACTACATTAACCTTCACTCTCAGAAAAAAAAGGTACAAAAGCTGTAACTGGGGCAATTTTGTACCTTATTTACCCCTAAATAGTACATATTAGTACCTAAATGGTACATAACAGTACATTTTGAAAGGGTACCGCCCCAGTGACAGCTTTAGTACCTTTTTTTTCTGAAAGTGTAGGACTAGTTCTAATCATCATGCTCTAATAACTGCGTGAACTCAAAAGCAGTCATATAGATGTGGGTTGTGCATATATACATGTATGCATTCATATATAATCCTTTCCTGAATAGCGAGGAAAATAGTAAGAGCAAATAAATGATTTGAAACTTTTTGAGTTAAGAAAATATGCAGGGAAACCCTTTGCCATGAATCACTTTAATATGCAATTTGTTTGTATTTTTCCTGCAAGAAACAATGAATGCAAACTGTAAATGTTTAAGTGCATTGCTTTGAAACCAAGAGCATCAAAGATTTGTCATTTTCATTTGACCCAGTTTTTTTCTTGTGCCCTGCAGATAATTCTGCAGATAATTCAGATCACATTACAGAAACGTTTAAAGGGAAATTAATCTTTAATCTGTCATACGGGGCTGTTTGCCGTGTCGTTATTTCTGAAGTATCGTGCTGTTTTAAACAAGCCTAGTCCTAGTCCTCTTTTGCATGTGGCTGTGACGAAGTAAGCATCTTTTAAGTATTTATATAACAAGGTTGCTTTACAACGTCTTGCTAGTATAAGCCACAGTGGTTGAAGTTATGAGCAGTTAATGGTGCTTGGACGCGTTGTTTATTTTGATTGCTCTATAATCTTTGTATCTGCAGCCATAACGCCTGGATTGATTCAAGGCGATGGTTAATCCTCTTTACCGGGCTGCAGTATTCAGCTGAGCCCAACTGAGAACAGCTGCATTAGCTTGTTACAGTGGCCAGTGTATCTGTTGAACACACACAGTGCTGTAAATGTTATCTAAAACCTGCTGTCCTCAGTCACAAGGTTTTAACTTATTCACCCTGGTCCTGCCTCAGTATAACAGAGGGATGGGACAGATAATTAAAGAGATAAAAAGAAGAAAGATAGGGGAAAATGAATGGATGGAGTTGAGCCGAGGCAACCCATCTGCTCATCCTCATGTACATTTGTGTGGAAATGTGGAGTTACATAACCTTTTGCACTGTAACCAGCGCAAACACACAGAGAAAGTGATGATACTTTTTAAACCCACTATTGCACAAAGCATTTGAATGATACTACAATTCATATATTTATAATATGTAATATATTTTCCAAGCATTATGTACAAAAAGCCAAAATTGTTTTAATATTTATTTTTATAATTTATATTTTATATATTTGAAAATATTAAGATAAAAATATTTAGGAAAAACATTTATTAATTTGAATTGCAAGAATGAAAGGATTTTGTTTTTTAAATTGACATAAAATAACTTAAAGGGATAGTTCACCCAAAAATCATTGCATAATTTACTCACCCTCAAGCCATCCTAGGTGTAAATGACTTTCTTCTTTTAGCCAAACACAATCAGAGTTATATTAATAAATATTCTGGATCTTCCAAGCTTTATTATGGCAGTGAATAGTAACCAATATTTTGAAGCCCCCCAAAAAAAGCACATCAATCCATCATAAAAATAATCCATACACCTCTAGGGGGTTAATAAAGGCTTTCTGAAGCGAAGCGATGCGTTTTTGTAAGGAAAAAAACATCCATATTTATAACTTTATACACTACAATGAAAAAAGAAAACATTTACTCACAATCAAGTTGTTACAAACATGTATGAATGTCTTTCTTCTGTTGAACACAAAAGAAGATATTTTGAAGTCTTCCATAGTATGGGAAAAATACTATGGAAGTCAATGGAGCCCATCAACTGTTTGGTTACCAACATTCTTCAAAATATCTTCTTTTGTGTTCAACAGAAGAAAGAAATTCATACAGGTTTGGAACAACTTGAGGGTGAGTAAATGATGACAGAATTTTCATTTTTGGGTTAAACTATCCCTTTAAGTTTGCTGAATAACCAGGATTTGGTTGATGAAAAGCTTTTACTATTTTTACAAACAACTGACATCAATGACTAGAAGGTGATAACGGCTAATTAAGTAATCTTGAGGAGAAGGAAACCAGACTAAATCTTTCATTTCATCAGCTGCCAACCAGTTATTTCTTTCTGGCTTCATAAGGAGCAGATTAATCGTTCTTGCTTTCAGATTCAAAACCACTGTAGGACAGCGGCAACATCTTGCTCTGAACTCTGGGTAACCTCATTTGTGAAGTGGGACAGTTGCCTACAGGGATGGTTTCTGGGATTGTTGTGGTTGTGTCCAGTAATAGGAAGGTTCAGGGAGGATTTAAACTGAAAGAGAACGCAAAGAGAATGCTGGGTAAAACTAATCATATTCAGCATTTCAGGTGCACGGATTGATGTAGTTTGACATCTAGTTAATTTAAACTTCCTCCCCCGTTTGATACATGAGCTTGTCCTTGTGAATTTTTACCATGGCGTGATCATTAAGGGCATCCTGCAGTTGTAATGCAATCTGGCAACTCAAACCCAAATTATATCAGCTATACATTGCTTGGAAATTCCTTATGTTTGAGCTATTTAAAGAGGTGCTATGACTTTGAAGTTATCTGGCATAAAAAAAGACAAAAAATCCATAGACTTCCATTGAAAAGGGGCCACACACAAACATCACTCACATTTTCTTCAGAAGTCTACTGGTGACAGAATTGTCAGGGTTCTTGAAAAAACATGCTTTTAATATGTAAAATTATATTATTTTGCATATGCTAAAGGGTTCAACAGGACTGTTTATGCTATAAATGAGGAAAATATATGTTAGCCTGCATATTTATTAATGCATAAGCATTAGGACAATCTTTATTGGAATGGCAGGGTTGACCATTATTTCCCATCCATATCTTGGTCTTTGTCCCTTCCTCTTTTTCTCTTGTCTGTTTCTCTCCACTCCCTCCTCTCTTCTTTTCATCCCTCCCCCAATGCAAGGTACTGCAGTTGCCGGGGAAACGGATCCCAATTGTATTGCAACAAAAGAGCAGGCTTTCTCTCTCAGGAGGTGGTCGTCACTCGCACTCTGACCTCTCCCCATTACACCCCTCCCTCAAACCGGCCGTTTATGCATCACTGGTTGCCATGGTAGTGCAGTTGAATTCTGTTAAGTGAACACTGACTTAAATAGTGACTGGTAGAAAAGGGAAAACTAATCAGAAGGGAATATGAGAATTTATATAAAATTAGAATAATAATTATTGGTAATGTGGTATTAAGAATATATCTTAATCTCACTATGAGGATGCAACCTGAACTTCCCTATCAATGAGCAAGTGGGGGTTCACAGAGAAAGGCATATGTACTCTGGATTTATGGGTAGAGGGAGGAACAAATGTATTTACTTGTGAATGGACACATTTAAAAGGTCAGGTTAGGTAACCTTGATTTCTTCTGTTTGTCTTCTTGTTTTTCCATTTTCTTTTTGCCCCTCAGATAAGAACAAAACAGTGAAATATACACTATATCAGCCAGTATTTTTATTTTTGTATTTATTGTACGTCATTGATGATTTAAATGTACATTTTCACCTGTTTTTGCCATCACCACTTAATGTTTTACTTATTTTTTAAATGTTTTGTTTTTATAATATTATTGCAGTACCTTAATTCATGTTTAGGATTTAAAATGATTGATTTTGTTTTAAGTATGTTTCCTTTTATTTATTTTACTTATTTTTAAAATATAAAAATAGAGCTGCACGATTCTGGATAAATTCAGAATCACGATTTTTTTGTTTCAAACAGAGATCACAATTCACCCACAATTCTATACAGACAATTAAACAAAATAACATGTAATTTACTACAGGTTCTGACAAAATGTTAATTGCTGCAGTCTATTTAAAATGTTTAATTAATCTGAATTTGAATGAATGATTCAATAACTCACTCATAAACACTTCACTTGTTTCATTACTGGATGAATCAGCGCATTTGAACGAATTTCTTGAATGAGTGATTCAGTGACAAATACATTTTTTAACAGTCACTTGTCGCCACCTACTGGTGTAACGATGTAATCGATACAATGGACTACTTGCACAACTACTTCCGCGTTCTACTTATTACGGCTCAAGCGTTTCTGGTCAGCGTTCAGCGCACTTGTATACAGAGAGCTTCTCGTGAAAACGCAGATTATTACTATGTTTTAGGGCTGCCAAATGTTTTTTAAACAATTAATCATTTTCTCTGCATTAACATTATTTATCTTCAACCTGCTGAAATGTTTATTAATATATTTCGCTCCCAAATGCGCAATCTGAATAATAAATAAATATATTTCCCCACTAACCTGCCGCCGTCAAGTGCTTGTCTTCTCATTAGCAATGTTTTTCTCTTAGTCATCATATTTAGTACCTGTTAAATGTACATTTAAATGAATTTAAATGAGCAGAAGAGCATACAAGACATGCACAAACAAACCAAGCTGACGATTAAACAGCAGTATAACCTTCCATATAATAGTTATAATTAATCAAATAGCCTACTTATGAAGGCGAACCATGGTTTTACTATAGTAAGAATGTAGTAACTATGGTTAATTTTCGTATGAGCAGTAGGCTATTGCTTGCGTTGGTGCTCTTTTATTCCAATGTGATGCTCTATTTTGATTAGCTTCTATTTTGATTAGCTTGTGTAGATATCATTGTTTATATCCACAGTATAAACTTTTATTCCAGTACTTCTGTGATAATATGAATATTTGTAACACACAAATAATGATACTGTGTGGTTGAAAAGAATGTTTGTGAAGCCGTTTCATGACAATGGCTTTCTCTTGGTCAGCGCAGATTTGAATTTTCTAAAAGTTTTAAAAGACACAGGCGAATCGTTGTAATTTAGGAATGTTTGAATCGAGATAGCAATCTTTTAACGATTTATCATACAGCTCTATAAAATAGTATAAAATTTTGATTTTAATGTTGCCCATTCATCACAATAACATAAAAATAATAAAAATTGCTGCATACCTAGTTGTTACAAAAATGTCTTTAGGTCTTAAAAAGTCCCTTTTAGAAATAGAGAAAGCTATTTGAATTGAATTGAGGAGGGTATACATTAAATACATTTGAATCGAGGGTATAAATGAGTTCTTCATTAGTGGCAAACAGTAAAAACACACAGCAGCTCCAAACATGAAGCAGCTGCATTGAAAGTGAACAATATTGATGCCCCATATATGTGAGACCCACAGATCCAGCCATTCCAGACCTGACCAAGTAAACTCTTCGTATTTGCTTCTGGAGATTATGGTTTCAAATTTCTGATTGTATGACGTGCCTCCACATCTCCCATAGAGCTTATATAGCATGTCAGCTGAATGAACCATCATATATAATGCTTTAAGTCACATGCTCTCTGCCCAAACAAGAAGCAACAATCATTGTGCTTCTTTTACCTTCTGCGTGTTTGCCATCTCTGTATGTTTTGAATATCCCTAAATAACTTTCCGCAAGGCCCTTAAGAAACACAAAGGCACTGGAATGGACATTGATGACTAGAAAGTGTATGTTTCCCTCTAGGACAGCAGTGGGCAAGATGCACACATTTGAGTTCATCAGATCATATTGCATGTAATGTGGAGAGACAGCAATGATGAGATAATGTTTTTCACCAGATCAGCAAATAATGGCACTTGCTTTATTTTTATCTTGCCTAAAAGCTAGAGTATGTCCACTCAATTGAGCTCAGAATTGTGTAAGACATGTCATAAAACCTTTTGTAGCGACTTACAGCCAGTTATGGTACATCAACAAGCGTGAAGTTCACATTTTCTCAGTAATGGAGTAATAAAAGTCAATCACATTAAGGTTTGATGTCATTTTATATAGCTTTACTTATTGCCCACAAAATATTTAAATGATCTTTATACAAAAAAGTTCATTTGACCAGCACATTTTTGAAAGCTACATGCATTTTTTTTCACATGTCTGATTCTCGTGTCATGTTGGTGGCACATCTCAATGGTATATGCTGCGTTAAATATGGATTAGGTGCATGGAAATGATTGCTGGATTTAGATGCTTTGTGTTAAAATGGGCAAGCATAATATCCATCCTAATCCCTTTTTACAGACATTTTGGGTGGTAGCCTAGTGTGCTGGCAGTGGCTGAATGCTCTCATTATGGATATGTATTATACATCCAGTATATCATAAATGTGTTGGACTGTTGCAGTAACTTGAAGGCTAGATGGTTTTGTTTGCAATAGTGAATAGTGGTAAAACTGTTGTTAGTGCATTAGATCATCTCAGTGGATTTAGCCTGAAAGCTTGGGTGATTTTCTCCATATTAAGTGAAAAATTGGTGGTTTAGAAACATAATGCAAGTCATTATGCCATGTAATTTGCATTTTATAGCATTTTTAGCCAGAAATATTTAGATAATAATAATTATGTAAATAATTAAATAAATCTTTTTTATTTATTTTTTTACAACCAAACACTAAGACTTTTTTATATTATAATTATGTAATTTATTAAAGCATTTCAATAGCCAACCCCTAGGGGCAATATTATTATTTTTATTGTAATTGGGTAAATTATTAGCAATCTTAACAACCAAACACTTGGAGTTATATCATTATAGCATTTTTAATAGCCAACCTCTCTAAAATAAGAGTAATATTATTCATATTTTTTATAGTAATTAATTGATTTGTTTGTTTTTACATTTTATATGCATCTTTTTGTATAGAAATTATTTATTTTTTCTTACCATTAGTAATTGCAGAAAAAGCTTAAAAAATCAAATGTATAGCACTGTAAATGTAAAGCCTGTTCATGTTGGCTGTGAATGATTGTAAGTTTCGGTCCTTTTTTTTCTAACACAAGGGGTGTCAGAACCCCCACCCTACCATCACAAAAGCCCTTACTCTGCAGGGGTGGAGGCGTTTTTGTCTATCTGTCTGGTCTTGGGTGGAGTCTTTCTCCTTCTCCCCCCTGGGATTTGCATATTTATGTCCGGCCCCAAAGCTGGTACCACTCCCAGAATGCCTCATGGTGCAAGTGGGCCTCAGCAATAAACAGCATGTCTCCCTGCTCCAAACAAAGGTCTCCTCAGAGAGATAAGGGAGGTACATTACTGTGTTAGAACTATAGATCAAATTTTATTCTCATTTAACATGAGGGTGACCAAGTGACTGTGATTAAAAAAATAAATAAAAAAAAATCGGTGTGGGTCATAGACGTGGCCTGGTGGATATTGTGCCTTTGTTGAGCGGTTAAGATTCTCCAAATGATTTCAAGATGACTGAAAATGGGTTTTCAGAGTTATAGTAATTAAGGTATTAGGTTTGTTTTATGCAGTTATTAGATAGTTAATTAATATGCCAGATGGAGGCCAATAAAATACCAGCATGTATTGTGTTCAATGTTTATTTTTAGCGTTAAGACTACAGTTAAGACTAATTATCAAGACAAACAGTACTGCAACCTCCAGGCTTGGCATTCATTTGGAATTGTATTGGGACATCTGGCCACCCTATTTAACATTAAAAAAAAATAAAAGTATAAAAAGCAATAGTATTTGTCATAAAAGCATGAAACCCAAAATTAGAGCAATAGCATCTATGTGTTGGTGTACTCCTAAAAAATGAAAGCATTCACTGTTAGCACATTTTAAAATGTACAGTCTTTCTAATCAGGGAAAATGGAAAAATACTGATGACTCATGTTGAATCTGTAATTTAATTTAATTCATATCTATAATTTGTAGTTTTGTTTATATATTTATTTATTAATAAATATTTAAAATTAAATGAAAAATGATTTATTATTATTGTTAACATTCTATATTTTTCTTGTCTGTCCATACAGCCCTTTCATCCCATGGTGAACTTGGAGTGCTCTACTGAAATACGCCCTTTCCTGTGTGCCCTTTACGCACCCGTGTGCACAGAGTACGGCCGTGTGACCCTGCCATGTCGGCACCTGTGCCAGCGTGCCAAGAGTGATTGCTACAAGCTCATGGACATGTTTGGGGTCAGCTGGCCAGATGAGATGGAGTGTAGCAGGTACAGGATCACTTTTATGTTAAGTTTTGCAGCAAGACATATTTATGATATGATATCATATCCTGAAATGACACTCTTGTCTCTTAGGTTTCCAGAATGTGATGAGTCTTACCCCCGAGCGATAGACCTGCTCCCGAGCAGTGACGGCACGGAGGAATCTCCCTCGTCGGTTCAGCGGGACTATGGCTTCTGGTGCCCACGAGAGCTGAAGATCGAGCCTGACTTGGGCTACTCATTCATGGGCGTCCGCGACTGCTCACCTCCCTGCCCAAACATGTACTTCCGCAAAGATGAGCTCATCTTCGCCCGCTATTTTATCGGCGTCATTTCCATTGTCTGCCTGTCGGCGACGCTCTTCACCTTCCTGACCTTTCTCATTGACGTCGGCCGCTTCCGCTACCCTGAACGGCCCATCATCTTCTACGCGGTCTGCTACATGATGGTGTCCCTGGTCTTCTTTCTGGGCTTCCTGCTGGAAGAGCGCGTGTCGTGCAACGCAGCGAGCCCGGGTCGTTTCCGCGCCGCCACCGTCACCCAGGGCTCCCACAACAAGGCCTGTACGCTGCTCTTTATGACACTCTACTTCTTCACCATGGCAGGAAGCGTTTGGTGGGTCATTCTCACCATCACCTGGTTCCTGGCGGCTGTTCCCAAATGGGGAAGTGAGGCTATCGAGAAGAAGGCTTTGCTATTCCATGCGGTGGCCTGGGGCGTCCCGGGGGCCCTCACCATCACCCTCATGGCCATGAACAAAATCGAGGGTGACAGCATGAGCGGCGTGTGTTTTGTGGGGCTCTACGACCTCATGGCCTTGCGCTGGTTCCTCTTGGTGCCTCTCGCACTGGATGTGGTCGTAGGTGTGGTGCTGCTGTTAGCCGGTATCGCAGCACTAAATAGGGTCCGAATGGAAATTCCCTTAGAGAAGGAGAACCAGGACAAACTGGTGAAGTTCATGATCCGAATCGCCGTGTTTTCCGTCCTGTATCTGGTGCCACTGCTGACAGTCATTGGATGCTATTTGTATGAGCAGAGCCACAGATCAGTGTGGGAGACCACCTGGGTACAGGAGCGCTGCAGAGAGTACCACATCCCCTGCCCCTTTAAGGTAAGAGTCACTTGTTATGAAATACTTTTATTACTGTTTTTGATGCTCATCAAGGCAAAAATACAGTAAAAACAGTAATATTATGAAATATTATTACATAAATATAATAATATATATTTATAATAATAAATATAAAAATAACTTTTTTCCATTTTAATATATTTTTAAATTTATTTATGAGATGGCAAAGCTGAATTTTCATCATCATCAGTCTTCAGTTAGTGTCACATGATCCTTCAGAAATCATTCTAATATGCTGATTTGGTGCTCAAACATTTCTTATTATCTTGAAAACAGTTGTGCTGCTTGATATTTTTTGTAAAAACTAATACTTTTTCGGGATTCTTTGAATAGAATGTTCAAAAGAACAGGATTTATTTGAAATTTATTTTTTTTTGTAACAAAGTAAAGGCCTTTACTGTCACTTGAATGCATCCTTGCTGAAGAAATTATTAATTTCTTTAAAAAAATATTGTACTGACCCCAGATTTTGTAACTGTAGTGTATATTCATAGTGTAAGTTAAAAGTCTTAAAAGGTTGAATATGCATTTATTTTGTATATAATTATTTTTATGTAAACTTTGTTCAGAATTACTAGGAAAAAACACAAACATATTAAACATCATTTCAGACCCCCCACCTTCTGCTTCCATTGACCTCAAGTGAATTTGTACTACTGCCTTTGAATAATTAAAGGCCTGTCCTATCCTGCCTACTCTGTCCTCACTCTATATTAGGAAATGTTTTAGTGTGTAAAATATTGATTGATGTGACTAAGTGTTCACTTTAAAAGTATTGTTATTGACAAAAATATATATTTTACTGTTGATGTGAGCTTCATCTAAGGCCAGAAATTAATGGAAGTTTGTAAAAATAATTATTGTGTATATTGTAACAATTATCTTAAGCTTATACTTGCTCAGATTATTCAGATGGAGATTTATTTGGATTTAAAATTAAAGGTGCAATGTGTACATTTTAGCGGCATCTAGTGGTGAGGTTGCGAATTGCAATATAGAGAAGCTAAGGTGGCCAACACAGGACAAAAATGTTGCTGTCTGAGACAACAGAAAGTAGCCAGTCAAGCAAACGTGCTCTGCAGAGCAGTTTGTCCGTTCAGGGCTACTGTAGAAACATGCTGGCACAAAATGGTGACTTTAACATGTAAGGGGACCCTCGGTGTATGGAGATAGAAATGGCTCATAACACCGTGTCCTAACCAAACGTGATGCTATAAGATTCCAGCAACAAGCTGTTTGTCTGTCCTCACCGGACGCGACATGACTATGATGAATGAAGTCATTCAAAAATCACAGCCAATCAGAAGAGCGCTTGGGCTCTTGGCACTCGCTACGAAATGGATAAGTACATAATCAAATTCATTAATACAC
Organism: Elopichthys bambusa; assembly: GCA_037101425.1. Classification (NCBI taxonomy): domain Eukaryota; kingdom Metazoa; phylum Chordata; class Actinopteri; order Cypriniformes; family Xenocyprididae; genus Elopichthys; species Elopichthys bambusa. The sequence continues at coordinate 22,184,956 of CM074445.1, read as the reverse complement.
CATTTTAACATTATTAAAAAAAATACTAAAAAAACGACATAACTATTTTTGTTATAGAATACACTTGTCTGTTCACAATGAGTTGACAGTTTTTGACGCTTTTAACATTAAATAAAGTACATAAACAGTACCTGAGATTATCATCGGCATACTTTGTGTTGTTGTTCCAGCCGTGACGTCGCGGAAAAATAGAAAATGTTTCTAAAATAGAATCATCGCCATGTTGCCGTCGCGGCTAGTTAGGACAAAAACTCAGATTAACATGGAAAAGATACCTTTTATCGCGTGTCTTGTCGCGTCTGGTTAGGACATGGTGTAATAAAGGTAATAATAACATAATGGTTCATTATGCAAGGTCTTTATACACCACTGAAAACATAGTTAAGTATATTATATTGCATTTCTGTCAATAGATCCTCTTAACATACACATTGCACCTTTAAAAAAGTATTTGACATAAAAGGATGACACAGTCTGTTCTTATATGTCTAAAAAAAATGCTTTCATAATGTTGAAAAATGCCCATGAAATTCATTTCCAGGGGGTAAAAAATAGTTTCTGACACTGGGTTCATCAGACATTTACAGCTGCATATCTCAGTTGATCAAACAGCCACAGCTGCACTGAATATATCTCATGTCTAACATGATGCAAACTAACTGAAGAATAACTAAAAACCCAAAGACTGTCATAGAAGTTTCAGCTTAACCTCAGTGAAAATCTCTGTAATGATGTTTGTGTGTGTGTGTGTGTGTGTGTGTGTGTACATGCCTGAGGCAGTGTGGGATTGGTTTTAATGAGGCCTTGTTTAATGCTATATTTATCTTCTGTTCTGTTGTGTCGAAGAGAAAAGGACAGTCCTGTGTCATGTTATCTCTGTAACAGTACTTCATGAAGGGCTATGAAGTGTAGTGCTATAAATAGCAGATCTCTAGTTGAACTGCAGTAAGTGATGCCATCATACAGTGGCCACACAAAGTATTTGGACACTAAAAATTTCTCCGAATTATATTGCATTATATAACAAAACACCAAACCAGGTGGCATATTTTAAAGAAAGAAGGCACAAGCCACTATATAAGTTTTCTTTGATTAAACTATAAAAATATTTTTCAAAACAAAGTCAAAAAGTATTGTTACATTTAGTCAAAATAGTGAAATGTCTAGATTTAGAATCATTTTGCAGGTGCTTCTTGATTTGATATTTGTTATGCAGTGAAATACATTTTTAAGTATGGCTTATATTTACTATCATTAGGTGTTTTCCTATGACATTAAATGAAATCTGAATTAAATATGTAACCGTAACGTATATGCATCAGAGCAGAAGAAATGCTCCATCCAAAGCATAAAGAGAGAGAGAGAGAGTGTGTATTAGATAAAGATAAGGACAGACATTTGTGTTGGCTGCAGTTATGTTTATGCCTTTGGCAATTGTGCAGTGAGCTGAGATAAAGCACTTCCCATCCACACAATCGCACATGCACAACCCAAGGCTAAACTGACATCCAGAAATACACTCACACGCACACCACATGAGGTTATAAGCAAACGAGATCTGCAAGGAAAGAATGTTCCTACATTTTCTGATTGCAATTCAAGTTTCACCTGTTCTTATGTTGCATACTAAGGAAATGTGTGAAAATGAATCTACTGCTGCTGTCTTCACAGGTGGAACAGACAAGCAGGCCAGATATCGCCTTGTTCCTCATCAAGTACCTGATGATGTTGGTGGTGGGCATCCCGTCAGTGTTTTGGGTCGGCAGTAAAAAGACCTGCTTCGAGTGGGCAAGTTTCTTCAATGGGCAACGCAAAAAAGAGTGAGTCTCATGTAAATTATTGCTTATTATTGCTTAGGCCTTCAGTGTAATGCACATATTTTGTGTGGGTTTAATTTCCAAGGAACACAGACTGGTAATGGCCTAAAAAATACACTACCGTTCAAATGTTTGGTCAGAAATAATTTTTTTTTTGGAAGAAATTAATACTTTTATTCCGAAGGATGCATTAAATTGATCAAAAGTGACAGTGAAAATTCAAATAAATGCTGAACTTTCTATTTATTTAAGGATCCTGAACAAAACATATCATGATTTGCACAACTGTTTTCAAGACTGAGAATAATAGGGCTGCAACAACTATTCGATGAAATCGATAATAATCGATAATGAAAATCATCGACAACGATTCTCATTATTGATTAGTTGGGTCTGCCCACCGTGCACGGAAGACTTCCGCCAGTCGCGTCAAATTACAGCACTGAATAACGCATTTCTATGGACAAAATGCATCTAAAAATAGTGAAGGGAACAGATAGAGCATCTGCGGGAAAGGTACGTGATCAAAACTGATCAAAACATGAGAATTCTTTATTTTAAGTTTCAAGCTAATGCATAAAGGTGTGGTCACACTGCACTTTTCGTTCCATTGACTTCCATTCAAACGCATGCGAATGCATCAGACCGGAAACGCAAGCTCGTGCGAAAAATTTAGCATTTTGCTGCGAATTCGCATCACGTGAAGACGTGCGACCAGTAGAAGATCGATTCGTCACAGCATGACCTCTTGGCTGAATTAAAAGAATTATATTTTTGCAGTAAAGTCGAGTAGGTTCTATATCTTTATATTTTAAATGTATTACTTTAAGTTATGTGTTGAAATCATGTTTATAAAAAAGAAATTTTGCACGTTCAAAGTCTAGTGTGACCGCGGCTTTAGCTTAATGGCTTGACCTGTCAGGGGCTTTGACAGATGCATGTGCGTTCTCAAAAACGTTAATTCTACAGCTATATCTTTATCTGTATGTTACAAATTCAAGCGAGCATTTACATTTTGCATAAAGGCCCTTCCTGACAGTCTGTGTTAAACCAAAGTCCCTTTAAGACAAGTCATTTTACTCGGCGGCCATCTTTGAAACGCCTCTCGGGCATGCAAGTGCAGCTCCTATCTCTTTGAATGGAGAAACATCAACTTCTCTAAAGCTGTTTGCCAAGCTTTTGATTAAATTTAATATTTGAAATCACCAATGAAATCTGACAACAACTGTCTCATAAATTTTGTTTCTGAACGCTTGAATCATGACAAAAGGCATTTTTTCAGGCTAGATCATAATGCGCATGCGCAGTCATAACTACGTTTCTCTATAGGAAGCACGCATCTGACTGCTTCTATAGGAACCGGAGCTTCAAACGGCCGCTTTAGTGATGCGATGGCTTTACCAGTCGGCGATTTGGCTCTTATTTAGAAGGCGGGACTTATTCCGCCATATTGCACATTGCACTTTCTCCCATTCAAAAGAATACGAGTGACACGTCTTGTGTTATTCTATAGTCTTTGGTTAAAATTCAAACTTTACTGAATCAGACAGATGGAATGCGGGAGAGAGGGAGACAATTAATATTCAGCGCAAAAATATTCATTTTGCTAAAATATGTTGTTTAAAGTTACATTTAGATTTAAAAATCAACATGTCATTCAAGTATTTTATGAGAGTAGTAACCGTAAAGGGATCACAACATGTAACTGAATATAAATGTAAGACATTTCTTATAGCCTATTTACATAAAGAAGTTTGAACACTGAGTTTGTGTTTTTTCTTTATTATCTTTATTCATATCTTCATTTTTAATGTAGAGTAGAGATTTAAACTATATTCACTATATACATTGCTAAAGTTATTAGACATCTGATACCCAATGTATGGTTTGTGCCACAGGTCAGGGCAGCCTAAACTATCAGCACTGGTGCTAAAATCATTTTTCATGTTTCTGTAATGGTAATCCACTAGTATGTGTAGGCTGCAGTAATACAGCAGTATTTGAAGTACATTGAGCAGGATGTGCAATACTGTGTTTTTTTGTCAATAAAATAAAATTAGGATTTTTATCCGATTAATCAGAAAAAAAAACAATCGGCCAACTAATCGATTATCAAAATAAACGTTAGTTTCAGCCCTAGAGAATAATAAAAATGTTTCTTAAGCAGCAAATCAGCATATTAGAATGATTTCTAAAGGATCATGTGACACTGAAGACTGGAGTAATGATGCTGAAAATTCTGCTTTGATCACATGCATAAATTACATTTTAATATATATTAAAATAGATTATTTTAGTTATTTTAAATTGTAATATTTCACAATATTAATGTTTTTACTGTACTGTTGATCAAATAAATGCAGCCTTGGTATAAGACTTGAACGGCAGTGTATATTATATTATATTATTTAGTAGTTATGGAAAATGTTATAGTATTTTGTCCAAATAAATTAAAAATAAAGCTCTACAAATTAAAATTTCTCTTTTGAGAATGAAATAATAGAGAAAATGAGCATGAACAATTAGAAATCTCTAGTATCGTCCATTACCAGAAATGGTACAGATATATTGTGCATCTGTCATATGCTTAAATTTAAAGTTAATGAAAGACCGATAATAGCCACAGGAAGTAATTCAGTCAGTTGTGTATGCAATACCGATATTTAATGAAGGACAGGAAGTAGCTACAGTAAATAGTTCAGTAAGTGTGTACTGTCTCATAGGGGTTAGAGTTAAGGCTTCCTCTCTACACACCCCTGTCCCTTATATCAGGGCATTAACCTCCTCTCCCTCCCCTTGTCCCACTCCCTCCTCCCTCATTTATTTCCACTTCTCTATGCCCTCCGCCTTCCCCCTCTCTCTTCCTTCACTCCTCTGTGACTCCCTCCCCTCTTTGCCGTCCTTTTCCCCCGTCTCTGCCACCCTCAGCAGTGCAGTGCACGAGAGCAGGCAGGTGCTGCAGGAGCCCGACTTCACCCAGCTCCTCCTCAGGGACCCCAACACCCCAGTGGTGAGGAAGTCTAGAGGCACCTCAACACAGGGCACCTCCACTCACGCCTCCTCCACGCACCTCGCCATGTTGGACGAGCCCCCCAGCGCCAGCACCAGCCGCGCCAGCAGCGTGCGCAGCAAATCAAGCAGCTTCCACGGCAGCCTGCACCGCTCCAGAGATGGAAGGTGAGGCATCCAAATTCAAATTGAACCTTATGAGTTGAAATGTAAAGGACATATTTTGCTGGAAGATCGAGTTACAACATTTTGATTAAACATTACAAGATTTTTTGTTTTTTTAATGAAGCATATACACTACTGGTAAAAAGTTTGGAATAATTATTTTTATAATTTTTTTTATTTTATTTTTTTTAAGAAGTCTCTTATGCTAACCAAGGCTGCATTTATTTGATCAAAAATACAGTAAAAACAGTAATATTGTGAAATATTATTACAATTTAAAATGACTATCTTCTATTTTAATTTATTATTATAATATAGTATAATTTATTCCTATGATGGCAAAGCATCAGCATCATTACTCCAGTCTTCCTTCAGAAATCATTCTGATATGCTGATTTGATTTTCAGTTATTGGTGCTAAATTATTAATAACGGTTCTTATTATTATTAAAATAATGTGTTTTTTACAGGATTCTTTGATAAATATAAAGTTCAATGAACATCATTTTTTTAAAAATAGAAATATTTTGTTATATTATAAATGTCTTCACTGTCAATTTGATCAATTTTATGTGTTTTTGCTGAATAAAAGTATTATTTTCTTTTGAATGGTAGTAAATCATGGTTTCCACAAAAATATTAAGCGACACAAATGTTTTCAACATTGATAATAAGAAATGTTTCTTGAGCAACAAATCACTATATTAGAATGATTTCTGAAGGATCATGTGACACTGAAGACTGGAGTAATGATGCTGAAAATGTAATTTGCCATTACATTTTAAAATATATTAAAGTAAAAAAAGTTATTTTCAGTTTTAATTTGTAATAATATTTTGTTACTTTTTTCTGTATTTTTTTGATCAAATAAATCCAGCCTTGGTCTTCTTTCAAAAACATTGAAAAACTGTGGATGAATCATTCAAGATAAGATCTATACAAATAGATAAAGTGAATTTTCACAGATTTTCTACTTCTACAAAACCAAATTCAGCAAATGTCCCAGGATAATAGTGCCCCCATTGTGCACAGCTGGTCGAAACCTACAGCTGCCTTCCAGATCAAAGATCTAAACATCACTGAATCTCATTCTGTTTCCCATCAGATACACAGCTTGCAGTTATCGTGGTGTCGAGGAACGTCTCCCTCATGGGAGCACCCTGCGCCTTAATGATCCGCTCCAGCACTGCGGCGTCAACCGCCTCGACAGCCATTCGCGGCATGGCAGCCTGCAGCGTCTGGAGAGCCAATCGCGGCACAGCAGCATGCGGGACCTCAGCGTCACAGCACAGGCCATCCAAAGCAGCCCTGGCAACGGCATTCACCGCGTCGTAGAGGAGGACGCGACCAAGGCGTGAACTTTAACGTGCCAACAAATAGAGACCAAATGAGTGAAGAGAACATGGACTCTTCTGGCACAAAACTCCTCACAGTGGATCTCACAAATACGAGAGCATTCAAACTACACAGTGCACTATGTGCGTTCTCTGGGAATTGAACCCACAACCTAGCCGTTGTTAGAGCCTAGTTGAGCTACATGAATGAAATGGACTTTACTTTAAAATAAGATCACGTGGAGGATGCCAAACACTTGAAAATGTGCAAAACTGTGAACAAATGACATACACTACCGTTAAAAGGTTTGCGGTCAGTATAATTTTCAGAAAGAAATTAATACTTTTATTCAGCACAGATGCATTAAATTGATTAAAAGAGACAGTAAAAATATTTATAATCTTACAAAAGACTTATATTTCAAATAAATGCTGTTCATTTGAACTTTCTATTCATCAAAGAATCCTGAAAAGGAAAAAAATCAAATTTCTTAAGGGACAAATCAAAATAGCATGATTTCTGAAGTGATATTGAAAAATTCGGCTTTGCCATCTTAAGAATAAATTACATTTTAAAATGTATTAAAACAATTATTTTGAAATATCTCACAATATTACTGTATTTTTGATCAAATAAAAGCAGCCTTCGTGAGAATTAGACTTTTTTCAAAAAACATTACAAAAATCTTACAGATCCCAAACTGAACGGTAGTGTATGTGTGTTCCTTTAGTTTTTCTCAAGTAAAATCTGTGGAACCTCTCGTCAAACGGTTCCTACATAAACAGGGTCAAACGTAAGGGCTTTTGATACGTCATCGTTCTGTGATGTGTTGAGGCACTTGCTGTTTTATACTCCCATGATTTAAGCTTTGATTTGTACCACTACAGATGTGGTTTTGAATGTTTCTTTCCATTGTTTGTTGCACTTTTAACCTTTTTGTAGAACAGAACTAGTGATTGGAAACTGACATCCTGCACATTTTGGTCGAATTTAAAAGGACATTTCACCCAAAAATGGAAATTCTGTTGTCATTTTACTCACCCTTGTGAAATTCCAAACTTATGTGAATATTTTATTTTATTTTTTCCTGTGGAAGACAAAAGGAGAAGTTAAGCCAAATATTCAACCAATAATGAAAATTCTGTTATCATTTTCTCACCCTCAAGTTGTTCCAAACCTGTATGAATTTCTTTCTTCTGCTGAACACAAAAGAAGATATTTTGAAGAATATTGGTAACCAAACAGTTGATGGACCCCATTGACTTCCATAGTATGGAGAAAATATATATACTATGGAAGTGAGTGGGGTCCATCAACTGTTTGGTTACTGACATTCTGCAAAATATCTTCTTTTGTGTTCAGCAGAAGAACTAAGTTCATACAGGTTTTGAACAACTTGAGGGTCAGTATTTTCATTTTTGGGTGAACTATCCCTTTAAGCTTCTCTTTTCCATACAGTGATAGTAAATAGTGACCAAGGCGTGTAAAACTCCAAATATAACAAACAAAAGCACCATAAAAAAAAAACAAACGATCCATGTGCATTATATTGCAAGTCTTATATTTGTGGGAGGAAAAAATAGAATTTAGGGGAAAATTAAAAGGTATGAATTCGATATTCTTTTCCAATGCCAAACTTCATTATTTCCTATGTGTCCCATAGCTGAGGTTGAGGAAACAATGACACAATTTTAATTTTTGTGTGAAATATCCCTTTAAGTGTGAAGAGCTGAATTTCAAAAACAAGTCAAATGTAAAATATCATTCAACATCAGTCATTTTAGAATAGATACTGTAGGAAATTTTCGATTGGAAATTGGCATATACTTTACAACCCAGCTCTTCTCTGTTGAGGTTTAGCACTAATAATAATTAGTCGTCATTTTCGTGTCATTTACCGAAAACCGTGAAAAAGCTTCTTTTTTTTCCAAACATGTTTTATGTGCTTTATGTACAAAATAAAACACCACTCTCAACACGTTCTTATACATGTGTGTCATTTCCCTCCATTTATTGAATTACATCAGCGTCAGGTTAATATAGTAACGTCTCCATATATGCATAGTGGCCAGTTTATCCAGTCTTTGATTGACCTTCCACCTTTAATACATCTGTGCAAAACAATTCCTCATTGCTTGAAGTGATACCCACAAGTGAGTGAGAAACAATACAACCATGAAACATATGGAATGGACATTTATGACATGCAAAACTGTACAAATTATTAAAAAGCACACACATCCTAAGGAAAGAAATAAACAACTGAGAGTGAGCTCATATAAATGTATATGTAAGAGGTTACTGAAATGCAGATTTCCATCCAAATGTCGGTTTTCCTTTGCTGTTACTACTGGAATGATACTGCAAAACTGAGAGCCAATTAATCGTAAACCTTTTAACAAATGAATCCAGTTCAGTGAGTTTCCCCATTTGTGGAATGAACAGAGATGAATCTAGTGCAGAAATCAAGACGTGAGGCGGGAGACTCGCTTTCTTGTGCCACTAAATTAAATCAACTGCAAACAGAATAAGGAACAAAGTGAAGCCTGTTTGCTTATTAGACGTGTGATTTCGGAGAAGTTTTAAACATTTCTTTTTTTGCCCTTTTTTTTTTTTTTTTTGGATGGAATAAATGTCCTTGGAACTGCTACAAAACAATTTGACAACAACATAATGACAAATACATACTGGTTTTGTGGGAGCAGATTCTTGTAATACAGTTTAATGGTAAAGTTTAACCTTACATTTAATAGCAGTGGTGAATGTTTTAACACTAAGATAAAATTACTGTTATCCATGAAAAGATTTTCTGAAAACCAGTTTTTCCAGGGTAGAAAGTGCCAAACTATGTGGGTGAAGCAAAGTGTGTTGACTATTTCCCATACTGTAACCATGAAACCATCCAGGAACCAAACAAACGTCTTTTGTCTGTCAGCCAATCTCAAATTACATGTTGGACAAGTTCCACAATTTGGATCTAATAGCTCCAGATTGCAGAAATATGATATTTGTATACAACCTTGCTGATATTTATAGTTTCGGTCAATGCATGTATTGCCATCTAATAAAGCAGAACTGAAGCTGGTGGACATTACGCAGTTTTTTTAGTTAAAGCACACTTGTATTAAAACAGCTTGGCCTGTGTCTCACAAAAATCTTAAAAGAAATAAAAATACACAAGGCAGTATTCTCTCATAGAACAAAATAAAAGTCTAAAAGAACTGAACGCAACTGAAGTTTTTTAAAAATGGTCTTGGCGCGAGTATATTAAAATATTTTTTTTAAAATAAAAGCAGTGAGATTTTTTCCTCATAGTTTATCTCTTCAATATTTCCTTATTATATATTATACTATACTTTTAACCTATGTACATTACTGTGATGTGTTTTCACAGGTCATGTTGGTTCACGGAAGGTTCGGATTACATGGAGACTGGCGATAATGACGGTAACAGATTCCAAGATGTCATCATGTCAGAAAGCCTCTATAAATTCCTACAAATATAGGACAGGAAGCAACAGATGAGGTCGCATATCATCTGCGGTCTCTCATCCATTTAGCTGAAGTAACAAACGAATCACTGCACACATCACTTTTAAAAGCAAATAAAAAATATACATCATTGCATTTTTTCCAGGTAAATTAGTGGGATTCTATAATGGAATCATCATTCCCGTATGGTCCACAGCTGAAGAGCAGAGTGAGGGACGTGACAGTATTTTCCACCTTGAAATGGCTAAATGATAAATAAATAAAAGTTCACCCCTACCCCGGTCTATGTACAAACACCAGTAACAATTAAATCCAGAACGTAGCCTCCACTTTTTCCTCCAATCAGCTTTGCGGGGTCGTTAACATCCACGCGCACATGTGGTTTTTCCTTTGTATGTTCCCCGGTGGTGATCCTTTATGCAAATTAGGTGGGAGGGGCCTGTAGTGCCTGGGTGCGACTGTATGGGAGGGGGGCGGAGCACTGTTACAGGCAGGCTCAGAGTTTGTTGTGATTGGTTCACTGTTGAATCCATCATGTGTCCCACCCTGTGCGGTCTGTGCTCTCCAGTGAGAGGGACTTTGTTTTGTGCGGGGAGGCGGGGCTTGGCGGGCTGCTGAAGGTGGAGCTGTTGGAGGCAGTGGAGTGCCGGGGCGAATCAGAGTCCTGAAAAACAAAAACAAAAAAATATTGTAAAAACAGAGACACTACCTACAGAATATATTGATCAAGACACTATAATTATCTAAGTCTAAAGGTTTACGTCAAAAACACAAGAAAAAGATGGAAATATGAAGCCTTTAACTACTACGCTACCCTTCAAAATGTATGGGGTCGGTAAGGCTGCATTTATTTGATCAAAAAAACAGTACTATTGCAAAATATTATTGCAATTTAAAAATAGCTGTTTTGTCTTTTAATATATTTTAAAATTTCATTTATTTTTAGCAATAATTACTCACATGACCCTTCAGAAGTCTGCTGATTTGGTGCTCAAGAAACACTTTATTATTTCTTATAATCTTCTTATTTTGAAAATGTTGAACTGCTGAATATTTTTGTGGAAACCATGATGCTTCTTTTTCAGTATTTTTTGATGTAAAGAAAGTTCAATAGAACAGCATTTATTTGAAATATATATATATTTTTTTTTAACAATAAAAGATTTATTTATTAATTAAAAGATTTTGATCAATTTCATGTATCCTTGCTAAATATAAGTGTTAATTTCTTTAAAGAAAAAAAAAATCTTGCTGACCCCCAAACTTTTGAACGGTAGTGTACACATGCAATGAGTCCAAATACTGTAAAGGTGCAAATAAACCCAGTCAAGTGGAATCTGACTTTTAGCCGTTTTTAAACACAGGCTTTGTAAACATGGCATGCTTGGTTCACTATTTCACATGCCGCCATCAAGAAAATATTAATCATTCTTAAAAGGATAATTCACCAAAAAACATTAGACCCCACTAACTTTCATTGTATGGACAAAAACAGTTGAAACATCCTTCAAAACATCTTTTGAGTTCTGCAGAAGAAAGAAAGTCATACAGGTTTGGAACGATAAGTAAATGATGACACAATTTTTGGGTGAACTATCCCTTTAACTTACCCAAAATATACATCAAAAATAGCAAAAATGTGTATGTGCTAAACCACTCAAATTTTGCTTGATTTAAAGGACAATAGTTGAAATTTTACATTATACACTATTGCATTTGCCTCGCTGATTGGGCTCTGCCATGTCTACAAAGAATAAAAGTTGGGGTGGTCCTTTAATCCAGCCGCATTTTTGAGAACAAGGCACTATAAAGTAAACAAAATGAAAGTTGGGTAAACTAAAGGTACATTAAGACAAGTGCTCATCCTCAAAAACACACTCATGGCTAGTGGTTCGCAGTTGAACTGTGGAGTCGCTTCGCAGCAAAGCTTTGAAGAAATTAGTACATTGAATCCAGACTTGAAACATACTCTTCGCAAGTACATTAATGCAAACGCTGCAACCTAAACAAGTTCATACCAAAATGCACACACGTTGTATTCTAAGCTTTGCCACATGAGGCGCTACAGTACATAAGTGCAGTCTTCTTCTAATGTTAAAGGGTTAGTTCACCAAAAAAGGAAATTTGTCATTAATTACTCACCTTCATGTCATTCCAAACCAGCAAGACCTTCATTCATCTTCGGAACACAAATTAAGATATTTTTGATAAAATCCGAGAGGTTTTTTTTAATCTCCCATAGAAAGCAATGAAATTACCACATTCAAGGTCCAGAAAAGTAGTAAAGACATTGTTAAAATAGATGTCAACGTGACTGCAATGGTTCAACCTTAATGTTATGAAGCGACGAGAATACTTTTTGTGCACAAAAACGAAACAAAAATGATACATTTCTCTCTTCTCTCCCCTGTCAGTCTCCTACACCGTTGATGAAGTTCCTGCTGGCCAGAGCCTCCATATTTACGTCTGAACGCCAGCTCAGTATTGGCCAACGCTGTTCAACGTAAACTACTTAGGAGAATGACAAGGTAGAGAGGAAATTGTTGAATAAAGTCATTATTTTTGTTTTGTTTTTGGGCACTAAAAGTATTCTCGTCGCTTCATAACATTAAGGTTGAACCACTGTAGTCATGTTGACTATTTTAACAATGTTTTTACTACTTTTCTTGACCTTGAATGTGGCAATTTCGTTGCTTTTTATGGGAGATATATAAAAAAAAAAAAAAAAACATCTCTGATTCCATCAAAAATATCTTAATTTGTGTTCTGAAGATGAACGAAGGTCTTACAGTTTGGAACGACATAAGGGTGAGTAATTAATGACAGAATTTTCATTTTTGGGTGAACTAACCCTTTAATATGTTTATCCCCATCTACCTGAATAATTACACATTTGGTTTAATGACAGTCATTTCGCCACCTTTAGTACGCACTATGTACCAAGCATTTGTGTACTTGCATAAAAGTATTTTTCTAGCCCAACTCTCTTTTCTTCTCGTAAAGACTTTCATTTTCTCTGGCAGACACAGGGGTTGGCCAGCAGGAACGATATGAAGGTGAAACATGCTGATGGAAGCTTGCCATTCCCAACCGAAGCTCTCTGCTTCACTTGTGGCCAGTGGACGATAAGGCTGTGGGCTTCAAAAATGGGCAGTGGGTAGTTGAAAAGCACTCTGCAGGGCTGCCTGAGTGTGCAGATGACAGCAGGCGTGTATATGCGTGTGTGTGTGTTTCACTGCAAACGTGTGGCGTTTACCTTCATCTTACTAAGCAGGGTCCTTAAAGCCCTTTTCAGATCAGGGGTCTTCTCCGAGGGCGATACCGCCTGCCACTGAGAAGGAAAGGGCAGACTGAGTGCCAGAATGGCTTCCACACTTGCTGAAGGAGAATGGGGCGGCCAGGGAGCGCAAAGCGCAGCGATATGGGGAGATGACGGGTGGGATAAGGGCACAGGTGGGTGGTTTGCTAAGGATACTGTTGGATGTAGTGGAATGGGGCGGCAGGCATAAAGTGGATTAAGCATTGACAAAGCTAGGTGGGGGGAACACAGCGCTAAGGCTCACTTGCATTCAACTGCTTTGGGGCAAAGACATTTGGAAGTGTTCCACCTTTACAGGCCTCATGGGAAGGAATAGGGCGAGCTGTTTTTATAAGTCAGGAGGTGTGCAGAAAAATTAAACGGGTTTAAGAACGACATGAGGGTGAATCAATTATCTTTTTTGAGTAACAATAAGTAAATCATTGACAATCATTTCTAACTTTGTGTTTTCAAATATAAAAGTAGTGTATGAGAGAAAAGAGATCCTAAAAAAGAACAAAAACTAACTTTGTAGTCCATGAAGTCAAGTCCATGTTGCCTGAGAACTGTTTTTGTATAATAAGATGTGACTTCACATGCTATCGGAAATTGTAGAGTTTGTCACATTCAAGTGTTTTTTGTTGGATAGAAAATTAAAAGTAATGTAAGCTTAAGTGTTTTGAAGATTTTGAAAATTTTTAATTAAATGTACAGTCTTATAAATGTACTCCACATGGCTCCTGGGGGTTAATAAAGGCCTTCTGAAGCGATGTGTTTGTGTAAGAAAAATATCCATATTTAACAAGTTATAAAGTAAAATATCTAGGTTCCGCCAGACCGCCTTTCCGTATTCAACTTACGAAACAAGCGTAACTGACGTCGCATTTTCCGTAAGTTGAATACGGAAGGCGGTCTGGCGGAACCTAGATATTTTACTTTATAACTTGTTAAATATGGATATTTTTCTTACACAAATGCATCGCTCTGCTTCAGAAGACCTTTATTAACCCCCCGGAGCTGTGTGGAGTACGTTTATGAGGAATGGATACATTTTCTTGAGCTTCAAACTCGTTGGCCCCATTCACTGCCATTATAAAGCTTGGATGCATCAGGAAATTTATAAATATAACTCCGATTGTGTTCATCAGAAAGAAAAAAGTCATATACACCTATGATGGATTGAGGTTGACTAAATCTTGGGGTAATTTTCATTTTAAAGTGAACTAATCCTTTAAGGGGACCGTTTTAAAACCATCAGAAAGCCTGTATATACATAAAGATTGTGACAGCAGGAGAAAGCAATGTAGATGATGTAATAAAACTGTCACTACAGCAATAGTTCTCTCCTCCACCATGTTTAAAGTTTATGGCCAGAAACTCAGGTTTCAAAGTTTCCAGTCATAAATACCACTTGTGAGGTCATTCATTCCTAATTTCCAAAGAGGATACGCGTATTAACAATAATTCTGATAATTCTGAGCATGTGAAGTCAGCATAAGATTTAAATGGAATCGTCATGGATACTACAGCTTGCTAGTCATGTGCCAAAACGTCCCTGCATACTGCAAATCTGGCATTGATGTGATGAGGTAATGAAGATACCACTGTCCTGATTCCTCCTACATCATGACTCACCTCTCTATCAAACTGAGAGAGTGGCGCTTCGCCCACATCCATCCCCCCTCCTGACGACAATGAGCTTTCTGAAGGTGATGTCATAGTCTGGCGTTTAGAGCTGTAGCTGCCGCTCGACAGCTCCCTCCTCAGAGCGCTGCCATTCTGAGAGGAGGACCCTGATACAGAGGACAAGAAAGAAGTGGGCTGGGAATGAAACGCATGGAAATCTGATAAGTATAATAGCAGCCACGTGCGTGTACTTACGCATTCCTAGACCACTGCTTGCACTCATGGAACGCCCAGGTTCGGCTCGGTTTTTGGTGATTGAGGGGATGCTGACGGATCCGCTAAACCCGGCACGATTATCCTGAGCATGCACATTCTACAGGTTACAGAGAGAAACACCACACACACACACAGAGAGAGAGAACAGGGACACACAAGCATGCAATGAGTGAGACAAACATGACTTGATGAAAACAAACTATGGGTTTCAATATAATGATCTTTATGATATCATGTTGCTTTCATCACGTATCAATACAGGATGCATAAATGACCCATGACACATCAATAAATGTAGAAAAAAGACAGTGTCACGTGATACTTCAGAAATCATTCTAATATGCTGATTTGGTGCTCAAGAAACATTTCTGTTGCTCAATAGTTTTGCAGAAACATTTTTGGATACTTTTTTATTTTCAGGATTCTTTGATGAATAGAAAGTTCAAAAGAACAGCATTTATTTGGAAAAAAGATCTTTATAAATGTCTTTACAGTTATTTTTGATCAATTTAATGCATCCTTGCTGAATAAAAGTATCAATTTATTTAAAAAAAAAAAAAATGTACTGACAGTGACTGACAATGAGGTTGTAAAAGCATATTCTGATACAAGCCAAGCTTAAACAGCATTTGTGACAATGTTGATTGGGGGGGCAATTTTTGGAGGATTTAAAAGCATATTTTTAAAATACACTTAAATTAATTCTTCTGTTAAAACATGTACAATATTAGTTACATGTTAAATGTAAATTGGCATATAAAAGGTTAGTGAGCCATTTTTCAGACTAAAATCGTGTTAACATGCATTTTGTTTACATTTTGACTATTTCAACTCAACTCAACAAATTGGCCCCTTTTACTTCCATTGTAAGTTCCTGACTTACAACTGAAGCAATGGTTATCTTTCCTTTTTTTTGTGAAAAGGAGTGAAATAAATTTTTGTAGCAATCAACATTGTCACAAATGGTGTTGATTGAGCTTAACGTGTGCCATATATTAAGAAGAATATTCTTTTAAAAGACAAGTCTCTCACCATTGGTAGATCTCGGAGGATCTGCATTCCATCTCCAGGCCCCATATGAGCCACGTGGTTAAAATTAGTAGGATTTGAAATCAGCTTGTTCCTCTTCTCAGGATCTTTCAACATTTCTCTGCAATCACACATACGATGACTATAATGACATTTTGAAACTAAGAAATGAGTTAAAAAAGCTACAGATGTACTATGAACTTTGTCTGTTTCATTAAAAGTACATCCTTTGAACCAACATTCAAATGCTGGTAACCAGCTCTGCTAGTTTTTTTCAACACAGTAGTACACTAGTACACAAATGTGTGTGTGTAAGACAATCACCTCCTCTGCTGCAGTCTCTCCTCCTCAGGAATACGGAATGAGAATCGTCTCTTGTTGCTCATGTTGCGTACCAACTGCTTCCTGCTGTTATCACACACCTCAGGCACCACCAGTTCGTCCCCCTCTAAACGCATACAAATAATGCATAATCAGACATATTATTTAAATCTGAATTATTCATTATTTCAAACGGCACTACTAAACCAAAGGCTCAAACTTCAATGCCAATTTCAATGCCAATTCAAGATTAATGCCATGATTAATGCATTTCACTGAATTATGGAGTCACTGCTGTTACCTGCAGTCTTGTTTCTGAAGTAGATGAGTCTGACCGTTTCTAAGCCCAGGAGATTCAAAGAGCCATCCATGTTCAATGGCCGGACCTGCACAGAGCCAATGGGTTTATTTATTCATTCATAAGATGACTCATTTTTGGCTTCAGTAAATAAAAAACCCACAAAATAAAAACTAGCATTTTTGTCTTAATTGCCTTTATATATTTTCAGTGGTGTTTGGGTGACATTATGTATTAATAAATCGACATAAACATAACCTTGAGCACAAGGCTAATGGTAATGTCATATTAAACTGCAATATTATCAACTCTGTTGCCTTTCTTAAGGTATATGTATGAACATTTATTAAAATGTATTAATTTAGCTTTTTTGAAATGTATTAATTTAGAGATGGCAGAATTCAATTTATGAACACTAGTTTCATTCTGAAAGAATGTTTAAAATTGTATGTACTTGAAATATTTAATAAATATAAATCTACTTAATATTTATTTTTAATAATATTTAAAAATAAATAAATATAACGTTTTTTTTTGCAAGCTACAGCAATGTGCAAAGTCTAACTTTTTAAAAATGTTTTTCAATAAATCTTCTATGCTCACCGAGGCTGCATTTATTTTATTTAAAATACAGTAAAAAAAAAAAAAATAGTAATATTGAGAATTATTATTATTTATATTAAATTAATTTAAAAATGTAATTTATTCCTGAGATTGCAAAGCTGAATTTTCAGCTCCAGTGTCACATTATTTTAATTTGCTCATTTGTTGCTCAAGAATTTCTTATTATTATTCCTTGATAAATAGAGTTCAAAAGAACAGCATTTATTTGAAATCAAAATTGTTTTTGTAACGATGTCTTTACTGTCACTTTCAATACTTTTAATGTGTCCTTGCAGAATAAAAGTATTCATCAAAAAATTTTACTGACCTCACATTTTTTAATGGTATTTCTATTTCTATTAAATATATATTATTTCCTTTGTCAAATGCACCCTCCTGCAACCATTCAGGCATGCAACAGTTGTTCATTTATTTTAATTTGATATTTGAAACACTTCTGAAATTGAAAAAAGCAAACCTTTTTGAGAGGAATGGTCTGAATCCATTCCGTAGTGTTCACATCAAACACATCCACTGCATTTTCACTGTAGACTGACAGGTAGGGGGCGTTGTAGCCTGTAAGATATAAAACAGCCACAAGGTCAATCCAATCAAACCTTTTCACTGCCACACCGTGTAAGTAGAAGATTAACTTCTCTCTACTCACAGCCGGCAGTGGGCGTCGCGGGCCACATCAGCTCCTGTTGGCGTGAGCGTCTGCCATGTGTGTCCACGTACACTGCAATTTTGCTGAAGCAGAGAAGCATTTCTTTATTGGAGATTTCCACTGCGCAAAGGGCATCCAGGTTGTCAGCCTTAATAAACGCCAATGTGGGGTCATCTGGATGGAGTAAGCTGACCGGAGGGGTTTCTCCATGCAAACTGTACCGCATGAATCCTGCTTGGTAGCCTACACATAATTGCTGGCTGAACAGCGCCATCCACTGGATAGTTCCTGGAGCCTGAGATTTAGAAAGGGCTGTTGATGTTGCTGTATATACTAGCAAAGACAACCTTTGCAATCTAATGAGTATGAACACTAATTACATCTGCATATACTTGATCTGAAAAAAGATAAGAGGTTTTGAATACTGTACTTGTATGTCCACAAGATGGCGAGATTTGCTCTTGTGAATTTCGAAGCAGGAAATCTGCCGTTTAATAGCGAGGCAGAAGCAGGTGCCACTGCGCACCACACCAGACACCAGTGCCTGGCAGTTTTTAGTATCTGCCACCTTATTCTTGTCAATCTCCCTCCCGTCAAGCCCTGCCATGGGGACCAGACACACTTGTCGGTTCCTGCCTGAGATGACGGCCAGGAGGTGCTCCGTGGGCATCAGTTCTATGTGATGCACTTTCTTAATGTCACCCACACGAACAATTTCTAGCAGAAAGAACAAAAATTTTCAGTGGATGTTGGTCTTGCATCAGTTATTTCAGTTTAAATGTGTATGTGGTTCAACAACGATAGAGCACTACCGTTTAAATCGTATCACAATATGCCACAAAATCAAGAAAGAACTGTTATATCTTACAAATCATTCATTTTGATCGTTTACAACCTTTAATAGAGTTGTAATGTCTAAAAAAAAAAAATAGAGCAAAATTACAAAACAAAAACATTCTTTTCTTTGCTTTTATCCAGTGAAAGGCTTACTCAGAGGCTGGACTAAAAATAACCATTATCTGTCATTTTGACAGACTGAGTTCAAAATTTTCAGTCATGCTCTATTTTAATCTGCTGTTTTCATTTTCCAAAAAAAGTCTAGCATTCCAAAGCAATAGACCCATTTTTTCTGTCAAAATGATGGAGAGCATGTCAATGTTTTTAACATTTGGAAAATACAGTAATTTTAAGTCAACTCTGAGTAAACTTACTACCCAATTCATATATCAACATTTCTGGGATTTGAACCAACAATCTTTCAGTTACCAGTCCAGATTTTTGACCACTAAACCACACAATCAATTTTATTAGACAATGAAGAAATTTAAAAAAAGGATTAATTATGGAAGTTTTACCATCTTTGGTGACGTGGATGACGAACAGGCCCTCCTCATTCCCCAAAGCGACCCGCTCATGATCTGGACACAATCAGACATGTTTGGTTAAACACTAGGTAAGGGTATTAATATTTGCTCTTTAACATAGTGTTGATCTGACAAGAGTTTTGTGAGTCTGTGTACCTATAATAGCAGCAGTTTGGGTGGTTTTGATGAGAGGAAGCGTGCTGTCGTAGGCTTCTTTAGGCACATAGACAAAACGCTCCTTCAGCTTGTTTTTCCTCAGGATGCGGTGCAGCTCGTTCAGAGCGGACACCCACCTTGACCTCTCTTGCTCGTTGTCGGCCAGGATCAGGATGCACGTCTTCTGACTGGAGGAGGCAGAGAGCTGAGATGCTGTTACCTGTGGAATGAATGGAAAACATTGTAAAAAAAAGTCGATACAAAAATATCTTTAAATGAAAATGACTAATGAGTGCCCAAGGTGAGTCCAGTCGTGATTATTACATAACCACCTGGTCGCTATTATTTGATCTGTGATATTTTGAAGAAATTACATAATTATTATTATTGTGGGGGGATAATGTGTGATGAATGATGAAAGTGAAGAATTTAGGACAGAAATAAATTACTATTCTCCCCTACAAAGAGACAACACAGTTAATACATTAACACGGGAACTGAGAAGAATGGCACAAGACAGACCCGTTTTAGAGATCTGATCTTTAACTCAATTTAGACAAATTGTGTAGTTACTGTATTTTGCTTTTCTATGACAATAAAAACAACAATTATGATATATTATATTTATATTGCAGTAATATTCTAAAGCAATTTTTAAAAATACTGTTGTTCATGTCAGTCTCCCCCTGTAAAATAAAAGCCTCAGTAAAGAAAAAAAATAGGAAATTAATACTTTTATTCAGCTAGGATTAATTAAATTTATCAAAAGTGGCAATAAAGACATTTATAATGTTACAAAAGATTTCTATTTTGAATAAAATGTGACAAATTACAAATTGCCTGTATGCCCTTACCCTAAAAATACAGGGGATATCCTTCTTGTTAGCATGAATGACATCAGACTCCAGAACCGAGCTGGCAGAAAACTCTTCATCCCTGCTCAGGAAAGAGTCAAGCACAAAATATTTTAAAAAACTATTTTATGACATATTTGACTTAAATATTTGAGCAACACATTTGAATGAACACCTCCCTCACCTCATGTCTATGACCTGGTTAACAATGACACCAGGCTGGGCACCTTTCCCTTCTCCAAGCTCATACAAGAAGAGTTTGAAGTCACAAACCACTGCCCAGACCCTCTGCCATCCCTTTTTCACCCCTGTGGGCTTTGGCACCTGGAAAAGATTGTCAAATCTTCATTACAAGGCAGCCAAAAAAAAAGGGGGAAAAAAAGTTTGTGGCTAATAGTGTATATCCAGACAAACGAAAAACGAAAAAAGGAAGCATGTGCCAAATTTAGATTAATATAAATAAAGACAGAGTAGCCAATAGTGAACAAAATATGAAGAGCAGAAGAAGTCTTACCCTAAGATGCCCCTCATATGCAGTCCCAATGCCCCTCTGAGTATCAATTCCCAATTTGCCTTTTGTTTGGTCTGGTCCGACGGGGCACACAGAGGGGGCTTTATCAGCACAGGTGACGTGACAGGAGAAGTTGCAGACTGTAAGGAGAGATGGAGGACACAGGCACTGAGTATTACTGAGCATTGTGCAAATAAAGTATCCTGGGATTGGGGTACATTCAATAAACCAAAGTGAAAGGAAAGCTTCGCCCTTATTTTATTCCAAACCGGTATGACATTATTTCTTCAGTGGAACAAAAAAGGGAAAATTTTAAAGGATTATACTGATTATCCTAGTGTGCTCCTCTGAATAAATAAAGTCATATGGTTTTGATCATCTCGAAAACTAAAGATGTAATATTCACTGTTGTTTTTAATAATTTAAACAGCTTTCATTTCTCTTCTGTTATCCTCACCTTCACAGGCGCAGCCCTGACGGATAAGTCCCACCATGAGGGAGGTGCACTGATTACATTTGGTGGGAACGGTGAAGGACTTCACAATAAACTGGTGCGCCTTGGGCTGTGGAGCAGAGAACATCCGCAATGTAATTAAACCATTTCCATAGATATCCTACTAAATCGGCCAAGCATTATGACAAATACTAGACAATAAGAGTGTTGGACAAAATTCCTATAGCACAATACAAGTCATTTTATATCACAGTAACAGTATACAGTATATTACAACAGTTATTTATGCTGGAAATTCTGGGGAAAAAAGGTTAATACTTAAAGCAGTTCTGTGACACAAATGTATACAAATGTATAGCACAGTACAATCATTACAGCATAAAATAAATATTTTGCAAGAAATGAATACATTTATTTAGCATTACATTAAGATTTCTATTTCAAATAAATGCTGTTCTTTTGAACTTTCTATTCATCAAAGAATCCTAAAAAAACAATGTATTGTGGTTTCCACGAAAATATTAAGCAGCACAACTGTTTTCAAAATTGATAATAATCATAAATGTTTCTTGAGGACCAAATTTAGCATATTAGAATGATTTCTGAAGGATCATGTGACACTGAAGAGTAGAGTAATGACTGCTGAAAATTCAGCTTTGCCATCACAGGAATATAAATATTATATAAAACAGTTATTTAAAATTGTAATAATATTTCACAGTATTACTGTTTTAATGTATTTTTGCAGCCTTGGTGAACATAAGAGACTTTTGAACGGTAGTGTAATCTATACAGGTTGACACATTTCTACTGTTGTGACATAAATAGTCATATATCGGCATACCACCCAGGGTCAAAACTAAAAAGTCGATTTTTTTTTTTTTTTTGGCCTAAATCTCTTGTGTTACCTTAGGTGATGAGTGTCCCAAGCTCCCATAGCCTGATCTGCCTGTTGGAGTCTGAAGACTACGTGACGTATGGTCGATCAACTAGAAGAAGGACACACCAACAAATCAGTGCATTTTATTATATAAACAAAGGTCATGCTAAGAGTTAAAGTGATAATTCACTCACAATGAAAATTCTGTCATCATTTACTCATGTCGTTCCAAACCTGTATGACTTTTTCTTCTGTGCAACACAAAAGCATAAATGCTGAACATGGACTGGATCATTTGGCCAGTACATTTGCTTTTGTGATTCACAGAGGGCAAAAAAAGCATATTGATTTGGAATGATATGAGGGTAAGTAAATACTAACAGGATTTTCTTTTTTGTGTGAACTATCCCTTTAAGAGCCCAAATGATACCTCAATAGGCTCCATGTCACTGGCGGTGGACGGGGACCTTGAGCGCGATATACGGCGAGATCTTGAGTCTTCATCTCGTGATGGAGTGTTGGAGGGAGTGAAATCTGCCGAATCAAGCTGAGAAGCAAAAAGATGGTAATTATCTTTACTAAAGGTTCCATACGGCACAGACTGTGACACTAGAAGAACATGCCACCATGCAGAGCTAAACAAATTCACAGCAGTACATTAAGCCCATAAAGCTTATCATGACAATAACACTTTTACTGGAATTACACCCTCTAAGCAGAACAAAGCATGTGCACCCAGGCTCCAAGCCAATGAGTAAAAAGGCACAATATGCCACTACACAGAGACCACACACCAACTACACATGCAAGACAGAATGAAGGGCAGAAACAGCATGAAAAACAAAACACAAACCCATGGAACTACATGGAAACCATATACATACTTTATGAGGGTCTGTAAAGGATTAGTTCACTCAAATGTGAAAATTCTGTCATCATTTGCTCAGCATCATGTCTTTGCAAACCTGTATGACTTCTGACTCTTCAACAAATAATTTCACTATTGTTCAAAAGTTTGGGGTTGGCAGAATTTGTTAATGAAGAAGTATCTTATGCTCATTAAAGTTGCATTTACTTGATCAAAAATACAGAAAAACAGTAAAATTGTGAAATATTATTACAATTCAAAGTAAACATTCTCTATTTTAATACATTTAAAATGTCATTTATCCTATGATGGCGAAGCTGAATTTTCAGCAGCCATTACCCCACTCTTGATCCTTCAGAAATCATTTAAATATGCCGACGTTAATTTTGAAAACAGTTGTGCTTCTTAATATAGGCCGTGACTTTTCAGCCATCTTTGATGAACAGAAAGTTCAAAAGAACATTATTTATTTGAAATAGAATTTTTTTTTTTTTTTTACCATAATACAGTAAATGTCTTTACTGTCAGTTTTGATAAATTTAAAATTCAATGCATCCTTGTTGAATAAAAAGATCTTAACTGACCCCAAACATTTGAATGTTAGTTTACTTTTTTCCTTTTTCTCATATACAAAGCTATCCTATAGCTTCTTTTTGTAGTTTGATAGTCTTTGAATGGAAACTAGGAGAGTAAAAGTTCTTACTAACTTCTGTGAACCATGGAAGAAAGTAAGCCATGTTTGTCTGGATCGACTTGAGGGTGAGAAAATGATGATAAAATGTTCATTTTTAAACAAAAAACCTTTATACAACTTATTTTTGTCTTTATAATCTTTATACATGAGCAAAAGTTAAAATTAGATCCAAATATTGAGCCACATAAATGAATTCTATATCCTTTCATTTAAAAGGGCTTTTAAAATGTATCATAAAAGTACATGGTATGGAAAACAAACCACCAAGTTTAATTAACCAACTCAGACAATAACCCAGTTTCTCTGAAGTATATTCATATATACCACTTCAATCACATATATGGTAGATATGCATTTAGATAGATGAAAGAAAGTTTCAAACACATTTCAGATGCATTTAAGCATTAAAGGTCTCATGCAATACAGATATCACCACAATCAGCTGCCACCGATGCAGTTTGCAAAACAGGCCATCCCAACCACAGGAAAAAACATATGACGGGAGGATTTTACTGTGACACAGGACAAAAGCGGGTCTTACACGTCTGGTTTTGCTTCCGAAACCAAAAGAGGGTGATCGCTTCACATGGAGAGAGAAAGAAGATGAGAAGAGAGTTAAACTTAATGTACAGTGTCAGCTGGATAGGATAAAGGTCTGGGACGGCAGGCAGGAAAATAGAGGGAAGGGAATGAGGGCATGTAAGAACACGTCTAATCTGTGGATGGATTTCTGAGTATAGTTTACATGCACAAAGGAATCTCTTCACATCAAAGAACTCCAAGGAGGCACTACCACAAGAGACTGGGGTGGATGTAGGATCAGATAAGTAAAACATAACATCGGTAGAACGTAAAGTCAATTCAATATTGAATTCAATACTGCAAAGTATCAATAAAAAGGATTTGTGTAGTGAAAAATGTTTATTAATAATATGTTATTTCCCAATTTGTCTGTGCTGTGCATTTTTATTTCTTATTTGAGTATTGTGCTATTAGCTTAGCAACATGCTAATTTCAAACTCAGTTGCGAGTTTCCTGTTGTATTCTGATATTATTCCTATGGGGGTTTCATAACGGGAGTAGGGCTTTTGTTTGTCTGCTTTTAATTGTGTAAAATGAATTATGTAAAAAGACATTAACACTATAACTTGACTAAAGGAGAACTTACATCTTCCCAAAATTCAACTAAAGAAGATGAAGAGGAAGAAAATGAGTCCTGATGGACAAAAGAATGAAAAACATAAAACAAAACAATAACCATACACATTATGACAGGAGAAAAAAAAACAGAAAATAACAAAACAGGTCAGGAGGTATCAGAAGAATACAGTAAACAAAAACAAAAAAACTAAAGAAGAATGAAGAAAATTATTTTTTTTAGAAAACCAGATTGACCTTCTATGCAGATGTTCTCATGAACAACACCTGGGATCACAAACTTACATCAAACTGATCCAGAGCAGAAGTGGGTGCATTGAGGAATGCCAAGAAGGAATTCTGTGAATCCTGATGCTTCACACCTACAAATGACAGAATCTTATTAAAAGACCTAATTATTTAAATCTCACATAGCCAGAACTGTTGTTATTATGTGACACTGTAAAAAAGCAATGCTGCATAGATTATGTGGATATTTGATTGTCACCAGTGTAATTATTGTTACCTAAAATCATTTTTGTTAACTGAAATAAGGCGGATATAAAAAAAAACAAACATTAGAACTCACAAAAGTTAAGCAAAAATGAAATGTTTGTATGGTAAACTAACAAACAAATAAGCTGAAGTTGAAGTACTAAAATTACTAAAACTAAACTGCAACAAAAATAAATTAAAACTAATAAAAAACTAATAAATGACAAAATAACTCAAATTAAAATAAAACTGAAAATATGTAAATAGTCACCTCTCCTCAGCCTCAGCTCCTCTGTCTCCTTCCTCAGCCTCTCGATTTCTGCCAGCAGGTCCTGGTTTCTACTTTCGGATTCTTGCAATTTGCTGAGAGACAAAAATAACAGACACAAAACTATGTCACTCTATTTAAATTCACCTCATTTGAGAAGAGAGTGTGAACAAAATAAAGCAAGTTCAGCTAAGTTCATCATATTCGCCAAATCAAAAAGAGAAGTGAATCTCAAAGAGTGAGTGAAAAAAGATAAAGAGTGAAACAAATATTCGTTGAAAAAAAAAAAAAAAAAAAAAGACTTTGAATCAAATCAGCAAACAAAATCTCTCTGGTTTCAGTAGAGTTGAGCAGAACTATATTGATATGTGTGGTCTCACCATTCTGTGGTAATGCTGGATGCTTTGACTTTGTTAAGCTCGTCCTGGATGGACTGTTTGGCTCTGATCTCGGCATCCAGTGCAGACTGCAGCTCTAGACGTGCAGACATGTCCAGCTTAGCAAAGCGCCTCATCTTCCACGGCATGTCCTGACAAAGCGAGAGAGACCCACCACATCAGAAGAGCAGGAAGAAGAGGATATGCGTTTCATCCTTATCTGCTGTGTGCGTGTGTCTCACCGTTCCTCTAGCTCCCAAGCTTGTGTTCCTGAGCCCTTCAAGCTCCTCTGTCATTTTTGTGGCCAGAGCTTGGAGGTAACCACGAGCGTCCTTCTCGTCGCTCACCCTGCGCAGATTAGCTAAGTTCAGCTAAACTCAAAATGAAGCACAAAATCTGTAGATGCATGTTTTTATTTAAAACCGAAAACTTCAAATGATGAATAGTCACTAGATGGCCACTTGATCTGCACAGCCATGCAGATTTGGGTAAAGGTCATCATCATCATGTCTTTCTCTGCAGGTGTGATGGCAAGCAGCTGCAGGTAGGGGGCTCCACTCACCACTGGATGATCTCAGTTATCTGGGCCTCCCAGTGGGCAACACTCTCCTTCTTATCAGCCAACTCTCTCATCTCCTCCTCCAACTGCCTGTGACTACTGCTGAGCTGCTCATACATAGAGTTCAGCTGAGGAGAGAAAAAGAGACCACAAAGAGTAAAGGTGGGAGGAAGCAGACAGATGGAGATTGGACGGATAAGACAGCCATTGCTATATGGCTGTCATTGTTATCAGTGTTGTTACTGTTAACTAAAACCATTTAAAAACATTAACTTAAAACAAATTAAATTAGAAAGACTTCAATGAAATCAGCAAATCAAATTTCTCTAGTTTTAGTAGAGTTGAGCAGAATTACGTTGATATTTGGGGTCCTACTCCACCCGCTCTGAGCAGGATTCGAACTGGTGTCTCCGGCATGGGAGGCAGGCCCACTAACAAGGACGCTAAAGACTGCAGTCTCTAATGTCAGTTGCTAGTACACCTCTTAAAGGCCAGGAAAGTGGCCTCCATTACACTCACCCCCCTAAAACTCACTTCCATCTGGGTCACGGCACCAATGTAACCGGTCCTACTCAACCCGCTCTAGCTTGCTTCCGTTACATCACCATTTTGTGGCAATGTTGGATGCATGAAAAACAAACGAAATGTTGCCTTGGGAACTAACTGAACTAAAATAAGTTGAAATTAAAATGACTAAAATTAAAAAACAAAATGAAAATACAAACGTTTGCTAGATGGTTACTCACTGGCCCAGTCAAAAGAGCTCAGTCACAAGGCTCTTGAAATTGGACGAGTCACTCCTGAAGCATACATCTATGGCAATTTTCTAATTATAAGTAATAGCACATTTTGTAGTTTATCCCAGATCAACCTCACTACCTTTTATTGGTTCTTTGTTCTGTAGGAAAGTGAACATTGTCCAAAAGACAGGAAGCAAACATACTTTGTTACGGCAAGTCTATACAAAACTTCTGTAGTGCTCTTTTATAGGAATGTGAATTTATTCAGGCATTTCACATCCTGGTTCAATTCCTTCCAAATGCCATCATTCTTGCTTATGTTTCGAAACCCCATCCAATCTGGCATTTGACATGACAGCCCTGGCAGGCTGCGCTATTGTTTTAAACTGCCTTTGTGTTTTGGGTTTCCAGGTATTTTTACGAAATGAATAATGTTTAATATCCATGCCACCAAAAATAAGGAGCCCTTTAATATCTGATATGTCCAAACTTGCAGAATTATTTGACTGACTGATTCCAATTTTACCTTTCAGTCCAAAGTCAACAGTGGCTGAGCCAAGAAGCAATTGTGTGTAAGTGTGTGTGGTTACCATCTCTCTCTAGGAATGTTAGCAGATTTGGGGAGAGAGTGCCAGAGGAGAAGGGGGAATTTCAGACGGGATTTGATGTATACTTTTTGTGATGAAAGAGACACAGGCTAATGAATATCATGAGCATTGGCAAGTGTTTTTGAGATAGAGATCTCACCTTCTCCACTTCATTTGTGAGCTTCTTGTTCTCATCTGTCAGATGGGCTCTCTCCCTCTCATACTTCTGCTTGTACTCTGTCTCAAACTCCTCTCGGTCAGTTTGGCTGTTGCAAACACAATAATGAACATGATGAAGTTTGCAGTACCACTACATTCTGCTACCATGGAGCTATTTAACACAAACGATTCAATGTAAAGAATCAAATCTACAGGCTGGTTGTTCCAGCTTCAAATATCACAACCATGAACCATTCACAGACCACAGTTATCATAGTCAGTACATTCAAATTCAGATTTATGCCTCTAAATGTCACATAAAAAAACATGGTCAGTTTGGCCTTCCTGTCTAAGTGGGTGGCAGACAAGAAAAGCTGTAAGTATCTGCCTATGCCAAGGATGAGTATGCCAGCAGCAATGTTAATTTTGACAGCAAATTTTGATTTAGTTTTAGTCATAGTCTTCTGACTAAAATGCCAGTTAGTTTTAGTCATATTTTAGTAATCTAAATTGTTTTAGTTTTAGTCTAGTTTAAGTCAACTAAGTATATGATTTTAGTCGACTTTAGTCAACTTTTCTAATGTTTGGATTAAAATGAATGCTGAACAGCGACAGGTTTATTAGGCTGCTGTCACTTTAACGCTGAATGCACAGATCCAATACACTGATACACATCCAATATTCTCCCAACTGTTTACGTATACTTAAAGACATAACCGACTGTGTTTACGTGAATACTTACCAATATTGATATTCTGACATAATTTTCTGTGTATTTATCCATTAGTGTGTGGAAAGACACAAAAGAGCTCAGTTCAATACTCGTGAGCTGTCTGAGAGGCGTTTTTCTGTTTTCTGTGTGCGCGCTCCTTCAAGTCATCAAGCTTTTTCACATTTATTCATATGTCTGCTCTTCTCTTTCTCTCAGATGTTTATATTTTTTAACGTTTTATGAGACATGCAGCAAGCATATGCCAACTTATGTCCTGCCAGGTAGATCAGCACAATTAAAATGTGCGCATCTAACCACGCAGGACATCAGTTCTGACTAGATCACTTCCCAAATCGTCCCTCCCCAACATGGTTTTTATTCGTTGACAAAAATGTCAATAGATTTTCGTCCTAGTTTTTGTCATTGAAAACTGTTTTTTATTTTTTTATCGTCTCGTTTTCGTCACCAAAAAATGTTGACAAAAATTATGACGAAAATTGTCTATATGACTAAATTAACACTGGCCAGCAGCTGTACAATTATCTGATGCTATCACGGACAATAAGAGAAATGGAAAGAATGTGATTTGAAATGTAAAGAAATTACACAAATACCTGCACACGTATAATCACACACGTACCTTTCTCTGCGGGTTTTCTCCAGTTTGTCTTTGAGCATGAGAATCTCTTTCTGGAGTGTGAGGTGTTGACCCTCGGCATCACGTAGCTCCTTCTTAAGGCCCTTCAGCTCAGTGCTGTGGAGCATCTCCCGGCGACACAACTCCTCCTCGTACTGTACGTTCTTCTTATCCAGCTCCGCTCGCACACGCATCAGCTCCTGCTGCTGGTCTGAGCTCGCCGCTGCGTGAGGCGGCCCAGCCTGTTTCAACTGCTGCAAGAGGACCAAGACATGCATATTTGAGTGTAAAGTAGAGGAAAGAGGAAAATGAGTGTCTAAAAGTGTTTTTTATTTAAAATTCATACTTCATATTAAATTTATTAATGTATGTTAATGTAGTCATGCAATGTGTCACCTTCATCCCCTCCAGCTCCTCCTCTAGTTGTCTGCTGTACTGTTCAGTCCTCTCTCGTAGCTTCCTCTCCTTCTGAGCTTCTGCCGCCTGCTCCTCAGCCTGGGCCTCCAACTGAAAGGAAAACACCACAAACATCAAATATGCAGCCAACAAATCCACAAATATGATACCACTGATGATTGCTGGGGCACTGCATCAAAATTAAAGCCATGTTGACTTTGCTTATATAGTGGTGAAACACCAGTAAGTTTCAGCAGGGTGGGTGGTTTTGAAGTATATACCTCTTTGCGCATTTTCTCAGCCTTGCGTATCTCTAGCCGTAGAGCCTCTAGTTTTTGTGACACTCCTTCCATCTCCTCTTCTTTGTCTCGGAACTGTCGACTCAGCCGCTGTTTTTGTGAGCGCAGATCACTCAGCTGTTCGTTTAGCTCAGAGAACTCCTCCATGGCCATCTTCTTTTGACTGTGAGCATCCTTTAACTCCTTCCACTGAGCCTTCACCTTCTCTCCCAACTCCAGCAGCTCCTTCACATATTCATTACAGAATCAACATTAATATAACTTACCTTCTAGGATCAACTAAAGTCACTGAGCTAAAGAGTAATCTGTTAAACGGCACGGTTAAAGATTAAAGTCAGCTCAGGTCGCTGTGATCATTAGACTATGCCAGCAAATCACAAACAGCGGAACTAGTTGGTCATTTATGGCAATTACCCTGAAAAAAACACAGCATAGAGCAGCTTAGATAGATAGTCTCCCAGTCTACCAAAACTGTCTGTTTAGATGGTTTTAGAAGGGTTTAGGGCATTTTTCAGATGGTCAACAAACATGACCACTTAAAACCATCTAAGACCAGCAAATCTCAAACTATATTAAGTTATAGATTAGAAGCCTCATGTTTGGATTTAAAGGGGTCATGACATGGATTTTTTTTTATTATTTTAATATGTTTCTTGAGGTTCACTTATAATGTTAATAAAAGTTGTTTGACAAACAAACAAACAAACAAAAAAAAAATTATTTTCAACCTTCATTCTGACCCTCTGACTGAAATGATCAATTTTTAAGGACGGCTCCTTTAAAGGGTTAGTTCACCCAAAAATGATAATTCTGTCATTAATTACTCACCCTCATGTTGTTCCACATCCGTAAGACCTTTGTTCATCATCGGAACACGAATTACGATATTTTTGATAAAATCCGATGACTCAGTGAGGCCTCCATTGACAGCAAGCATTTATGACATAACGAAGCCTCGTTTACTGAAATCCTGTTACTTTGGCAGTTTGATACATGCTCCGAACCACTGTTTCGAAACAAAAGATTTGCAAAGCTTCGAAGCTTCATGAAGCAGTGTTTTGAAATCGCCCATCACTAGATATTGCTGAATAAAGTCGCTGAATAAAGTCGTTTTTCGTCGCTTCATAACATTAGGGCTGAACCACTGTTGCCACATGAACTGTTTTAAATACGTCTTTAGTACCTTTCTGGGCATTTGAAAGTGTTAATTATCTTGCTGTCAATGGAGGACTCACTGAGCCATCTGATTTTATCAAAAATATCTTAATTTGTGTTCCGAAGATGAACAAAGGTGTGGAACGACATGAAAGTGAGGGTAAACTTGCCCTTTAAGGCTTGTTATGATTGGCTAAAATTATTGAATAGGAAACAGTATCAATGACTGTCAACTGCACGCGATTAAGTGTTTTGAAAACATTATTCATATAAAACCATAATTTAGAGACAAAGCATTATGAAATTGTTTACTTATGATTTATGATGTAGCTGCTGTCCTATTCAGTACAGCTGACTGCTTCATCTGTCAACAAAAGTTTCTTTGCAAACTCTCCATTACACTGTGCCTCTTTACAAAACAATCTGCAGTCAAATTCATTAAGTGACTGAACGCTAGTAGACGGGGCCTATGATGCGATGACGTCTTGCTCTGGAGGCTGGCATATGCAAATATATAATCTTTTTAAGATCAAAATGATAAGAGCTAGTAAACCAGCTTGGCTCACCTGGTGAGGGCGTGGTTGCACTAGTTAACCATATTCCAAACCATAGCTTGACTGGCGTATATCGCTAAATAACAGTATGATCTTCTGCCTCTTTTTTTTAATTTATTTTTTTAATACAATGAAATAGATACCTTATGCAGATCATCTTTCTCTTGTGTGACACTCTTCAGCTGTTTCTCTAAGCCCCTGATGACCTTAGACGAGTCTTCCAGGTCTCTTCGGGCAGTGCTGGCCTCCTGCAACTGCTGTTCCAGTTGACCAGAGTCTGACATGACACAACATTATAGAGTCTTTGTCCAGAGATGTCATTACCCTCAATGGGTAATCAATAGAGAACAATAAAAACCCAAGACCAGGACTGTACCCTTAACTTGCGTTCCAACTCAATATCGAGCTCTCACCTGCGATCTGTTTTTTCAGGATGTCGATCTCACTCTTTAAACTCCGGATCTCTACCTCTTTATTAGCATTCACTGGGGCATCAGAATCAGGGTACTGCAGTGCCTGCACTGTCTGCGTGGACTCTAAGGGAAGAAAGATGTTTTAGAGAGACAGGAGGATAAAATAAGATTCAGTCTGGATGTATTAGCGCCCTCACCCTGTAGTTTACGGGTAAGTTCGGTCTTCTCCTGCTCCAGACGTCGGATCCTTCTCTCATAGGCTTCAGAAGCCAGGCTCTCCTCCAGGCTACGCTGAAGATCAGCATCTACCTGCGCAGGTCCAATGGACTCTCGCAAACACCCTCGATCTGACAGTGTGCTAAAGAGCCACATATATCACAAAATTGCAATTAAAATTTTGTTAAAGCCCACAGCAACCTACACTACTGTTCAAAAGTTAAATGTCTTTGAAAGAAGGCTCTTATGCTCACCAAGGCTGCATTTATTTGGTCAAAAATACAGTAAAAACTACAATATTGTGAAATATTATTACAATTTAAAATAATTGTTTTTTTATTTTAATACATTTTAAAATATAATTTATTTCTGTGATGGCAAAGCTGAATTTTCAGCAGCCATTACTCCAGTTTTCAGTGTCACATGATCCTTCAGAAATCATTCTAATATGTTGATTTGCTGCTCAAGAAACATTTCTTATTGTTATCAATGTTAAAAACCAAGATACATTTTTTCAGGATTCTTTGATTAATAGAAAGTTCAAAAGAACAGCATTTATTTGACACATAAATCTTTTGTAACAATGTAAATGTCTTTACTTTCACTTTTGATCAATGAGAGTATACATCTTGCTGAATAAAAGTATTCATTTCTTTCAACAAAAAGTCTTACTGACCGCAAACTGAACAGTAGTGTAGTGTAAGAAAGGCATAATGAATAAAAAGTTGTTTGACTCACCATTTGCTTGTGTAGGTAAAGCCTATGAATGGGAGGTGGTGTCCAGAAAAGGCTGTGTGTGAAGGTGGGGGCAATGTCTCCTAAAATATTTCAGAAAAACAATCTAAGACTCAAATATCCATTAAAGTCCTGCAGTTCCATATATAGGCCTACTCAACTACACACTAATGCATTTGTGTGAAAAAAACATCAGCTTTGTTCAAAATTTGAACAAAATTAGATGCATACACAGTTTTTGAGGCAATCGTCATCCACATCAAAGTTGGAGGTGTCAGTGGGGCTGCTGACTTCAGGGATGTAGGGGGCTTCGCACATGCGGATGTTGTCCCAGTCAATGCCTGTGAAAAAGGGGTGCTGTTTAAAGTCGTCGATGCCATTCTGGCCCAGCCGGTGTTCTCTGCTGCAGATCAGCCTTCGAATGAGATCTTTAGCCTCCTCGGACACATCAGTCACCTGAAGTGGGAACTGGAAACGCTCCTGAGAATGAAAGAGTTGGAATATACTTGAGCATTTCGGAGTAAGACTCTATCAATTATCTCTGCCTAACTACACTAGTTATGGTGGTTTAAGATGTGCTCCATTAGTTAAGTCCCATACAAAACTACATGAACCTTGATGAAAAGGTGAATTTTTACCTCATTGTTAGGTTGAGATGACTAATCCAGAATAAAATAGTGAAGGAAAGACAAAAAGAATTTTTAATTCAAAACTTCTACAATTCACTCAAGACTTTTTTGTTTTATACTAAGCAAGATACACAAACAAATTATTGTCTTGGTCAACTAAAAGAATGAATGGGTTACCTAGAAATTAAAGGGGACCTATTATGCTGTTTCTTGATTTTGGTTTTGGGGTTTACAAGAATAGGTTTTTATTATTGCATCACCTCTCATCTCTCTGTCAGTAACACTCTGTTTAGTTCCTGTCTCTATGAAGCCCCTCCTTCCAAACAACACAATGTGTTCTGATTGGTCGGCTTGACCAGTGTGGTGTGATTTTTCAACCACTTCAAGCGCGTTTCGGAAATGTCACGCCTCTTACCATAACCATGAGTTTCAATACACTAATAACGCAACTCAACCAGGCCTCACCCATTTTTTTGCGTATACCATGGACAGAGAATTATTTAAATGAGGAATATTATGACGTGTACGTTCCCAGAAGAAAACTCAAGTCTATAATCGAATTCCCTTTGAAGTGGAATTTGTGCTTTATAACTTTTTTTGCAGACCCTTTTCATGCTCAAACAGCAACATTACAATAAAGTTGAAAATGTAAAAAAGCACAATAGGACCCCTTTAAGCTACTTTACCGTAAACAGATTTCAGAAGGGTACGTCCACAAGTAAAGGTGAAATGTGCAATCTCTCCGCACTAGCATAACAAACTGGAACTTCATAAAACACAAACAATTCAGGAAAAAAAAATTTCTGAACAAAATGTAATGTTTTGATAGCGCCACTGTGTTTTTACACTATTCAGAAGAATCAACCAATGAATGGCTTGCTTTTAGTTATCTCTAAAGGAAGAATGTATTTTAAAATTGAAAAATTACACACATCACCTTTAAATAAACTTTGGAAATAACAACATGAGTCAAATTTTTGTGGCACAGAATTGCGTGTTGGTATACGAAGCAAACTAACCTTATGGTTCATAATCTTGCCGTATGTCTCCACCAGAGACTCAGCATAAAAGGGCGTCTCTCCATACAGCATCTCGTACATGCACACACCCAGAGACCACCAGTCACACTCCGGCCCGTACTTTCCCTTCCCATCCTCCATAGCCTGCAAGATTTCTGGAGAGATGTAGTCTGGGGTCCCAACTGCCACAGAGGACTGGACCTGTGAGAAAACAGGTACAACAAGACAGTAGTTTATAACACTACACTTACTAAGCAATAAATCATGTGCTTGAAAGCTTTAGGATGGAAGATCAAACTCACTGTCCCATCTTCCATGAGTTTTAGGCAGGAGCCAAAGTCAGCCAGCCGGATGTGACCGTTCATGTCCATCAGGATATTGTCTGGCTTAATATCCCTGAACACAAATCACAAACTAAAATTAACCATAACAAAGGAGTATCATAGAATGACACATTGCATGGCAATGTCATACTAAATGAATACAGCAATCATTCAGTGCCATGGCGTATATGTATACAAAAACCACATCATATAATTAAAATTAAATTAAATAATATAAGTAAATATATATTTACTTTTAATTATATTATTTACTTTATTTTTTAATTATACATTACTCAGCATAAATGAGTACACCACTTTTGAAAAGTAACATTTTAAACAATATCTCAATGAACACAAAAACAATTTCCAAAATGTTGACAAGACTAAGTTTTATATAACATCTGTTTAACTTATAATATGAAAGTAAGGTTAATAATATATCTTACATTACACATTTTTCAGTTTTACTCAAATTAGGGTGATGCAAAAATGAGTACACCCCACAACAAAAACTACTACATCTAGTACTTTTTATGGCCTCCATGATTTTTAATGACAGCACAAAGTCTTCTAGGCATAAAAAAACGAACATGTTGGCGACATTTTGCAACATCTATCTTTTTCCATTCTTCAAGAATGACCTCTTTTAGAGACTGGATGCTGGATGGAGAGTAATGCCGAACCTGTCTCTTCCCCATAGGTGTTCGATTGGGTTCAGATCAGGAGCCACTGAATCACTTTTACCCTGTTCTTCTTCAGAAATCCAACAGTGGTCTTAGATGTGGATCATTTAGGATCATTGTCATGTTGGAAAAGTGCACGACAACCAAGGGCACAGAGTGATGGTAGCATCTTCTCTTTCAGTATAGAGTAGTACATCTGTGAATTCATGATGCCATCAATGAAATGCAGCTCCCCAACACCAGCAGCACTCATGCAGCCCCACATAAGGACACTGTCGCCACCATGTTTCACTGTAGGCACCATGCATTTTTCTTTGTATTCCTCAACTTTTGTGACGCTATACAGTTTTGAAGCCATCAGTTCCAAAAACATTTATCTTGGTCTCATCCCTCACAGTAGTCTTCATCTTTTTCAGCATGGGCCCTGGCAAACTCTAGGCAGGCTTTTTTGTGCCTGGGCTTTAGGGGAGGCTTCTTTCGTGGACGGCACCCATGCATGCCATTCCTCTGCAGTGTACGCCATATTGTGTCACGGGAAATAGTCACCCCAGTTTGGCTTTCTACTTCTTTAGATAACTGCAGTGAACTTGCATGCCGATTTTCTTCAACCCTTCTCATCAGAAGACGCTCCTGTCGAGGTGTTAACTTCCGTGGACGACCTGGACGTCTCTGTGAGATGGTTGCAGTTCCATCTTTTTTAAATTTTTATACCACTTTTGCTACAGTAAAGTAAAGCTTTGCTGATCTTCTTGTAGCCTTCACCTTTCTGGTGTAAAGAAATTATTTTCTTTATCAGGTCTTGTGACATTTCTCTTCCATGTGGTGCCATTGCTGACAGCATGAAATGGGAAGGGGTTTTAACACCCTTTTATAGTCAACTGTTTGCTGGACACCAGTGTAATGAATAATTAGACTCACCTGTGGTTGAATTCTTGTTAAATTAGACATTTGTAGTCTAAAATTTAGCTTTGCTCCAGAGACTTTCAGTGGGGTCTACTCATTTTTGCATCACCCTAATTTGAGTAAAACTGAAATTTTGTTCTCTAAGTTATATTATTAACCTTACTTTCATGTTTAAGTTAAACAGATGTTATATAAAACTTAGTCTTGTCAACATTTTGGAAATTGTTTTTGTGTTCATTGAGATATTGTTTAAAATGTTACTTTTCAAAAGGGGTGTACTCATTTACGCTGCATGAGCACTGTATATTAAATTTATAAAATTTTATATTATAAAATATAAACTTTAATTTAAACTTTTTTATTTTATATAATATTATATATATATACACACACACACACACATATGTATGTATGCATATATATATGAATGCATGTGTGTATATATATATAATATTATTAATTACTTTAATTAAAATATATAGTGCAAGATGACAATAGAGCTATATGTATAAATATATACATACATACATACATATATAGCTCTGTTGTCATCTTGCATTATTCAATTATATAACAGTATATATAAGTAATACTGTACAATGTATTATGTATGTACGTATGTATGTATGTGTTTGTGTGTGTCCCTTATTACTAAAAAAACGTAGAAATGTTGCACTACTAGATATAGTGGTGTGCAGATGGACTGACCAAGAGCCTGTGGTGTCCTAATAAGGGTCAAAGGTCATGTGCACATGTCATCGGACTGAGCCAAACAGCTAAAGCTCTACTGCCATCTTGCACTATTCAAATAACACAACAATTTGTACCCTGAGATTTCAAAACTGTCTGAGATTCATACACGTTCTGTTTAAGACATCTAAGTTTATCTATATCAATAAATCATGCAACTGTCCTGTGGTTGGCACAAGTACAGTGCTAGCTGTCATAAAAGAGATAAGCAAAACTTTGAAGGACACACGCACACTATCTAATAGCTGAGGGATTTACCAGCGTCAGCACATCATTAATCATAACAACTCATAAACCCTAAAACTCAGCACTAGTGATTTTTTTGTTGTCGTTGTACTTTATAGCCAACATTTCAAATAAGGCAACTACAAGCTCATATACTGTATGTGTGTGATCTTCCAGCTTTGGCAGAGTGCTAGTATATTGAGTGAGGAGAGTAGGGGAAAGCACAGAGAGTTTTTACATGAGTGTTGATTATTAATTGTCAGCAACGTGCAAGATATGAAGATATATGTATGTGTGCATGTGAGGTGAGAGGCAGGCAGCCATCCCCCGCTGTCAAACAGTTGAACAGAGGGCCAAGAAGAACCATGTATCAGGGCTTTAACACAGAGAGGTCTGTCTGAGATTGTGTGAGGAACTCAGTGGGTGGTGAAACACTATTCATAATGGCTTGACCTCATCCACACCGAATAATGAAGCAATACTGTCAAAACCACAAAGTTTATAATATACAGCACTCCTGTTTTGGGTGTCACTTCCATTTTAATCCTTTCAGTATATGTATGTGTATACGTATATACACTACAAAACAAATAAATATAAAATATATATACTTAACTAAGCACTACCAATCAAACTTTCAGGGTCAAAAGAAGACTCTAAGGCTCACCAAGGCTGCAATTATTTGAACAAAAATACAGTAAACGGTAATATTATGAAATATTTTTAATATAGTTTTAATATATTTGGAAAAGTATTTTTTTCCTGTGATGGCCAAGCTGAATTTTCAGCAGTCATTACTTTAGTGTCACATGATCCTTCAGAAATCATTCTAATATGCTGATTTTGTGAGTTGTGCTACTTAATATTTTTTTTAAAGCATATGATGATCGAAAGTTCAAAAGAACAGTATTTAAATTTAAAAGCATCCTTGCTGAATAAAAGTATTTATTTCTTTAAAAAGAAAAATCTTACTGACCCCAGACTTTTGAATGGTAGTGTATCTGCATAAATATATAAAGCACCCAAATGAATTTCATAATTCAAAGACATGTAATTATTAATTTTTTTGTGGCAGATAAAAGCATTCTTTTATTTTTAATAAAATTATCGCAGGAGGGTTTGGAAAACATGCAGGTGATGCATCAATTTAATTAAAAATGAAATATGTTTATGTTTTAATTAAAACAAAATATTTATAAATAAATAATGTTTACATTTTCAATAGCAAAATGCACAACTCGATGCACAGCAGATCTCTCAACAGCTATAATCCATGGCCAATTCTGCAGACTCTGCAGACCATCCAGGCCCCTCCTTTAGCTGAATCTGTCACTGAGGTTTTTAACGGTTTTCCTTTCTAAGAGGGTCTTGGCTTGATTGGGCCATTCTCACCGCCCCGACCCTGTGCCACAGAGCAAACAGCAGAAAGCAGAGGAGGACATGCTAAACCAATTAAGAAGTAGAGAAAGTCTGAGCTAAACAAATATGCTCTGCAGAGTCTATAGATTAACATTACAAGCTACCAAGGTTTACAGCAGATAATGTGGCCTAGCCATGACATAGATAATGTGACATAGCCATTGATAATGACACTATAGTGACTCAGCTTTGAGTCTTCTATGCCAAATATAACTTTTCTTTTCACCATTTCTCCATTCTTGGTACGTTAAAGGGATAGTTCACCCAAAAATGAAAATTCTGTCATCATTTACTCACTCTCAAGTTGTTACCCATATTCTTCAAAATATCTTCTTTTGTGTTCAGCAGAAGAAAGAAATTCAAACAGGTTTGGAACAACTTGAGAGTGAGTAAATGACAACAGAATTTTCATTTTAGGGTGAAGACTCCAATTATAGCTAAATTTCCTTTTAAACTATGTTAAACTTGGCTTGCATTAAATCTACATTAGATTTTGTTAACCTGCCTCCCACTAGGCTAAAAGCCATTCACTTTGTAATGGTGCATTAAGGGGTCCGGTCTGGTCAGCAGGGGTTGTAGTGTAGGTGATAATTGGGTGGCTCTGTCCCGGACTGCTGTCTTAAGGAGCAGCGGACTGCGAGCAGAGGGAGGTAATCCCACATTAAGACCACAATAACCATCTGTGAGCACCATCTGGACCTGCCTCATGCCTACCACATGAAGAGCTGGTCAACTATAGACAGGAAGAAAGAGAAGGGGGTGGGACTCGGTGTATAGGGACGTTGGATACATTTCAGCAATTCATTCAGTCCTTTTTTTTTTTTTTACTTGAGCATTGAGCTCCATTATTTCTAAAAAAAAAAAAAAAAAAGTTTGTGGAAACTTCAACTTGTAGGTCAAGGCCTTCTGGTTGAAAAAAAAACTGTTGTACAAGCACTAAGACCGCCACCAATGTCGCCAAACAAAGCTCTTTATGAGGTCATCCAATCACCTTTGCCGTTTCAGATGAATGTGGCTTTATCCTCAGGCAACGACTGTGCATCTTTCTCTTTTATAGGGGATCTTTACAGGTAACAAGAGATTCCCTCTTGACTTTGAGGTGCGATGAGCCATGTCTCAGTGGCGAATGAAATTCTAGCTTCCTCAGGAATCAGCTGAGACATTACACACATGGTACTGATCAATAGCAGGACACACATATGGCCCTGATCAATAACTGAATATAATGCAATAGTCACGCACAACAAAAACACAGATGCTGGTGCGTCCGGTTGGCTCATCAACTATGACATGGGCGGGTCCTCATCAGTGGAAGGATAAGAGCTCACCCTATGCAAATATCTGGCCAAGAGGAACCGGGCACTTAACACCACTTGCGAGCACAATCTCTAAAAATCCTGCACTTTAACACAACAGCTTGCCCACTTAGTCTAATGAGGGCTGGGTGAAAGCAAGAGCTCCAAGCTTTTCCTGAAAGGAGCTTTTTAGGCCAGGAGCCGACTAATGTGATCTGCCGACTAGAAACAATGTGTGAAACTTGCATTTGAAATGTAAATGTGAATTAATGAAGAGACAAAATTCATTTTAGATTTAATAAATCTAAAGGCATAGTTCACACAAAAATTTAAATGCTGTTATCATTTATTCACCACCATGTCATTCCAAACTTTGCATCATGCCAGGTTTGATGTCAATGCTGAGACACAGTTATATGACTTTAGATTTGTATTGTAGAGTTGTGTTGGTAACACTTAGTTTAGGGTCCATTTCTCACTATTAACTAGTTGCTTATTAGCATGCATATTACCAGGATATTGGCAGTTTATTAGTACTTATAAAGCCTTATTCTGCATGACCATATTCTACATCACTTAATCCTACCCAATACCTAAACGTAACAACTACAAACTAACAACTATTAATAAGCAGTAATTAGGAGTTTATTGAGGCAAAAGTCATTGTTAATAGTTAGTTAAAAGTGAGAATGGGATTCTAATCTAAAGTGTGACTGTTGTATCAACTAGAGCAGCATGGTTAAGTGAAATAAAACCGAAAACACATTATGGCATAAGGCCCTTTCACACTGACGAACGGTGCTCTCACTGAACGCAAAACTATTGATTGCCTTTGACTAATTCACGCCTGCATGATAGGTGGCGCTGACCAAGAATGCAATAGAAATTATATTCTGTATAAAGAAATATGAAGTAAACATGTGAGAATAAACATTTCTCCAAATGTGTACATCCAAGAACGTCATCGCATCGTACATTCATTATTTAAATCAAATTTACACAATTACAAATTTTATCTGAAAAATCACATTTAGATTTTATAGAAATAGTCTAGTATCGACTATTTTTATGTGCTTTTTGTTATTTTTGGCGCTCGAAATGTTTTAATTTGATGGAAAACTAAAGTGTAAACATTCAACATAAAAGGAGACGTTTAGCAGAAAGTTGAAAGAAAGTCATACATGAGTACATGGAAGTTTCATTTTTAAGTAAAATATCCATTTAAATCATTTTTTAGATGGTACACTATTAATTATGGACCCATCACTGTGCATTCATGCAAACTGTGGTGCCTCAACAATTTTCACACAGTACATCCACCCTCAAATGTACAGGCGCACTTATTCCCATATGCACACCATTTAACATGGCTTGCTCATACAAAAACACACCCACACCAACCCCATCCCTGGAGACCAATCCTCTCTGTCCCCACCCTCCACAAACCAGGCGTGCCAAACTCTCACGAGAGGAGAGTTGACCACACCTCTAACCCCATGATTACTGCCTTTAACTTTCCCCTGCCTGTCCCTCTGGGTGCCCCAAAAACAGACTGCAATTGGCAGACCAAGACTGCACATAGGTTTGTGAGGAAGACAACATGAGTACAGTAGAGAAAGTGTGTGTGTGTTCGTACCCAAATGATGTGTTCAGTGAGATTGAAGCACACCCAAAGTCCCAGTACAAACACACTCATCACACTGAGTGCTCTATGCAACTGGTGCCTGTTATTATGCAAATATGGAGAAGCCACTTCCTGTATGATAACCAAAGATGGGCTCCAACCCAGCCATACCTCAGACTAAACATAGCATTTTTTCCGACAGTTGTGATGCTTCATATTTTTGTGGAAACTTTGATACATTTTCTTTCAGGAAAGAAAAACATTTATTTGAAATAGAAATAACATACTGTCACTTTCGATCAATTTAATGCATATTTGCTGAATAAAAGTATTAATTTCTTTCAAAAAATTCTTACTGACCCCAAACTTTTGAACAGTAGTGTATTCAAAATTAACTTTAAGCAATTTATAGCATTCTGTTTCCC
Organism: Elopichthys bambusa; assembly: GCA_037101425.1. NCBI lineage: Eukaryota > Metazoa > Chordata > Actinopteri > Cypriniformes > Xenocyprididae > Elopichthys > Elopichthys bambusa. The sequence goes on along the minus strand of CM074445.1, from coordinate 22,142,503 downwards.
TGAAAACAGACCAAATATAACGATGACTCATGTTGCACTACTCAGGTTGTTGTCCAATCAACTGCTCTCTAGAATCCCTCACCCTAAAACCACAACCAACTAGCAAACAGGGATATTGCTGTGACTTAAAGGGTTAGTTCACCCAAAAATTCTGTCATTTATTACTCACCCTCATGTCGTTCCACACCCGTAAGACCTTTGTTCATCTTCAGAACAAAAATTAAGATATTTTTGTTGAAATCCAATGGCTCAGTGAGGCCTCCATAGCCAGCAATGACATTTCCTCTCTCAAGATCCATTAATGTACTAAAAACATATTTAAATCAGTTCATGTAAGTACAGTGGTTCAACATTAGTATTATAAAGCGACGAGAATATTTTTGGTGTGCCAAAAAAACAAAATAATGACTTATATAGTGATGGCTGATTTCAAAACACAGCGTGTCGAATCAGCGGTTCAGAGCGCCAAAGTCACATGATTTCAGCAGTTTGGCAGTTTGACACGCGATTTGAATCATGATTCAATACGCTGATTCATAACGCTCCGAAGCTTCCTGAAGCAGTGTTTTGAAATCGGCCATCACTATAGAAGTCGTTATTTTGTTTTTTTGGCACACCAAAAATATTCTCGTCACTTTATAATATTAATATTGAACCACTGTACTCACATGAACTGATTTAAATATGTTTTTAGTACATTAATGGATCTTGAGAGAGGAAATGTCATTGCTTGCTATGGAGGCCTCACTGAGCCATCGGATTTCAACAAAAATATCTTAATTTGTGTTCCGAAGATTAACGAAGGTCTTACGGGTGTGGAATGGCATGAGGGTGAGTAATTAATGACATTATTTTCATTTTTGGGTGAACTAACTCTTTAAAGCTGCAGTCCGTTTGGCTCTTTGTCGCCATCTCTGTGTGAAACACGGAATTGCAGTTATTTGCGGAATTATTATCTTTACGTGGGCTGTGCAGTGGCACGGCTCCTCAGCACGGATGAATCTAATGTTTTGAGGAGAATGTGTGGCTGTCAGTCACCGCACCAGTGGATACTGTACTTTGGAATCACAGATTGTAGTCTTGGAAGTATGACCAAAATACAAATCTGCCACTTTTGTTCTGACCGACTGAGAAAAAGAAAGCATTATAATAAATCACGCTACCAATGATGATTAAATCTAACGACTGCATAGTTCATATCACATCAAATTGTGAAAATTATTATTATTGTTATAGTTTGTTCTCAAATTGTTAATGTTAACGTCAGCATTGCGTGACTATTTAGTGTGTGTTAGCGTTACATGTAGATTTCAATTTCTGTACAGTCTAATCTTTAACGTTAATCTGTCATACCATACAATCCATCATCAAAATGATAAGTTTAATTATTCCAGCTGCTGTGAGAAAAGGCTATAAATGATCCGCCACCTGCAGCATCCTCACATGCCATATAGCCTACTAGCTGGGACTCCTTCTTTATGTAAACAGATGTGACATAATGACACAAAGACAAACGGCGGCATGCTCAAATTTCACATGGAAACCTACCAGTACCACTCTATTAGAAAACATTATTACAAGCTTACCGTTGTGAATCGGGCTAAGGTAAGGAGATAGTTTTGAACACTGGTTGGTTATGTACTTCCTCAAAAATTGATTTCGGAAAATTTTTAACCAAAAAAAAAAAAAAAAAAAAGATATGGACTGCAGCTTTAACTAAAGCATACTGGCTTTTTAGAAAATAGGGATAACCCAAATCAAACTTCTCGTTTCAATAAAGGGGTCACGTTTTGGCTGGTTAACATGGCATCAGCTATCATCAAATGTCATCAGAAAAGCATATTTCTCCATTGACATTGATCTGTTAATGTATTTAATGATCAAAAGTATCTCTGTATTCTCACTAAACAATCTTACAGGCAAACTCAGCTGAAAAATGGATTGCTCTGGACAGTGTTACAACTTCCTAATTTTGGTCTAGGGTTAGAAGAGGCAACATTAAGGATGATAGGATTATATTCAGGGATATGGAAATCAAACAACCAATATACTGACTTATAAAGCCACTTTCAATATTCAATGCTTTTGTCTGCCACAAAGCTGTTTTTAAATTATTACCATTTGGAGGTTTAGCAAATATTGATATATTCCATTAACAGTAATTTCATTAACCAGCAAATCATGTAATTCATTCAGTCACCATTTAAAACTGATCAACAATCCTGATTTAAAGATGCCAGGACCCACCTGTGAACATAATGTAGCTGATGCACAGAGTCAATAGCCAAGACCATCTCGGCCAGATAGAACTTGGCCATGTCCTCAGGCAAACGATCTTCAAACTTACTAAGCAGAGTCAACAGATCTCCCCCTACATAGTAGTCCATCACCAGATACTAGGAGGAGAGAAAAACAGGGAGTGAATAAGACAGAAATAAGAGAAGGAACAAAAGAAATGGGAAACAAAGTTATCAATCATAGACAGTTTACATCTTTTAAATTCCCTTTACCCTCGGATTAACCAATCCCATCTCAGTTATCCATGACATTCTTTCATCTAAAACCTCTTATCGTTCTCTTTCTCCAGTTTCATTCCCTTACACTCCCACTCATGAAGCTGAACTCAAAATGATAATTCATATTGAAGTCCCTCTTCTCCAGTCACGCTATATACATACAAAACGGCACAGATATAGTCTGCTGTAAGACAGTGTCCCTTGAAACAGCAGTGATTGATGATCATCACATTATCTCCTCCTCTGCACCTTATCAAGTGAATGTGAATCAGACCCAATGTGAGCTTGAGAGTTCTCACGCACCAAGTTGTTCTCGTCCTGGAAAGCATAGTGCAACGTTGTGATCCATTGACTGTCCCCGTTCACCAGCACGTCCCGTTCCTCCCGAAAACATGCCGTCTGAGGAAACAGAGGTAAATGTCAAAGAAAACCACTTTTCGGAGTCAGAGATCAAAAATGCATCCCACATACTTAGAATGACTCCAACCAAGGGGTCTGTTTCCACTGTGAGGAATGCTTTCTGAATCATATAGAGCAAAGACTGTTTGTTTTTAAGTGGTTTCTCATGTAATGGGTAAAGACAGAGGGAGTAACACTGTAGGAAGCTAAGGAATGACACGCCAGGGATATAGGAGAAACAGCTGCATCAGCTGAATGGTAAAGCCTGATGCTAACTGGATCAAGATTTGCACATTATATAAAAATCAGTCTTGAGAAAACCATTACTGTAATTCGCAGCTAAAGCAGTTTGCTTATTTGGACCAAATCTGCTGAATAAAAGAAAGAGATGTCAGTAAAAACATCAGCCCACCTCAGCCCTTTTGAGCATTTCCCATTTGTTGAGAATCTTCATGGCAAACACTTTGTCTGTATTTTTCACCTTTACTACTGCAACCTGTAAGGAAGACAAGAACATAAGTCCTGATGGGATCTTAAACATAACTCTACCTAAAAACAGTGTTTTTATTGCCATTTACACAAAAGTGCTACTTAACTTGTTTGTTAAAAGTGCTGACATTAGCATTCATTACAGAAAAAGTACAGCAGATTTGTTCATTTCTACTGGTACTGCAAGTCTGCAGAAACTAAATGCAACTAATCAAGTAGGGATGCACCGAAATTTTGTCTTTTTTTTTTTTTTTTTTTTTTTTCGGTTTTGGGCCGAAATGGTTTTGGAGGGCTGAAATCAATGACCGAAACAGACGTTTAATTAGGGCTTCCCTGATGGCACGTTTTGACTGTGTTCAGTGTTTATTTTGTGCACACAACGTGGATAAGCTACAACAGTTACAAGTGTCAAAAATTCAGTCGATTTTATTACGAAATTTAAACAATAAATGTTGTTTTGGTGCTCCGTCTCGGTTCAAGCGGCAGTACAGATCAAGCGCACATGAACCAATCATTTTTTCCTCTTTACTACTAGTAGTTAAGGCACGAAATAAACATGGGTGAACACCAGAAGGTATGTTGAAAGATAAGTTACAACTTACTGAAATGAATTCTCGTAATCACTCAATCAGTGTTTCAACCAGGAAAAGACGTGAATAAGTTGTAGGCGATACAATAGGCCTCATTTAACATTATGTTTGAATAAATCTGTCATAAAAAAGTTACAGGTTACAGTCATTTAAATATTAATTTTTCACTAACAAACTGAAGTATAAACAATTGTTAAAAAGTTGATATAAAAATGCCTTATGTGCAAATATTTACTTATTTTCAGTTTCCGTTTGTGGCCAAGTGCATCCTGAATTTTCGGTTTCGGCCCAGAATTTTCATTTCGGTGCATCCCTATAATAAGTAATAAGTAAAACATGATTTTTGTGCCTACAAAGCATATTAAATCCCATTTTTACTCATGCAGTATCACTCTACAACTTTATAACTCTATAACTTGGTGCCTCTAAACGAGCCTACAACATCTGTGGTTGGCCACTTTGCACTACCTTTCTAAAGTTTGGCATCAGTACGATTTTTTTAAAAGATGTTTAAAAGAATCTCTTATGCTCACCAAGGCTGCATTTATTTGATTAAAACTACAGTAAAAACAGTAATATTGTAAAATATTATTAAAATTTAAAATAACTGTATTATATAATTAATCAGTAAAATAAACTTTTATTTGAATGTATTTTATATGTATATAAATGGGATTTATTCCTGTCACAGCAACGCTAAATTTTATAACAGTGTCACACGATCCTTCAGAAATCATTCTAGTATGCTGATTTGGCTCAAATATTATCTCTTATTATTACCAATGTTAAAAACAGTTGTGATACATTTTCTTCAGGTTTCTTTGAAGACTAGAAAGTTCAAAAGAACAGCATTTATTTGCAACAGAGTTTTTTTAACATTATAAATGTCAGTCAGACAGTCTATTCCTGTCGAATTCAATCTCTATGAGACTACAAACAGTACCGTTCAAATACAGGGAAAAACAGATGGCTATAAATGCCATGAGATCACAGACCCAGGAAAAGTAACATAATGACCATATCTAGCATCTGCCTTAAAGAGGAAATATAAAGCATTAGGCTCAGTTGGATATGTGATGTCTTCACTCTATTAAATGATGATCTGAGGACAAAAAAGTGCTCTGGCAATGTTCAGTGACTTGATCAGGAAGGAGCACACTGTTCTTGGCTTAGACTTTGCTGACAGAGGAATCTCCTTCAAAGTTCTTTTCCTCTTCGCTTTCTGCCATCAAGTATGTGATGACAGTATGTGATGTGATTCTCCTTTCCACACCCTACACAGATTTAATTTAAAAAATACCTTTTCAGTAAGTGGGATTTAAATGTGTTGAAAAGTGTTGAAAATAATGTGACTCTTAATGAGCTTAAAACTTTTTCACACATCTTCAAATTCGAAATGCAGTAGCAGCTACTGGCTCAGAAGTCTCCACAGGAAATGATGTCATCAGCCCTTCTTCTGCTCGCCCAAACCTATCTTGATCCATCAGGAGATGAAAGTGTGTGACTGATCCTCAATCTGTTCCTTCGCACGTTTTCTCACAGCTGCATGGCTTCCTTTCTCGTGTTATTTTGGCAACAGGCTCACATCAAGCAGAACAGACTTTCTGCTAGGTTTCCATGAGCTGTTGATTCCAGCTGGACTGAAGTGAGGCCGGAAACCCTGTCGAGTGGTGTGTCGGACGAAAACGTTTCCCACTGAGGCGGGCATGGATGAATCATAGCTCACCAGACGTTGACAAGTGGAGAAAAACCCAAGGACTGACAAATATTGCCCTTTAAAATCTACTTTAATCTCAAGGATCTTTGATGTATTTCCATCCACCAAATCTAATAAATGTGTTGCCATTTTTATAACTCAAACCTATCCGTTGTTAAAAAAGTTTAAACTGTCTTTTTGCAGACGCAGTTGTTAATGTATTTCACTTATTGGAAAATTTAAGGTACTTGATTTCTGAGTAATTTGTTTAAAGCAGATCTGTATTTTAAAGAATTAGCTTAATGGAAATTTGGTCATCTTTTATTGACTGTCCTGCAATTCCCAAACCCATATGATTTCTGATATATCAGAATATATTAGAATATATGATATATCTGAATGAGGACTAAAGCCTTCGAGCTTCAATAAGGACGATCATAGAAAGAGTCTGTACAACTTGTGCGCAAAAGTCAGAGCTGCCAAGACATTCCTCAAAAATTCACTTTTTGTATTCCATGGAAGAAAGAGTTGCAAAAGGGTGAGTAAATAATGACATCATTTTTTATTTTCAGGTGAACTATTTCTTCAGCACAACTTTGGCAAACCTGGAACCATCAAAGTGTCACAGAGCTATTTTCTCAGTCGTTGTGAAAGAAAACCTGAATAAAAATTCCATAACCATTTGCTGGGGTTTTAAAACATGGCTCCTGTCCAATGTTCCCACTTCATGAGCCATTCTGAACAGCCAGGCCTTACTAAGTAACCTAATAGTACTGGTTTCCTGGCCTACCTGTACACCACACATTCCCCAGTGACTACATCACACGTCTGTCATTACAAAAGAACATCAACTGCCTCAGGGCTCTTGATAGTACTGCATGAAGAATATCCTCCTAACTCTGTAACATACCTGTGCTTATTGGTAAATAAGTATACTAACTCAATAAATAATGCAAAGGGGCTTTTACGGAATCTAAAAAAATTTGAATGTTCCAAAGGAAACAAGAACAATAAATACCTCTCCAAAAGCTCCTCGTCCAATCACCTTCAGGATCTCAAAATCCTCCTTGCGCAAGCGCATCTGTTTCACCTTGGATGTGAAAGGTTTGGCTGTGAAAAAAAAGAAAAGAAAGAAAGGTGACAAAATCAGTCAAAAAAACAAGTACTATTTTTATTTATTTTACACAAATTAAGAAATTGTTAAAAACATGAATAAAAACACTATCTGTCAAAAGTTTGTCAAAAATACTTTTATTGAGCAAGAACGCATTAATTTGTGACAGTATTGAAGTATAATGTTACAAAATATTTATATTTTAAATAAATGCTGTTCTTTTAAACTTTCTATTCATTGTGTTCTGATAATGACAAAAATGCATCTCAGTTTTCACAAAAATATTAAGCAGCAGAACTGTTTTCAACAATAATAATAATAAGAAATGTTTCTCGAGCAGCAAATCAGCCTATTAGAATGATTTGAGAAAGGATCATGTGACACTAAGACTGTAGTAACGATGCTGAAAATTCAGCTTTATCATCACAGGAGTAAATTACATTATAAAATATTAAAAGAGAAAACAGTTATTTTAAATTGTAATAATTTTCACAATATTATTTTTTTTACTTTATTTTTGAACATATAAATGCAAGAGACTTCTTTCAAAAACATACAAAAATCTTACTCCAAACATCTGAACTGTAGTGTATGTTATTAACAGTTCATTTATTTATGAAAAAATCTGAGTTATGCTTCAAATAATATCATAAAAATAATTATTTTACTACAGCAATTTTATGTTATTTATTCACAGCTTATCCATCCTAAACAGAGACCTGCCATCCCTGACTCTGATATCAAGTGGGAAAACATGAGAACAGAGAAGTGGATGATCTCAACCATGGTGCGATAAGGATAAAAGTCTTCCATGTTTATCCTCAACAAGAGTACAAACATGCCACCCACACCTGCCATCAGTCTACAGCTTTAAACTCTCAGAATGAGGCAAGCTTGACCTTCCTGAAACATCTTTTTACAAAGCTCGACCTCATCTAATAGCACTTGTACACATTATGGAGGTGTGCTGTAGCAAAATTTTTCCATGGGAGCGCATGCACTGCCTCTGCTGCAGACTCACAATGTTGCCCCTAAATCTCTTCCAATCAGCATCATGCACATGGGGTGGGGCGGCTCTGTTGCTATAGCAATATTGGATAGTGCAGAGGAGAGAAATTCAAAAAAAAGTCTGGCCCTGTGAGAAATACCAAAATGCCTGTCAGACTACAACAAACAGGTCAAACTGAACTGTTATAGGGGTTTCGGCACATTTGGCTATTTCAAAGTGGATAAATTATAGATGAAAAGTCTTCTAGAACATATACTGGCTCTGAAAAACTTAAAGGGATAGTTCATCCAAAAATGAAAATTCTGTCATAATTTACTCAACCTCAAGTTGTTACAAACCTGTATGAATTTCTTTCTTCTGCTGAATACATTGACTTCCATAGTATGGAAAAAAAAAAACTATGGAAGTCAATGGGGTCCATCAACTGTTTAGTTACCCATATTCTTCAAAATATCTTCTTTTGTGTTCAGCAGAAGAACGAAATTCATACAGGTTTGGAACAACTTGAGGGTGAGAAAATGATGACAGAATTTTCATTTTGAACTATACCTTTAACACTTTCACTGCTCTTAAAAATATGAATTTCCTTTGCATTACAACAGAATATAAAACCAAAAGACTGCTACCCCTTTCCTCAGAACTAATTTCATCTTTCTGAGCCATGTTTGCTATTACTTTTAACCAGCTGATCAAGTTCACATAGGTGTCAGTACATTTAACTGTTTAGCTACAGTTTATTCTACTTTTTTAGAATTTTTTTTTAAAGTGTGCTTCATCTTTCGTAAAACAAAGACATTTAAGTGTAAAAATACAGCTGTTACAAACAACTTCTGAGACCTTTTTCTATATGTAAAAATGTGGTTTTACAAACCAAACCACTGAAAACATTGCACCTTTAGGCTGTGTGCCCACCAAAGCGTTTTTTTTCCCGAGGCTAGTATATTTTTTCAATTGTTTTCAATGGGAGCATTTAAAACGGCAGCAGCGTGATGATTCTATTTTTCATGCTGAGCGATCTGCTCATCACTGTCACATTTTACCCAGCCACCCAGTCACAGTGGAGGAGGGGAGGGACAAATACCACACCAACCAACCGTCATATTCTGCTTGTACAACGATAACAAATGACAACAAGCTGGCTAAAAAACGCTTTGGTGGACACACGGCCTAACATAATAATAAAAAATAGTACAATATTTGAAAAACTATTAAAGGTGTTCGCTAAGGATAAAACCATCTAGAAAACTAAAGCACTGTGGCATGTGTAGAAAACTAGTTACATTTTTTAGAAGATAAAGTATCTATACTTTATCTATCGATAAAGTAAAGTATCTAATAATATAAACTAAGAATAAATAAAATGTTTCCCACACAATATTCCAATTCTATTTAAGGGGTCATTATCTGTTGAAGTTACAGCATCTGTCTTTCAGAGCAAATAAGTGGGTAGATCACCAACGTACAATTGGTGGCTTCAAGGCATTTTGGTCCCAGCAGGCCTTCATTACCCAGCCAGGTCATTACATCTCATCAGAACTACTCCACATTACTACTGTAATTACACTTAAGAACTGACCCACTGCTAATCTAACAGTAGTCACAGTTACATATCACAGGTCAGGTACTTTATCACACACCCTGCTGACAGCTAAAACATGCCAACAATACAAACTATGTGTAAACACCACTAAGTAAGGGTAGGAAGTATGACCAAAGTATTATATCACACTAGAAGTCATTTTTATTATGGTGTGAATATAATACTTCATTAAAAAAATTTTTTTACAGCATGCATGAAAATACAAACTACATTAGAGTACTGAAATTTTAATGACACTGAGCGCTGTTAAGAGGATTTGTAAACACCTCTGATTGGCCATTGTGTTCACACGCTCATCAGATACATCTGTGATTGGCTACAATGATCAACGCTTCAAAAAATTTTGTAAATAGACATCAATGACGCTCTTCACCAAGTGCTTACACAGATACACATGGGAGCATTTGAAAGCAGGCGTCTATCAGTGGACCGGTCCGCTGATAGACACCTGCTTTCAAACGCTCCCCCTTTCAAATTCAAACACTTCCGTGTGCTTTCAAACGTTCCAGCGACATATCTGATGAGCGCGTGTACACAAAGGCCAATCAGAGGTGTTTACGGGTCCACTCAACAGCGCTCAAAGCATTATAATTTTAAAATTTCAGTACCGACTTGGTATCGTGATCAGTACTTTTGACAACACTACATTAGAGCAATAAAAAAAAGTTGTAAAAAATTATTTAAGAAAAATAAATATATATTTTTACTATTATATATGTGTATTATTATTATTATTATATAGTATATTATTATATTATTATTATATTATTATGTATTTATACTATTTTTATATATTTTATTTATTTATATATAAATATATAAATAAATATTCTTTCTGGAAATATGGTTTATATATTAAATAAGCATGTGGTAGTGGATATTTTTAGATATTCTAGTGTAATAAATAAAAATACTAAAAAAAGTACATTTCATTTGATTCGATTTTTCTTTATTTGGTACTTGATGGATGCAAACCAAAAGATAATGGTAAGTCTGGCATCAGTTCAAAAACAGTCTCACCAACACTTGAGTTAAAAACTAATATTATAAAACAGAAAATTCAGATGCTATAATTATGACTGGACATATCAAATTCATACCGCCCAGCCTTAGCACGGAGACATGAGCAAAAATAACCTCAGACATCCCTGGATAGAATCAGCCACGCTTGACCTCTAAGAAACTTTCAACAGTTGTGACACATGTTAGCAGCAGCCATATGTTAAAATAAGTGTGCCGCTGCAGTGGGAGTTGTGTGTTACGTCACACACACCATTGACTGTATACAACCAGGCATAATGCTCATAACCTTAACTACTAGAGTCCTAAAAGACTCCTCTGTTCCACAGACAGCCTTTCACCACAGGACAGCATGGACTGCGAAACAACCACTGAATAAAATACTCTGAAAGCATGAATTGCTATGTAACCACATCATAATGGGACCTGCGAGGCTCTTTATAGGGTAAAAACAAATAAATGTAGACCGAGTGAGGGGCCCATCAATGGAGAAATCCATGCGATACCTGTGCATCATGAAGCCAGCTCCGCCCTATGTATCTAAGGATCAGTGGGTTAACAATATTAGCTTTAGTGATGCGTCTCTTGTTTAATTTTGGCAGCCGAACAATAGCTATACAGTATCACTCACCTGAAAACCTAATAAAACAACATGGGCATGTCAAACATAGCAACGGTTGTCATGACAAATGAGAGTGAGGTAATCTGCAGTGCTGTAAATGTAAACACCTTCACCACATTACTGACTGTATGGCTGTTTATGATCCTTTCAAAGAATTGTAATAGTGAGGTTAAACAAGGCAGTGTTATTTAGTATCATTGATATACTATGATATACTACTTCTTTTAATATTTTTAATAAGATTTTATTTTTACATTTTCTGTTTTCACTTTAATTTGAGTCTGTTTTAGTAATTTTGTTGTGTTTTTGTCATTTTATTTTATTTTTAGTTTATTTAGCCTTACTTGTTTTAGTACTTCAAGTTAAACTAAATAAATGTAGTTTTTATATTCTATTTCATTTCAGTTAATGTTTATTTTAAGTAACGAAAATGTTTTTTTATGGTTTCCGTTTGAATGATAATAAACCTGGCACAAAGGGATGAAATTTATGTAAAATTCAAATACTGAGGTTTTGAAAGAAAGTGTCAGAGTAAACTCATTGGCATTGTGGGACTGGAAAAACACGTCCTGTCTTTGTGTCTCCTACTAGACTGGTTAAGGGTGTGCGTGACATAGCGCTCATGAGAATCTGCGTGTGCTTGTGTAAATTTGCCCTCCCCACTGTATTCGGAGACAGGCGTGTGTGCAAAGAAAGATGCAAAGAGGAAAACTAGGAACTGAGAGTGTGTTCCCACATCCACTCCTCTGGCAAGGGGACATCTGGAAGCCATAAGAGGGATTATTTACGGCCAGGGTGAGGTAACAACGCAAAAATGCCGCTTCCAGAAGAACACGTCCCGGCTCCTGGAGCTAAAAGACCCGAGGATGGCCTTCCTCTGCCGTAACCAGAGAGGCTAATAAGGCATTGAGAGCATTAACACAATAGTACGGTTATGACAATGTGCTCTGGCCTCTACCTCTGATGCTTTGTATGCTAACGCTAACATGGATGAGTATACAGTGAAACTTTATAATGAAATTCTACCTTACACTATAGGTATCATATGAATTATGCAATCATTCATTATGAACATAGCAGACACTTTTGTAGTTCTCTAACATGAGACATGAGAAAAAAAAAAAAAAAAGTTTCCCAAAATTTTCAATCCCTTATATTTTAATTACTTTAACAAACAAACATCTGATGACAACTTTAAAATATTACTATTTATCTTAGGAATTTGACTAATTAGTCTTCAGGAAGCCTACACAAAATACCCCTGCAAGAAAATGTAGTTAAAGGGATAGATCACCCAAAAATGAAAATTATTCCATGATTTACTCACCCTCAAGCCATCCTAGGTGTATATGACTATCTTCTTTCAGACGTACAACACAATCAGAGCTATATTTAAAAATATCCTGGCTCTTCCAAGCTTTATAATGGCAGTGAATGGGGGTCGTGATTTTGAAGCCCAAAAAATGCATCTATCCATCATAAAAATAATCCATATGGCTCCAGGGTTAGGGTTAAGGTTATTAGGCCTTCTGAAGCGAAGCGATGGGTTTTTGTAAGAAAAATATCCATATTTAAAACTTTATAAACTGAAATAACTTCCGGCAGATGACCGTATGCATACTGTGCTAGTCGATTTGTGCCACAAGAGTAACCCCCTGACACGATGTATGATGCAGTATGTATGAGTATTGTAAGCTTAGACGCCTATCGTGGTTTAAACAAATAACATATATATTATTTTATATTATTAATCTAATGAAACAATTCCAACATCTAAATAATATGTTTAACAACAATAATAAATAAAACATATTTATTCATGTTGATTTTGTTCTTTACTAATTTACTATATGACCTGCGAATCCAACAACGGCTTAATCTGGGATAAAAGTCCCAGTGCTTCACAACTGCTAATAAAATCCATAAATAAGACAAGTCCCAACAGACTGAATAAATTACATTTACAAAATGAAGGGGTCTTGAGCAGGGGTTTCCTTCATAGATGTGATGGCAGCCCCTGTTATTAAACAAGCTGACATGATATCAAATGAATAATAAAAAATAAATTTAAAAAAAGTAATGGGTGCTTTCAATCCCTCATGGCAAAGTCATGGCTCAGAGTACCATGTAGTTAGCGGGGGGTGATATATGAAACCTTCCATGAGGAGAGGGGAGAGCATTAAATCATTAATAAGTACCAAAACATACATAAACATGCCCGAGAATCACTTTCATACTGCATAAACATGCAATGGGGCGATAAATTGTGTTTAATGCTAGAGTGAGCACCCATGACGGCCAGATTCCCAAAGCAATATATACTGCCCCTAAAGCATCCTCCGCTATAGAAGCATGATGGCTTGACTTGTGTCAGACAAGACAAAACTACATTTGTCTAACCACTGCAATGCACAAACAGGATATTCCCAAAATACAATGAAGCCAGAGGAAGACCACTCAGAACAAACAAAGCAATAAGATCTCAGGGCTCCTGTGCATCAAGAAAAAAATGCAAACGGACGAGGTAGGTGAAGAATCACCCATTAGACATGCCCGAAACTCAAGCCCCATGCTGTAAAGTGCATTAATGGTGAAAAAGAGCAAAACATACGGTCCTTTTAGCACAGACAGCTATGTTAAAAATTTACTGAATGCAGGAAGGTTATGTGACAAATTACATAAACAGAAACTCTCCGCACAAAAGACGGAGATGAAATGTGTTGGTAAACAAACATGTAAAAAGCATGTTCGACACATTACTACGTTCCTGGTTACTGCAGCTCTCATCAGTGCCTGCAGTCACATCACCCGTTTTGTAACATGATCCCCCACTTCTTCAGTCTACATAAGAAATACATAGACTAAGTCATGCTACTGCACCAAGGTTAGATAAGATGGCATTACAATACAGGAAGTAACCATTCACCTTTAAAAGGATACCATCAGGCCCAATAAAGAACAGACAGACACCAGAGAGTGTCCTGCATACAAAGACCCAAACAAAATGAAAGAAACAGCTGTGCTAACCTGTGGTTTTTTTCCACTAACATCACTGCTAAGGTCCCAATGGAAAAAATAAAGTGGAGAACAGGTTTTTTAAGCCATAGTTCGCCCCAAAATTAAACAATTACTCATCCTTATGTCACTCACATCTCGTATGACTTACTTTCTTCCGTGGAACACAAAAGGAGATCTTTTGAAAAATGTTCATGCTGCACTTTTCATGCTGTCAGTTTTTTAAATGAAGTAAAAAGTAGTGCTACATGATTTGTGGGGGGAAATCTGAATGTGATTTTTCTAAAACAAACTGTGATTTGTTGCTTGTTTGCAAGGCTGCACAACTAATAATAATTATTATTAATATTAAATGCAAAGTAAACAAAAGAAATATTAGGTTACACTTTATTTTAAGATACCCTTGTTACAGTGTACATGTACTTATTATAGGGTTAGAATTAGGTTTGGTTTAGGGTTAGTTGTGTGTAATTATGCATAATCTACAGTTATTACTACAGTAACTACATGTAATGTGTAAAAAGGACACTAAAATAAAGTGTTACCTTCTATTTTACAGTAAAACTACAATATTTATGGGTGTTTTTAATTCATTTTAAAATGTTAAACCATAGAGCTTATTTGGAAAAAATTGCAGAGAGCCCTCACAGCTTCTCTTTTGTCAAAAACAGACGTTTTCAAATACGTTTCAAATATGTTATAAGTGACCCAAACCGAGCCACTATGAGACACTGAAAACACCAGATCATGAGCTGCACATAGTGTTGTCAAAACACCGTAGGACAGAAACCTTTTTGCTTGCATGTCAATTTCTTTTTAATACAGTTTGTGCTTTTTATTAGACTTAAGGCGCGCTAAGTTTATTTGTATAGTGCGTTTCACACGCTGGTGATTGTTAGTTTCGCTTTGTCTGGCAGAGCAAAATTAAACATAGCCTGAATGTCTGAAGATAAAACTAGCTCTTCAGACCTTTTACAACAAGTGTCAGTTGCTTGTAACATCAGGAGATAACATGAAGATATTATTAAAGAGAAATGGTCTCTTTCCTGCTCGTGTCCCACATCCCTCTCAAAGAGCAGAGCGGCATCTTTGTGTGGAAATATTAAACAAATGTTTTTTTTTTAAATAATATTTAACTTTCTTATTATTTAGGTTAGCCTACCATTATTTACTGATATTGTGTGTCGTTTCACTGAAGGAATATCTAAAATAAACACGCACATCTGTTTCAAAATGTATTTCATTGAGGTATATATACTCACACAAACATACACACACTCCAAATATTTATATGTATGATTACCATCATATTTAATATGTTTTTAAAAGAGGCTAGTTAAATAAAATAGAAAAATAGTTCCAACAGATTTTCCTGTGGTACCGAAATTGGTACCGAGAACCATAAAATTTTAATGGTATTGGTACTGACTACTGGAGTTTTGGTACCGTGACAACACTAGCTGCACATGTAAAGTCCTGCATATCATGATTTTGCCTTTATTTTGATTAATCGCAGACAGACTAAAAAAGCCAAAAAGCATCATAATAGGGGTCATGGTTATGTCAGGGAAAAAAGGGTAGAGTATGGTATTGTTTCACGTGGCAGTTGTGGCCTAATGGTTAGAGAGTCAGAGAGAAGTCTGAGGTGCCCTTGAGCAAGGCACCTAACCCCCAATTGCTCCCCGGGCACTTGTGTTCAGACCTCATTGCTGTGTGTGGATGGGTGAAATGCAGAGGACAAATTCAGAGTATGGGACACCATACTTGGCTACACGTCACTTCTCACTCACACTTCATGTGAGGCTCAATGTCTAATTAAAAGGAGCAATGCCATTTCTCGGAACCTAATTCAGACACCTTTGAAGAAAAGCAGAATGGTCATATGCCCCAGAGAAGACTACATAGTCTTCCAACAACATGACATTGACAGAAGAGCTGTGGAAGCTTTCTACACACTTCCATGCTTTTACGCTCAATTGGCAAGGATGTAAAAAATACCAGCATCAGCTTAGCAGGAGTTTTTCAGTCAACATAATACCACCCAGTCACCTCCCTGTGGCAAAATATGTCATGCTAGATGTAACTCTACCCTACTGCATTCTCTGAGAACAGAGAAGTGAACGAAATCTTGCTGGACGTTTCCTACCACGACTGACTGAAAGACCCGGAGGCAGTCGGAACTGTTGAAACTTCACCACCCATGTAATATGTTCAGATTATCATTGCTGTCATTGTAATCATTATTATCTTAATCGCTAATTAACTTCGTTGGAACATGCCACTGTGAAATTTTAATTTGGGCTAGACACTGTCTGTCAAACATATTTTCCCATTAAAAGCAAACATCAAACCCTATTAGTAACCTGCAATTTGTAACGTGATCCATACGCACATGCTTCTCAACGTGTTGTTCACATGAAGCTAAAGGGATAGTTCACTTAAAAATGAAAATTTGTCATCATTTACTCACCCTAATGTTGTTCCAAACCTGTATGACTATGTCTTCCGTGAAATACAAAAGGACATTTCTAGAGAATGTACTAGGGTTTTATCTTTGTTTAATTAAAAATCTGTTCCTCACACAAAGCTATCGTATAAATTCAGAAGACTAAGAATACATCCTCGTAAGCTTGTATGGACTTTTATCATACTCTTAAAAGGTGCTTTTGCATCCTTTTTAAATGCTTAAAAGTTTCATTTACCATTCATTGTAATTGCATGGAATTAAGACCAGTTTATTCTTCAAAATTTCTTCTTTTGTGTTCCACAAAAGAAATATTTTTCCCCCCGCACACATTTAAAGCTTGATACTCATCAATAGTATATTTAGTAAATTTGCAAAGTTAGTGACATCAAATCATTAAACTCACAGAGTCCACACCACAATTACAGTATAACGATAACGGCACAGAGCAACAATATCGTTGGAATTACTTTATAACAATGTTTCCAGCTGATATACGATAAAAACACTTGACAGCCAATCAGAGCTCAAGCATTTAAAGTGACAGAAGACAAACCTGTCACAAGCGCTTAGAATAAACAGAGCGTTATCCTTCGTTGGTGTGGATGCTAAAATATTGATTGTTATGGTTACCTTTATAGTTATTGTTATTGGTGAGAATAGGCCTTAAAGGATTAGTTCACTTTCAAATGAAAATTAGCCCAAGCTTTACTCACCCTCAAGCCATCCTAGGTTTATATGATTTTCTTCTTTCTGATGAACACAATCGTAGAAATATTAATAAATATCCTGACGCATTCCGAGCTTTATAATGGAAGTATGAGTTACCAAACGAGTATTAGCTGAAGAAAGTGTCTCCATCCTTCATAAACATATTCCATACAGTTCCGGAGGGTTAATAAAGGCTACTTCTGAAGCAAAGCAATGCGTTTGTGTAAAAAAATATCCATATTTAACAAGTTATGAAGTAAAACATCTAGCTCCCGCCAGACCGCCTTCCGTATTCTTCAAAAAGCTTACGCTGTACGTCCTACGCCTTCCCTATTTAACTTACGGAACTGAAGCGATGCCAGTTCTGTTTTTTCTGTAAGTTGAATAGGGAAGGCGTAGGACATACACCGCTTTTTGAAAAATACGGAAGGTGGTCTGGCGGGACACTTTCTTCACTCATTTGGTAACGCATACTGCCATTATAAAGCTTGGATGCATCAGGATATTTTATATTTCTACGATTGTGTTCATCAGAAAGAATAAAGTCATATACACCTAGGATGACTTGAGGGTGAGTAAAGCTTGGGCTAATTTTCATTTGAAAGTGAACTAATCCTTTAAGACTTAAGTCACAAACATAAGTGCAGTTAAACCTCTGACTCAAGTGCAAATCATGTGATGTGAACACTTTATACAATGACAGAAAGCAGTCATGGTCTAAAGCTGCCACAAACCCCCATTTTCAGCAGCAAGAATAAATGAAAGGGACAAAAAGGCTATATATATACACACACACACATCTCTGCAGTCCTCCAGTACAGACACTTTCTGGGCCAGAGCCAGTCTCTTAGGTTGGAAACAACTACTAATTATAACTTACAGAGGAAAGGTGTCAGTGCTAGGACTTGAAACCGTAAGTATCCTGAAAATATGCGTTTGGCGAAACATGTTCCGACAAGACTCAAAGAAATGCACACAAGAGTTCAAAAAGTGGATCGGCTCTCAAAGAAAGATGTTGCAAAACACGTCGACTGATGACAGACAGGTGGGGGGAGACAAACGGTGTTCTTTCAGCTCTGTTGAACAGCCGACATGCAAAATACCATCCCAACCAAAGAGCCTTCCGAGAACGCACTTTGTTTGGATTCTTTGTGAATTACGGTACAGAATTATTTTACAACCGACCCATATACTGAAATTAAATTCAAACTGGTACCTGCTTCTTAAAACAACATGAATTATATATGGAGTCTTGTATGTGAAAACCCCCATCTCTGTTTTAAAAAAACCCATCCCCCCATCCATGGAGCATCTCCTCGCACACATGCCCTTCTTCCTAACCCCCCGCAGCAGGTCAGATACATGCTGACAGTACTCATAATGAGAAGACTCATCTATGACCTTGACATATTTGACATGTGACAGCCATCAACAGTGCCTTTAATCTAGTCTACTGCCAAACGCACCCACAAAAAACCTTTTGGTTTGAAAAGCGGAGTAGAAACACCATTAGATTCTGTTACCCGATTACACTTATCTCAGATATTTGCCATGCCTGTGGGCCTTAAATAAAGCCTGATAAGCACTGGATAAGAATCAATGGAGAATCACGGGTTCTGTTCCAAAACATAGTGAGTTGCCTTGCCGTCTACTACCTAAAAAGGTAACACTTTTAAGGCGGCATCCTAACTGCAATGTAACCTCAAAAATTATGATTTACAATAGTGTTTTGATGTTAGCATGTTGCTAAGCTAAATCATGATGATCTAATAAGTATAACAATATATTTTGGGGTGAACTATCTCTTTAAGGTAATATAATTAGGTTCCATATTAAATCCATACATTTTACCCTGTAATTAAAGTTCTCTCTCTCACACACACACACACAATACATACATACACACACACACGAAAAACCTGTATGACTTTTTATTCTATTATTTTTATTATAATGTTGTTTTGCAATGTTGAAGGTGAGTAAATGATGACAAAATTTTAATTTTTGGGTGAACTATCACTTTAAGTTAACAAAAGAGAATTCCATTCTAAATACATCGACACATATACTTCTGACATACATGTGACTGTGTAGCATTTTGCATTTTGCTTGTTCACACTTGGCGTGTTTGATTAAAACGAACCCTGGTGCGATTGCTCTATTAGTGCGGTTCATTTAAGTGTGAACGCTACCATCCAAACTCTGGTGCGCACCAAACAAGTGGGCTGAGACCCCTGAAAAGATTGGTGTTCCAAGCAAACTCTGGTGCAGTTCAAATGAAATATGAATGCAACACGAACCAAAGACATGTAGGGTACCCATTAAGCCCACTAAAATCTAAGTTTAGCATTTTTCATAGATATTGACATGGTTTATAAGAAAATTCTTTGTTAAAACATAAGATTTATCTTTCATTTGAAAGTGTATTAATTAGTTGATGTACATTTTAGAATATAAAATTAAGATATTTTATGAATAAAGACAGAAGTCTGGCATGGGCTTAATTGGTACTTTGGCACCATTTAAGCCCACGTGTGTTCCAAATAAGCCCACATCATGATTGATTCATAAATATAAAAATCTATTTATTTTAAAGTAGTAAAACATCAATATATTGATTCAGTGACAGGGAAGTATTTAAAAAAAAATATTTTACTAATCTTTCTTTAGAGCCCTGGGTGGGATGGGTAGGTGTTAGCGGCTGGGGGTCCAGGCTGGTGGTCTGGTGTCTTAAGTTGGCTTGACTCTGGAGTAGCTGGAGTCAAGCTGGAAGTGTGTCCTTAAGTTCCTTATGTATAACCGAGCATAACTCGGGAGCCAAGCCGAGTTGGGGCTCCATATTCTGGGCTTACGGGGGTCTCCTATTGGGCCCCCCATGCCCGGAGTATGGAGACTTAACTCGACTTGGCTCTATCTCAATTGAATTAATGTGTGTAATTTTAGGCCTATCTAAATAGTTGTAAATTAAAGTAGTAAGTAAGGTAAGTTAAGGTAAAAGGTTAGTAAGGTAAAAGTACACAAAGACATATTATCATTAAACACTTTCACTTGATCAAAGATTGTAATTAGAGGGATTCCTCAATGAAAGATATGTTTACAAAGACATGCATGCAGCTTAAATATATGTGGACTAAGCATCACAGTAATTTTTATTGTGCCCACATTGAGAAATGTTAAGATTTTTTCATTCAAGGTTAGCTTGTGTTAGCTATATACTATACCATTTAAGCCCATCTTTAAAAGTTAATTCATGAAAATCTGTTCCACAAAACAATTTATGATGTGTTTATTTGTAAATTAACGTAAAATGAATCAAAAAACATTTATTGTTTGTAGTTTACATGCATAATTGTTTGGCATTCTATCTTTTAGTAAGGCTAATGGTTTGACCCTGAGATTAGCTTTGTGCACGAGCTAATAAAACTCATCTTTCAATTTGAAGGAAAATGATATAAAATGATAAAGTACTGTTTGTTCATACACAAAAAACAATACATTTATCTCTTATTTGACATAATATCAATGTACTTGCCAAAGAAATGGCTGAAAATTGCAGAAATGTGTTGATTTCTGAAGGGTCCCGAAACACCAAAGTTTTTGGGTGTCTTTGTGTGAGGTCCCCTGAGAAAGCATGTACATGATTAGGGCTAACTCAACATTGCCAAATGTGATTGGTATGCAATAAAAAAATGTCAGGGAAGTAACAAATCACTGGATTTGCTGAAATAATGAGCAGAATAAAATCTTTTTTTATACAACTTCAAAGTTGACATTGTTGGGCTTAAAGGGTACATGGGCTTAATACTAACCAAAAACAGGACATGTAATAATATGCGACCCTAAAAAGGACAGAATGCTCAAGCATACCTGTTTTTTCTCATCATAGCCATGATGTTGCCCAGGCATCTTGAATTGTGTGTGTGACAAAGGAATTAGGGTATTCTTGCCGCTGTTTTGACTCCTTTACATATTTCATAAGCTCTTCACGAGTTCTCAGCTCCATCATAAACCATCATAGCGAGCGCATTTGGCTCAGCACACAGCATTGTTTGGGATGTTCGACAAGCTCAGTCACAAAAATATGTCATAAAAGCCTATTTTTTTTGTTGTAACTTTAGGTTTGGTGTTCAAAATGACAGTGTGAACCCTAAGTGAACCAGGTTTTTTTTGGTCCGGACTAAAAGAACCAAGAGAACCGAACTAAGTGTAAACATACCCTTAGTTTACAATGTGATCAACTGTCATCTGCCACCAATGGTTTTCTTAGATCGCATATGGAAAATGAAACAGAGTGTCTCCATTATTTTCCTCTGCCAAAGCTGGCACCCTGAAGTGACAGTCTGAGACGCTCGCCAAAAAAAGAACTAGGATGCACTGGGGGGGCATGATTTTCCCCCAAATCATGCAGCTGTACATAAATAAATATTGGGGATTTGCAATGCAATTTTGGATTGTCAAAAGAAAAGAACTTAACAGGTAGCATAATTATGTACCTTAAAATGCAGTCTATATAGGCAGCTGACTATGTTTTAGAATGGAGCTGCAGTCTGAGCTGCTAAGCAAATGAACTTTGACAGTGGAGACAGAAAATCCTGAAAGGTCAGATTGCTAACAAGACCAATCAACATAATGTGGTATCAGATAACCTTCTATGATGTTTATCACCTGTCTGAGGCTGATTTCAATCTATTAAAATGTCTGTTTAATTGTCTGTATTTTCCATTTTACAAACCTAACTAAACCATGTGCACTGTTTTACAGCTAGGCAGCTATTACAGCAATTCAGCCTAACTATTCATCTCAGGGGTGCAGCATTTTTTGCATGCAGGAGTAATTATCTCAAAATACTTGGCATTTACAATTTGGAAAGCTCGTAAAATCTTCATCAAGCGTAGGTCATGCGTGATAGTTACTGAAATGTGAGGGTATTTTTGTAATTTGGAAATCTCATGAGGTAGATTCAACAGAAACATGGCCTGACATGCACGTTATGTGCAAGGCCAACAAGGCCAACAAACGGCTAAAGATGCCTAATGTTTACAGGGTCAGCCAAGACAACCAACAGACAAAAATCACTCCAACCACAGGATTTCCTCATTTTGTGTCACTCGAGGCTGCTTCATCGTGCTGCATGGCCAGCGAGAGCTTCCCGTGACCCTCAAGGACTGGAAACTATGATGCAAAACACAAATGCACGCCTACTGAAAGAGAAACCAAACCAAAACCGCTGAACCCGCAAATCACTTTGCAATTCAGTGTCCACACTGAAAACACTTCAGGAAGAAAAGAAAAAAATCTATGTGCGGTTTTCTCTTCATTTGAGACTAAAATATGATGGAATTAATACTACATGCTAGACGCTACTACTGCTAAATTTCATAGTCATTTTACAATGGCTTTGAATGTCACTCATCCAATTGGAATTGTTTTGGAAGTCATATTTTTAGTCTTTACTGAATGTTGGGGTCAAATCTCTGGGTCACACTGTGTCACAGCTTAGTGGTAGCATTCTGATAGGATGGTCTACTGCTCCAATGCATCAAAGCTCAAGGGCATACACCAAAAATATACACACACACAAAGTATTCAGGCACATAAATCAAAGAAGCAGCACAGAGTAAGGCCAAGTGATAACTGTGTGTGCATGCAGCATTAGTCGGTCAGCAATGTCTGAGGACACTGGCTGATCTGCACTGCTACTAAAGTTGCCAACCATTTTGTATATCGCAAAACTAGCCCATATTTATAGGAATAGTTCACAGAAAATTAAAAATCTGTCATAATTTACTCACCCTCATGTTGTTCCAAACCTGCATGACTTGCTTTCTTCTGCAGAACACAATGAAAGATATTTTTCAAAAACATCTAAATGTATTTTTGTCCATCCATACAATGAAATCCAGTGTTGTTTTATACCCCACCGACTTTCATTTTAGCATCATAGTAAAAACAGCTGGAACATTATACAAAATATCTACTTTTGTGTTCTGCTGAAGAAATAACTAAGTCATTCTGTGTTTATTCAACCAAAGGTCCCCGGCTAAAATGTTTGATTTTTTTTTCTGTTGAAAGAAATACATGAATGAAGAAAAACCAAGAACCATAGGGTTTCATATTAATTTTATTCAAATTAACCTGTATTTAAAGGGATAGTTCATGTGGAACATAAAATATATTTTGAAAAATGTCTGTTTTGTTTTTATTCATTGAATGAAAGTCAATGGGGTCCAATGTTGTTTTGCAATGTGAAAGTGAGTAAATAAGGGCAAATTTCATTTTTGGTAAACCAAATTGGATCCATTCATTTTATATTAAAGCTGCTGACCGTAACTTTTTTTGGTTAAAATGATCCAAAATCAATTATTGAGCAAGTACATAACCTCTGGAAATTTGAGCATGTCGCCGTTTGTCTTTGCGTCATTATGTCACATCTGTTTACATAAAGAACGAGTCCCAGCTAACTAGGCTATATCGCATGTGAGGAAGCTCATTTATAGCCTTTTCTCATAGCAGCTGCGGATTGTATGGTATATGACAAATTAACGTTAGTGATTAGACTTTATTAGAAATTTAGAAATATAGAAATTTAAATCTACAGGTAACGTTAATACACACTAAATACACGTAGTCAGGCAATGCTGATGTTGTTAACATTAACCATTTGAGAACAAAGTATAACAATAATAATAATTTGCACGTTTTTACGTGATCCGAGCTAGACAATCATTAGATTTAATCACCATTGACATCGCGGTTCATTTTAATGCTTTTTTTTCCTCAGTTGGTCAAAACAAAAGTGGCAGATTTGTTACTTACTTGTTCAGATTGCATTTTCCGGTGAAAATTCTTACTTTGGTCATAGACAACAATCTGTGATTCCGAAATACAGTATCCACACCGATGTGGTGACTGACAGCAAACATTAGATTCATTCGCGCTGAGGAGCCGTGCCGACGCACAACCCATGTAAAGATGATAATTCCGCAAATAACTGCAAATTGCCGGTTTCAAAAAGAGATGCCGACAAAGAGGCAAAATTTACAGACTGCAGCTTTAATTACCCTGTTTTTAGTTTAAATCAAACCTTTAAGACTTTCTTCTGTGCAACACAAAAAGTATATTTATAGGGGGGGGGTTTTGTCTTTACAATGAAAGTCAATGGGGTCCAATGTTGTTTTGCAATGCTGAAGGTCAGTAAATGATGACAAAAACTATTGCTTTAAGCTGCAGACTGTGTAGTATTTTGCTTTTGTTTAAAACATGCTCAGCTGTCACCTGGCACCAATGGTTTACTTAGATCTCAAATGGGGGTGTCTGTTATTTTCCTCTGCTGAAGCTGGCATACTGGCAGACTGACTGACTCACCAATCAAGATATAGGACGCATCGAGAGGAAGATGGACAGAGAGAATGGCGACAGAGCGTATGCATCAATCAACTATCGTATGAGCCTTGTCACACTGCACATCAGAGCGGCAAAGAGCTAGAACTCTGAGTCAGCACTTCCATGCAAATCTGGCCTTAGTCTGAGTGGAGTGCAGCAATTCTTCATCCACAGTGTACAAGGAGGGAGCACCATTGCACTGCAGCACTGGCTATCTGGCTACTGAGCGTTATCTCGAATAACAGATCTCTATTGGCGAAACACACCCTAAACATGTGTCTAAAATGCATTACAATACATATACAATGACAAAAACATCTTTCTTCCCATATATGTGTGTGCATACTACAGCTTCAGGCATGGGCGGGTGTCTAAGTGTATAATGTTAGCACTAAATAAGATGTTCCTGTTTGACTGTGCTGGAGGGTGTGCTAGAATGAGGGACCAGAGTGGGAATGGAGACGGATGAGGGAGAAGAGGTGAATTCTTTGGCTTTAAACCATACTATTACAGCCGAGCGATCCAAGCCAAGCCCTCCGCAGGAGAAACATCATGTGACAGGGAGGAACAATGCATCCAGATCTCTGCATTGCTGAGGCGTTATTTTGGGAGTTTGGCATTGGTCTTACACCTCAGTGTGGAGCAGCTCAATTTCTGGCATGCCTTGCATTTTAGCAGGATACATAATGGACTGTGAAATATTGGCCACATGTCCAATGACCTCACTTTTCAATTTATTAAAATAACAAAATTACTACCAACCACATTCGCATACTATGTATATACCAAGGAAATTCAATTAAATCCACAATATTACCACAGCACCATGTCTAATTAACCATGATAAGCACTTTTTTCACTGGTCAAGGGATTCCACATGGGCATTGATCCAATTTGATTTTGTATTGACAGTGGGTTTTGGAACGTAGAGAGGGAATACCTGTTTAACACACTGCACTGGTTAACGAATGTATCATGTGGGAAACCCCATCAAACTATTTCCTAAGCTGCCTCCAATCTTCTACAGCCAGTAAAGGGGAAAAGAATGAAAAGCTAAAGTATGTAAGCATCTTTGCCAAGTGGCCATAGATCCATTTTAGTAAAAAGCCCAGGGAATCTGCATGAACTCACTCTTTCACAATGAAAAAAATAATCAGAACAATACAATATGGCTTTAGGTCACTGGTCTAGACTTGGTTGGCAATAGTAGGGAAGGCAAGGAAATGCGAACAAATCGTTTATTATGTGTCTCGTAAGGTTATGCATACATTTCTCTGGAGGCCTGGGACATTCCAGGGGGTTTCGCATATAATTGCAGCTTAGCGGCCTTGTCTCAACATACATGTGATTCTCATTATGTTGTAGTACATTGTGACGGCCTCAAGGCTCCAATTATCCATCAACACTGAATGTGGAATACTCATCACTGCCCGTACCTAAACCATAAGTGGTTGCTGTGTCCTCCTCAGTAATAGTGTTTATTATGAACTGCCCTCAGACGCTGAGGAAAACCAGAGCAACCAGCCAAATTTATCCCCTCATTCTCTTTCGCCTCTTTTTTGAACTATGAACGTTGTAAAAATGTGTTAGTGTGTCACAAAAAAGCAAGATACGAAGTCTCTTGTGAACCTAACTTTGACCTTGGTGACAATAAACTGCGACTTTGGTCTCCGTTCCAATGACTGTCACATTGAAATGTGAATGAAAGAGTAAGTGTGTGCTAATGAGCTCATGACTGAGTGACCTATCCAGTCAGTCTTTAAATAGTCAAGTCTACAAAGGGGACAAACACAATGCACAGCCGTTTCCCCGTATGACATCATGTGTCCAGCGGCTCAGTGGAGTTTCCTGATGCTGCCCTACTGAGACTCCCTACAGGAAATGGGCACTTACACTTTTTCGCACAAGCACACATGCACAATGACGCACAATAGCTCAAATTACAATAATCTCAAAAACGTCCTGACCAGTGTGCGACAACACTGACCAGCACTGTCCCCTTTACGGCCTAAGTTGCTTGATGGCAAGTTAGATTTGCATTTTCATTCAAATAAAAGGACCAGAGCATTGTAAACCAAACAACCAACTAAGTAGGGACTGTGAATTGGCACTGCATTCAGGCGATGGTCAACACATCTAAACCCATGCTGTTTGTTGCATTCTATTCATTTCTTAGAAAGTTACATAACATAACAGTTAGTTAAGCCAAACTTTTCTCTAGAGGTAGATGGCTGTTCATTCTGCTCGATTTTAGCAATTAGATCATTTACAGATCTGCAGGATGAACTCTGCCCCCATAAAAGTTGGCCTATTTGCCTTAAAAGTCCATTCAGTAAAGTTTTGGTTACATATAGCATCTTATTTGTTTCAATAGATTTTGGACATGATACTGACACATATCGGCCTGGATGCATGACGTTTGTTTACTAAAGGGTTAGTTCACCCAAAAAATTAATTACTTACTTAAGTAATTACTCTAGCCTCATGTTGTTCCAAACCTGTAAGACCTTCGTTCATCTTCAGAACACAAATTTGATCCATAGACATCGTCCATAGACAGCAATATAATCACCACTTTCAAGGTCCAGAAAGGTACTAAAGACATCGTTAAAACAGTCGACGTGACTGCAGTGGTTCAACGTTAATTTTATGAAGCGACGAGAATACTTTTTGTGTGCAAAAACAAAACAAAGTTAATGACTACAAAAATATTTTCTCTTCTGTGTCATTCTCATATGTTGTTTACGTTCAGTGTTGCTCTACGTCAGAATGCTGACTCGTTATTGGCCGGCTCAGAGTCCTGTTTGATAAACCCGCACCCGATATCCAACAGAAACATTAATTTTAGCCTGTACCCAACCCGACCCGTTTGGACATAAAAACCACGACCCAACCCGCACCCGCATTAAATCTCCTTCATGAGGTAGACAAAAATAATTTTCTTATGTAGCCTAACACAAGCAATAAAACCAACATTAGGCATTCTATATGTCGCTGCATTTAATTAAACATTGCATTAAACAACACAAGTAAAATAATAGAACAAAGAATGTTTTAGTAGGCCTATTTAACTGTAAGCTTAAAGTAAATATTAGCAGATTCACTCAGCATTTAAACGCGGTTGTCTCTTCTCAAACTCAGCAACCATTTGAAAGCACCTATCAAATGCACCGAATTGAGTTTAAATAGTTTTGGCTATTGGACCCACAGTCCGCCCATGCCTACACATTTTTTTGTGTCCACATAGTTTAATTAAATTTATAAGGGTAAAAATTGCAAAATAAATTTGCAAATTACTTGCATACATTCTCTTTTTTGATGACCAAGTCTAAAATTTCTGGTTTTAATTAATTTTGAAAGAATATTTGGGGATTGATTGCAAAAATGTGGTGTAACCGTAAAAACTTACCGTAAAAAGTACCAAATAACTGATATTGTTTAAAAAAGGTGAAATTCTCAATAAAACACCATATCAGCTAGTTTGGCATAATCTTACATTAGAACAATTTAATAGTAAATAAAAATAAATTTAACACCATTGTTTTGAATATTATAAATAATTTGGGGAATCATATGAGTCAAGTCAAATTCCTGAAGTGTCAAGGTGGTGTAACCACCATTCAAGGAGCCATTCTGTTAATATTGTGCAAGAAAACCATGTGACAGGAAATTATATCACAGAGAATGACCCCTGGTGACACTAACTGCTGCATGTAAAGTTATTAACTGTCTTTAAATTATGAGATAATTTGACATTTTTAGGGTATGGTCAGGTATTCTTGGGTATACATGTCAAATGGTATGACCCCATGAATACATTGATAATTCATCATTATAAAAAGGTGTATTAACTTTAAAAATTACATTTTAAATATTTCCACCAAGGTCATGTGCTTACATAGGTGTCCATGATAATAACTGTCAAATTTGATTTTAAATTGAAATGTCAAATGGTGTAACCGGTTACATCATTTTACTCCTATTACAAGCCTTTCTGTTAGGGGCAAATTTAGTCAAAAATCACTAGTTTATGATGCTGATTAAAGATGTAATATAAACTAACCTACTATTTGGAACTATTTTCAAATGTTCAATGTTTTATTTTTTTGAGAAAGTGGTGCTTTATCCACAACTTTATTATTAAAGCTCTGTAAGTCAATAAAATAAAATATAATTATGTTGCACAACATTGAAATGTTTAGCTTCAATGCTTATTCCCTTTCCATTCACTTAAAAATTTAAGCAATATAAACTCATGGAGCAATTGCTAATGAGAGACAAGCGCGACAAACGTATCGAGAGCAGCAGAGCTTTTATTATGCCGCAGTCGCTGCTTCTGCTTCTTCCGGACAAGCGT
Organism: Elopichthys bambusa; assembly: GCA_037101425.1. Lineage (NCBI taxonomy): Eukaryota > Metazoa > Chordata > Actinopteri > Cypriniformes > Xenocyprididae > Elopichthys > Elopichthys bambusa. The sequence goes on along the minus strand of CM074445.1, from coordinate 22,113,518 downwards.
ATGTGGGGTAAAGCAGCACTGTTTTATCATATTAGACACATTTGTGTATTGAAATTTGTTATAATGCTACACTGTGCGTTCGCTCGGCAGCTGCTATGAGACACTTGTTGCACACTGCAGTCAACTAGATCCATATTAGGCATGGTAAAACGTACTCACAGTAAATCTAGAAAACAAGATTTAAACAATAAGACTAAACGTGTTTAGCTATATAACATGATTCGTTTTCTGTCGATGTATCCAAACAGTTGCTCACCTGCCTAATAAAACATAATATATTAAAGTGTCTTTGGTGTTTCCATGGTTTCTACAAAATAAAACCAGAAACCGAGGTTAACACTGGTATGATGTCATTGATAGGTGACGCACAGACACGGCTCGTGTCCTGGTTATAATCTCATATTTCTCTAGGTTTAAACATTCTTGGAAACATCTGGCATAATAGAAGTACACAAGTCAACAAAATATATAACATTGTTCTAGTGGTTTTTGGATATTTTAATATTTAATATACACATATTGTGCATTTAACCAAAGACTACAATTTACATCTATGAAATACAATTCATTCAATTTCTAATATTTTATAATTAAAACAACATAAAAGAGCCCCTTTTCCCTCAATAGATATATTGATATATAGTTTCAAGCAAGGAAACAGTGGCTCATCACAGAGCACAAGTGAATTCTGATCCTGCTATCAGATATTTTTTTCTTAATTGTAATTACAATACGAGACACGAGTTCACTGTTCATCACTTTGATGATTTCTTGTTATCAGATATTGTTCCTTAAAGGATTAGTTCACCCAAAAATGAAATTTATGTCATTTATTAATCACCCTCATGTTGTTCCAAACATGTGAGACCTTCGTTCATCTTCAGAACACAAATTAAGATATTTTTTATGAAATCTGAGAGCTTTTCTTTTTTTTTTTAAATCTCCCATAGAAAGCAACGAAATGACCACATTCAAGGTCCATTCATTATCCTCACGCAGGTGACGCAGTAAGCGCAATGAAGGCTTCCTTGTTTATGTCCGAATGCCGGCTCAGTATTAGCCAAAGTTGATCATGTGATCAGCACAGCGCATGCGTGTGATACTGACACAGGATCCGGCCAATAATGAGCTGGTGTTCTGACGTAGAACCTGGAGTTGCTGTACTGTGTTTACGATGTCAACAGCATAGGAGAATGACAGGGAAGAGATAAAATAGTTTAAAGTTGCTAGTTTTGTTTTTGCACACAAAAAGTATTCTCGTCTCTTCATAACATTAAGGTTGAACCATTGCAGTCACGTCGACTGTTTTAATAATGTCTTTAGTACCTTTCTGGACCCTGAAATGGGTAATTTCATTGCTTTCTATGCCAAATAAAAAAAGCTCTCAGATTTCATCAAAAATATCTTAATTTGTGTTCTGAAAATGAACGAAGGTCTTATGGGTGTGGAACGACAAGGTGAGTAATTAATTACAGAAACTTCATTTTTGGGTGAACTAACCCTTTGACTGTAAAATATACGAGACATGATTTCACTGTTCATTACTATGATTATTTCTTGTTGCTAGATGTTGTTTTTCATCACTCAAACCACTTAACTTGTTGACTGTCATACTTGATTTTCAGTGTCAATTTGTTCAACAAACAATGGCCTTTGGCTGTAGAAGCAACATGGTCAGGTGGTGTAACTGGTTTGTGTCAATTGGTGTAACCAGTATGTTTCATAAAAATATAATTATATACAGAAAAAATAATGTGGAATAAAATGTAATCATCTAGTTTAGTGTAATAACATGTTTTTTTTTTTAACAATTTTTACATAATTTGTCAAAGATTATTTAGAAAACAGATGTGTTTTCAGCATATGTCCCACCAAATATTGCAAAAACACAAAAAAAAATTGTAAAAAAATTTACATTTAGAGATAACTAATAAAATTATTTTTCGTTTGATATTTTAAATTGAAGTATATATTTCTATGAGTACGCTTACATGCCATCTAGGTGGATAAAATATTTAATATTTCTCATTCTTCGGCGGTTACACCATTTGACATTTTCAGGTACATTCATTCTTAACTTTAGTAAAAAAATTGTACAAATGTCATTTTTATTAACATAAAATTTACATAAATAAACTATATACATTTTAACGTACCCGATGCATGCTTTTGAAAAAGGTTTTTTAAAAGATTTCTTAATTTCTCATCTTGCCACACCATATTTGTCACTGACCCAAATATTATTCCACCCGTTACATAAAACGCATGCAGGACTCTGGGCCGGCTCTTGCGTAAGCATCACACGAATGTGTCGTGCTGCTTACATGATCAGCTTTGGCCAATACTGAGCTGGCATTCGGATGTAAACACGGATCCTTCACTGTGCTTACTGCTTCAACTGCGTAAGGACAATGACAGGGAAGAGAAGAGACTGTTGAATAAAGTTGTTAAAATTTTGTTTTTGCACAAAAAAAGTATTCTCGTCACTTCATAAAATTAAGGTTGAACTCTAGTCACATCGACTGTTTTAACGATGTCTTTAGTACCTTTCTGGACCTTGAAAGTGTTGATTATATTGCTGTCTGTGGAGGAGTCATATACCTCTCGGATTTCATCAAAAATATCTTAATTTGTGTTCCGAAGATGAACGAAGGTCTTGCGGGTTTGGAACAACATGAGGGTGAGTAATTAATGACAGAATTTTCATTTTTGGGTGAACTAACCCTTAACTGCATGCTGATCCATACCATCAGTCATGTTAGGCAAGGCAAGTTTATTTACATAGTACATTTCATACATGGTGGTAATTCAACCATGCACGTAACCATAAAAAAATATGGGGGTCATAAAAGGAAATGTTGTGTTATATTGTGTTTGTAAAGTTCCTTAGGTATACACACACACACACACACACACACACATATATATATATATATATATATATATATATATATATATAACATCTTTTTCTAGAAGACTGAGTGTTCTGGATTCTTCATTATTTGTAAAACATAAGCAATTTTGCAAACAATTACTGAGTGCACCTTTAGCATCTGCCTGAAAATTATATATAAGAGAAAGAATACACATGGTATTCTGCTGGTAAACATGCACAGAGGCCATAAATAAATTAGTTTGTTTATTTGTGGCCCTTGTCAAAATGAAAGCCCTCTGCACTGTATCCACCTTGTTTCAGCAGTAAGCAGAGAGACTCATTAAGGTGAGCTTCACATTCCACATTCATGCACAAACCAGTCTAGCGATGATGTCATCTTCATTTCTGTCCCCCCTCGAAAACAACTTAATTCCGTACAGCAACTTTGTCTGTTAAGCAGCTGGCTAACGTCAGACAATAAAACAATAGTTTGTTCGCCTCTCGCATGTCCCAGTGAATCGCCAAACAACTGACGTGTGGAACGCGTGAAAGACAAGGCGTGCAATGCATGAAATGTGTCTTACCCCAGTCTAGGAACTCCAGGACGTTTTTCTCTCTTCTGAGGGGAGAATTATTGCACTCATCGTAAAGGCAGACAAGAACATCCAACAAGGTCTCCACGCTAAAGCACTGGCCGCTGGACTGAGATGGGCCATCTAGAATCAGTTTCTCCAGCTTCTTCAAACGCACCTCTCCAGACATGGTTTCAAATGGTGCTGATGCCTCACAGTATGGTCAGTATTTGCTCCCACGGTAGCAAATGGGACCGGCCAGTGGCACACTTGAGTGATTGCTCCGAAAAACTTAAAGGCTCAAAAAATATAGTCGAGGTTAAGGGGGTCAATCATGGTCCCTCTCGCACCGATGCGTCCATATCAATCCACAACATCATGAATTCGCAGTCCTTAGATGCATAGAACTTACAGCCATCGACCCTGCCCTGGCCGGTGGATTTGACGTATATAACCTAAGCTTATGTATTCCCGATTTCAGCTTCTCCTTTGAAGGACACTTCACAAAAGAAGTCACCAAAGAAGTTTAAAGCAATCCCCTGAGATATGATGATATCTGTGGTTATCCATAATGCAGTAACAAAAGCGCATCAGCAGCACGGGATCTGCATTGCTACAAAGCCCCATATGCCCCTCCTCTGGCAGGACTGCGAAAGCCTTAGCAAGCTGTTTTTCCTTTAAATTCCTCTCTTCGTATATACAAAACGCTGGCAGAGAGAGCAAGCCTTGGGTTCGAAAACGGTTACGCGATATGCACTTGTCGAGGGAAGCTTTGCGGCGAGGAGCTGAAAATACGCGTCCTCGTTCATGTCGTTGGAGGTGTCTGCTCTTCTGCCTTCCCCTGCTCTGCTCCCGGTCGCCGTGTGTCTCCCTCTCTCTCTCTCTCTCTCTCTCTCTCACAGCTCGCTGCTGCTGCTGCAGGCAAAACCCGACATCATCATGGCGACCGTCACGGCATCTGCTGCGGGGAATGGAGGGATATGCTGGAGGGAAATAGTAGAGTAGTGTATACTAGAGCAGTGTGCGAATTATCCGCCAATTATTCACTGACCTTCAGGGGGGTCGACCTTTTTAAGGGATTTCTGTCAGTAATTTGCCGTTGAGGTTCGTTTTGCTTAACCCAAATTATCTTTTAGCGCAGTGCGCTAATTATTTAAACAATTACGAAACACAAGTTATGTTATTTTCTTGTGGTAAATAAATAATAAACTGAAAACGGCAGGACTTTTTTGTTGACTAACGTCTGAAGGTGACGGAAAGAGCTCGAGCAACTTACTGTTGCTATGGTTACCTCTGCAGGCGAACGCGACTAGGCTATTTATCGCACTTTGACTAACTTGTTTTTGGTTACTCGTACGTTTAATGCTTTTGTTAAACTCGTATGTTTAATGTATGTAAACATACTTTTACATACATTGTTCTTTGTAGTCCCTTGGGAGCCTTAAAGGGATAGTTCACCCAAATATGAAAAATCTGCCATCATTTACTCGCCCTCAAGTTGTTCCAAACCTGTATGAATTTCTTTCTTTCTTTTTTTTCTTTCTTCAAACATTTGATGGACCCCTTTGACTTCCATAGTATGAAAAATTACTATGGAAGTCAATGGGGTCCATCAAATGTTTGGTTACCTATGTTCTTAAAAATATCTTCCTTTGTTTTTAGCAGAAGAAAGAAATACAGGTTTGGAACAACTTGAGGGTGAGTAAATGATGACAGAATTTTTATTTTCGGGTGAACTGTCCCTTTAATTATTAGGCTAGAGGGTTTATGCGCCCCTTGAAAGTTCTTGAAATGATTCTTATATATAATGATCTCTTACATTCACAAAATAAAATGAACACACACACACTGTAAAACAAAATAAATGCAATACTTTGCAAAAGCAGTTTATGCATGGTAACTGGTGGTGATTGGTGTCTCATTCAAACAGTCATTTCTACTGAATATTTTTGGGAATAAACGCAAAGTTTCTTTTCCCCATTTTCTCTTATTTAGTAGATCTCTTGTGCAGAAACTTTGTTTTTTGTTTTTTAACAAAAATGAGCACTTTCGCCCTCTTGTGCCCAATATTCTGCATTGCAATTGCAGTGGGAAATTTGATCAAGAGCGTCTCTGACATGACGTTTAAAATTTTCCGTGTATTTATTTTACGTTTCTAGAGTAGCAGATACGCTTATAAATGTTAGTTTACCTTTCGTAAAAATGTGGCGCTATGTCTGCAAATAAAATTTAAAAATGAGATGCAAATATATGTTAGTATTTTCATATAGCCTAATATAGGCTATATGCCACTTTTTTAATAAAAGGCCTATTTCTTAAACAAACAAGCTGTTTAGTTCGATAGAGTAGCAAAACATATTTGTCACATCAAACGAAAATGTCAAAGCACAGCTGTTCACGTGAAAGCGTTTGACGTTTGTGACATCTTCTCTTCTCAAGGTGGCGTATTTCATAAACATTATTCTATAAATCTCAATCTGACAATTGCCACACCAAGCCTAATAAGGTGCTAATCGTGTCTTTCATGTCAAAACATTTGATGTCAGAACCAAACTGCGGCAGGATGTAGGGAATGTTGAACAGGAAGTTAACATTCAATTATTAATTTCTTCTGACCATGAGAATTTGTTTAAACAATAAATATCCTTAAGCACGTTTAAATTAAAATGAGCTATTTTACAAAAAAATATATAGGCTATATTATATAGGATAGGCCTATATCTGTAGCCTATCGGATATGTATTTTCACGATTACGATCTTAATCACTGACAAGGAGAACACTGAATTTTCAACGCAGCAATATTTACAGTCGTTACCTTCATGACGTCGAATTGTTTGTTGTTTTATCAAACCGAGGCGGGATCCGTTTGAATAGGGCTATTTTTCGTATGTAGTAGAGAGGTGTTAATTAGCGCATGTTTTGTTGATTGGCGTGTACCTCCATCCTTTGATTAAGGATATACTACCCGTGAGAATTAGATGGTACTTATATTGACAAAAGGGCCTCAAAATAATCGACAAGGGAAGGACAGAAGACTGACAGAAATCACACAAGGATCCTGCACTTAAGTTTGCTCGTGCACCATGTGTATTGTACAAAATGAGTCAAGCAGATCCCTAGACTGAGGATTGTTGGCAATTAATTTCACATCTAACTAACCTTACTGTTAATAGAGTTTTAAATGCAACATTTATATCATTTTTTTTATATATATAGCCTATATATACTTATTCACATTTCATATTCCAGACTTATTACCAGATGTTCAAGCAAACTACTTCTAAACTATTTGGAGAAATAAAAGTGTATCTAGTTTTTTAGGCCAAATATTAGCAGATGACTACTCTTGCAGCAGATATGGTAATACTCCTGTGGGCTCAAACAGTGAGCTCTTTTGTCTGATTCTGCATTTGTATTGCATTAATTTGCCTCCATCTCCAGCCAGTCATTTGTCATCTGTTCTTCCTGTGAGCTCCTTTAGTCTGTCTGACATCTTAGAGCAAATAGAGGGGCCAATACACATACTTAGACACTGGGCCCTCAGTGCCACTAGCCCCTCTTCTAATGTTAGTGTGACCAAACAAGGAATGGCAAATCTGGCAATGGAATCAGATAATCACTAACCTGTGAAGAGCCTCCCAATCCACATCCATACTGCAGCCCTGGATTAAACAGTCTGTTTGCCTAATAATTTTAATCTGTGCATCAAGCAGAAGGATGGTGGTCTTCGAATAAACATCTAATCCCTCAGGCCACCCAATGATGATGGGCCCGCAACGAGGGCGATCGGAATGCTGCTTAGACAGAGGGACTGAAAACTCTGTACTGACAGACTCTTGCCAGACTAGGAATGTTTTACAATGTCCAGGGGAATGTACACATGAGGAACAAGGGTGCTACATCAACGTGCACATGCAAACTGGAATGGAGGGTGCGTTCTAGGTTCACCATGTCTGGAAGGTCATCGGTAAATCCACACAAGAAGAACGTTGTATGTCAGCCATACAGATATTCATACAGAATTACGTTAACTATTGCTTGTATTGCAAAAAAAAAAACCCCCAAAAAACTTGTTTTGTTAAATTGCATAATCTATGTATCTATCTGTCTATCTATCTATTTATCTATCTATCATCTGTCTGTCTTTTTATCTATATAATCTTTCAGTCTATCTATCTATCTATCTATCATCTGTCTGTCTTTCAGTCTGTCTATCTATCTGTCTATCTATAATCTGTCTATCTATATCTGTCTGTCCGTCTATCTACCTATTTATCTATCATCTGTCTGTCTTTTTATTTATCTATCTATCTCTCATCTGACTGTCTGTCGTTCCATATATCTATCTATCTCTCATCTGTCTGTCTGTCGTTCCATCTATCTATCTATCTATCTATCTATAATCTGTCTGTCTGTTTATCTATCTATCATCTGTCTGTCTGTTTATCTATCTATCATCTGTCTGTCTTTCAGTCTGTCTATCTATAATTTGTCTATCTATCTATAATCTGTCTGTCTGTTTATCTATCTATCTGTCTTTATATATATGTATCTATCATCTGTCTGTCTTTCAGTCTGTCTATCTATAATCTGTCTATCTATCTATAATCTGTCTGTCTGTTTATCTATCTGTCTGTCTTTATATATATGTATCTATCATCTGTCTGTCTTTCAGTCTATCTATAATCTGTCTATCTATCTATAATCTATCTATCTATAATCTTTATGTCTATCTATCTATAATCTGTCTGTCTGGCTTTCTGTCTGTATCTATCGATGAAATAGGAAATTATTTTATTATTATGTAGCCTATTATTATTATAATTAGCCTATTTTATGTGAATGAAAATTGGTTATTTGAAATATCATTCTATTTTTAAGTTCTCCGATGAATCGTGGCTTTCATGTATCACCTATTCACCTTCCCTCTGATGTCAGTCACCACCCCTTTGACAAAGTGCGAACAACTGGGGGTCTTACGGGTACATATAAGGACGGGCCGCTGTCAAAGCACATTCATTTCAGCCCGTGAACAGCAGCACAGACTCAGAACTTCTCCTGCACCTTCACATTGAAGATGTCCTCAATCCGTGCCGCTTGCCTCCTTTGCGCAGCACTTTTCGCGATGGTCAGGGGTTTCACCCACGAAGACATGAAAGAGGCTCTGCTAAAGAAACTGGGACTTAGTGAAGTTCCGAAAATTCACAAGAGGGATCTGGAGAACCTTGTTATTCCAGCGCACATTAAGAACAAATATATTACCATGCTAAAACTGCACCACGCAAGGAAACGCCGCTCGCTTCCCAGTTTAGCCGGCATCCTGAGGGGAATCCCTGGCAATGCAGGTAAGATTAATTTGCTTAATTAAAATGCACAATTTATAATAAAATTTAGAGACAAACAACTGGTAAACTGAAATTAAATACTAAAATGTAGTTCATAAAATGTGCCATGCAAATGAAATAAGCTAAATGCAAATGTGTAGTTTTTAATAAATAAATAAATTGCTCTTGTCTATTCCAGACATCTCTGGTGAATTTGTATATTCTGACACGACACGTCAACGTGTGGTCTTTGAGATGACATCAAGAATCCCAGAGAACAGTGAAGTGACCATGGCAGAACTGAAACTGTTCAAGAAAGCCCCACAGAAGCGCTCCATCCCAGAGAGAAAGGGCCACAGGCCCGTCAACAACGCCAGGGTGAGCATCTACTGGGTGGAACCTCTGGAAGACGGGTCAAACCGAACTTCACTAGTGGATTCCAGGTAAGCAGAGACGGCCACAGACAGTCATTATTCTTTCCTCATTATGCTAATTCCACTGCTGATTGGCGTTAAGGAACATGCATGCTAAGTGTCACAACCATTACCTCCTCAGGTTGATTCCCATTCACGAAACCGGCTGGAAGAGCTTTGATGTCACCCAGGCGGTACACTATTGGTCGAAGAGCCGAATGGAGATGCCCATGCACCTTGAGGTGTGGATCGAGGGCGAGAGACCCGGCAGTTACGCGGCAGAGATGGCCAAGTGTGTCCACTTCACAACTCAAGATCCAAACGACAATACTCTGGGAAAACCTGAGCTTGTTCTTTACACCCTCAACCTCGAGGAGTTTGGGTAAGCGTCGCTTCATTTCTTAATATTCGATTTTTTTTTTTCTGGAGTAGGCCTAGTTGTTTTAGGCTACACCTTGTAAACTACAGTAAAATATAGTTTTAAAGAAGAAATTAAAATATTTTTTATTTTCTTTCTTTAATTACACTAATTGTAATGAAACGTAACATTTATCATCACGTACTTTTTTATTTAAAAAAGTAGGCTATTTAGCCTATGTGCTAATTTGCTTCATTTAGGCTACATTCTCTCTTAGTTATTAGTAGGCTGTTTAGAAATATAATATATCATTATTTATAATGTATGTATGTATTCTCATATACTAGACTATGTATTCTCGTACATTGTATGTAATACTATGTATTTAAATAATGTAATTGTGGCAAATATAGGCTAGGTCTACTTTTTATAGGAATTTTTCAAAATGTAAAAAAAATAATCAAAATAATCACCCTATTGTTGTTGTAATGACATTTTTACATGTGATTTATGTGTAACGTGCTGTAAAGTGTTAGCCTACGGAATTATTTCTTAAAAATGTTTCATTTAAAACGCTCAATGTGTTAATATTCTTTTATTGTTCACTTTGCAGGTCTAGTGGAGACTGTGAAACCAATAAAGACAGTGAAATGTGCTGCAGGGAAAAATACTTCATCAATTTCCGAGCTTTGACTTGGACCCAGTACTGGATCATCGAACCCTCCGGGTATCAGGCGTTCCGATGCAACGGCGGCTGCCGGCAGCCCAAGCGTAATTACGGTTACGGAGAGAGAAAGTGCGCGGTTGTGGAGAGCGCACCCCTACCGATGATGTATTTAGTAAAAAAGGGAGATTATACTGAAATTGAGGTGGCTGAATTCCCAAACATGATTGTTGAAAAGTGTGGATGCGCAATGGATAATATTTCAGTTGTATGAATATGCCATTTTCCATCGACCACCAGTCATCATGACGCACTGTAGCCTACTTTGTTAAAGGCTAAGGCTAAGAAAGGGTGTTGGCAACTTAACCTTTATGACATACCTTAAGCACTTTGTATAAATTTGTAAATATTGCTAAATTGATATGCATTTATTTTTGCATTTGTATATGATGCCATATGAAAGGAAAAGATTGAGTTGTAGATGTTATATTTTGAGCAGTAAATAGAATGAGTTTGTTGTATATGTCACACTTTGACTGAATATAAATTAAACTATTTTTCATTGAAACCTTCTCATTTAGTGACTTTCCCTCTTCTTAAACCAAATAAACATTTGCATATTCCAGTGTTTGCAGATGGCCACATGGAGAGCAGATGTAAATAGCCTACAGTTATGTTTTTGTTTACTCTACACACACAAATAATCACTTATTAAACAGAACAATTTATGGTTTAAAAAGGAGTTAAGTGTCAAGATCCTTATTTAAATATACATAAATAACAGTCTAAAGGGTTCTGATACATAGTGCCAATTAGGTTTTACCAAAAATAATAATAATAGTGGTTACCAGTCAAAACAATGATATTAGGAAAAATTAGAGAACAAAGTTTATCTCAAGAGTTTTATTACATTATTTACTGACACATTTCCTTACATTATGAAACACTTTAACATTCATCTCGTTGAAAAAAAAAAAAAATGCCAAAATACAAACATCATAAACCATTCCACCTGTCATCTCTCAATAACACAACGCCACATTTTTTGTACAATTTACTAGACACTTTTCATCCTCAAAATAGCATAAGCAAGGTCTGTGTAGCAAAACAATCATCACAAATCTCTCATGCCATGCTATATCTACTAATTTTATAAGGGACAGGGTCATTATCTCATCCCACATGAAATCGTTTAGAGAAAAAACAAAAACATACAAAAAAACCCTTTCCGAAATAAGTTACCTTTACATCAATTTATATGGTATACAATTAAAAAAAAAAAAAAAAAAAAAATTATCCCACTTAAACTATTACATCATGATAAAATACACCAATTTTAAGTCAAAAATAGCTGCCCTTTTTCTTTGGCCATTTGGCACTTTATAAGAAATATATTAATTGAAACAAGTCAAGGGCCTTTCTTGATGAAAATCAGGATGTCTTACTGATGTGATCATGGGGTAAATGTGATTTCCAGAGATTATGGTGGTCTGAATGATGAGTATCAATATGCAGTCATTTAAACTGCAAAAATCTGTATCATTTAGTAAATTCTGATGATCTTCAACTCTGCAGTATTTCACAGCTTGCTCAATATAACATTAATAATGCATTTGAGAATAACAAAATAATTTGCTTATATGCTGGCTGTTATATCTAAATCTGTTATCAAGGCCACTATTTGCCAAATTAATCCCAATGGAAATATGTTCTCCTGTAGTAAAATGGTCCGAACTGTACACCAGAAATGGGCGAGTCGCATTATTAAATGGATCAATATAGTGGTTACTCAAAAGATTCTGTAAAGCCATTTTAAGATGTGTTGCCACAAAATGCTACTCAAAAGTACTAGCAAGCTTAACGCACATATCTTTGATTAAGTTATTGTTGACAATGCTGAATTGTGTAAATAAGCTCAAATGAATATACATGTTTCATTGTGACTTCTTTATGCATAAATTTACTTTTGAAACCATGCAGTGCATTTAAAAAGTTACATTAAAACGATTTACAAATATTTCTACCGTATGCCCTATGAGACAGGAAGACAAAAACGGTCTCAGGGTGCTCAATTAAGAGATAAATCTGATTGACATTCAAAGGCTCTTTGAAATGGATTGTTCAAGATATCAGTCAAAAGCCATAAAAAGGTCATAGAAAAGCAAGCACATCTTTTATTGCAAACCTATGAAGTAACTGTTACAGTCTGGGCTAACAAAGAAAAAACTTGAATATGCAAATAGTAAATTGAGAATATTTTCACTCCACTGAACATGAGTAAATATGCTGAGCAAATATGAATGATTATTGACAAAAGCTTCGAAAAGATTAAGGTCCGTACGGATTTTTAAACACTACAACTTACGCAAAAACTTAAAATAATAAAATAATTTACATTGAGTAAAAATGACATTTTACAGAATAAAATTCACAACCCTGAAATTCAAAGCAAGACATATGCAGTGATTCCTGATATAATATATCAAAGCTGTGATACAAAATAAAAGGGGGAGGAAATACATTTCACAAAAAAATCTGAGAGAGTGAAGCAATCATACATCTATGTAGAACGTAGACTGTTTACTTCAGAGGCGGAATGTTTGTTTGCCACTTGCTTCTCATTTAAAAATGGACTTCCTTTAAAAAATTACAATAAACAAGGACCGTAAAAGTGGATGGATATTCTGTGGCTGTGCATCTCAGTGCAACAGAGGCCATGAGTCTTTAATACAAATGTGCACTTAGTAATATCCTGGGTGGTACTGTTGATTCCATGGCTTCTGGTTCCAGAACTAAGGGGTCAAAGAAAGTTTCATCAGTCAAATGGACTACAATTTGATTTTGTTATAAAATATTTTGGAAACTATAGCCAATCTGTTGTTGGATTTCTCATGGGAAGTATACAAAATCTCTCATTTGTGACCCAATAAAATATTAGTTCTCAACAATATACATAACTGTACTCACCCCTTGTTGCCAACTCTGGTTGAAGGCTTGGGCGAAAGACCCGTTTTTGTTGCCAAATCCACCACGATTCTGCTGGTGGCCTCCTCTACCGCGGAATTTCTAAGAATGTGAAAATTCAAAATTACTCTCCATATCAAACTGAGGTTTATGTGTACAATTCAAAAGTTTGTGGTCCGACTACTTGAAGAGTAGTGTATTTGGTTGCAAAAGATACAAAACTAACCTGCTGAAATTGTCCTCTGTGGTTGGGTCCACCGCCACGGTGCATGTTACCTCTGTTTGCAGGCCCTCCACGGCTCATTGCTCCACCTCTGCTGCCCCTCATGTGCCCTCCCCTCATGTGGCCACCCCTGGGAGCCATTCCCCGGCTGGGCATCCCACCGGCTCCACCTCTGCTGAAGTTGCCTCGGCTGTGGAACCCTCCTCGGTAGACAGGTGGTGGTGGTGGCGGTGGCATGTAGCCACGTGGGTGGCGATTAAAACCGCCAACACGAGGTGGTACTGGTACTGAAAGGGAGGGAAAAAAAAAAAAAAAAAAAAGTTTAATTATAAATGTAACTTATTTTAACAAATTCAACTGCAGCTCACTAAAGAGCACATCTTGTACAAAAGTTTTGTATTAGTCCATAAAAAGCCCCTTACATCCTCTGAAGTTTCCACGGGGCTGGAATCCACCTCTGCCTCCACGTGGGCCTGGACCACCACCTCTACTGAACTGGTTCTTAGGCCCTTTGCCTCGTCCGCCTCCCTTTCTGGGGGTCAAGGTACCCTGGTTGGCCTTCTTCTCTGGTGGCAAAGCATTCTTACTCTCTTCCTTGTACTGCTCCAAAAGCTTGACGGCCTCCTCCTTCTGCAGTTCCACATAGGTGACCTCTGAGAAGCAGTCTCCAACCTCAGGCAATGTGTAGATACCTGTAGGGGGGGGGGGGGGGGGTAAATTGTATTCCTGACATTCCTACTTTATGTACCAGGTTGGTTTTGCAATGGAGAAATGACATCACATCTTACCTTTCATTTTTAGAACGGCATGCTCAGGTACATCTTTGCCATCGGTTTCCGCTTTCTTCTGAGCTCTCTCCTTAAGGTCCTCATCTGTGGGGAAGATCACTACAGCTTTGCGTTGGAAGCCAGCAAACAGACACATCTTCCTTCTCTGGGCCGGTGCAGAGACATTCGTCTGATCCAATATATAGTTTCTCTTTTTGCGGGCTGCAATTTCAATAAACTTGCCCAGGAACAAGGGAGCACGCTGAGAAATGGCTGAGAGCTTTGCTGTGTCTTTGTTTTGCCTCTTCATGCTGCCAATCTGCAAGTCCAAAAAAAAAAAAAAGATTAGACAACAAAAAACAGAAATTAAGAAAGACTGGACAAAAATGTAAAAATAAATACTCACCATCATCTTCTCCAAGATGGTGTTGGTGCTGAGGATGTTGAACTTCCCAGGGTTCTCTTCAACATGTTTCTTTACCCAAGCAGTTTTCCCAGATCCAGGAAGGCCAACCATAACGATCACCTTGAAAACAACAGTGATTACAATTATTAAATCAATGCATGCACAACAAATATGAACCATTTTCATGTTGTTTCACATGTTGTGAATGTTTATAGGTTATTTTTTCAAAATGTTTTTGAAAGGTCTCATGCTCATCAAGGCTAAATGTGACCAAAAATAGAGTAAAAATTCTGTGAAACATTTGTCTTAATATATCTTAATACAACAAAATATAAATTTAACACAAACAGTCATTATTTTTTAGTAATAATATTGTTACTATTTAAAATAACATTTTAAATTTCAATTTATTCCTGTTATGGAAAATATTAATTTTCTTCAGAAAATAATCTAATACACCAATTTAGTGCTCAAGAAACATTTATTAATATCAATGTTGAATACAGTTGTGCTACTTTATATTTTTGTGGAAAGTGATAATTTTTTAGGGTTCTTTGATGGGTTCTTCAAAGTTTGAAAAACAGCATTTTTGTAATCTCTGGTAACAAATTTAGTGTATCCTTGCTGAATTAAAGTAATTTAATAACTTAATTATTCATGTTTCATATTTCAAAGTTTATAGGTAAAAAGAAACCAAAAAACGTGGGGAAGGGTGGTACCTCGCAATCTTTCTTGGTCTCAGGTCCCTTAGGTCCTCTAATACGCACATCCGCAGGAATTTGCTGCAGGAAGGTGAAACCCTCCACCTGAGGGAAGAATGGTGTCTCGTTCTGGCCGAAATTGAACTCAACAGCACAGTTGTGGCAAAGAACATGGGGGAACAGAGTTTGTTCGGCCAAGGACTCCTTATTGATCTTGAAAGCCACACCAAGGTCCTTGCCATTTTTGGAAAATGAAATCTCCACTTCATCTGCTTCAAAATTCTAGGCGAGAAAGAACAAAATTACCACAAAAGTACATAAGAAAAAATGTGAACTAACAGGGAAAAACAACTATTGTGAGTGAGATGCAAACTTCTTACAATGAAGCAGCCAATGACGTCATTTTCATCAAAACTCTCCCCGTAGTCTTCAGTCACACAGTTTGAAGTCTTCTTCCCTTTGCCTGAATAAGAGTAGGAATGCTCCTCCTCACCTAAAACAGTAATATAACAATCATATGTGTTAAAAAAATTAAACAGGGCTGCATAATCATACATTCTGGCCACATAGGGACAATGTAAATAGTAAATGGCTGCGCTTACCCAGCAAAAGACTTCCATTAGCCAGGGACCAGCCAATATGGACATCATGGAAGTCCATGTTTTTGCTGTTTAAATGCTTGACTGGGATTTTCTCAGTGATCTGCAAATGCAAGAGACAAATAATGAATAATGTAATGATCCAAAAATCAATCACTTCCTCATGAGTTTACATAAAAAAGCCACAGTACTCACCTTCATTTCAAAGCAGGTTTTGCCCTTGTTTACACCATAGGAGGCACGGCCACCTGCCCAAAGGTAAGCAAAACTCTCCATGGTAAGGGAGGAGGCACTGTATCGGTCTCGAGAGACTTTGAAATGAAGGTCGCAATTGTCTACAGAGAAATAGAAAATTGAAATGAGTTTGTTAGCCCAAGAACAGCAACTTATTAGTTTATAACATTTCTACAATCCTGGTCAGTGCCAAGGTTATAATCGTTAATGAAAACGAACAAAAAAAACAACTAAAATTAGGTAGAAAAAGACAGTCGTTAACTGAAAAACGAGGCATTACAAAAAAAAAAAAAAAAAAAAACGATAACTAACAAAAACTAATGTGTTTGGCAAAACTAACTAAAATAAAATAGATGAAAACTAAGGACATTTAATCTTTGTCAAAATAGAGCAAATAACGTTCAGCTGCATTTCCTTTCCCTGCGTCTCTCACGCAAGCGTTTCTCACACAGCCCCTCCCCTCCGTGCACACCGCAACTCCATGAGACAGTGTTCGACGTTGAAAGAAAGTTCGCGAAAGGTTGGTATCTCGTGAACACCTTTACGCAATCACACATTAAAAAGTGGTATAAAATTGACCCGAGAAGCGATTGCTACTTTAGAAAGTTAACTAGTCGCAAGTTTGAGGTAAAATGCACTTGGGTTGTCGCTGTCAAAACGCTATAAGCTGTGATTCATGTTATTTGTTTACTTTTATGATGAATGTTTGCTGCTTCAATCCAGATGAGTAGGCCATTGTATAGGGTAAATTTAGTATAGGGTGTGAAAACTGTACAGCTGTGGTATTTGTATAGGGTGTGAATTCTGTATAGAAGATGTGTAGATTTTTGGTAAGGCGTGTGGATTTTGTAAGAGGTAAAGGAATTTCAATGGGGTGTGAATTTTGTATAGGGTGTTAAATGTGTATATTTTGAGACGGTGTGAATCATATTTAATATA
This sequence comes from Elopichthys bambusa, assembly GCA_037101425.1. NCBI lineage: Eukaryota > Metazoa > Chordata > Actinopteri > Cypriniformes > Xenocyprididae > Elopichthys > Elopichthys bambusa. The sequence continues at coordinate 22,096,477 of CM074445.1, read as the reverse complement.
ATAAAGTTCTGTGTAACGAATTATTAACGAAGGAATTATTTATGTTCTTTTCTCAAATTGAGCTCCCTGACAATCTGACAAATGTCTTGTTGTGGCTCAAAAATGGGTTGAATACATGCGGTTCATGGGTGTCTTTAGTCTGGCTCTTTAGGTTTTTTATTGGCACACGTCACTTACACATTTTGCACTTACTGCGGAGCGTTGAGACTTTACATATTTGTGCCCATATGTACATTTTATGTACTGGTTTTATTTTTGAATTAATATTTTCTAAAATTGTATGATGTTTTTGTTGAGTTATTATTACACAATACTTTTTCTGACCTTTTTGAATCTTGCCCCTGACAAATAAAAAAAAAACTAAAAAAAAAAAACTAAAACTAACACTAAAACTAATAAAAACTAAACTAAAACTAAGAATTTTCAAAAAATAAAAACTAAACTATCAAACCCACTTTAAAAACGAATTAAAACTAAACTGAATTTGAAAACAAAGTCAAAACGAAATAAAAACTAAAAAAAAAACGCAAAACTGTAATAACCTTGGTCAGTGCGCTCTCTTAACATATAATGGTTGGCTGGTTAGTGTTTTAATACCATGCCAGCTTTCTTGCCTATTTTTATGGCAAGTAACAAGTTAAAAAAAGCTATAAAAGAGCAATTTAAGAACCTATAAAAGATAAAACTCTAAAATAGATTGATAGTTTATTCAATTATAAAAAGTTATCTTAGAAAATATGTTTTATACATTGGACTCTGGCATGAGGGGAACAGCGGTGGATCTTCATTTCTTAACATAAAGTACTCACAGGGATCCAGGCAGACCAGTGTGTCATCAAACTCTTCATCCTCTTCCTCCAGAGGTGGCAAGGGAGACTTGGCCCTGAAATAGAGGTAATAAGCAATTAATTCAATGAGTGAAGCAGACAAATTGTACTGTGATGGATTGGCATGCTTCCCATGTCCAGGTGAGGTCCTTCCTCATAGCCACAGCAGCATCAACAGTAGATTTGCATTACCTTACAATGACTGCTCATAACATTAATTGTTTTGTGAATTCACATTTATGAATGCAAAATTGGCCATCATTGCTTACCAGGTTACCCCATGATGAAGCCTGAAAGAAAACTTGGTGAAATAAAATGGCAATGTTTTGCTACGTGGTGAGGTGTTGCCCTTTTCGTTTTATGAAGTCATGGTCTGAAAAGGTCTAAGGGTATTTATATAAAGTCCTATTTCGGCCTATCTTTGCCTATACAGACAAAACAAAAGACTACAACAAAAAAGGGTTCAAATGAATATTTTATATATACAGCAAACTTAGAATAGTTTTATAAGGGACATCTGGAAGTGGAATTTTGCTGTCATGACAAAATCCACCATTCTAAAATAGAAATGTGACCATCTGCATTTGTTTTAATAAAACAAGCATGTAGACAGCGAATAGTATATCTATAGCACTTGTTTTTACAAAGTGAAGGAGGTGAAACTTTTCCGTGGTAACCAAGAGCATGCCACAGATGTCATCTCAGGCTGTAACGACGGGGCTATTAAACTAGTCTTTACATTTCTGAGAGTATGGGAGTTGCCACCATTATAAAGTTCCCTCAGGCCCTATAAATTCAAGTGATGGCCCGGTCTAGAAGATCCCTTCAATAAACCAGTGGCTGACATTGGTTACTGGATCAGATATTGCTTGAATTTCTATGTTAGAAAAATAGCTTCTACAGTATGACAAAGTATCAAAACATGATTTTTCAGGCTTGAGACCCTCCATTTGTAATTCCGATACACTAAAATATTTACTTTTTTGTTCCATATGCTGAAAGGAAAAAAGCAGGCTAAGACAATTAGCTATATAAACATTGGTCCACTCAAAACCTTGGCAGAAGATTCTTAATGTATTCTGTCTGGAATTTAGCACCACACACTTAGAGAAAGAACATGCATTATAGAAATAAAAATATTTCCTTTTCTTAATGCAATGTGAAGAGTTGCAAGAGTCTGCAAATGGTAGGTTGTACTTACCTGATGACCACAAATGAAAAACTTTAAAAGGAAAAGTCATTACAGTTCTTTACAATTTATCCAAAAACACACAAAAAAAACAGAATATAACCTTAACCTTTCAGAATTAGATTATACAAAGTAAACAGAATAAATAAATAAAAACACACAAATACAAACGACGAAGGAACATCTGAAGATTGAAACAATTTGCTTCATTACCATTACTTAAGCGCCCCATTACATAATGAAGCACTGTGCGATACAAACTCTACGCCACTGCCCCCGCCATGACAGAAGCCGCATCTTGTGATATCGTCATTGCTTTGGTCACTGTCTGAATCGCCACACGCGCATACAGTCAGCCTGACAACAGTGTTTGTGTGTGTGTGTGAGACAATACCATTGTTTTTTCCCAACTGAGCACTTTCAAAATGTTGTAATTTCATGAGCTTTCTGAAGGTAAGGTGTTTTGAATTAGCCTGGAATGACCCCCAACAAAGTTTTACTTTAAGAGGTAGATGAGGGTTGCATTTTTCTAGGTAAGGCATTGGCACTTAAAGCCAATATATATATTAAAAGTGGCACTTCGGGGATAATGAAGGCCATTACTCCCATCCTTACCGGCTGTATTTGCTTTCTTCAATAAATTCAAAGTAGCCCCTTCCATGTTCCTCTCGGCGTCTCTTAACACCCTTCTTATTCTTCTGATCAGCACTGATGTCTTTGTCCGCATCCCCTTTGAAAATAAAACAAACAGTAATGAAATGCCCGGACGTGTTGGACCCTGGGTTTTAAGGGTGGCCCACACGACAGGAGTGCTCGGACTTCAGAGTTACAAAATGAACCGACCACCTCTGATCAGACAGAATACTTTGCTTGGTTATGTCATTATGGCATTCAGGATTCAAACTGCAAGCACTGATCTGATTGCATAAAGCAGATCAGACAAGAATGTGGGTGGTGCAATTACTCTTCGTTGTGTTAAGTGCTTTTCTCTACAATATGTAATGCATTCACAACAAATACATGTTTTTTTGTTTTGTTTTTTGCATATTTAGCCTATTGTAGCTGGCTAACCAGCCAATGTTCATATCTTTGACGACAAATAACTGGACAACAACATCAACACATTATCCTGAACTGACCTTGTACTGAAGCAAATGGCGCCTTCTAGCAATCTGCACTGAAACTACACAATGCACGTTTCTTTCGAGGCTCTAAGTACTTTTCCTCCATCGTATAATACACCTAACGGTATCACCCGCCGAGAATATTTTATTTCACTATAATCCCCGCACTTTTGTATTATCTAGCGTAAGGTTTTGTTCAGAGCAACGTATGTATCCGCTCGAGGGCGACGCGCCATGAGCATGCAACGAGGCGATCCTCACGCGAGACAATTCGCGTTTTCTGAAAGAAGCGAAACCGACCAAAACAGTACAATAAAGCATAGAAATTCGTTAGATGTACACTAGACTATAAAATATACCTTTAATAGTAACGCAATGTCAACAATAGCCAACAAACCAACTAACAACAAAAGGCTCGCGCGGGTGATTTTAGTCACTTTGCTGACACGACTTAAAACAAAATAAAAAAAAACCACACCAAATTCTTAAACTCAACTGAGTTAGAAAACGTTGAAAAGCACAAGCTAGTAAAGTGAAACCGACAGGATTAGCTCGTTAGCTATCTACACAATAGCCACCGGTTAGCCGTTAGCCACGTATGCTAAACGATGATCTCACCAGCTTCAAAGCGCACGTGAACATGATACTCCCGGCGTCTAGAAAGCCATTTTTAACACAAAAAGCTCACCCTCTAATGGATGAGATTCAGGCTCACCGTCTTCATCGTCGATTTTGTCAATGATCTCGTCGTCGTCGTCCTCCTCCTCTTCATCTTCATCGAAGGCTTTGTCCATTTCCACGCCGGCGTCCCCATCCTCCTCCTCTTCGACCATTTCGTCGTCCTGGCCATCACCTAAAACAGCAGCATCACCACCGTCTCCATTTTGCTCCTCGGCCTCCATGCTCTCGCCCTCTGGCTCTTCTTCACCTATGCATTCTTGTTCGACTGCAACACCGTTTCCGTCGGCCTCGTTTTCTTTTGGTACTTCTGCCGCGACAGCGTCTGCCTCTACGGCCTGGGCCTCTGCATCGAGCGCGGCCTGCAGCCGCTCCATAAGCTCGGCCTTCAATCCCTTGTCGGAAAGCTGACGCTTCTTCAGCTCGTCCTTCAACTCGTTCACCTTAAGCTTTTTAACGTTGATTTCACTCATGTTGTCGGTTTAATGTAGATGGTCTATGAAAAACTAAAAGACTCGATTGTTAGAATTGCAATCCAGGGAGAGAGCCGACGGCCGCTTTGCTTCTCTGAATTGCGCACAGCCGCGGTGATTCTGCGTCTGTCCACCGGCAAAACAATTCAATGGCGCCTTAGGTGCTAGACCCCTCCCAATGCAACTGCACACAAGGAACATGGGCGTGTTCAACCGTAATGATCCTCGTAGATGCATACGACCATAAAAGCTATTCATTTTGGCTCATACAAGCAGGGTTTCTGAGGGATTTAATTTGCCCTTACACAAAATAAAGCCTTAAAACGATCTAAATCAGAGCAGAAAGTCTTAAATTCATAAAATCATCTTATTAAATGTTGCATGCTTTGCAATAATGGATATCTTCCTTAGTATTTTTGTCTTGTTTTCTAATACAAATATTTAAACATCTTTAAATCAGGATACATTCACTTGAGATACAAATGTAAAATTAAACAACTGAACAAAATTGAGTGAGTTTATGCTTAAATCAAGAACAAATATCGGTCAATGAGTTATCAAAACTTCCCCTTTGAATTAAAATTGTGATTATATATTATTACCCAGACAAGATGATTTACTGACACTGTAAAATTCTTTAATGATCATTGCAAATGTAAATGCATTCATACAAATATAGGCCTATATGACTTGGCCTTTCAAAAAATGACATTTCACTTATATGAATTGTATTTGTATACATATTTATTAAAATATGAATAAATGTTGAGTAACTGAATAACTGCATTAGCCTGCCATTATTCATAATCAGTTAAACAAATGCTGCGTACCAGCTGCCAAATGTGAACTTTGACTGAATAAATCTGAAGATGCATCAGTGTTTATATCATAAGCTTCTCGTATGTTTATCAGGTTTCTTTTAGCCAAGAATGACATCCAATAAATCATTATTGGCTATACAAAAATGCACATATGGTTTTTACAGTATTCAATATAATAATAATAATAACTATATATATATATATATATACATATACAGTCAAACCAGAATTTATTCAGACACCTTGAACATTTCATTCATTAATACAGTTTATTCACTATAGTTAAAAAAAAATGGTAATAAAATATGACAAGATCTCAGAGTTAAACTGTCAGAAAAAAATCATCTTAATTATCTCAGATAACACTTAAGCAAAACATGGTCAGGTCAAAGTGTCTGAATAATTTTGGTACCAATTTTTTATCAGTTTTACTGGTAGTCCACTATATGAAGAATTTTTGGGTATTATGTCACAATTTCTGCTCAAGAAACATTTATTATTATTATCAATGTTGAAAACAGTTGTGTAAAATTTTTTCAGAATTAATTGATGAATAGAAAGTTCAAAAGAACAGCATTTCTCTGAAAGAGAAAGCTTTTGTAACATTATCACTATAGTGTTCAAAAGTTTGGAGTCAGTAAGACGTTTTTTTGGGGGGGAAGAAATGAAAGAAATGAATACTTTTATTCAGCAAGGATGCATTAAATTGATCAAAAGTGACAGTAAAGACATTTATAATGTTGCAAAAGCTTTATATTTCAGATAAATGCTTTTGAACTTTATATTCATCAAATAATCCTGAAAAAATTGTACACAACTGTTTTCAACATTGATAATAATAAGAAATGTTTCTTGAGCAGCAAATCTGCATATTTGAATGATTTCTGAAGGATCATGTGACACTGAAGACTGGAGTAATGATGCTGACAATTCAGCTTTGCCATCACAGGAATAAATTGCATTTTAAAATATATTCAAATAGAAAACAGTATTCTATAATAAATCACAATATTACGGTTTTGCTGTATTTTGGATCAAACAAATGAAGGTGAGCAGAAGAGACTTCTTTTAAAAACATTTAAAAATCTTACCGTTCAAAAACTTGTGACCGGTAGTGTATATATAATGATTAAAGCTTTTTCCTTTTTTCTTTTTTTAATGGTTTAAAATCAATAGCCTCTTCTCCCCCTATTTTGCCCCACGCTGGGAGCCTTTTAGCCCAAGTGTGGGCCCCCGACATGGGGCGAAACAGGGTGAGGTGGCTTTAATTGTTGAAAAACTACACCTTGAACAAAACATTCATGCATAATTCGGTAACATTTTACAAATTAATCTTTTTGTCATTGCAGACAGTCATTCATATTTCTAGTGCTGTGCTGTGACGACACAAATACACTAAAATACACTAATTTGCAACGTTTGCTGTAAATCCGCATGTGGACAGTACTGCAGTTTGCAGATCTAAATTTTGGTCGATGGGTGGCGCTATCTCATGATCAATCTCACTATACGGTAACCACAACAGTGTTTGTGATCTCTATTCCTTAGAGCAATGACAAGTGGGTGGTACTGTAACGGAGAACAAAAAAGATGAAGACATAATCCAACAACAACCCAAGGATGAATATAAAAAGCTAGTTTTCATCATATATGCCTTGCATGCACAGTTTACCTAAGGAAAGTTAACAACGAGTAGAATATTAAAAACAACGGTAACTTAAATAACAAATAGGAGGGGGTGATTTAATTCAAGGACTTTTTGTATTTGCGTAAATAGAAATCAAATATTCACTGCTACTCACCGGATCAAGTTCTCCAACAACATAAAGGCACGGCGCGCGAAATCACAGCATGTGCCACGAGGACGTCACGGTTTTCTGAATCAAGTAAAGTCAGCTTTTAGCGTGAAATACAATTTTTTTTATTATTATTTGAAACGAATGGAAACTTGTTGCGAAGAATAGGAGCCTAATTGAGCGTCTATTCATTCAGAATATGAAGAATCAAACAGAATATTGTGAAACAACAGGCAGTCAGCGGTTCATGGTAAGTAGGTGACTAAGTACTTCTGCATGGCTCGTGATTGAAGATTTTGTTAATCAGTTATAGCTATTCCATCATGACTAAATATGATTCATATTGATTTTTTAAAATATCAAAATATATAATTACCCTTAAAAATTAATATAGCACGGCTTGCATGTATATTTCACAGATGACCAACGTTAAAATGGGTCCCGTGTTCAAGGGTCATGTAGCGCAGAAGGAGCGTCCCTCGCCCGAAGGCGCTGGCTCTTCAGCATATGATTCCCATGCAGCACCTTGGACAGGGTGCGCGGGCTCACTCCCGACACCCCTCACTCACTCGCTCCTACGGTCAAAATGGTCCAAAGAACTGTTAAACGGTTACCCTCCTGAATACAACTCCATCAAGTCCACTGGGACGAAAAGAGAGACGTTATTCGACACAGGACATTTGTGCAAAAAGTGCATCTCTCATTTCAACGTCTTCAAAGGGGAAGCATTAAAACAAGTAATTGACAGAAACCTTTCTACCAAAGTAAGTGTATTTCTAATATCATCAATTTATATGCATTTCTATGCATTTAGAGCTGAAGACCAAATGCACTTGTGTTGGGTGGTATCCAGTGGACTGCTGCATGCATGTCCGCCCCATCAGCCAGAGTCTGACTCATATTTCAATTACATATGAGGCGCATGCTTTTTCCCCCTTCCCTTGAAACGAGTTTAAATCGATTAGCTTTTGCAGTTGGTCTGAGATTCATGTGACACTCGTCTAGCCCTGATTGCACTGGAATATGGGGCATAATGGGTGGAATATGAAAACTCAGTTCCTGCAGAGGAGAACAATAAAGCAAATGACACTATAATGTGATCAGCTGAGATAGAGATGTATTTGCGGCTGACATTTGTCTTTTTATTTGATGGTGGGAAGAAATACTTAATTTAAGGAGGATGGGATTATTTATCATGTCACCAAAAGGGGTTTGTGGTTTTAAAATAATATTACAATACTGATATAATATTTTAATAAAACAATTAAAATAATCTTTGATTAGTACTGTATTATCAATTTTCACTAATAATCTGTGTAGTTATTTTTACTCATTTTTGTTATGTTGAGTTAACAGTCACCAACAACATTTTTCTTTCTGTGCCACAGGATCCCAAAGTCTTTATTTATCTTTATGAGAGCATGAAACCACCTGCTAGTACTGTAGATGCCTGGGGCAACGTGGACGGACGCTGTGGCGTCTGCTCCACTCACTTTAGCCAGTTGAAGCAGGAGGCTATCCGCACGATCCTCACCCAGGACCGGGCCATATGGGCTCCACCTACTACTGCCAACATCTCATCCACAAGCCTTGACTCAGGCTCGCAAACGCTCCCCAGAACCTCAAGCCACCGATCTGTTGTCTCAGACCCCCATCAGAGGCCCAGCAATGCAGGGCCGGAATGCTGGATTAAAGGACGTCAACATTTAGAGGCCCTGTGGCCCCTGTCCTCATGCAAAGGAATCAATTCAATGTCTCAAAAGGTAGGCCAAACATTTTGTATGTATTTGATAATATTTTTGCTATTGCTTAAACAAACACTTAAAGTCTTTAAACTGTTGGTACATCTAAAAATGAAATAATTTAATCAGCCTTATGTCATTCTAAACCTGTATGACATCCTTGCTTGTGTGGGATACAAAAGAAGATATTTCAAAAAATGTTTCAGTGTTTTTTTTTTTGTTTTTTTTTTGTCCATACATTTAAAGTTGAGTCCAGTGTTGTTTTGGACCGAACTGAGTTTCATTGTATAGACAGAAACAGTTAAATGGGACCTATAATGCCCATTTTACAAGATGTAATATAAGTCTCTGGTGTCCCCAGAATGTGTCTGTGAAGTTTTAGGTCAAAATACCCCACAGATCTTTTTTTATAGCTTGTCAAATTTGCCCCTATTTGGGTATGAACAAAAACACGTTTTTAAAAATTAATTAAAAACCCCACACCATTTTGTGTGGGTCCCTTTAAATGCAAATGAGCTGCTGCTCCCGACCCCCTTTCCAGAAAAGGGCAGAGCTCTAACAGCTCGCACTTAGGTTGCTCAACAACAACAAAGCTGGAGAATCGCACGCAGCCAAAATGACGATTGTCAGTAACGGTGTTCAGCCATACATTGTTCAAACTGGAGTCGGACACTGATGGAGAGACTCAGGAAGAAGTTACAACTTTTAGAACGCATCTGGACATTTCTGAATGGTTAGTGGATAAATTTATGTAATTGCTGTGGAGTTGATTCAACTCATCGACTAGCATGTGCCGTCATGTTAATCTTTTGTGCAAATCCAGTGTTGAATTGAGCCTCGTTTATAAAGCAGTCCGGCGTAAAATGACAGCATGGCCTCGCTCTCTTTGTTGCATGTTCTCAGGGGCAGGGTTTATGTAAATTTTGGGGTTTGAGATGTCACCAACCCGGGAAGAAGCTTGTTGTAGTCCCTACCAGCCGTTTGTTATAGTCCTTAAAAAGCGATTTCTGTAAAAGAAAATATCTCCCTTTGCAGATGTTGTTTATGCTCTAACAGAAACATTACACACTAACTAATGATAAAAAAAGTGAAATCATAATCAAGGACCCCTTTAAAACATTCTTCAAATTGTATTATTTTGTGTTCCACAGAAGAAAGAAAATCATACAAGTTTGAAATGTTGTGAGGGAGAGTAAAAGATGACAAAATATTTAGCTTAACTACTTTGGGTGAACACTTTAATAATACTTTTCAAAAGTATTATTCTATTCAAAAGTTGTTGTTTCTTAAAGATTTTTTAAGACTTTTATAGCCATGACGCATTAAATTGATCAAAACTAATAGTAAAGACATTTAATATGTTATAAAAAAAATTACATGTCAAATAAATGCTGTACTTTTGACATTTCTATTCAAATAATCCTGAAAAAATTAAACAGAACCACTTCAACATTAATAATATTAACAATTTCTTGAGCATAAAATCAGCATATCAGAATGATTTCTGAAGGATTATGTGACACTGAAGACTCCGCTTTGAATCACATGAATAAATTAAAATATATTAAAATAGAAATAATTCACAATATTTTACTGTATTTTTGATCAAATAAATGCAGCCTTGGTGAGCACAAGAGTGTATGTATTCCTTTTCCAAATAATTCTAAGAACGAAGCACTTTCTCTGCTGTTCATATTTTATATCCACTACACCATCCATGTGCATAATGTAAGACTATATCAATTAAATATACATAGCTATGTCTGTTCACCAGGACTTACCAGGACACACGTCATGTGTGCCATCTTATGATACACAATCCTCTAGTTGGCATTGATTAGATCTAGAGGCAGCAGATACAGGACTTTTTTGGTTAATGGTTAAACCTACATTTTATCCATACCACAGAGAAGCCTGTCAGGAAAAAAAGAAGCTTGATCAATATTGCTGTACTATTTAATGACCAGTGAAATATTCATACACAGTGCTCGTAAATACAGATGAAACGAGAATGCATTATGAAAGACGGCTCCATAAGCACTCAGATCTTTATGCGATGCTGACCGAGAGCTCGACAGCAGACCAAGTCCATTAGTCCAGCTCCGTTTCATTACACAAATTCCAAGGTGAATTCACTCAGTCCTTGAAGTGGAATTTAAAAAAAAAAAAAAAAAATGAATGCATGAAGTAAAAGCAGAAGAAATATTTTTTTTTTTGTAGTGTTTTATTTGAAATTGCAAACACACAACACTTACAGGCATGTTTTTATGGAAAGCGTAACTGCGGAAATAAGATGTGCACATAATTCAATCGTAGATTCTCTCTTGAGGACAGAGAAGTGAGAGAAAGAAAGAAGAGACAGAGAAAAGAATAACAGTTGAGCCAATTTTGCCGTCTCTGCCCGAGGGTTGCTCCCAGTGCTAATTGGCGTTACATTCTGCCAATGAAGGGGAGCAAAGAGGGGGCTCCTATTTCGCATGGCTGGATAAAAGCATTGATGAGACATAAAGGCAGGGAGTGACTCTGGATATGTGGATGACTGCAGGCAAGCGGTGGTTTTCTCAAGCATAGGCAAAATTCAGTTTGAATTTTTTTTTTTTCTGCCAAGAAGAGGCTAGATTTTGGACTCAAGTATGACTCGTCCCGTCAGTGCCTGCAGCCTCAGGCATTCATCGCCTGTATGCTGATACACATATAAGGAGGTTCATGACTTCATCTGCACATATGACTCAGCTTGTAGTGGCATTACCTAATAATAGTGTCTGACTGCAGTGCATTAAACACACTCATGTTCATGGTGTAGTGTTCACACAGCCATCATTTTTAAATCAGTGTCAGAAAGACTTTCAGTTAGAATTTATTTCAAACAAATAAACTGAATTAACATATTGTCTGTACAGTTTATTGTATAAAACAGAACCTATTATGAATTAAAAGGAGTTATTTATCAGCAAGCACTGTTTCTGAGCTCACTGAAACACTTCGAATGTAGTCTTGAGTTTAATTTCTGGAACGTACACGTCACAATATTCCTTATTTAAGTAATTCCCACCCAAGGTATATGCAAAAAAGGGGTGAGGCCTGGTTGAGTTGTGTTAATAGTCGCTGCGTCACATTTTGAAATTAAATGTGACCTCCGGAGGACGCAGCCTTCGAAATGAGACGCAGCTTGTGTGCTGGGAAATGCTCGACCAATCACAACACACTGGTCCAGCCAACCAATAAGAGCACATTGCGCTTTTCAGAAGGAGGGGCTTCATAAAGACTGGAACTAAACAGAGTGTTACTGACAGACTGGGAAGAGAGGTGCTGCAACTATGTAAAATATGTGAAAAAGAATGTGTTTTTTAGACATTCAAGCATGAAAACCTATACTGAGCTTGACAACATCAGTGAAGATGAATCTTTTTCAGTCCTCCCAGAGTCCTTTACATGCAGGAAAGGTGTTTGAGAAGGAGAATGTGACCTCAACAGCACTATGCAACTACGGCGCCGCACAGCCATCACGTTCTTCCAGTATGTCCTCTCTGCTTCCTGCAGGAACCTCTGCTGCCTTGTCTTTCTTTGTCAGGTAATGGGGCTGATCAGAAAATAAAAAATGAACTATAACTAAATGATAATGTGATAATGTGCATCTAAGCTAAACTCTGTCAAATCTTTGAACATCCATAGGGCTGCACAAAAGCTGAACGGAATGGTTAGAAGAGGGAGGCCGTTCTCAGAAAGTGGTGCTTCCCAACATCTGACAAACTTCAGTAGCCTCATGCAGAAGTCTCCTCCTCCAGTACCAGCTAGCATTTTTCAAGCTGCTGTTAAGAGCAAGGAAACACCTGGGATGGGGAAGGTATGGCTGAAATGTTTACTACAAATGTTAATTGTTTAATGTTACTACTAAAAAACAACTAAATTTATAGGTGCATGTATTATTACGTAATATTGCATTGTTAGATCATGGTAGCTGTTCATTTGCTATTAAATAAACAGAAATAGACAGAATTTATAAATATTGTATTATTCAAAATATATTTTACTGAGGTGCAGTAATTTTGTTTATTTTATGATTGTTACTGATTGTAGAAATATGAAAGCCTGTTTCCACCTAAGAGTAAAAATAAAGTGTTTAAAGGAATAGTTCACCCAAAAAATGAAAATTTACTCATCCATGTAGTTCCAAACCCATTAGACTTTCATTCATCTTCAGAACACAAATGAAGATATTTGTCAAGAAAATCTGATCTAGTTCTGTACTCTTCATTGACAGCTACACAACTAACACTTTGACGCTTCAAAAAATTCATAAAGAGATCGTAAAACGAATCCATATGAATTTAGTGGTTTAGTCCAAATTTTCTGAAGAGACACAATGGCTTTATATGATGAACAGATTGAATTTAGTCTTTTATTCACATATAAACATTGATGAGAGAATTTTGAGAAATACAATTGCAGTTGTAAGAAATAAAGTCACAATTGTGAGATATAAAGTCAGATTTACACTACTGTTCAAAAGTTTGGGGATCGGTAAGATTTTGTTTAATGTTTTTGATAGAAGTCTCGTATGCTCACCCAGGCTGCATTTACAGTGCTCAGTGTAAATGAGTACACCCCCTTTGAAAAGTAAAAATTTTAAACAATATCTCAATGAACACAAAAACAATTTCCAAAATGCTGACAAGACTAAGTTTTATATAACATCTGTTTAACTTAAACATGAAAGTAAGGTTAATATTATAACTTAGAGAACAAATTTCAGTTTTACTCAAAAAATGAGTACACCCCACTGAAAGTCTCTGGAGCAAAGCTAAATTTTAGACTACAAATGTCTAATTTAACAAGAATTCAACCACAGGTGAGTCTAATTATTCATTACACTGGTGTCCAGCAGACAGTTGACTATAAAAGGGTGTTAAAACCCCTTCCCATTTCATGCTGTCAGCAATGGCACCACATGGAAGAGAAATGTCACAAGACCTGATAAAGAAAATAATTTCTTTACACCAGAAAGGTGAAGGCTACAAGAAGATCAGCAAAGCTTTACTTTACTGTAGCAAAAGTGGTATACAAATTTTAAAAAGATGGAACTGCAACCATCTCACAGAGACGTCCAGGTCGTCCACGGAAGTTAACACCTCGACAGGAGCGTCTTCTGATGAGAAGGGTTGAAGAAAATCGGCATGCAAGTTCACTGCAGTTATCTAAAGAAGTAGAAAGCCAAACTGGGGTGACTATTTCCCGTGACACAATATGGCGTACACTGCAGAGGAATGGCATGCATGGGTGCCGTCCACGAAAGAAGCCTCCCCTAAAGCCCAGGCACAAAAAAGCCTGCCTAGAGTTTGCCAGGGCCCATGCTGAAAAAGATGAAGACTACTGTGAGGGATGAGACCAAGATAAATGTTTTTGGAACTGATGGCTTCAAAACTGTATAGCGTCACAAAAGTTGAGGAATACAAAGAAAAATGCATGGTGCCTACAGTGAAACATGGTGGCGGCAGTGTCCTTACGTGGGGCTGCACGAGTGCTGCTGGTGTTGGGGAGCTGCATTTCATTGATGGCATCATGAATTCACAGATGTACTGCTCTATACTGAAAGAGAAGATGCTACCATCACTCCGTGCCCTTGGTTGTCGTGCACTTTTCCAACACGACAATGATTCTAAACACACATCTAAGGCCACTGTTGGATTTCTGAAGAAGAACAGGGTAAAAGTGATTCAGTGGCTCCTGATCTGAACCCAGTCGAACACCTATGGGGAAGAGACAGGTTCGGCATCACTCTCCATCCAGCATCCAGTCTCTAAAAGAGGTCATTCTTGAAGAATGGAAAAAGATAGATGTTGCAAAATGTCGCCAACCTGTTCATTCCATGCCTAGAAGACTTTGTGCTGTCATTAAAAATCATGGAGGCCATAAAAAGTACTAGATGTAGTAGTTTTTGTTGTGGGGTGTACTCATTTTTGCATCACCCTAATTTGAGTAAAAATAAAAAATGTGTAATCTAAGTTATATTATTAACCTTACTTTCGTGTTATAAGTTAAACAGATGTTATATTAATCTTAGCCTTGTCAACATTTTGGAAATAGTTTTTGTGTTCATTGAGATATTGTTTAAAATGTTACTTTTCAAAGGGGGTGTACTCATTTACGCTGAGCACTGTATTTGATCAAAAATACAGTAAAGGCAGTAATATTGTGAAATATTTTTACAATTTAAAGTACTATTTTCTATTTTAATATACTTAAAATGTTTTTTCCTGTGATGGCAAAGCTGAATTTTCAGCAGCTATTACTCTAGTCTTTAGTGTCACATGATCCTTCAGAAATCATTCAAATATGTTGATTGGCGAGTTGGCGCTCAGGAAACATTTCCTCATGTTAAAAACAGTTGTGCTTATTAGTATTTCTGTAAAAAAAAATTATCTTTGGAGAATAAAAAGTTCAAAAGAATTTATATGAAATAGAAATCTTTTGTAACATTATAAATGTCTTTACTGTCATTTTTGATCAATTTAATGCATCCTTGCTGAATAAAAGTATTAATCTTATAAAGCATAAAAATCTTACCAACCCTAAACCTCTGAAAAAGTGTATCTTTTTTATGTCCTTAGTGGCGGAATACAGCTTTCATGTTAAAAATGCCCTGTTCACATTCACCCATTGTTTTTTTTATTCTGTGAGCAAAGGTGTACAATAACAGCATTACCAAGTAGTATTCGGCTGGTCATGTGATGTTAACATGGCATCCTCCATGAGCTCCATGTAAAATGAAACAGATTTTTTATCAGCCTACTGTTATGACTGCAGTCTTCATCTCATTTGAGTGTACATCATTTTAAACACATTTGTCTTTGTCTACAACTTTCTGAATGAGGAAAAATGTTCCTTACTTACATACCACACTCAGATGATTTAGATGTCCTTCAGTCTGTCCTTGGGATGTGGCTGCTCTCTAGCTGCCTCACATTTTAGAGAAGCCTGTTCATACAGTATCCTTTGAATGTGATGTTAATGGCCTTCCCATTCCATCGCACCACCTCCTTGAGGAAGGAAAATCAATTTAGTTTAATTGTAGCTCGTCCTGACTTCACTCTCCACAGTTCACACTGATGGGACTCATCTTGAGTTTCAAATTATATCGCTCTCAGGGTAGCACCTGGTAGCTAGATCGCACTCAGCCTTTCACATCCAGCAACTGTAGCAGAGATAATGGGTTCTTAAATAATTCATTTCGCGTAAATATGATTTGACAGACTCGGAACAGAGAGGATAATATCACTAGACAAATGCATTAGATATCAGACTAAGCATTAACCTAAACTCAGTTTAGACGTGTGTCCAATGACATCATGCTATAAAAATTGGGATATTTTAAGTCTTAAATATTACCATTATGGTTATAGTTTCAGGAAAAAGGACATTTTGTCTCAGTAAAAGTATGGCACTGACGATTTCAATGTTGACCACCGTGATTTTAGCTGTCTAGATAGATAGATAGATAGATAGATAGATTGATTGATTGATTGATTGATTGATTGATTGATTGATTGGTTGGTTGGTTGGTTGATTTTTGCCAAATGGGTTTCAGCACTTTTTAAATGTAGATTTAAAAATATTCTATATTTATATGTAATATTGTTTTGGGTTTTTCCCCCAATTTTAGGTCAAAGTGATGCTGCGAGTCTGTTCAGTTCCCGAATCAGACCCCTCCCAGTCCTATTCTTTCAAACTGGACCAGCACAAGAAACAGATCACAGTGCTGAATGTACCCACCTTCACCTTCACTCAGAGACAGACTGCTGGCACTACAGTGTCCTCAAAGACCTTCACCTTTGATGCTGCCTTTGGCCACGATTCAACCCAGGTCAGTGCCACTGCTTTGTTATTTCTGTCTTATGATGTGAAAACTGATCTGTCTAATGTCTGGAGCCCATCTGAGTCATAATATCCAAATATCTGCAACACTTTCAGATTTGGTCACTTGAGTGCAGATATTCAATATCTGGATATTCTTATCCAGTACAATCAATTGAGTTGCTTTCACTCAGTACTCAAATGCACATTTGGCTAAATAATTCCACATCCCGGTAAAAGGTCCTTGAAATGTACATGAAATTTCTGTACAGTTCAACTGTCAAATGATGAAACAGTGTTGTTATAAAAAAAGAGAAAATAAAAATGAATGAAAGTATTATTTTTCAGGCTGAAGTTTGTGAGAACAGCTTGTGTGAGGTGCTTCAGTGTGTGGTGGCAGGGGCTGATGGTTGCATCCTAAGCTTTGGTCAATCCAGTGTGGGTAAGTGAGTTATATTAAAATCCTTTTTTTATCCTGTAAAACCTGACATATGAAAATGTCTGAAAGATATAATAAATTTTTTTTAAATGGAACCTTTTATTGAACCTTTAGACAAAATATAAAAGAAACTCTAACAAAAAAAGTTGCATATGTATTTTATGTTTTGTAACATTTGATACATTAGGCTTTTATGGCTCATATAGAGGGTATGCATGTGACGTCACTGTCGGCCGGAGTAACTGGGTGGCAAAAAGTGGCAGCATTGGTTTTCAGCGTGAATGCAGTCAAAAACACACAAAACACATCTAAAACGGGAAAGAACTTTGTGAATGACTGTACAAATATATTTGACAAGAAATCTGAGTTATATTTTGTAGCTGCTGAAAGCTACAAAAAAGAGAAGCTAATGGATCACTGCAATTCACAGAAACAACCAGACTCCAGGCAGCGAATGTGGATTTACAGTTTTGTGTCAATATGTTGAATTCTGTGGTAAAATCATACCCTATATATTGTATTGTTATATATTATATATTGACAACTCATGAATTAAATATTTACCATCTTATATTCTGCATAATTGGGTGTTTTTAAATAAACACTGACAAAAACTATACAAGTTTTAGGGATGGACGATATGACGATATATATATATATATAACATTGATATAAGTGATCACCCGGATTTAGACCTACTTATATTCTATTTATATAAAGCATTCACAGACATATATGCTTTATGTATTTCCCCACCGTCGAAAATAGGCACATATAAATGTCAGGAAACACCATTCCTGGCTGCATGTCAATATCCATGGATCCCTGGATCTTTGGTAAGTTGTAACAGGAACACTATCGAGTCCAACCTTTAGTTTAAACTGAAAATCATTTATTTTACTTGCGCTTTCACAGTTTCCCCTATTAAATCCAGTCATGCAGCAGGCTATTTTGCCACTCAGTCCAGCTAAGGGGGCGTGTTCCGGCGTGAATGCATGCCCTCTATAGTATGATATAATGAGAAATAACTCGAGGAGGAAAAAACAGCTCAAACTGAGCAAAAATATGCAATTTGGTTATTTATTTAGCCAGAAAGAAATTCTAAGTAAATAGATTTTTATTACAGTATAACAGACTGCTTGCATAAAATGCATATAAATATCAGTTGTCACTGTATTTCCCAATAATGTTTATAAATAAAATGTATGTGCTTAGTTTTGTGATCAACAGTGTAGTTTTAATTGTACAGTTACAGAGTAAATGTGAATATTTCTCACAATTGCAAATTTATATCTTCCAAGTAAGAATTTATATATCTCACAATATAGCTTTAAATCTCGCAATGTGACATTAAATCTCATGATTGTGAACTTGTTTCTCATATTTTCATCTTCATAATGCACAGCGTTTAAATGCTGTGGTATGACTTTGCCTTATTTCACAATTATCTTATTATTTTTTAGTCAGAAATGGGCTTCCATAATAGCTCCGTGTCCCATGGTGTTGACGCTGAAAGGTTCAGATTCACATATGTTTTTGCCACTTCTTGTGACTTGTGGTGCCTCACAATGAATGTGCATTAAATGTTGTTCCTTCAAGAGACAGCATAAAAGCTACACAGTGGGTCATCACAGGTCATTTACCTTTAAGGTTATTAATTGTTATCCTCCCAAAATCATGACAACAATCTCTACATGGCATTTGGAGTATGACATCATTCTCTATTAGCTAGATTGAATTACCCGGCCTCCATGTTGGCCCTTGGCTCCCAGCCAGACATCATAAATCTTTTAAAGCGGCCCATGCTTGACTGCCACTAAAGTGCTTTACATTTAATTGGTCATGACATTGCCACAACGCATTTTACACCCCAGTTTGTAAAGTCATTCGCCACGCAGCATATTGCATGCTGTGGCTTTTTGTCATTCTGAATGATAATTTATTTTGCAAAACCCTTATGGGGGGCTATTCTATCTAATGATGGTCTGTTATGAAAAATGGCATTCACACTTTCTTTCTTTTGGTTTACAGGAATGTCTTACACAATGATTGGCCATGATGGTTGTACTCAAAGCCTTGGAGTTATTCCTTGTGCTATCTCTTGGCTTTTCAAGCTCATTAACAGGAAGAAAGACAAGACATGGGCAAACATCACCGTTTCCGTGTCAGCTATAGAGGTCTGTGGGGAAAACAATGCCATCAGGGATTTACTCTCTGATGTTGAGACGGGCAACTGCAAGGAGACCTATAAGCCAGATGCTTTCCTCAAAGAGGACCCCGTCTGTGGAATACAGGCAAGTGTTGAATGCACTTCCTTTGTTCTAATACCTCCACTTTCATTTTAATTTACTTTCAATTTATTTGTGCAGCGCTTTTCACAATGCATATTGTTCCAAAGCAGCTTTGCCAAAAATAGTGCCTTACAACCTGAGGGCACAATTGCATGGAAAAATTCCCTATAATATTTAGTTATGATGGAAAAGCCTCAGGCGAGGCTTTGAAATGTGTTTTAATAAAAGCACATGCAGTGCTCGTGTAGCATTTAAAGAAATATTCCGGGTTAAGTGTTAAGTGCAATCGACAGCATTTATGGCATAATGTTGACTACCTTAAATATTAGTTAAAAAAAAAAAAAAAAACTCAGGCACTTATAATGGAAGTGAATTGGGCCAGTTTTTGATCTGTTTAAAGCACAATCCTTACATTCTTAAATTGGATGTGATACAGAATAAGTTCAATAAAATCATGTTAACACATATTGTTTGCTTCTTGTGGCTATACTATTTAAAAAGTGAGTATTTTTGATGTTTGTGGATTTACTTTTATTGTAATTACAACGTAACCCAGATTTTTGCTTTTTTATAAAGAAAAGAAATTATTTTTGTGGTAATCAGCATTATGCCACAAATGCTGTTGATTGAGCTGAACTTGTACCCGGAATATTCCTTTTAAAACATTTTGCATGAAATGTATAACCCTTTGCATGGCATATTATCAATATTCATGAGCAATCAATACAAATTTAATACACACTCATTGATATGTTAATTGAGACATTCCCATTTACTTGAGAGTGTCTTTATTGGATTGTGTTATCTTGATTCCAGCTCTGCAACCACAGTGTGCTAAATGCTCCAACCCCGGAAAGAGCAGCTTTCCTATTAGATGCAGCTATCGCATCACGCAGTGGGACTTTGGACAGTGGAGGGAGACCGCTACACTGTTGTCACATGTTCTTCACCCTGCATGTTCGCCAACAACACATAGGGAGCAGCACCAAGTCTGGGAGTGAGTTCAGTTGTCACTAATATGAAGATGTACATGTGCAGATTCTCAGTACAGATCTTGATAAACAAAGGCCTACTGGATAACATTTCTCATGCAATACTGACCCAGGAGAGTGAAATTTTATACTTTTTTCCATTTTCAGCATAATAAAATTGATTGTTTTGCATTCATGATGTGATCTTTTTCATAACATTTGTTGCTTCTTTAATATTATTTGTTTAATTTCTTGTGTTAATAAAATATATTTTTCCTCAGTGAATGTGGATCAAAGCAAGCTGAGCCTGATCGATTTAGGGAGCTGTGTGGGGGATAGGGATGAAAGCAACTGTGGAGTCTGCCTCGCTGAGCTTGGAAACTTTATCACAGCCAATCTCAACAGACATAAACATGTGACCAATAGGTATGGGTGCAACTTAATTATAAAAGTAGGAATTTACTAATAGTATATGAACATAAAGCACAGTGATTTAATTATATAATAAGAATTTAAGAACATTTAATTACCAGTGAATCTGTTCAAAACAGGGAAAGTAAATTAGCCATGCTCCTGCAAGACTCTCTGAGTAATGTCAACTGCTCTACAACAATTATTGCCCATATATCCACCTCGCCTGAAGACCTTACAGAAAGCCTCTGTACGATGCAGACTGTGTCTCGAATGCGGAGGCAGAAAAAGAAGACAAGGGTATTATTTTTTATTTTATTTTATTTTATCCAGTTTTCAGAATCTGTTCATTTAGACCATGCTCTGCATTTTTACCTTTTTTTTTTTATAAATAATTGAATCATATGTACAGAGCTCCGCACATGAAAAAAAAAATTCGTTCCCTCGATTTACTAATACGTGCGCAAGATTTACTATTTCGTTCCCTCGATTTATAAATCATGCGCATAATTTATAAATCGAGGGAACGAAATAGTAAATCGTGTGCACATTTTAGTAAATCGAGGGAACGAATTAGTAAATCGTGCGCACGATTTAGCCTACTATTTTTTTCCTGCATGTCATGTCCGGGGCTCCGTACATATGAGATACATAATATAAATTATAAAATAATCTATCTATTAAATACACTTATTTATTTAATGGATTATGGGCATGTTCTTCATTTTTCAAGTGATGTGAGTTTTACTTTTTTTTTTTTTTTTTCATTCTTTTTTTTTTTCTTCAGAAATCGTCCTCAAGCTCGCCTGGGGGAAGAAGCTTAGGCAGCGAGAGGAAAGTTAATAATTCCACCAAGCTGAGATTCCAATCTACAGGAACACTGGATCAAGATCTCTCCTCTCCTGGTTTCTCTAGTGATCCAGCATTTTACCCTGAAAGTGACAAGTCTTGTGATACCTTTATCTCTGTGGATCCTTCTGGCCTCCTAGATAAAGAGGTTACAAATAGAAGCAGAGAGGTTTTACCTATTATTCCATCCTTACTCAAGAGCAAATTAGAGTCTAAGAAGCTCTCGTTGATGAAGTTTTGTGAAATCTCTCCACCAATTGCCAATCGCATGAAGCAGATATCAAAAGAAAAGACTAAAGAAGAGTCAACACCAACAATATTGCAAGATAAATCAGATTTTGAGTGTCTGAAATGCAACACATTTGCAGAACTCCAGAATCGACTAGGAAACATAGACGGAACAGAGTTGGATCTATGCAAAGATCAGGAAGTGAACACTATGAATAAAGCACCTCACTTAAACCAAACTGAAAAGAAATTTAATTCATTGGACATTCAAGCATCAAGCATATCTGAAAGTCCCAAACAAGGAAACTCATCAAAAACATTTGCCATCATTCACAACAGTGAGGAAATTCCAAGTTCTTCCAGTTCACAGATTATTCAGACATGTCCGCCACAGTTAGATGTCGTCAAACCAAGCGATCCTTTGCTGTCTGGCCAATCTCCAAGCAAATCTAAGCTTCATAATAAAAAAATGGATGTAATGCCTACTTCACTATCTCTGAAATTGGAAGACCAAGGTAAAATAAGATTATCTGATTTCACAATGCAACCTGAGACACGAATTTCTCCTGTCGGCAAGAGTTCTCCGAGATCTACCTCGTCCTCTTCTTTTTCATCATCCCTATCTTCCAGTTTGAGCTCCCCACCAGCTGTTTCTACCTCTTTGAATGGAGATGTTCCACATTGTACAGCAAAGAACCAGCGAGAGATGAGGGCCACCATTACAGTGACCGTTCAGCAACCGCTTGATCTTAATGGACATGATGAGATTGTGTATACCGTGGTTGAGGAGGTTACAATAAATGGGGCCACTGAGCAAGGAAAGGCAAAAATATTAAGTATTCATGAGTCTCACTCTCTCCAGGCTTTAACACCAGGAAGCCAGTCTGTAAGGATTATCGGCAGCATAGGTGAAGAACAAACAGCAAGTTTCTATAGTTCCACCTCTAATGCAAAAACTTCAGAGAATGAAGTCTCCATGGCCTCATCTGATGCAGCTGTACCACACACAAAAATCAATCCACATATTGACAAGGTAAGCAGCTTCCTTGATTCAAAAGACTTGACACAGCACGATAGTTGGTCGGACGTGCCGCTGACAGAAGATGTGAAGGACCTACCTAAAGAAGCCAATGCTAAACTTGACCCTTACTGTGAGGTCTTGAAGTCCAGACAAAATGCTTGTGAAATTACACCCGAGCAAAGCTGGTTGTGCCAAAACAAAAAGAAAGACACCAAGAATGTCCCACAAATAAACACAGAACACAAGAACCCATGTAATCCAAGACAAACTCTTGAGAGGAAACAATATGCCAAGAAAGACGGCCTTGTGGAATGGAACAAGAACAATGTCCCATCAACACACACAAATAGTCCCAACCTCAAAAGGAAAGAAACAAAAGAAGAGTCTGCAAGAAGTGCAATGCTAAACCTGGCTACTGAAACTAAGACCAACACGAAATCTCATTTTGAAGAGAGCAGCAAGTTATTTAATGCAAAACTGAAAGCATTATCCAGCAGGAGCCAAACTTGGGATGAGAGTAATCGCGGGAGCTCAACAGGAAGCTTGAAAGGTAATTCTAGCTCACCAAGACTTAAGAGCAAGTTCCTTGAGGAGACTGCTTTCATCGATGTGGCCCCTCAAGGCCTTTTAGATGAACAATACTTTCCAGCTCAACCCAGCCCGCTTGGTTTTAAAGAAGACTTTGAGGACTTTGTTAGGTGTCGAGCTAGTCAGAGTCTTGGGAGGGTTCCACAGTTCTTCCCCATGCATGACTCCAATGATGCATCCCGGCCATTCAAAAACGGTCACTCTAAGACAACAGCTGTTAATAAATTCATGCCCAGTTCAAAGATCCACAAGATGCCAAACTTGTCCCCCAAACCCACTAGGCACTCGATCAACAGGAGCTCAAGCTTTTCTCCTAACGGAGCATCTGTCAACCAAAGCTCCTGGTCAACACATTCCCTATCCCGAAGTCAAGATAACGGTGGTTTGAAGTCGCCCGGTGCAGTCCGGAAAGGAAGGGTTGAACTTTTAAGAAGCAGTAGAGACTCTCTTTCTGCTTTTAGTCAAGGTGGGTCTGATTTAGATGAAAGTAAGGAACTGGGGACACCTAAACCTTTCGTTCACACGCTGCCGTCTCCGTACAGTCGGATCACAGCTCCACGGACACCATACCACTGCAGCGGCCATGCCAGCGATACCACCAGTGTTCTCAGTGGAGAGCTGCCTCCTGCCATGTGTAAAACGGCTTTACTCTATAACAGAAGCAGTATGGTCAGTAGTGGCTATGAAAGCATGCTAAGAGACAGTGAGGCTACAATTAGCAGCAGTTCAACGCACAACTCCATCAGCGATCAGAGCTGCTCACTCGGTGCTGCTAAAGGGGCAAGAAGTACCAAGAAAAGAACCAACATAGGTGAGGAATTTTCTAAATCGATGTATTCTAGCATAAAAAACAACATGGTCTTCACTGTATTGTCTTTGTCCACAGGATCTAGTATAAGACGCCCATCTCAAGACAACCTCCTTTCTCTGAAGAGATCCGTCAGTGGGCCCAAAATGCACCGGGTGGATCGGGGTGTTTCTGAGTCTTATGAAATAAAAGTCTATGAGATTGATAATGTAGATGGCGTACAGAAGAGAGGTGGGGCAGGGAACAAGGTGAGGTTCAAAATGTGTCAATGAAAAAATTGTCTGTCTGTCTGCTTTGTATTTCATTCACAAACTGCTATTGTTGTATGGTCAGTTAAAGTGGTAGTGCTTGACTCAACTCTTACAGTTTTCTCAATTGCTTAGACATGAAAATCTGTTCTTTAGCCAGATTTCCTGACTTGCAACACCGTTTTCCAAAAGTAAAGGCTGGAATAACCCTACATGACTTCTGCCCAGGTTTTTGCCCCAATTTGCAGTCTGGAGGAGTCGATGTTAGTTGGCAAAAGTCAGAGACAGTCTGCTGATTTTGGGTAATCGGAGTTGACCAGTTTCACAGAAAATCGTGTAGTGTGTGATGGCCACAGACTCCGAGTTTCTTAGCTTCAGACTTTGATTCCATCCAATCAGAGGATATCAGACATGTCATTTTAGAACACATATAGACCTTATGTAGCCTCGCCCCGCTCAAAGCGATTTTGTCTTCCAGTTTGTATTTCCACAGCATGAAAGTAAGTTTTTATGGCTTTATGAATGAACTGCTCGTTTTGAAATCTTCCCAGTCTACTGACATTCGTTATGTCATCTGCTTCAAACAGTACAATGCTTATGATAACTTTCATTAAAGGATTAGTTCACTTTAAAATGAAAATTACCCAAAGATTTACTCACCCTCAAGCCATCCTAGGTGCATATGACTTTCTTCTTTCTGATGAACACAATCACAATCACAAACACAAGTTATATTAATAAACATCCTGCCGCGTCAAAGCTTTATAATGGCAGTGAACGGGACCAATGAGTATGAAGCTCAAGAAAGTGCATCCATCCATCATAAATGTACTCCACGCGGCTCCGGGGGGTTAATAAAGGCCTTCTGAACCTCCTTCTTTATTCAACTTACGAAGAAAGTGTCTACGTCCTATGCCTTCGACATACTTGTTGGTACTTGTACGGTACTGTCCCGTTCACTGCTATTATAAAGCTTGGATGCGCCAATATATTTATTAATATAACTCCGATTGTGTTCATCAGAAATAAGAAAGTCGTATACACCTAGGATGGCTTGGGGTAATTTTCATCTTGAAGTGAACTGATCCTTTTACTCTACAATAAGTAAATCCACTTCACCAGCTAATTACTCTTAGACAGCAATTCCATAAAAATATACAGGGCTAACGCAAAAACAGCATGCTTGTTTCTCAGGTACATAAGGTTTATTGTTTTCATTTGTCATGTATCTCCTAGCAATGTGAGTTTGTTGTGTTCAGAACAATGTGAAAGTGCTGAAATCGGTTCAGATTTCATAGTGTATTCCAGCCTATCTGTTTTTGTTTGTTTGTTTGTTTGTTTGTTTTTAACTTTGGCCCAAACTAGAGACAAGATACTGATTTAGATTAAATGTGATTTTGCAATCTTTTACATACTGTTTTTTTTCTATTACTGAAAAATATGCAAATCTTTGTTGAATATTTGTGAAATATTTTATGTTATTTTGTTATTCGAATGTATATATATATTTTTACAGTTTTCATTCAACAATGTACTGTACACATTCAGGAAATTTTGACAATGTTGTTTATATATGCAGTATATATATATATATATATATATATATATATATATATATATATATATATATACACATACACAATGTTTTTCCCCAGTAGCGAAGATGCTGTTCCTCAAATGATGATGACTTTTTTTCAGAACAATATTGTTATCACAAAACCAAACTGTATGTTCAGGAATCACTTTTTGACGTAAATATTCACTTTCATTTATGTGGTAGTATTATGTTGCAGAGTTTAAAATGTATAGTTGCTCATTCATTGTAGTAAACGGCCATGGTCATATTGTTTTAAATAAATCAGTGTGTAATTCAGAGTATCTGTGTATTTGGTTTATTTAAAGGCAAGATTTGATTTAGATTCAGAATAACTTGGCTGAATACAGTGTTTGATTTTGTCTGTATATGAAATGTGTTATAGAAAAACTGTAATATTAACATTAGTATAAAATCCTGTGGTGTCATGGAAGGCCAAATGCTAATCTCAGATCTCTCACATTTTATATGGAGGGAAACTGACATTTTGTCATCCACGTTTCCAGGGTATAGTGCTCTTTAGTGCAAAGCTGAAATTCCTGGAGCATCGACAGCAGAGAATAGCAGAGGTGAGGCTCAAGTATAATGCTCTCAAGAGGGAGCTGGAACATGCCAAGCATCATCTGATGGTGGACCCTGGAAAATGGATCCGTGAATGTAAGGGTTAAAAATATTTGCTTATGTATATTAACTAATATTAAGCACTGCAGGATAGAAAACTGTAGGGTTGTTTATGGTTCTGCTTAAACTCCTGTCTATTTGTATGATGTATTTTGCAGTTGACTTATGGCAAACGTTTGAGGTAGACTCCCTGGAGCACTTAGAAGCGTTGGAGCTGGTCACTGAACGACTAGAGCGTCATGTTAACCTCTGTAAAGCACATGTCTTGATGGTCACCAGCTTTGATGTTACACCCAATTGCAGACAAAAGTGGCGGCATCGGCCCACTGTAGATCATACAGCGTTTGCAGGGATATAGCATGCCAAGATGTTAAATGATCACTTTGACCTGTTATGCAACATATGAAATAATATGCAAATCTGTGCCAGTAAAGCATCTCAGAATCATCACATTATACAGAAGCTTCCGCTGGTGCTGATCGGGCTCTACTTGAAATCTAATTTGCTGTAAATGTTTTGTGTTTTTCGCTTTAGCACTGAGAGAGAGCAAAACAACATAATGGACTGCAGACTTCTGTCTGAACTTGGATGCACTGATATGGGCTTTTCTCACTTGAAATCCTCGATTATTCCTTGTTTTTCACTGTTCACACTGTTCAGAGTCAGGATTCAAGATTTCCCACTGTACATTTGTAAATCCTGGGTTAACTTTCCTCTTGGCATATTTATCCCTAACCCTAAGTAGCCTACAGCATGAGATGACCTGTAATATAACTGCTTGTCCATCTGTGGAAATGTTCAACATTTTAATGTTTCTCTCTCAAGCATTAATTTATGATTTCTTACCTGTTGTTAAACAACTTGTTGTAACATTGTTGCACCTTATTGTTTCACACAATATACTTTTATGCTTAATATCGCAAGTTGAAAAGTTGTGGTAACTCACTCTTTTTCAAAATTACAAGTGTGAAATAAAAATTTCTTAACCCAGGGTTAAATGTGGCCTTAATTCTGGGATAAATTATGTTACTTTACTGAGAGTTATTATAATAGTCACCTTCAAGGTGGTAAAAACACTGTAAATAAGTAATTTTTAACACCCAGGGTTTATTTTGTTGTTCTAAGAGCAAATAAATTGGAAATTTTATTGTTAAGATCTTTAATCCTTATGTGTATGCATTAATAAAAACTTGTTATGCACTTTTGTTTGTATTGTTTTTGTTTAAATGAAGTTATAAATGTGTTAACTGAAATTGTATCCATTTATTTACATGTTTAATACCCACTGTAATCATCAGATAAGAAACATGAAAAAAAAAAAAAGTTAAAGGGTTGAAATTAATTTTTTTGTCATTAATTACTCACAGCCATAAGACCTTTGTTCATCTTTGGAACACAAAATAAGATATTTTTGATGAAATCTGTTTGAAATCTGTTCTATTTTTGAGTTTTCTAATCCCCCATAGAAAACAATGTAAAGTACCACATTCAAGGTCCAGAAATAGGTAATAAAGACATTGTTAAAATAGCCAACGTGCTTATAGTGATTCAACCTTAATGTTATGAAGCAACAAGAATACTTTTAGTGTGCAAAAACAAAACAAAAATAATGAATTTACTCAACAATTTCTTCTCTTCCCTGTCATTCTCCTACGCTGTTTACATTCAGCGCTTCCGGGTTCTACATCAGAATGCCGACTCGTTATTGGCTAATACTGAGTCTGCGTTCTGACATAGAATCTGGAAGCGCTGCACTGTACAACGTTTAGTGTAGGAGATTGACAGGGAAGAGAAGAAATTGTTGAATAAAGTCGTTATTTTTGTTTTGTTTTTGCACACAAAAAGTATTCTTGTCGCTTCATAACATTAAGGTTTAACCACTGTAGTCATAATTACGTTGCTGTCTATGGACGAGTCAGATACCTCTCGAATTTCCTCAAAGTGTTACTTTGTGTTTCGAAGATGAATGAAGGTCTTACGGGTGTGGAATGACATGAGGGTGAATAATTAATGACAGAAATGTCATTTTTGGTTTAACTAACCTTTTTATAGACATTGAAAACTGTGGTTTGCGTTTTTCACAGAGGATTACGAAAAGATTCAGATGTATTGTAGTGAGTCAGCTGATCAGCTCATCCTGCTGTCACAACACATATTACCGGCTGAGCTGAAGTGCAGCCCCTTAAGAGTTCACTCAGATGGTACAATAGGATAAAACCTACCCTATTATGAAGTCAGAGGCATTACAGACTACAGCAAGCCACCATAATGACTCCACGTTTCAAGGGCTGCGTTTACTTTCTGCTCCAATTCCTACATATTCTAATGTTTATTTCATGTTTGCCCTCAGAGCTGTAATGACAGCACATAGTTCATTTTTTGGGGAAAGACTTCTGAAAATATTTTGAATAGCCTTGGACATGATGCTGATAGATTACTGAAATTGAACACAAACAAATCCTTTCTTTATGCAGCTTTTTTCCATGTTGTTGGTGATGAATAATCTAGCCTAATTCCTAATAAATAAAGGAAATATCTGAGAAGTTAATTCTGTTTAACAATATTGGATATTGTTTGGTTTTGGGTAGTAAGTGAAGACTTCTCAGTCATCAATTGTTTATATAATATATTAAATATAGGCTATTTATGCATAATTCTTATTAGCATTAGCCTATTACCAAAGATGCATCAGAAAATCTATAAAGCCTACAAATGTTAACATTAATTCAGTTTATAAATTAATTTAGCATAAAAGAAAACTTAAAATGCAAGTATGCAGGTTAATGTAAGGTTGTTTTGATTATAAAAATAAAACTACGTTTAATTTTCACTAGCGTCACCTGACTAAATATTTAATTGTTTCAAGAGCAAATTTGTCATATTTGCAGTGAGCTTCCTCATAAATTCTGTTGGCAAATAAACAATTTTAGCCACTTGAATGCAGTTTTAAAATTAACAATTTCTAATTTTATGTCTCGAAACACTTTCCAATGTCACTGCCTCATATGAACCGATAGGTGGCACTAAACGCTCAGCAAGACCGAAACCTTGAAAAGAAACGCCCCTGTTTGGATCGTAAACAACTGCACAAATGCAGAGACAAGCAGGGTATCGAAACTGATTTCAGATCGGTCTGTATTTCACAGAGAGGGGTCTGGGGCCGGTGGTTGTTCAGCTCTGGGAACAGATATAAGCGCTGCGCGTGCACGCGTTTACAGATGCGGACTATTGTAACATCATTACAGAGACTAAATGTAAGTACGACAGGGAAATTCCAATGAGTCGTGTGTATGTGCTTCGTTTTCAAATGGTTCTCATGAAAATAAAATAGTGATAAAGGGCAAGACGCTGTGAAATGGTTACGGGGGAAGCACGCGCCCTTGACACCATCTTTCATTTGCGTGCAAGGTATGTCCGCAAAACTAGATGAGTACAAATATATTACAAGAGCAGTAACGTAAATATAAATGTAACTTGCCGGTCCACGTTATGATGTTGGGTTTCGCCTAAGCCGTTTATATTTACATTTATTCATATAGCAGACTCATTAATTCAAATGGTGAAGATTCATTAGAAGTTCATTCAATGCAATTTTTTTTAAAGTTGACCAAAAAGGGGCAGAGAACTGAGTATTAATTTTCTTTTCTTTTTTCTTTTCTTTTCTTTTCTTTTCAAAACGGGTCAGTTTTAGTATGTTTCTTTAACATAAGCCTCAGGCATGTGAACACCTGTCTGCTGTTAAAACATAAGCATGTCCTGACATATAACTTAACAGGCTACTACACACAAATCACTTTGCCTGTCAAATTATGTTAATTCATGGTTTGGTGTACGCTAAAAGTGATTATTGAAGCTAGCTGTGACTTACGGAAGCCCTAAACGGCCATGGATTATTATTTTTTTTCTATCTTGCTTTCTCGTGATCTCGAGATAACAAAAGTTGTTTTCTCGTGATCACGACTTAATCTCTGCTTTAAATTACACAAATGTGCAAACAGGTGGCAGTATATTACCAAATATAACTGATGGGGTGCGGTAAATATCCACTTTACTGTATTAGTTTATATTGGCCCAGATTGTACGAGTTTCGGACAGAGAGAGTTTTCGTGATCGCTTTATTTTGTGCAGTATTGTGTGCGTTAAGTAACTTGTAAATGCTTGAATATGATTATTTTGCTTGAAAGCGTATCTGTTATCGTTACGTGGATGTAATAGCCTACTCATTACAGTTTCATGACCGCAATAGAGTTCGGTGTAATTCTAAACTTATTTCATATTAAAACGAATTTTGATGTCACTGTACTGTTTGCACCTTATCGTAAGGCGCCATTTTAATAATCGCAGTTTCAATGTTCGTTTACCTCACTATGTCACTCAATGTATATTGATAAGAAATATGATTTATAGCCTTTAGATGTAATTTAATTCAGTGATAGTGTGTAACCTATTCTACATTTCTTTGTAGGAAACCACACATACACATAAACACTCTTCTCAAACAGCATCCCAAGATTGTTTTAGCCTATATCAACTGGATTAAAGTTTTGTTTTTTGGAAATCTGGAGTATTGCACCTCTTTGTAATGGAAGAGCTAGGAGGAGGAAGACAGTTTAACGCACATGATATCACAGCCATGACGAATAAAAATAACAAAAACATTATGTAATTTAATTTTATTTCAAGCGAATGAGGAAAATAAAGTAAACTTTAAAAGTTTTTAGAATAATCTGGCATCTTTCTGAAGGCACTCCGTCTGCACTTGAGATGTTGAATGCTCTGTTGATTATTGTTAATTACACAAATAAAATGTTTAGCATACATTTATTGAACAGTGATTGATTAGCCTATATGTAGTTATTTACTGTAAACTTTATTATTAAGCGAAGTAAACATTTTGCTGAAATATCCACAAGATATAAGAGCGCATGATTTATCCGTCGATCTGATGCGCGTGAATAGTTACTATAGCAACAGTAGAATCCGGGTCCTGTGTTTCAGAATCAATCATTGTAAAAACAACTTTTATGTCGAGATGACGAGAAAATTATGTCGTGATTACGAGAAAACAAGACCAAAACAATCCATGGTCAAGGGCTTCCGTAGTGACTGAAATTCACTCAAAAATAAATAAATAACAGTCGGTTAGATAACACCACAGCAGGACCGTGGTGGTACCATGGTACACGATCAGAATGTAATACCCCATTTTTTATATATACCATGGTATTAAATTGTTTAAATGTGAAAATAACATTTTTACATGGTACTTCAAAGGTACTTGGAAGAAGATACTATCCATATCAAGAACAAATAAACATGGTTATACTATACAGCAATTTTTATATATATATATTGCAATATACACTACTGTTCAAAGGTTTGGAGTCAGTAAGATGATTTTAAGAAATTAATTCTTTTAATCAGCAAGGATGCAAAGCTGTTTTTTATTTTGTTTTTTAAGTTTTATTCATCAAAGAATCTGTAAAAATGTGTGCTTTCCACAAAAATATTATTTTTAACATTGATAATATTAAGAAATGTTTCCTGAACACCAAATCAACATTAGTTTAATTTCTGAAAAATCATGTGGCATTGAAGACTATGGCTGCTGAAAGTTCAGCTTTGCCATCACATGAATAAATTACATTTTAACATACAGGTGCTGGTCATATAATTAGAATATCATCAAAAAGTTGATTTATTTCACTAATTCCATTCAAAAAGTGAAACTTGTATATTATATTTATTCATTACACACAGACTGATATATTTCAAATGTTTATTTCTTTTAATTTTGATGATTATAACAGACAACTAAGGAAAATCCCAAATTCAGTATCTCAGAAAATTAGAATATTGTGAAAAGGTTCAATATTGAAGACACCTGGTGCCACACTCTAATCAGCTAATTAACTCAAAACACCTGCAAAGGCCTTTAAATGGTCTCTCAGTCTAGTTCTGTAGGCTACACAATCATGGGGAAGACTGCTGACTTGACAGTTGTCCAAAAGACGACCATTGACACCTTGCACAAGGAGGGCAAGACACAAAAGGTCATTGCGAAAGAGGCTGGCTGTTCACAGAGCTCTGTGTCCAAGCACATTAATAGAGAGGCGAAGGGAAGGAAAAGATGTGGTAGAAAAAAGTGTACAAGCAATAGGGATAACCGCACCCTGGAGAGGATTGTGAAACAAAAACCATTCAAAAATGTGGGGGAGATTCACAAAGAGTGGACTGCAGCTGGAGTCAGTGCTTCAAGAACCACTACGCACAGACGTATGCAAGACATGGGTTTCAGCTGTCGCATTCCTTGTGACAAGCCACTCTTGAACAACAGACAGCGTCAGAAGCGTCTCGCCTGGGCTAAAGACAAAAAGGACTGGACTACTGCTGAGTGGTCCAAAGTTATGTTCTCTGATGAAAGTAAATTTTGCATTTCCTTTGGAAATCAGGGTCCCAGAGTCTGGAGGAAGAGAGGAGAGGCACACAATCCACGTTGCTTGAGGTCCAGTGTAAAGTTTCCACAGTCAGTGATGGTTTGGGTTGCCATGTCATCTGCTGGTGTTGGTCCACTGTGTTTTCTGAGGTCCAAGGTCAACGCAGCCGTATACCAGGAAGTTTTAGAGCACTTCATGCTTCCTGCTGCTGACCAACTTTATGGAGATGCAGATTTCATTTTCCAACAGGACTTGGCATCTGCACACAGTGCCAAAGCTACCAGTACCTGGTTTAAGGACCATGGTATCCCTGTTCTTAATTGGCCAGCAAACTCGCCTGACCTTAACGCCACAGAAAATCTATGGGGTATTGTGAAGAGGAAGATGCGATATGCCAGACCCAGCAATGCAGAAGAGCTGAAAGCCACTATCAGAGCAACCTGGGCTCTTATAACACCTGAGCAGTGCCACAGACTGGTCGACTCCATGCCACGCCGCATTGCTGCAGTAATTCAGGCAAAAGGAGCCCCAACTAAGTATTGAGTGCTGTACATGCTCATACTTTTCATGTTCATACTTTTCAGTTGGCCAAGATTTCTAAAAATCCTTTCTTTGTATTGGTCTTAAGTAATATTCTAATTTTCTGATATACTGAATTTGGGATTTTCCTTAGTTGTCAGTTATAATCATCAAAATGAAAACATTTGAAATATATCAGTCTGTGTGTAATGAATGAATATAATATACAAGTTTCACTTTTTGAATGGAATTAGTGAAATAAATCAACTTTTTGGTGATATTTTAATTATATGACCAGCACCTGTATATTAAAATATAAAACAGTTATTTTAAATTGTAGTAATATTTTACTATATTAATGTTTTTACTGTAAAAAAAAAAAAAAAAAATCCTACAGACAACCCAAACTTTTCAACAGTAGTGTATTAAAAGAACGATTTGTTCTATATTTAAACAATTTATTTCAGCACAGTTTCTGCAAACAAAACCATTGCACTCTTGCAGCATCAGGTACAGTGTCAATCTCAGCATGTCTTGTTATATGCCCACACTGTTATGTTCACACTGTATGTTCACATTCTTTAGCTTTTATAAGGGTTCACCGTGACACTGATCAGGCCAGTTGTGGTCATGTCATGTCAAGAATCTCAACTCTTCTTTCAGCCTTTTCCACCTCATCATTCACCCTGTTCTGTTACCACACTGACAGTGACATGTTATTCACTATAAAGACACTCATCCACACTGCACACCCTTTTTCCATCTCTCTGTCTCTGGTTTCACACTCAAAATGTCTGGACAGAGTGAAAGACAAGAGCCCCATCTCATGAATTATGCATTGCTGCTATAACCGGCTCTTGTTTTTGAACACACCTGTCAGTTTGCGCTTGCTGTTGGCTTCGGGAGTAACTGAAATGAGTGTTGGTTTGCTATTAGGACACCCTGTTTGACAGCTTCACAAGTTTTTCCTCAAGCAAGGCCCAAGATCTGCTTAAAAAATGTTCATCATCACCAAACCTGTCCTACTTGTGTACTTGTATTTCCTTTCTGAATTCTTTGGGGGGGGGGGAATCATTTTATGATCACTGTAATGCATCACAGTCACTGATGACAGATATGACCAGCATAAGTGACGGCAGGGTGAAGAACTGGAAAAACCAGGATCAAGTGGTGGATATACAGTATTTATTCCTTAATGTTTTTTTTTTTTTTCTTGAATTCTGACTAAGATATAGATTCAATTTCATGATCGTCTATCTTCTTTGTGATCACCTAGCAGCTATGGGAGAGTCTGAGACAAGGAAGTCTGTAAGATGGAAAGAGATAAGCACAATAACCCAGACCACAGAGGACATCATTACGTCTTACCTAACAGCCTCTGATGAGAACCAGAACAAGCTGCAAGAGGCAGAGGTTATGGACTTGGAAGCTGTTAAACACGACTCAGAGAACAGGAACCCAGAAGAAGGGTCTCCAACAAACATCAAGAGCCACAGTTACTCTTTAGATCATGGTAAGCATTTTAAATATTATTTAACAGGTTATAATTCAAAAATTGGAAGTACTGTCATTTTTCCTTGGAACACAAAAGTTGAAATATTTAATAATATACTAACAATTCAATTTTTATTTCATATTATAATATAGTATACTATAATAATTAAAGGGCACTGTGGATTTCAAGCTTTTAAAATGATTCAAAAGTATCATGAAAGTGTCATATAAGCAGTCGATATGACTCAGATACTACTGTTCAAAAGTCAGTACATAAAAATAAAAAAAATATATAAATAAGTACTTTTATTTAGTAAGGATGCATCAAGGACACTTTTACATTTTGTTCCAGGAAAAAATATCAGTTTACTGGTTTGGAATGATAATGAGAAATTTGTCATTTTGGCTGAACTACTTCTTTAAGGTTAAGTTTAGACATACTGTTAATCACATGAAAACATTCCAAAAACAATCTTTCCTTTCATTGTTAGCAGGTATTAAGTAGTTTAATTAACCATAAACTTAATTAACTAAAATGTACTCAAAAAGCACTGGATTTGCCCGTTTACTAAAGTCATAATTATGCAATAGTATCAGAGCTCCTGAGTTTCCTCCTGATGTGGTCTCTGTACAGGTCGTCTCTCTGGGATTGTGCCACCTGGACCTAGTCCTTCTCTTCTGGCTTCACTGCAGTCCCTTATTGAAGAGAATGATCACATGCTGCTCCCTCATTCCTTACACCAGGTGTGTGCACTGGGAGTTTGAAAAGGTTACTCCACAAAAAGGCCATAGCCAAAACAAAAATAGGCATGAAAAGACCTTCTATATAGAAGCTTAAAGGGTTTTGTCGGGCGCTTCATATACTCTATAGAACTTTTTAGGGGTTCCCATCATGTGATCATAATCCCCTGGTTTCACAGACAAGGCTCAAGCTAGTCCCAAACTAAAATGGACGTTTGAGCTGTTTTAACTAAAAGCAACTTGTACTGACATATCTAAAAATATGTTAGTGCCATTGTTTTGTCTCAAGATGCACACCAGTAATATATTTTTTTTCTAGGGTATGATTATAAAAGCTACTTAAATGCCCTAATTGAACTAAGGACTAATCCTGGCTTAGTCTAAGCCCTGTCCCTTTATGTATTAAATTTAAGTAATTTGGTTTTAATGCATTTTTATTTTAACTAAATTTATTAATTAAACAGCCCATAAACATGTGAAAACATTGGAATAACCTGTTAAACATGAAAGTATTATGCAGTCATTCAAGACATTTCTTTGTATATAGAACCTTTTTAGCATAAAGAATTCTTTAAAATTAAGTCAAGAACCCTAGGGTTCTATATAGAACCCCACTGAACCTTTCATTCTAAGAGTGTAGATAACGTTTGTGTTTACTTTAGGATATTTTTAAGAAACAAAACTAAACTTATAGAGTGCTACAGTCTTTTTTCAAAAGTAAAATAGCTCCATTAATTTTCCTCATAGGGAAATTGATTTTTAAAGATAACATAAACCTGTAAAAAAAGACTTACTGTGAGCATGATAGTATCACGAGTATGATAGTATTTGCTTCTGTTGAAGCTGTTAGCTCTCAATATTTCAACTTAGTTTAAAAAAAAAAAGGTAAAAAAAAAAAAATTCTACCAATCAGAGAGTCGAAACAGGCAAAATGGCCATAAGATCTCTTTAGCTCCGCCCACTCTCATGAAGCTCCGCAAATGACATAATCGAGACGGTCTCCCTACGCTCTCAAAATACTTAAATATTTTGCAATAAATTTAAAATATATTGTTTTTACGGAGCCCCAGGCATGACATGCAGGAAAAAAATAGTAGGCTAAATCGTGCGCACGATTTACTATTTCGTTCCCTCGATCAGTCAAAAGTTTGGAAACATTACTAATTTTAATGTTTTTGAACAAAGTCTCTTATGCTCATTAAAGCTGCATTTATTTCATAATGAATACAGAAAAAACAATAATATTGTGAAATATTATTACAATTTAAAATTAGTTTTTTATTTTAATATACTTTCAAATTTATGTCTGTGATGCAAAGCTGAATTTTCAGCATCATTACTCCAGTCTTCAGTGTCACATGATCCTTCAGCAATCATTTTAATATGCTGATTTGATACTCAGTTATTATCACTGTTGAAAACAGTTGTGTTTGCTTAATATTTTTTTGGAACCTGTGATACTTTTTTCAGGATTCATTGATGAATAAAAGGTTAAAAAGAACAGCATTTATTCAAAATATAAATCTTTTCTAACAATATAAATCTTTACTATCACTTTTTATCAATTTAACACATCCGTGCTGAATAAAAAAAAGAAAGAAAAAAAATGACTGACCCCATACTTTTGAACGGTAGTGTATATTGTTACAAAAGATTTCTATTTTAAATAAATGCTGATATTTTTTAACTTTTTATTCATCAAAGAATCCTGAAAAAGTATCACAGGTTATAAAATAATATTAAGCAGCACAACTGTTTCCAACATTGATAATATATCAACATATTACAATGATTTCTGAATGATCATGTGACACTGAAGACTGTAATGATGCTGACAATTCAGCTTTGCATCACATAAATAAATTATATTTTAAAGTATATTAAAATAGAAAACCATAATTTTAAATTGTAATAATATTTCACAATATTATTGTTTTTTCTGTATTTATTATTAAATAAATGCAGCCTTAATGAGCATAAGAGACTTAAAAATAGTAATGTTTCCAAACTGGTTATGTAAATCATGCGCAGATTTAGTAAATCGAGGGAACGAATTAGTAAGTTGTGCGCACAATTACATTTTTTTTCTTGCATGTCATGTGCGGGGCTCTGTATGTTTATAAATGTAATCAACATTTTTAAATGAGTAATTTTATATCCCTCCATTCTTTTGAATTTGATTATGCTGTTCGCAGTGCTTCATGGGATTGTAGTTCTTTCGAACATCTAAAGCTGATAAGTACACACAGTCTTGTACCTTTGTTTTTTTGTTTGATTTTCAAGTACTGTTGTGATTTACCTCATAGCTGGTTGGCTCAGTTCATGGCTTATAACTCTTAACAAAGTCTTTTTTTGAAATCCCTACTAGAGAAATAAATGGAAAAAATACGCTGAAAAAGTGGGCGGATGCTAATGCACTCTATTTTTATAAGCTCTTTCTGTTTTAAACTACCTCAATAATTTCAACCAAAAAGTGATATAAGTAGTACAAAAAAAGTCTACTCCTGGTTTTTTTTAAATATTTTGTCAGCATTTCCAGGCATCCTATGTGTAAAAAAGCTTTAGCTTGTTTTGACTAAACGCCAAGCAAATTTAAAATCAGATCTGTCAAGAAGACAAACTACTGAAATGTGATTACTGTGAGTTGTTTTTTAATCTTCCGGTAGTTATAAATAGAAGGGGGTAAATTGCTTCTCAGTGAGATTAAAGAGTACAGGAAAAACAATTCATTATCCTGCATTACACTATATAGACAATCCATGTAAGAGAATGCATTAGATGGGCAAAGATAGGGCAGTTATTTTCTCGCACATGATTTTTCTCGTCAAAACTGCGCTTCATTCTGTTGATTGTCTTTTTGAAGGTGCTTTTCACTACAGGGAATTGAAATGAAATCAAGACTCTAGACTCAGGTGTAACAGGAAATGCGGATGATCGACCACAGCTGAGAGTCTTTCAGCTGAACGCTTGATGAAACTGTCTTTGTGATAATGCAATGACTTGGTAAGGAGATGTAATATTTTACTTGCTGATATTTTTCTTCCATAACAGATAGCGGAGAGCTACTTCCTTGAAGAGGACTGTATCCTTTCGGATATTAAATCCACCACTGTTATTCGCCTGTTCTCTGTCCGTTTCCTCTTTGCCTTTCCTTTACTATCACTAAATGGTCCCTGTTGATGCTGTTGTCATAGAGACCGGGGCAAGCGTAACCAAGAGGGGGCTCATTAGGGTGTAACTTTCCATGCTGACTTTTAGGGTGTTGCACAAAAGGAAGGATGTTGATGGATTTTTAAATAATTTGCTCATCATATGGTCTTCCTTTATTAATTAAGTTTGGGGTCAGTAGGATTTTTAAATGTTTTTGAAAGAAGGTTGCATTTATTCCAGCAAAATACTATAAAAACTGTGAAATAATATTACAATTTAAAATTCTATTTTAATATATTTCAAAATGTATTTTATCCCTGTGATGGCAAAGCTGAATTTTCAGCATCATCACTCCAGTCTTAGTGTCACATGATCCTTCAAAAATCATTCTGATATGCTGATTTACTGCTCAAGTAATATTTCTTATATCATTTACATTTAATCATTTAGCATACGCTTACAAATGAGGAGAACAAGCAATCAAAACAGCAATCAAACAGCTGAAAACAGTTGTGCTGCTTAATATTTGTCGTGGAAAGCATCACTTTTGATCAATTGAATGCATTCTTAATGCATTCTCATAATTTCTTTAAAAAAAAAAAAAACGTACCTCATACTTTTGAATGGTATTGCTATTGGTGTTGCTTTCTTTAAGCATTGACCATCTCAGATCAGTGGGCAGTGGAGTTTCTGCATCTGGAAAAGCTGTACCATGAGAGACTACTGTCTAATCTGGCCTCTATACAAGAGAAATGGGGTAAGAATGCTAGATGATTATGGATGGTATATATACAGTTGTGCTCAAAATTATGCATACCCTTGCTAAATATGACCAAAGAAGGCTGTGAAAATAAATCTGCATCGTTAATACTTTTGATCTTTTATTTTAAAAATCAAACCTTTCACTGGAGAATAATAATTTTAAATGGGGGGAAAATGTCATTATGTAATATATATTTTTCTCTAATACACATTGCTCACAATTAATCATACCCTTTTATTCAATACTTTTTGCAACCACCTTTTCCCAAGATAACAGCTCTTAGTCTTCACCTATAATGCCTGATGAGTTTGAAGAACACCTGACAAGAGATCAGAGACCATTCCTTCATACAGAATCTCTCCAGATCCTTCAGATTCCCAGCTCCATGTTGGTGCTTCTTCTCTTCAGTTCACTCCACTTATTTTCTTTAGGGTTCAGGTCAGGGAACTGGGACGGCCATGGCAGAAGCTTCATTCTGTGCTCAGTGACACATTTTTGTTTTGATTTTGATGTTTGTTTTGGATCATTGTCTTGATGGAAGATCCAACCACGGCCCATTATATGACTTCTAACAGGGACAGTCAGGTTTTGATTTTTCATCTGTTGGTATTTGCTAGAATCCATGATACCATGTATCTTAACAAGATGTCCAGGATCTCCGGCAGAAAAATAGGCCCACAACATTAAAGATACAGCAGTATATTTTATTGTACACATAGGATACTTTTTACCCCTGTGTGCACCAAAACAATCTTGAGTGTTTGCTGCTAAAAAGCTAATTTTTTTGTTTAATCTGACCTGGACTCAGAGCTGTTCTCTTGGGAAAAGGAGGTTGCAAAAAGTATTGAATAAAAGGCTATGATTAATTGTTAGCAATGTGTATTAGAGAAAAACATTTATTTCATAATGAGATTTCCCCCCCCCCCCCCCCCCCCCCATTTAAAATTATTATTCTCCAGTGAAAGGTTTGATTTTTGTGGATTTTTAAAATAAAAGATCAAAATGATTAACAATGCAGATTTATTTTCACAGCCTTCTTGGGTTATATTTACCAAGGGTATGAATAATTTTGAGCACAACTGTGTGTATATATATGTGTGTGTGTGTGTGTGTGTGTGTGTGTGTGTGTGTATATATATATATATAACTGTTTCCTGAAATGACTTTAACCAGGGGAGGTCACATTGTTTGCATCTGAGAGGA
The DNA here is from genome assembly GCA_037101425.1 of Elopichthys bambusa. Lineage (NCBI taxonomy): Eukaryota > Metazoa > Chordata > Actinopteri > Cypriniformes > Xenocyprididae > Elopichthys > Elopichthys bambusa. The sequence goes on along the minus strand of CM074445.1, from coordinate 22,055,600 downwards.
TTTCCTAAAGCATTGTTTTATCTTATAAAGATGAGACTCCTTTTATAAACAGGACAATACTGTTGTAAGTTGAATTGCTAGTTTTATCCTTTACAAGTAAACAGCAGTGGTAGGGTTGGATCTCAGGAAATTGCGCTCATTTCCCAACTGGGCACCATTGCCCAGACCACATGTGACTCTGTTACTTCACTAATATCACTGAAGTAGAGGTCAGACTCTCCCATCTTATCTGATTAACTGTCAACAAGGCCTTACTGTGGAAAGTGAAACCTGAAGAATGTCACATAGCTGTAGTTTTGTTGTTGTTGTTGTTTTTGGTACTACAAAGATTTTTTTCATGAAATGTTAGGAACTGAGAATAATATTTTAGATTGCTTTCACATATTCTTTGAGTACATACTGTTCTGTGTGTGTGTGTGTGAGAGAGAGAGAAAATGAGAGACTCAGTCCAAATATTTAAAAGACTCAAATCCATATGTTTGGTTTTAGAGTCCCAGAGGAAAATCAGCATCCAGACCGAAAGTAACTCTCCTTTAAATGCTAATGGAACAGACAGAGAGCGAGAGCATATGGAAGTGTTGAGTCATATCTGCAGAACACACCAGAGGTGAGACTGCATGTAGGCAAGAACTGTCCAAGCCAGTAGAAAATAATAATTATAGCATTTTTTTCCCATTGTCCATTGTTCAACCCTGACAGAACCAGACCTTATCAAGTACCATCAAGGTAAATTGATTTATAGGGAACACCGAATTTGGACTTTTCTTGTTTGTTTTTCACTTTTTTACTTGACTAATGTTGATATATTTAAGAGCTTTTATTTGACTTGTTCAAATTGTTATTTGATCAAACATACAGTAAAACTGTAATATTGTGAAATATTAATTTTAAAATATATTTTTATTCTTTTTTTAAATGTAATTTATATTCCTGTAATTATACAGTATGTTTGTATATGTGTGTGTATATGTATATGTATATATATACAGTGGGTACGGAAAGTATTCAGACCCCCTTAAATTTTTCACTCTTTGTTATATTGCAGCCATTTGCTAAAATCATTTAAGTTCATTTTTTTTCCTCATCAATGTACACACAGCACCCCATATTGACAGAAAAACACAGAATTGTTGACATTTTTGCAGATTTATTAAAAAAGAAAAACTGAAATATCACATGGTCCTAAGTATTCAGACCCTTTGCTCAGTATTTAGTAGAAGCACCCTTTTGATCTAATACAGCCATGAGTCTTTTTGGGAAAGATGCAACAAGTTTTTCACACCTGGATTTGGGGATCCTCTGCCATTCCTCCTTGCAGATCCTCTCCAGTTCTGTCAGGTTGGATGGTAAACGTTGGTGGACAGCCATTTTTAGGTCTCTCCAGAGATGCTCAATTGGGTTTAAGTCAGGGCTTTGGCTGGGCCATTCAAGAACAGTCACAGAGTTGTTGTGAAGCCACTCCGTCGTTATTTTAGCTATGTGCTTAGGGTCATTGTCTTGTTGGAAGGTAAACCTTCGGCCCAGTCTGAGGTCCTGAGCACTCTGGAGAAGGTTTTCGTCCAGGATATCCCTGTACTTGGCCGCATTCATCTTTCCATCGACTGCAACCAGTTGTCCTGTCCCTGCAGCTGAAAAACACCCCCACAGCATGATGCTTCCACCACCATGCTTCACTGTTGGGACTGTATTGGACAGGTGATGAGCAGTGCCTGGTTTTCTCCACACATACCGCTTAGAATTAAGGCCAAAAAGTTCTATCTTGGTCTCATCAGACCAGAGAATCTTATTTCTCACCATCTTGGAGTCCTTAAGGTGTTTTTTAGCAAACTCCATGCGGGCTTTCATGTGTCTTGCACTGAGGAGAGGCTTCCGTCGGGCCACTCTGCCATAAAGCCCGACTGGTGGAGGGCTGCAGTGATGGTCGACTTTCTACAACTTTCTCCCATCTCCCGACTGCATCTCTGGAGCTCAGCCACAGTGATCTTTGGGTTCTTCTTTACCTCTCTCACCAAGGCTCTTCTCCCCCGATAGCTCAGTTTGGCCGGACGGCCAGCTCTAGGAAGGGTTCTGGTCGTCCCAAACGTCTTCCATTTAAGGATTATGGAGGCCACTGTGCTCTTAGGAACCTAAAGTGCAGCACAAATTTTTTTGTAACCTTGGCCAGATCTGTGCCTTGCCACAATTCTGTCTCTGAGCTCTTCAGGCAGTTCCTTTGACCTCATGATTCTCATTTGCTCTGACATGCACTGTGAGCTGTAAGGTCTTATATAGACAGGTGTGTGGCTTTCCTAATCAAGTCCAATCAGTATAATCAAACACAGCTGGACTCAAATGAAGGTATAGAACCACCTCAAGGATGATCAGAAGAAATGGACAGCACCTGAGTTAAATATATGAGTGTCACAGCAAAGGGTCTGAATACTTAGGACCATGTGATATTTCAGTTTTTCTTTTTTAATAAATCTGCAAAAATGTCAACAATTCTGTGTTTTTCTGTCAATATGGGGTGCTGTGTGTACATTAATGAGGAAAAAAAATGAACTTAAATGATTTTAGCAAATGGCTGCAATATAACAAAGAGTGAAAAATTTAAGGGGGTCTGAATACTTTCCGTACCCACTGTATATATCTTTGTAAAGAGCGGTGAGAAGCTTACTTTAAAGATATATTAATGTAAATAAAAATATGTAAAACAATAATGCTTTAAATGTACTATATATATATATATATATATAAATACAGTATGTATATATATATATATCCCATATATGTGTCTGTGTATATATGTTTATAGTACTACACTGAGAATATATAAGATATAAAGATAAAGATGTAAAATAAATGCTATAAAAATGTACTATATATATATATACATAATTATTCATTATTTGCTAAATTTGCTATATATTCATACAAATATTTTAACAACACTACTGAAATAAAATAACTCCTTAATAATTTGACAAACTCTACTCCTCTTTCAGGCCTAACCTTTCTCTGGAAAAGGTAAAATATATAATAATTGTTTTACTGTCCACCAATGCAGTTTATGGTTCTGTGAGTTTGAATAAAGCAGTCTGTTATTGCAGAACATGGATGACATAAAGCTACAAAACAGCCCAACTCATGTGACAGAACACAGAAGATCAAAACAAAAACAAGCTTCAGTGAACTCAACCAAGAGAGAAAACAGGGCGGACGACTGCTCATGGCTGGAAGCTGAACATGAGCCAGAAGAGAACTGTGAACTGAATGAGGAGGAGGAGGAGGAGGAGGAGGAAGGTCTTGAGGAGGACGAGTGCTGGAATGAGGAGCTGCAGTACGACGCAGACTTTGATGGCCAGGTTCCTGTGGATGAGTTGGACAACCTCATTCAGGTAAAGGAGGTAAGACGCTGTAGGAGTGATGTTAATCTCTTGCATATTACCATCTGCCCTTAGAAAAAACAAGCATGCTGAGACACCATCCGTCTGCTGCGATCTCTCCAAATCAACCCCTTACTGAACGATTTGTATTCCTCAGAGCTTAAATATGCAATGATGTATTTAATCTGGGTCCCCAAATTGATTTTTTTTTATGACTTTATGAAAGGTCAAATGGGACTTTCTTCCAATTCTCAGGCCACATTTCTTCACCACAGGTTTTTTCTGCCTTGTGAAAGCAAAATAGTGTGATGTCATCCACAGCATCATGGCAGCCAGCTGCAGGAATTTTATAAAGAAGTGTTCAGGGAGTGTATGGTTTCCCCAAGCTATTGGGTGTGGTCATCTTAAATAACAGTCCAACTGAATAATCCTTCTCCAGAACTGTGTTGGACAAACACTGTGTGAGAGTTACAGACTTTTTCAGATAACAAACATGACAACTGAATGATGATAACATGATGTGTTTGTTTGCTTGTTGTACACAATTATTTTATAGTGATTTAAGGACTCTCAGCACTTTTGTTTTGGCCTCTGATTTGACTTAAAAAACGACAAAAATGTTTACATCATGACATTATTGTGAGGCATATTAGAAAAGCAAATATGTAAACATAATGAACAACTAGTTCACTTAAATAGAAAATGCTGTTATTATTTACTCGTCATGCCATTCCAAACCTTTATGACTTTCTTTCTTCTGCTTAACACTAAAGAAGATATTTTGAAGAACTGTTTTTGTCAATACAATGAAAGTCAATGGGGTCCAAAGTTGTGTTGGACCCCACTGACTGTCATTGTTTTGACAAAAACAGTTTTTCAAAATATCTTCTTTTGTGTTCCACAAAGTCTTACAGGTTTGGAATGACGTGAGGGTGAGTAAATAATGACAGAATTTTCATTTTTGGGTGAACTAACCCTTGTGAAAAAGAAGTGCGCTTAACTGTAAGTGTGGACTTGTAGTGTGCTTCAGATCTTAAATATATTTACTTAAAAGTACTTATAGAGAGTACACTTTCCTTTTTCAAATTAAAAGTTTTACTTTAAAGTCCATTTTAAATCATTGTTTTAATCTTTTGTCATGCTTTACAGAACATAGCATACTAAATCACATGCAAAGTATTTCATTATAATTTTAACCGTACTGTATTATTTGATATTACATTTAAAGTTAATATATTTTAAATGTACTAAATTGGAACTTAATTTCAAACATAATTAAATACATGACACCCAAGTTTTCAATAGAAATTCCATTAAAGTGTATTTTATGTCAGTACATTTGGCAGTACACTTTAACCATAATTCAAAATACAACAGAAGTAATTATAAATATTACATATAAAAAAGTCCTACTAAAGTGGGTCAAAAAGCACTCTTAAGGTAAACTAAAAAAAATGTAATTTATAATACACTGGTTCTAAAAACACTGGTTTGCACTTAAGTATATTATTTTTATAATAAGTACTCTTTTTAAAGGTATGTTACAGTACTTTTTCACACAAGGGATCACAATAATGCAGTTCAGTTCATTATTATGTTGCACATACTGCCCCCTTGTGGTTATTGGTTGTCATTACATTATATGCCAAGTACATTGCTTCTTAAAGGGTTAGTTCACCCAAAAATGAAAATTCTGTCATTAATTATTCACCCTCATGTCGTTCCACACCCGTAAAACCTCCGTTCATCTTTGGAACACAAATTTATATATTTTTGATCAAATCTGATGGCTCAGTGAGGCCTGCATGGGCATCAAGATAATTAACACTTTCAAACGCCCAGAAAGTTACTAAAGACGTATTTAAAACAGTTCATGTGACTACAGTGGTTTAACCTTAATGTTATGAAGGGACGAGAATACTTTTTGTGCGCCAAAAAATAACAACTTTATTCAACAATATCTAGTGATGGGCGATTTCAAAACACTGCTTCATGAAGCTTCGAAGCTTTACAAATCTTTTGTTTCGAATCAGTGGTTCGAAGCATGTATCAAACTGCCAAAGTCATGTGAACCATTAAAATTTCAAAACGTTTCAAAACACTTGACATAACATAGCCTTGTTTACAGAAATCAGGTGACTTTAGTGGTTTGATACACATAACATTAAGGTTGAACCACTGTAGTTACATGAACTGTAATATGTCTTTAGTAACTTTCTGGGCGTTTGAAAATGTTAATTATCTTGTTGTCAATGGAGGCCTCACTGAGTCATTGGATTTTATCAAAAATATCTTAATTTGTGTTCAGAAGATGAACGAAGGTCTTACGGGTGTGGAACAACATGAGGGTGAGTAATTAATGACAGAAATTTCATTTTTGGGTGAACTAACCCTTTAAAAATAATTCTGCATCAGCTTTTGTAGTCTATTTCATGGATTCCCATACTGTATTTCTGTAGATGTTTCCCTCAAATGGCTTAGTCTCTATTTTAAAGAAGAGAGTCTGCATCAAGGAAACAGAGAATGCGACTCCACAAAAAGACTCGAAACGGAAGGTTCGCTTCAGAGAGCCAGATGATGCTTTCGATCAAGGTACAATTTCATCACATTTTTGTAATCAAATGGTCACATAGGACCTTTATATATTCAGATTTCTGTTTTGCATTAATGTGAGAATGATCTAAGCTCATTTTTCTCATGCATACAGATCAGTCGGCTGGAAACTCTTGCCTTGTACTTCTCCTCTTGTGTCTGGCTACTGTGGTGATTAGCATGGGTGGGACTGCTCTTTATTGTCTCCTTGGAGAGGCGTACTCTAATGTGTGTGTGGACTTCTCACAAAACATGGAATTTTACTTTGGACCTATACGCCGAGGAGTGGACGCTTTCACACAGTGGCTCTCTTCTGGTGCATCATAGCAGCTGTTTTATGCTAACTGAAGATTTCAGATGATAAACAACAGTATTCCTCTTGAGATAATATGCACTAATGCACATTACCAGACAGGCCTTAATAAATGTTTCTTTAGTGAGTCTATACAAACCACACAGGGCTTCCTAATGCATATAAATACATTTGTGTCAAGTATTTAATATTGTTACTAAAACATGCTTATTAGAGATCATCTTAATATACCAGAGCCATTCCTCTGATCAATAACTACATGCATTGAGCCAGTAACATTGTTTTTGTACATACTCTATTACACTACATTTCATGGTTATCTTTGTAATGTATATTTTTATTTCGATATAGATTGACTTGAGAAATTCATACAGTATCAATCAACATGAATAAGCAAAAATGGGTGTATGTAGCAATGTTAACTTATAGGATATTAACTTATCAAAGAAATGGCTTTATGAGTGACATATAACGAATAGCACATGACCAGGCTGAATAATGATAATCGATCAGTTCTGATTAGATAATGTCAGTTTGGCGTTGTTCTAGCACTTCTTCTGTGGTCAGCTGGTACAAAATAAATCTGAAAATTGTATAATTGTATGAAAGACAGCAGGCAGTCAATTTGTTTTAGTTACAAACATGTTTTGTGTTCAGCTGTCAAAGTGAGTGTGAGTTTTTGTGTTATCAATAATAGGGGGTCTTAAATTTTAAGTGTTTTAATGTTATGCTCAGAACTAGTATCCTGTTTTATTGTATGTCTTTCTGTTTTCCTTTCCAAAATAGTACACATGAAATCTCTGAATTATGACTGGAAATATATTTTGGAAGTGGGTTTATGCTGTAGTTCTGTCTATGATAATAGGATTGGTCTTCTGAATGGAAGAAAAGATGACACAGCAGTAAATGGAATTGGCACACATAACCTTGAGTGAAGTAGGAGCATTTCTCTTTGGAGACCAATGGGTCATTTGTAGACTGACTCATAGCTAATTTCATTTAAAGCATTAAGATGTACAGAATAAAAATATTACAGTGCCATAGCCCTGATTAAGAGACAATTTCATGATCATTGTACTGTCATTATTTTCTTGCCAAAAGAACAGTATGCTTGAACTTTAAATGCAGTTGTAATGTAAAGTATGTAATGAAATAATTCATTTATTTTGCTTAATTTAATTTCTGAATATGTGAATCATCACAAAAACATACAGCGAGGTGTCTAAAAAGACTAAAAACCCATTGGAAATATAGGATTCAAAGTGTAATTACTGTATAAACAGAAAGTTATTTTTTTTAAACAAATTTAATGAAAATCAAAGTAAAATGAATACAAAAATATTACTTTCATTTTGTGAATGTGAACTCCTTTGTACAAAATATCAAGTTAGTGCTGCTGTCATTAAAGCAAAAACTAAATAATTATGCTGATAAGTGATAAAATCATTTGTAATAATAAAACATTTATTAAATTAGGAAAAAAAAAAAAAAGGAAAACATTTTCACAAGTGGTCTGACTCGAACAACTACATTTGACTGATTTCTTCAAAACAGTGTTAATTCAGTGACAATGGAATGACATTCAAATGCAATTTACTGCTGGCATATTTACATATATTTGCTTTTATATATAATATGTTAATGGTCACAAAATATAGCCTACATTGAACCCTCCTCTGCATTTTTGTTGTGGTAATATCACCTTTCTAGCACAAGATGTCTCTCTACTGTCTAAGTGTGACAGTTTCTGGAATTTTCACCCACAAACAGTTGGATTTGTAATTGAGCTACAATTTATCTGAGGCACAATCTGAGCTTCTAAAAACATCTACAGCAGTTTTTACACTGATACTGTACAGTAACACCAGAGGAGCAGCAGCGGTCGCTCTGACCTCGTCTGTGACGCGGATCACAGACATAATGGCGACGCTCACAACGTCAAGCAAAAGACCGTACCATATCATAGTGTTCGGAGCTACGGGTTTTACCGGCCAGTTTGTAGTGGAGGAGGTGGCGCGGACGTGTACCGAGGGTCCAGGAGGGTCGTTACACTGGGCTGTAGCCGGACGAAACCGCAACCGACTAGAAAAAACACTCATTCAGGCAGCTGACGCTCTGTGTACGTTTGTTTGACGCACTACATTTGTGTTTTACAAGAACTTTTTAGCATTATTGTACTTCATATTATAAATATAATAAATTACAATAGAAAATAAAAATAGAATATAATACTAACTCAAGCAACGCCATAAAAATATGTACGTGTTATTTCTCACTTAAATTGTAATTACATTAGACAATACATGTGACCTTTTAGGAATATTATATTAAAAATGACTATGGTGTTACTACTATATTTTCCCCTATATTATCAAGTTTGTCATCTATTTTTGTTTATAGTTTATTATGAGATAACCTAATATTTCACCTAATAATTCGTTGTTTTTAATTTATTGGTACATGAATAGACCTATATCAGGAGACTATGTTTTTACCCTCTAATACCATAATGTTACTGCCACAGTACTTCTTCTTTTTTTTCTTTTTTTTTGCCAGGCTACACAGAATTACAATGCACATATGTTATTTATGACAGGTCAGTTTGTATTAGGTATAGACTGAATTGCCATACTGTCATGGCTAGACACGAGGCAGTCAGCTCATGGCATTAGATGAGTTTCAGCAGATTTTGTCTGTTGAGATTATCCGATGGGATTACAAGGTTTGAGAATATTGTTGATTAAAGGCATAATGTTCTGACAATCCCATCATCATTTGGAACTGCCTATACTGAGAATTAAAGATTTTAAAACTATGCAATTGGTTATAGAGTAAAAGAATACAATGGTCAATGTTATATGTATTAAACCTCATGTCTTAAAAACCGATAAGTCTATCTATCTAGCTATCTATTCATCATCTAACATATTGAGCTTTTAGAGAAGAGAGATCTATCCATCTTTGACATTCCATCGTTTGTCTGCAGGTAAACCAGAGCTGAAGTTCGTGGAGGTTATTGTAGCAGATGTAGCCGAGCCAGAGTCATTGGCCATCATGTGCAAACAAGGCGTCATTGTGCTCAACTGCGTGGGACCAGTAAGTCCACAAAGACTATTGTAAAAAAGCACAGGAAGGGGTCAATTTACACATCTGTGCATTTACACCTGTCTCAGCACACCCATAGTCCCACAATAGCTCTGTGACAAAAAATGATAAATGTAGTTGTGTTATTCTGAGTGAACTGTGAACTGTAAAATGTCATTTTGCATATATGGAAGTAGATGGTGTTGAGTTGTCTTCTCTCAACAGTACAGATTCTATGGAGAGCCTGTGGTGATGGCTTGTATAGAGAATGGGGCACACTGCATTGACATCTGTGGAGAACCACAGGTAGTAACTGTTGTGCTTTTATCACTGTTTTTTGCTCTATTTTTAGCAGTCATTAATCCAGTCTTCAGTGTCACATGATTCTTCAGAAATTCTAATATGATGATTTGGTGCTAAAGAAACATTTCTTATTATTATCAATAAAAAAAATAAAAAAAACAGTTGTGCTGCTTAATATTTTTGTGTAAGCCGTGTTCAAAAGAACAGCATTTATTTGTAATATAAAGCTTTTGTAACATTTTATAACAACAAAATCTGACTCACCCCAGACTTATCAATGTTAATGCAGATCTCTTTGATTGTCGAATTATATAGTTTTTAGAGGGGATACAGCTGAACTACCACAGTAAAGCTCAGGAGAATGGTGTGTATATCATTGGAAGCTGTGGGTTTGATTCAATACCAGCAGATATGGGCATCCTTTATACACAGAATCACTTCAAAGGTAGGTTGCATGTCTGTGAATGTTTTAGTATTAATAAAATAATTTATCTTTTTTTCCCAAAATCTAATTATATATATATAGTTGCAAGAAAAAGTATGTGAACCACTTGCAGAATCTGTGAAAATGTGAATAATTTTAACAAAATAAGAGAGATCATACAAAATGCATGTTATTTTTTATTTAGTACTGTCCTGAGTAAGATATTTTACATAAAAGATGTTTATATATAGTCGACAAGAAAAATCGTTATCATGTTGGAATACTGCCCTGCGGCCCAGTCTCCGAAGGGAGGGAATCGTGCTCTGCTTCAGTATGTCACAGTACATTTTGGCATTCATGGTTCCCTCAATGAACTGTAGCTCCCCAGTGCCGGCAGCACTCATACAGCCCCAGACCATGACATTCCCACCACCATGCTTGACTGTAGGCAAGACACACTTGTCTTTGTACTCCACCACACACGCTTGACACCATCTGAACCAAATAAGTTTATCTTGGTCTCATCAGACCACAGGACATGGTTCCAGTAATCCATGTCCTTAGTCTGCTTGTCTTCAGCAAACTGTTTGCGGGCTTTCTTGTGCATCATCTTTAGAAGAGGCTTCCTTCTGGGACGACAGCCGTGCAGACCAATTTGATGTGCGGCGTATGGTCTGAGCACTGACAGGCTGACCCCCCACCCCTTCAACCTCTGCAGCAATGCTGGCAGCACTCATACGTCTATTTCCCAAACACAACCTCTGGATATGACGCTGAGCACGTGCACTCAACTTCTTTGGTCGATCATGGCGAGGCCTGTTCTGAGTGGAACCTGTTCTGTTAAACCGCTATATGGTCTTGGCCACCGTGCTGCAGCTCAGTTTCAGGGTCTTGGCAATCTTCTTATAGCCTACGCCACCTTTATGTAGAGCAACAATTCTTTTTTTTTTTTAGATCCTCAGAGAGTTCTTTGCCATGAGGTGCCATGTTGAACTTCCAGTGACCAGTATGAGAGAGTGAGAGCAATAACACCAAATTTAACACACCTGCTCCCCATTCACACCTGAGACCATGTAGCACTAAAATGGGCCCAATTTGGACATTTTTACTTAGGGGTGTACTCACTTTTATGGCCAGCGGTTTAGACATTAATGGCTGTGTGCTGAGTTATTTTAAAGGGACAGCAAATTAACACTGCAAGCTGTACACTCACTACTTTGTAGCAAAGTGTCATTTCTTCAGTGTTGTCACATGAAAAGATATAATAAAATATTTACAAAAATGTGAGGGGTGTACTCACTTCTGTGAGATACTGTATATTATATAATTGACATATATATAATTTACACTGCCCAGCCAATAAAAAAAAAAAGTCGCTGTTTGGATTTAAATAGGCTAATGCTTAAGAGTCTATGACTGGATCATTATTGCAGTGATTATTATGTTTCTAGCATGTTATATGTTTGGCAACAGTAATTGATGGAGTGTGTAGCTTTTCATTTCTTAAACAACCATGTAGGAACCCATATCATGGCCATATTCCAGGATGACAAAGCAAAGATTCATTAGGCTCAAACTGTGAAAGTTAACATATATACACTCTATTTTAAAAAGATAATAACTAATTAAAAATAATACATAAATATTATATATCATATTGTTATTATATATATATATATATATATATATATATATATATGATTTCATTTGACAACTTCTGATCTACGGTACAGTCTTTTAGAAACAAAATCTAAACCTGACTTGACTTATAACAGGTTTAGAGGTGTGATTTGCATCAGTGTCCTAATGCTAAAATGTACATATGCTACTGTGATACTTGTCCAATGTATGCCCTTTGACCTTTGCTTCACACGACCCTTGTGCAGTAGGTTTCTTTAATCTCATCCCAATTAGTGGGACGTATCAGTGACATAGGCAAAGGCGCTCAGGATGTGAGTGTCTGTTGCGTGCCTTTGAAGTGCTGCTGTGGGCAAACGTGCCTGCAGAGCAGCAGATGCCTGACAACTCCTCTGCTTGTCTTTCACAGGAATGCTCACCGCTGTGGAGAGCTTTCTAACCATCAACACGGGACCTGAGGTGAGCGACAACTCGCCACAGTATTTGCACATCTATATTAAGGGCCCATTGGAATTTGATTGACTGTTATTGAAAATTAGCTCTCAAACTTTGGTTTTATCTAGGATTAAAGCAGTGCTTATATTAAGCTCTGGGAATTCACAATTGCAGCTGCTCATGAATAATGCAACAAACTCTCATATCCCGATGGAGCAAACTAGGAATTTGTGGGAATTCATGTTAATGAGTAATTTGATTTTTTTCACAAAAAAAAAAAAAAAAAAAAAAAAAAACATTTTTAAATACATTCTGAAACACTATATAAAATTATATAAAAGCTTTATATAAATTAAATTCCAATGTAAGGGTAGCAGACGGCATAAAGCGAGTATGGAGAGAATTATGGCACATATTTTGTAGTATTTCATAAGCACTCTATCAGATTGTATTTCCTGCTGTTTAAATTAGGTATGAAGAAGGCTATAGCAGCTTGTTTGCATCTGACCTATTGCATGTCCTCAATAAAGCAATTCATGTCTTGGCTTTTGTTCAGCTGTCTTGTCTTCTTCATCAGGGAGGATGTGCCCATGATGCAACGTGGCAGTCAGCCATCTTTGGCTTTGCTGACAGTGCCAGTCTCAGAATAATAAGGAAGAAGTTTGGGCATAAACCTTTGCCGACTGTCGGTGCAAGAATTAAAAAGAGGTGATTTTAAGTTTTTATAAAATAATTCTCTGCATTAGATTCTATTAATAATATCTTGATCATGTTTCATGTGCTTTATATAGCAGTTGACTCCCAAAGGAGTGAAGTAGAATCGTTCTCAGGATGGAAATCTGTACTTGTGTTAATTTGCTTGCTATTTTGGTGTACCCAGGGGAGCTGTATTCTTCACTAAGGAGATTGAACAATATGCTATTCCCTTCATGGGCTCAGATCCATCTGTGGTGCGACGGACTCAGCGCTATATGCATGAGGAACATAAACACAGCCCTGTGAGTCTATAGACTGGCAAGAATTCACACACACTTTTGATAACAATTAGATGAGTTAAAATGTTTTTGTTTATATATATGATTTGATAGTAAATTATAAACAAAAAAATTGGGATATATACACTGTATAATCATCTTTTTATAGTTTACCATGAAATAATCTCAAATGGACCCTTTTCACAGACTGTGATGATGCGTTTCCACAGTGAAGGAGTGGCTGCAAATCTTTCTCCAATGTAGTCAATCTCTCTATATTTTTTCCCTCTTTTGGAAAGTTGTGGAAATGCTATCATGGTTTTTTTTTTCTTTTGCTATTAGAGCAAATGCGTTCTGCATTTTTTTTTCTCCATAATTTTGTTTATATATATATATATATATATATATATATTATAGATACCTTGTTTTATATTGATGTGATTAATCGATTAATATTTAATATTGATGCAATAAATCACGATTAATCTATTTGATAGCACTAATATAAACATATGTATATACACTTTATATATTTACAAACTCTTCTTAGATGCGATTAATCACAATTAATTGATTTGACAGCACTAATTAATATATATATATATATATATATATATATATATATAAAATATTCATAACAATAACATTATATTGTTATGTTATATGCATATTATAAATTTGTCATTTTTTGGGGTTTATAGTTTACTTTTTTAGTTTATAGCGAAATAATGTCAAATTGTATATAAAATATTTTAAAATTAAATTATTTTGAAATAAAAATAAAAACTTAAATTACAATTTCATTTTATATTGTATATTTCAATGTACTAACTTTGAAAGAAGTCTCTTATGTTCAGCAAGGCTGTATTATGAATGTGATTATATATATATATATATATATATATATATATATATATATATATACTGTTTACTGTTTTTTTTACTAAACAAGTCCAAATTTCTGATATATCTGTATATACATATATATATATATATATATATATATTCATAGTAATTAATTCATTGTAATTTGACTAAAAAAACTGACTTATCAGTTATTAACAATTTTAACCCAAACCCAGTATTCAGTTATTTTGATATCTGCATCCTCTTAAAAAAGACAGTCTTTGACAGTTTCTTCCCTTGCTTTCCAAACACCATTATGCCCCTTACCAGTTTTAATTACATTTCTTTTCGATCTGTCTTGCGTGAGCATGATTACTGTGATAGTGCTCTGAAAGCCTTCATGTAAAGAGCAGGGGATGATTCACAGTCTTTGTGATTCATCGTCCTGTTCTTTCATCTCCATAGCGATGACTACTACGTACGGGGTGGTGTCATGAAGGTCAACAGGGTGCTGTCAGTATATGGTCATTTCTGATTTATGTCATGTTGTGGACTCAAAAGTATGTGTTAATAATTCAGCAGTCACAAATGTGTGCAGTTCAAGTGTCCAACTCACTTAGTTTTTGTTGTTGTGTATATATGACCTTCATTTGATTGAATCAATTGTCAACAGTTCACTATTTTGCAGTTTTCAACTGGTTTCCTCTATCCTCTTGTCCTCAGGTTCAGTACATGGCATATGTAGGTATTGGTGGTCTCTTCTCCGTGGTGAAGACCCTCTTTGCAGGTGTGGTCTTCTGGCTCATGGTCAAATTTAGTCTCGGCAGGGGATTGCTTACTCAGGTCCAGCACCATCTTTTTGATTATAACAGCTAAAAGAAAATCGCATGGATAAAACTTTCATTCATACCATAGAACAGCAAGAACTGCTTGTATAAACTCAAGTGTGTTTTTTTCTCTCTACTAGTTTCCAGGATTTTTTTCACTTGGTTTGTTCTCCAAGACTGGACCGTCAAGAAAGCAGGTACAATAAAAATACATAATACATTGAAATTCCCAAAACAAATCACTAAGTCCTTATTTGTGTTGTTGAAGTTACATTTGGTGTCTTTCTGCCATTGTTGTCTTATTTCAGATGAATGGAACCTCTTTCTGTCTGAGGTTTATGGGGGAGGGCTACACAACAGGTCAGGACCCCTCTCAGGGCAAGCCAAATGCCACAATCAACACTGAAATAACAGGACCAGGTATTGTCCTACTCTCTGTTTGATTTGACTCAAAATATTCACCTTAAATACTCAGATATGGTCTCTTCTGTCGTATTTTGCAGAGCCAGGATACATTGCTACACCGATTACCATGGTGCAGGCAGCTATTACACTGCTGAACGAACCTCACTGTCTTCCTAATAAGTGAGTAATCTCAACCTCAACCCCAGGGTGTCATACTTGAAGAAACATCTATATATGTGCTGGGGTGATTTTATATAATTGCTGTGGTTAAACCTGAATACACTTTATTTTTGGATACTACGTTTCAAAGTTACATGTGAATGTGTTAATTTTAGAGTTAAATTTACGAGTTGTTGAATGTTATTTGAGTAGCATATATGAAGTCCTTTCTCACCTGTCGTCATTTTGTTGTTCCTCACAGGGGTGGCGTGTTCACTCCGGGCTCAGCGTTTGCAAGAACCACCCTAATAGACCGTCTGAACAAACATGGAATCCAGTTCTCACTGAAGAGCGGACAGTAGACATGAGTACTCTGTCAGATTCACTCAGCCTAGCTCATCTCTGTTTTTAGATAAGTTAAGAAATTTTGCATTGACACATCCGAAATTATTGTGAATCAATGAGTGTTGTAGGACTGTTCTTTGTTTGTGAACCATTAAAGGCCTTAGATCTTAAAGTATATACTGTAACCCCAAAACACTTTTGAAAATCTTAAAATCTTTAAATGTGATTGATTGCATTAAATGATAAATAATCAGACAAAATGGTGCTGATGCTAGAACCTTTCTCAGAACTAACCTTACTTTCCTGAGGCAATTTTTCTGTTACTTTCAAACATATTTATGAACGTTTTGAAGTGTCAGAGTTTTGGGTGAATAGATTTTCAATGGAGGGGCAGAAATCTTTCGAAGATGAATGAAAGTCTCATGGGTTTGGAGTGAGTAATTGATGACAATTTTAATTTTGAGGTGAACTATCTCTTTAATCTCTGTTTTAACATGCCTTTGACTGGAATCTGCCACTAGGGGTCCCCTTTTTCCATTTCCACATCTGCCTGTTATTTATGTGGAGATGACAGGAAAGGTCATTTGGTGTGAGAGGGGTAGACGTTGTTTGGGGAGATTAGAAAAGGCAATGAATATATCCTTTTAAGGAAAGACGAGAGGTGGCTTTAGGATGAAGTGGATGAAGAACGGGGGTGAAAGATGCAGGCCAAGGTTGAAGCAGCCTGGCAGGCATGAGTTAGTATGACTCAGCTTCAGCTGCTATCACAGTCTTACAGGAAATGAAGAGATGCTGGAACGAAGCTTGTTTTAATGTGTATTGTCACACTTGACTAAAGAAGCTGCAAGAGTAGAGTGTGTTGTAAACACACACCTTGCATACATGCACTGAGACCATGTAGAATATAAGAGAAATGGAGAGGATGGAATAGAGAAAGACAAAGGAGAGAAGGTGTATGTGTATGGTTATCCCGGATATGCTGTACCTTTTGAACACTTTTAAAATTAATATTTTTTTGTTTTTTAAAGAAAGTATTTTTTGGAAAAAGGTTTCATAAGACTTAAATAAGCTTAGGTATGGAAAGCCTTTATTAATTATAACTTATACAGGAATTTTCTTAGAGAGACAAACCAGCTGATACCATAAATCATCACAGAATGCATCAAATCCATTGTTTTTACTTGCTCATGTGTGTGAGCAAGTAAAAATGATATTATTACCAATTAAAGCATCATTCTGATTAGAAAATGAAAAAAATTATACACCTGGATCATTTCTAAAATCCATAAATTCTAAAACAGTTTTTAATGTTTAAAGTTAAACCATGAGACTTTTTATATAACCTACCATTGAAACGTTTGGGGCCCAGCAGATTCTTTTGAAAGAAATTAATCATTTTGTTTAGCAAGGATGCGTTAAATTCATCAACATTTTTAGTCAAGACATATATAATATTACAAAAGATTTCTGTTGCTAATAAATCATGATCTATTTATCGAAATCTGCAGTGCTTGAAGTGGAAAAATAATACTCCTGATGCTTGGTTCAAAAATGCGTTCCTGACGAAGGGACTTTCGTACGTGCAACATGTCAGAAGTGCAGGTGTAATGACAAATTGGCTCCCAATTTAATTTAAAAAGTAATCCCATTGGTTCAAATTGCTTTTAACAGGTACTCTCCTTAGCTCCTGATTACAATTCCTACAAAATCATGTTATGATAAATGCTCTTTTAACTACGTTATAATGACCATTTATGTCTGTATTACCTAGCTTATATACTAGCATAGCATACAGATAAGCGATTAGACTGCTAGCTTAGTTTATACACACATTTGCTCTTACCCTACATATATTCTCAATCATCTTTAATGTAATTGTGTTAAATTAAGTGTTAAATGTCCTAATATTTCAGTTATAAATAAAACGAATGATGTTCATTTATTCACTTAATAGGCTATTATTATTATTATTATTATTCATTAACAGTTAAGAAATTACGTTCAGTTGGTTTTATTACGCACTAATGTGTTTTTGTACACATTATTAAGCTATGCGTATTTTAAATTAATATGATTCGTATATACTTAGGAATCATTAACTGACAGTTTGGGAAGACCCAATTTCAAAGGAGGACCTGGTTTGTCATGAAACCGGTACTCAAGGAAAACTGGCGGTGCGCTAAAGGTTAAAATAGAGAAGTACCGTACCACGTACCATAGTACCATAAACCAAAAGTACCATAGTTTCCACAAAAATGATTAAGCCGCACAACCATTTTTAATATTGATAATAATAAGAAATGTTCCTTGAGCAGCAAATCAGCATATTAGAATAATTTCTGCAGGATCATGTGACACTGAAGACTGGAGTAATGATGAGCATAAGAAACTTCTTTTAAAAAAAAAAAAAAAACATTAAAATCCTACCAAATTTAAAACTGGTAGTATATGTATTAAATAGGGACATGAATGGAAATAATGGAATATGAGCCAGTGATATTTGTAGATTTGAGACTCCCAGTTTGTTTCTTTCTAACTCTCTCTTTCTGTTTTGTCTGCGCTGCTATTCCCATATTCCCGTCACATCCTCAGCCACAGTTTCCCCCACACCCGTGAGCGCTTTACCACATCTTTGTCTTTTAAATGCCATTCCCATTCCTCCTTTCTCCCCTTTTCCACCAAACTTGTGATCCAGTCCGAAGGCTTCTCTCTTGGGCATATTGTGCACATTGTACATAAAACCCTTATCAGTCTTCCATACTCTGTCTTTCTCTTTCTCTTTCCCTCCCCCTCTCCCTCCCTCATTCCAGTCCTCCGAGGAACATTGTTTCTCTTGCCATGTTTTAAAGCGCCTGGTACTCAGAGTCTACTGCAAAGCCTTATGTAAGTCGCCCTCCCTTCTCGCGCTTTCATTTTGCCCAAACATCACCCTCAATCTCAGTCCTCCTCCGCCCCTCCCGAAGCGCGAACGGTAGTAAGACGGATTGCATTAAAGGACCGTATGCATAATCTCGGAGGGTTAGGACTGTGTGTGATCTTTCTCGGCTTGCCACAGGAACGCGTCAAAGATCTGGACAGATCCGGTGAAGCCATGCTAATGTGTTGCTGTGAGCACTGGGGTGGAAGTGCAGGATTTGCTATATGATTTGGACTCTGCTGACTCCTTAATAGTGGGCTTGTTTTGTGGTTTCAGAACACCGGGTGGGGGAAGAGCACTATGCAGCATCAGTTACAGCTACGGGGAGAGTGGAGAGAGGGGGAGGGGTGAAGGTGTAGAGAAAGTGAGATGGGAAATCGAAAGAGTGAATGAGAAAAGTGGGATGAGGCAGTATATGAGCTGGAGAGATGAAATTCAGTGAGAGTGACTGAAAGACGGACTGAAGGCGTGACATTTTGACTTAATGTGACAGGAAGAGAACATGTTGGTCCAGTAGGACATAAACAGCAGAGCCTTGAGGCGAGTTTAAAACTATTTTGAAGGAAATAGTTACTCTATTCTAGAAGTTTCTAACTTTTCCCCCAAGGAACCCTAAATATAATGATCCCCTTGTCACAACAAAGATGAATCTATTTTCATGTTTGGTTTTTAATTCTTACATTTAAAAATTTGGCTGTCAATAGATTCGGTTGATTGTATTTAATCTCATGGTTTATTGCAGTAAATTTTAAATTCTGTCAATACACTTTCAAACGTTTTGGGTTGATAAGATTTTTATGCTAAACAAGGCTGCATTTGTTTGATCAAAAATGCAGTAAAATTGTGAAATATTATTACAGTTTATAATAACTGTTTTCTTTTTTAATATATTTTAAAATGTAATGTAACTCATGTGCAAAGCTGAAATTTCAGCATCAGTATTCCAGTCTTCATTGTCACATGATCCTTCAGAAATGTTGATTTGGTGCTCAAGAAAGATTTTTTATTATATTATTAATAATTTTGTTAGCCAAATGGACATTACAACCCATGTGAAAAACACGTACACTTTAGTATACTTTTAAAAAAAGAGTACTTATTATGGAAATAATGTACTTACATACTTTAAAAAGAATATACTTAAAGGGATAGTTCACCCAAAAATGAAACTTTTGTCATCATTTACTCACCCTCAAGTTGTTCCAAACCTGTATAAATTTCTTCGTTCTGCTGAACACAAAGGAAGATATATGGACCAAACTGATCTTGCCTCCCATTGACTACCATAGTATTTATTTTTCCTACTATGGTAGTAAATGGGGAACGAAGAAATTTATACAGGTTTGGAACAACTTCCAAACCTGTAGTAAATGATGACAAAAGTTTCATTTTTGGGTGAACTATCCCTTTAAGTTTAAACTAAATGCTTATATTTTTAGTTGGAAACCGTGATATCATTTTTTTCATGATTCTTTTGATAAATATAAGGTTCAAAATTACAGCATTTATTTGTAAAAGTAAAAACAGAAATCTTTTTAACATTATAAATGTCTTTTCTGTCATTTTTAATTAATTTAATGCATCCTAGCTGAATAAAAGTATAAAAGTATTGAATTAAAAAAAATAACTGACCCCAAATAGTAGTGTATGTTAAAAAAATAATCGCTAAACATAATATCGTAAGTTAACATTTTGGCATTCATATGGACAGACATAGATACAGATATCAGGCAATGAGGATGCTAATTGCCACTAATTAAAACATAAAATCTTGAAAGGGAATGGGACACAGAATATTTTGGGCACTGTAAAGCAACAAACAGCCACTCTTTAAACGTGCTTTGCAGTCTCATATTAGCCCTGTGGCTGAGAGAGGTTCCATCTTCGTCGTAAATCTCCAGCATCTTTAATTACCTCTGGGTCAGCAGAAAAGCACACTACAGCACCTCGTTCATCAGCCAACCTCACACACAAGGCCGAAATGAGAGAAAATCACATTTGTTTTTCCTCGGGAGGGAATGAAGCTCACAGCACTCCATTTTATTAACCTGAAGGGCTGGATTTCACTGAGGGAACGTCTCGCACGTCTGTTGACTCATAGATTCGAAATACTGCACACTGCACTTATCCCTGCCAACATACAGTAACTGGCATTATCACATATAGGATCATTCAACAGACGCCGGTTTGTTTACAAGCACGCAGTCCTATAGAAAACCAGCAGAGACATTATTTGTTATATATTACAAGTACAACATCTTATCTTCATAATCCATTACTGTAATTTTTTTTTTCTTCTGTGAGACGACTCCACTTTGAAAATGGTGTGTAAACATAGAGGCTTTACAACATTCTATGCATGCAGTGAGGATATTTTTATGCTAATGAATATTTCATGTGGCTCAGTGTTGCCTGATATTGCAACACCTTTTCCAAATGTCTCTTACAGCATATGTATGATGATACAAGAGACATGAGCTTGCTTCCTGTTAGCTCAATTGTCACCATGAAATCAAAATTGACCATTTTTTTAATGGGATAATTATAAATCATTTATCCATGCACATCATTATTTTTTAAGAATTCACGTGCCCTCATAATCTTTAATCGAAATAACTTCCCCTCCCTTCTTGCAACCACGTCCCTTCTCTTCTCTGATGATGTGTTTACTGGCGTGAGGGCGGGGCAACCTGTCACTCACATGACATCACAGCAATAGCAAACCACAACCATCCAACAATGGACAAAATCCCAAAGTCAAAGTCCCGCCCTGCATTTTTTCTTGTTGGAGAAACCATTTCACTCGGATACACATTACTATAATGATTAGAAACAAAGCCTTTCTGATGTCTATTTTCAGTAAATCTGATAGCATATCTCAATCTCTTTCGCATGAGATTATTTTTAATAAGCTCTAAATTTCTCCCACATTCCCTCTTACTTTAATGCATACTTTAATAGCTTACCTCTGGTATGAAGCGTTTATCAGTTCTTTATAATACACCGTAACAGCACATGTGATTATTAAGCTTCTGAAGAAGTTTTTGAATAAACTTTAGACACCTTGTTGGTTGCGCTGCATGTTGTGTTGTTGTTCTTCACAAATGGAACTGATTTAGGGGCCGTTTACACAACACTAAAAATTGAAAACTTTTTATGCGTTTTGGCCGTTCATTTACACGACAAGCACCTGAAAACGCAAACTGAAAACTTTTGAAAACTGAGAACCTTTGAAAACGGGTTTCAAAGTGCAAGTTTTTGAAAACGGTCTGTAAACAACAAAAACGCGAATCTGTGAAAACGATGACGTCATGCACATGCGCATTACATGTTCAGTCTATAGTGTTTCATCGTCATCTAATGGCCTGCCAGCAGAATACAGCGTTTTTAGTCATTTTCACGGATTCGTATGAATGGGGATCGTTTTGACAATGGTGTCGTCTGGTGCCATTAATATAAAACTCAAAGGTATAACTTCTCCTTTTAACCATATCGTTGTCGTGCCCTTAGGCTAATGTGGTTTAATAATTTTATCGCAGCAGCAAATTCATCCTTATTAATTGTGGCTAGCCAAAACAGGACAGTTCAAGGTGGCGATCTAAAACTGAGACTGTAGAAAAAGGAATGGGAGGAGCCATAATACTCAACTATAGCAAGTCCCGCCTTTTAATTAAAAGAACCAATCAGCTTTATGATAGAGGCATCACCTGTTTGTTTACTCTAGAATGTTCATGTACTGGACTAGCCTGTTTTAGCATGATTTTAACTAAACAAGCAAAATTTTATGATACATTGGTTGTCATATTTCATTGCTGAGTTAAAATATGTTATTGAAACATAATATTGTCAAGATTTTAGTCATTCCCCATTCAAGTAGTCTATAATAGAAAACAACAGCCTGGGGCTGTTACCAATATGGCAGCTGAGTGAACTGACTTAATTGGACTTTGTCTGAAAGCAATTTACTTCAATGTTCCATTGCTGTCTCATATCATTCAGTGCCATTTTTGACTCATTAGGAATGCATAACCTTCATAACGTCTAATATGTAAAGCGTGACACTAGCAACATCGAGGCTGCAGGGCTTAATTCCCAGGGAACACATAGTTGCAAGTTGCTTTGGTTAAAAGCATATGCCAGCTATGTAAAATTCATGTTTTTTTTTCCCCACAAAGCAGCTTTGTCAAGCGACAATGAGGTTTTGCTTGAGACAATAATGAAAACCCACAGCGATTAGGGGTTTATTACTTTTAATCAATTCAGCTAGCTACAAAATGTCAACCACTTCACAGACTGACAGGATACAGAGGGAGTTTTAATATTACATGCGTTGAGGACATCAATCTCACAGTTTAACCTATGTCATTCAGGTAAGGTATTTATTTGACTTCTTATAATAACTATTCAACATCTTAGTGATTTGGTGTGCATAGCTCTAAGTACAGAAGCAACAAAAAAAATCTTTTTTTTTTTGTTATGGATTATTATCATTTTTTACCAATAACAAACCACACGGGGAAAGTAAACTAACAGGATACAGTCATCTTATAAAAGTAAGTTCTCTCAGAAATATGCGTCTTTGCTTTACATTGCAAATGATTTATTTATTTTTTCAGAGCATCCAAAACCTATGATACAGTAAACAACCAGTCCCCACCTTTCAGAACAGATCATTTTCTACACCAAACTGCATATTCATTTTTAGAAAACAAGTCATTTTTGCAGGACCACCATCGTTCCCATCACATTTCCTCTTTAAGTCACTTTGAATTATTTTACAACAAAGGTCACAGTCTGTGAAATATATATCGACTGAAATGGTGGCACTATTGCAAACTTGCAGTAATATGGAACGTTCCACTGTGTCCTAATACTGAGCATGCTTTTGTCAATTTTGCTACTGCCATGATTTTTTTTTTTTTTTTTTTTTGTCATCTTTTTAAAACAAGTTTTATTTATAAGACGCTAAGATCTACCATTTGTCATGCATAACGCACAATTCACATCACTTGGAATGCAATGTTTTTACTACTACAGCTACAGAATCTAGTTGCACATCATCTAAACAGTAACTGATCATGGTTGTGATGAGGGATATGAACCAAGGACATTGATTGTAAGTGCTTGTTGTATTGGTATCATTTGCAAAATCTTTTTTCCCATTTTTCATTGTCATGACAACATCAAAATAAGGAGCATGACAGTAGCTGAGTGGTGTGACACAGTTTTACCAAGACGATACTGAGATATACTGAAAAGGAAAGACAGATTGTATAGCATTCCTATATAGTTCCTCCAGCAAAATTTCGATATATATGTATATACACATAGGCTATATGTATACACATACAAGCAGATATATGTATACATACATACATATATGTATACAGGCAATAAAGAGAATAAAAACTTCACAAGTGAGCAAGAGCCATCGAGTCAGCACTATATACAACCTTTGGAAAGAATGATACAGAGTATAAGAAATCATTTTACGAGGACAATCATTGAAAAAGCTGACAGACGACACATAGAACGACATTTACAATGGGGGCCGGGTGATATGTGCATGTGTGCAAACCTAGAAGGTAAATACCATGATAAGCGCATTGCCTTTTGACAAACTGCATGGTTGGTAAAAGCAGGCAGACCAGAGGTTTAGCCACTGCCCAGCATCTTTGTGGCCCTCTGGTTGGCTTCATCAATCCTGGTCTTGTTGGAATCAGCCTGAAATAGACCAAACAGTGCTTTATTAGCAAAGATGTATTCATGTAATCGCACCTAACATTAAAGTATATATCTTTTTTATTTTGTAATACTTTCACATTGAATCTCCAAAATAATGTAGAAACAACAAAAAAGACAGTATATTTTAAATATTTGATTAATGGCATCTTTTTACTAAGCACTATGAATGAAGGCTATTAATTATAGCCATTCAACATTACAGTATAATTTAAAACTATCATTTTTTAACAATTAATTTGCTTTAAAAATATAACTTTTAATTTAATTTAACTTAAAACAATCATAATATACCCATAAATAAACCTATTGTAATAAACGTCATATTTAGCTGTGCCTTTAAAATATCAAGGCTCAACGCTAAGGGTTATATATATAATCTGTAATCAAAATAATATACATTTTATATATAAAATATACAGTACATGTAATAATTCTATAAAATATATAACAAAATACAATTTTTAGTAATATAAATAAAAATTAATTTAGCAATTCCAAATTAAGTAATGGAAGTCAAATGGGTTTTATATATTGTTATTATTATTATATAATAGTGTTTAATTCGACATGAAATCATTTTTAATCTTGAATCAAAATAATGTGTGTGTGTATATATATAAATGTATATATAAAAGTTTTATATAGCCTAAAATATATAACAAAATACAACATTTAGTAATATTAATAAATATTAGTTTTTATAATTCTTTGTTATGGAAGTCAAACGTGTTGTATACAGATATTCATGTCAGCTCTTAATTTGTTGAATTGAGTTTTAAAACTGCACTTTAGGATTGTGTTTTTTCATTGGAAAATCCAGCAAGGGGAAACTGTCCTTGAGAGCCAATCCATACCTTCTCCATGATCCTGTCGATCTGGCGGTTCTGGGTGTCAATCTCATTGCCCATATCAAGGGCCATGTGGCGCAGGTTACCAATGATGCCTCCCACCTGCTCTAAGTTCTCATCCATCTCATTTTCCCTGGCGTCATCTGTTACCCTGCACCCACAAACACGGTAGAATGTCACTTTAAATCACCAATAATTTCTCAAAGCAGAACACATATACGCAGGCGGGCTATCTATACATTTGACCTCTTAAGCCTTCTTTATGAGCATTTGGCTACACAATCAAACCTCTCTCTTATCCAGCTAACCCTCTCGACTGAGTGTCCTGAAATCCTGGGCGTCTCACCTGCGGATGAAGCCTCCGCTGATGGCCATCTGTTCGCGCTCATCCACCACGCGGGCGGGCTGGCTCGCCACCACTCCATCCTGGTTGTTTCCCCAGGCCTTGCTGGCTCCACTCTTCATTCTGCACAGAGTCGGGGGAAGCGTGAGCACTAGGGTAACTGGACACTTCCATATCAGCAGCAGTGTGTCCACAGATCAACAACAAACATGGATTACCAGGCAAGCATAACAGGGATGGGCTCATTCTCCTAGGGGCTTTGTAATTTGTAATGCTATATCCTGCGGACATATAACATACATGTACTTGATGCTGAGACACATACCTTCTGAAAATGGGGGACGTAAATAGAGGTGGATAGCCATTTATAAACAAAGAGAAATGGGACTAGGAGGTCACTTCTGCCCGCCCCATGGCACATGAGCTGTCCCCTTCAAATTATGACAAATAACAAAGAGCACAGGCCTTGGCGACAGACAACACAGAGTAACAGGACTGCCACATCAGTGGAGACAAGTGTAAATAACTTCAACAAAAAAGAAACTGGAGGAAGAGAAGCACATCCTACCATTGGCCACCTCTCAGCTCAGTGTTTCTGACTCTTAAATGTGTTAAAATGAATGTTATAATAAAAGAAAAGCAATGACAGGTCAATGTTGTTATGACATTAAAGCCCAGAGCCACAAATGAATCAATTATTGCTAATTTTAGCCTCTTGTACATGCCAATTATCCAAAGCAATCTTATCAAATATGACAACAACCTATTATGATTATTACTATTTATTGTAGACATGCCACTGGAATCTTCTGAGAAGTGAAAAAAAAAAAAAAACTAAATTTATAAATTTTAAGCATGAATCTAAGATTGCATCTTTTGCATAAACAAGGCAGTTTTATTCAACTGTTGTTCTTGCTGTGAGTTGTTGATAAGGATTTTAGTTCTAATATTTCTTGATTTATCTAAAGAGAGATGGCCAAGCCTCCCACTGCAGTATTATTTATAGAGATAGACTACAATTCCCCCGGCTGCCTTCCCTCCGTTCTCTCTCTCTCAACAGCATGTTGAGCTTTATCTAATGTGAAGGAGCAGTTAATACTCAAACTGGCAAGCAATGACTATAAAAAATATATTAGAACCTATCTTATTGTTCCTTACATATTCTGTAAGAGCAAAAATATACCTTTTGCTGTCCAACTATTAAAGAATCTACTACTGAAAATGTAACTTAATTTAAAAAAATAATTTTTCATTATTTTATTTAAAAAGAATAATATTTTATTTAAAAAGTAACTGTAATTTTGTTAAAACTATGAACTGAGTTCAATGTGAACCACACAATCTGACCCAAAATTCAACCTCC
Organism: Elopichthys bambusa; assembly: GCA_037101425.1. Classification (NCBI taxonomy): domain Eukaryota; kingdom Metazoa; phylum Chordata; class Actinopteri; order Cypriniformes; family Xenocyprididae; genus Elopichthys; species Elopichthys bambusa. The sequence goes on along the minus strand of CM074445.1, from coordinate 22,028,674 downwards.
CTGAGCGCAGGGGTTCATTTGCGCCTCTGCATCAGTCCAGGACTTTATGACAGCGTGTCACATAAAAAAAAAAAACCCTGAATATCTGCACTGTATCTTTTTCTCTGTCTGACCTAGATCTTGTCTTCTCCCCTTGGGGAACCTGCAAAAGCACTGGCTTTCTCCACTCTATTGCGGCTATAGACTGGACTGTGTGTCCTGTTCTTTGCCGAACTATCCCTGCCAACATAAACAAGACAGGCTTGAAAATGTTAGATCATCTGAATGACTTTCATTAGGAGTTGGTCATCAGCATTGTTACTATGCAGTAATGTTTTTTAACAAATAGCAGCAATGTCAGTATCATTAGCAACAGATGCATGAGCATGCATTTGGCATTCAGGGACATGCTATTAAAAGTCATACAGGTAGCATTGATGGATGTGCTTTCAAAGTTGTAAAAAAGCTAGTGTATGCTTATACATTTTCAAGCAGATACTATCTTTTTCTTTTAATATAGGCCTATATATGTGAGTTGCTCTATCATTTTGAGCCATTTTGAACAAGAAACATATTTTTGAATTGTATGCTTTTGAATAAAACAGCAAAGTGCTTTCTAATGATATAATTATGATGTTTCTGTTACAAACTGTTTTCTAGATATAATAATTTAAATAGTGGCTTTCAAAACTGCCTGTAAAGATTCCAAACATTTTTTGACAGAATTCATACAAACATAGGCCTACATTAAATAAGACATAACTAACAGTTCAGATAAAATATAATGCATTTATAATATAGTGTATATATTAAACAATATATTTACAATTTTAGCAGTATAATCCTCTCGTTATTTTTTCTAACTGTATGGACGTTTCCTATGGTAAATGGAACATCACGTGACAATTGATGTTTTATTGATGTCTTTCTGCGGTTAAAACGCAGATGACAAGACAAATGATACATTTTGGGTAAGTTGTACTATATCTTTCAGCATGCCCTCTGATGTTCATTCATATTTTTCGTGCTTATTGACGCTGATACGATCGTTTCGCCCGTGCTGAGGCGGTTACAGTGATATGTAACACCACTTTACTGAGCGCCAAAACGGCAATTATTATTTTCATTTTTTGTAAAATTTGAATACTTTGAAGAATTGGATTCATTAAAACTAACTTAAAACACAAAACATTTAAGGTGTTTGGTTATAATCGTGTTTCTCCTCAAACGACTCAAATGAGTGCGTCACGTATGTGTTATGTTAACTAATCTTGATGGATTGGAAAGGAATCATTTATTGGAAGATATAATACTTAAATGGTTAGTTCACTTTGGCACTCCGATTCACTGATTCGATTCATAAAGCTCCAAAGCAGTGTTTGATCACTAGATATTGTTGAAAAGTTGTTTTTATTTATCTTTTTGCGCACAAAAGTATTCTTGTCGCTTTATAATATTAAGATAGAACCACTGAACTCACATGAACTGTTTCAAATATGTTTTTAGTACCTTTATGGACCTATGGAGAGTTTGAATGGCTTTGCTCTCAATAGAGGCCTCACTGAGCCATCGGATTTCATCAACAATATCTTAATTTGTGTTCCGAAGACGAACGAAGGTCTTACGGGTGTAGAACGACATGAGGGTGAGTAATAAATGACATTATTTTCATTTTTGGGTGAACTAACCATTTAAGTTAAATAAAAGAGTAAAATTGACTTTTCGTTTAGTATTGTCTATTAATTTGTATTGAGACTAAGTTTAATGACTTATAGCTCAACTTTGGCACATCCATGCAGTTTTAGTGGTTTGATATAGGCCTAGCGTTCATTAATATGTTGACTTGGCCTTGGGTTGTGCAGCATGCCTTATATTTATACATTTTATTGATAAACGGTCTATCAAAGGACCCAGAGCAAATGCTATCGGGCTGCTGTACTTCTGTGAGCATGTGTGACCATGCCTCATGCTCACTGTCTGTGCTTAGGATCATGGGTAGTGAACTTGGCGAGCCACCCTGGGCACGCCTGACTAGGGCTACAGGCCTCTCAATAAGATTTATTTTAGGCAGGCAGGCAGGCAGGCAAGCAGCACCTACTTGTTACATGGACAGGAACAAAGACCACAGAATTTTCCTAGATCGTTCAAATTCTTTTCTGCATCCTTCATGTCCTTATTGATTTGGTCCATTCCCTCCTCGATGCGTTCCAGTTGCTCTGATTAAACAACAAGTAATTTATCCCCCACAGAACGAGAGCAGGTGTCAGGAAAATAAAGGAGGGAGGAAGGAAAGAAAGAGGAAAGAGAGGACAAAGAAGAGAAGACAAAACTTCAGACAGTCACTGTGACAAAAGGAAACTCAAAAAAAGGGGGGGGTAAAAAAAACGGACGCCACCACATACGTAAGATCCTTCTGCCACATAGGTCAGTACCTACTTGTTACATGGACATATGAAAAGGCCACAGCATTTCCCTAAATCTTTTAAATTTTTCTCGGCCTCCTTCATGTCTTGGTTGATATGGTTCATGCCATCTTCAACACGATCGAGTTGTTCTGGTCAGGACAAAGGGATGACAGCAGTGGAATGAATTTTACTGGCTCTTGTTTTACAAAAATATATGAGAAATGAGCACTGCTGAACTGGATGCGAAATTGTTCAATGCATCTAGAGGGGACGCATGCATTAGAGTGAACCTACATATGCAAAAAAGAGTTAGGAAAGAGTTAAAATAGCAAGACTTCATCCTTTATTTATCGAAATATGCATCAAAGTCAACATGAAATCAAAACGGACCCTGTTTACTTTCGTAATGCATGCATTCCGGGATTTATCTGGAGATTAAAAAGTGTCAAAAAATTTCTGCTGACATCACCGATGTTAGCAAGTAATCAAATAGCTATTTTTAAATTTAATTTTTTTGCAAACTCAAATTCACATAGACTCAATTCTGGTATGTAACGTCCATTTTTCACCAATTCCCAATAAATAAAGTCAAGCCCTATTGAAACATTTTTCTCATTACTAGACTTATCACTCAAAATATGTCACATTACGGAAGTAAAATGGGTTGCGAATGGCAATTCTTGTTGATTTTCAAATTTAACACTTGGGAAAACTTCATCTAGTGGATGAAATCACAAAGGACACAGGCAGTTCTAGCTTGAATTTGATCCCAGCGGCCAATAGCAGACAGAGTCTCCCACAAGGGCCACTGGAGGAGGGCAACAGTGTCTCTTTAATTAGACCTTGGGGCAGAATAAATCACTGCCCTGATCTCTCTCAAGGCTTAGTGGCTGTAGTTTGCTGACTCTTTTGCTGGAAGTGGACAGCCTCTTTTTCTCCTCAGTACAATGGAAGAGGGTGTAGCTTATGGTTTGTTTGTCTCTGTGTGGTTAGGGGATGATATGGCTGAGGTGCTGGGCGACCCGTGGTGATGCAGTCTGGCGTGTTTGTCGTGCAGACAGGGTGTGTTCGATATTTTTAAGAGGTTTAGTGAAGGTATCAGTCACAGGCAAGAGTGAGGCAAACTAGGAATGGTTCAAGAGGGAAACAAGCCTACCACATAAGTTACGCTTGTTTAATCCCTGGCATTCAAAGACACTTTCATTTAGGCAAAGCAAATTAACCTAAATATGATTAATTTCCTTGTGTCAAAATTGTATAGATTCTCATTTAAAACAAGAAAATGAACTTTTGACATACCTCATTCCTTGATAAAGCTAGAGCTTAGTGTCACCTCTGGGCTGAGAGTTTTATTTAAATAGGCTTTAGGCCGCAGTTTGAGGGGATGAAGGAGCGAGATCTCATTCCCCTTATGAAAAGACTAATTACTTGCTGCAGACAGTGGGCCCTCACACACAGGAGCCAATCAGAGGGCTTCTAAGAAGCGAATACTTAAAGCAAGGCCAATTATGTCATTTTTAAAACCACACTAAGCCAAACAAGCTAACCGTGTGCTTTCAACATGGGAGAAAGCTGGTTACAGCCTTGCCGATTCATATATTTGATGACCCACTTTGACGTTTTAATGATTGAAATGACACTGTCACACTATTTAATATCTGGTTTCTGTAATATTAGCATTATGCCAGGGATTATACAAATGAGTATTAGTGCAGTTTATGGGAAAGAGTGTCATTTGTCATTACCAGCTAAATCGATCGTTGCTTTATTTGTTTTCTTGAACTTGTATTGTTTCAAGCTGGCCTAAAAAATAATGTGATGGCAACTACTTTTTAAACTCAACTGTAAATATATTTTAAATGCAAACATTACATGGATAGTTGCAGTGGCCAGTCCTGTTTATTTGGTAAAGGAGTATATTGAAAGAATATTAAATTAAAGAGGAAAATGTGTTAGCAAAAGGGTAAAAGATTTGGAGTTACTTCAGAAAAAGCAGAGGAAATCAAAATTACATTGCACAGAAAAGACTGCAATTGCTAAAGAGATAAAGCTAAAATCAATTTATAATACATACTATAGTTGCATATTATAATGGCAAATTGGCACATTTTAATTTTGTACAAATTGTAAAAATGTAAAGTTTACAGACATATACAATTTTTATTCAAATATTTATGTGCCAAGAATGGAAGAAAATTGTTTTGTCATCATCTAAAGCACATCTACACTTACCTCCCTGCTCATCCAGCATAACCAAAGTCCTGATACCAGCATCTTTACTCTATGCATCAAGAGCCATGGTGAAAAAGGGTGGAAAAGAGGGTGAAATACATGTGGAGAATAAAAGACAAGAAAAAAGAGGTGAGACTGAGCACACGAAACACAAGGCTCATTTACAGAGAGACGTCTTTTTAGACCATACTGGTGACATTTCAAATTGCTTAATGTTCTTTTCCTTTTTCTTAGACTAAATAAGCAGACGCTAATTACTGTGGAGCATACAGCCCTGATCAATATAGTTTGTAAATGCACTCTCTGCGCTAATGTGAGACAGAATCTATTTAGAGTCGTTTCTGAGCTTTTGTAGCTTGAGGCAATTCTAATACACCCTTAAAGGTGCAGTAAGTGATTTCTAAGAAACGTTGTTGAAAGTGGGTCAGACTGAGCACCAAAACACACTTCAGCCAATCAGCAGTAAGGGGCGTATCCACTCATGAGGGGGGAGGTGCCTGTGTTGCATAGCATGTTTGTGAATTTGGGGGTGGAGTTATCAAGATAGGGGTGTGATCCTTTGATGTAAGGGCATGTCTGTTTTGGTGATTTCAAATTTCAACAGCATTTCTCAGAAATTGCTTACTGCACCTTTAAATGGTGAACAGTACGAAAAACCATCTATTAAATATTCTGCTGAAACATGATTGGATTGAGCCAAAAAAGAATCCACTTGTTTGTTTAAGAGAATAAATGAGTGTTGGAGTACAGTCAAACATTTAGGCAATGCAACAAATACAGTGTGGTCTCATTGAAGGTGTTATACAGAACGAGTGTTGCCTTTTCATTCCTCTTATTGAGGGCAGATTTAGCGCACACTATTTGGTGTGCCCATTAATACGACGACAAATCATCTGGCACTTCATTAAAGCTTATAAAGTGAGTTACACTCATACAGAGGACACCTACTCCTCCAAACCCCAGTAAAAATTATTAGCGTAAAGGCCAATACAGATGTTCTCAGAGATTCCAATTTATATCTTGCTATAGATGTCCTTTAATAGTGCCCTGCAAAGGTCTGCGTTATAAATCAGCTCCCACTGTGCTGGTCTTCAATGAGAATTGTCTTTGAGCAACCCATGTCCATAACTATTTGGTCCCTGTCATCTCAGATCTCATCCAACACTTACAAAATACGACTTTTCCGTGAACCTAATGATCAGCGAGGTGAATTTACTGTGCCGTTTTTTCCTGGTGTTTGGAAAATAACAGGCAGCTGTGACATATTTCAGGAAGTGCAGCTTCAGCGCTTTGAAGGGAAGGGGATATCGATATTTGGGATAATCGTAAGGCTCAGTGGTGCATAAATCAGCACGACGTGAAGCAGCACCCCCCTCCTTCCGGATGGGATCACAATGTGCCCTAAATGGATCCTTGGGGATTAATTTGTTTGTGCCATAAACCGCTGAATTTCCACACAGCAGTAAAAAGCCTGGAACAAACTCAATGCTTCTACTAGTATAAATAATGAATGTGATTTACCTCCATTTTGGCCTAACGCAGGAATACTGCTGATCGTCTATAAGTGCCGAGAACATTTGATTAGTCTAACTAGAACATGAAAAGGCTGGTATAGGCTGACATAATTAGTTTCTTAGACCGACCGAGACATATTCCTGATCTGTGTGCACCCTCCC